>OX377613.1:26432697-27641044 GCA_947397855.1 Thelaira solivaga
AAAAACAATTCTTTTCAAATACAAATTGTTAAGGCTTTAAACATTTTCTTTATAAAATCAATAATGTAGTTTAGCCCTTGTAAAACACTCATGACAATTTTTCAAAAATATTTGAACTAATTATTTAAGGAATAAATTTCGATTGAAAAAAGTAAGAAAATAATATTTGTTTTTTATACTCTTCAATGTAAGTAAAAAGAGTATATAGTGCATATAAGTTTGTGAGTCCGTTTGTAGCTTATACAGCATACGTGTGCCACCCTATAAAGTATAAATACTCTAGATACTCTAATAGATATCAGAGTCGATTTAGCTATGTCTGCTTGTCTGTCTATGTGTGTAATGAAGTCAGCTTTTTGCAGTCCTTACACAAAGTATAAAAAAGTTTAACATACCAATCTATCGGTTGCTGTTCAAGTTGATATTGAATTACGTTGAATTCGTAATATTTATTGTTTTTTTCACAGTGTTGACCAGTACTGACATTTTAGCTAGTTTTTTTGTTTTTTTTTAGTGGGTTTTATTAAACAAGGTATAACGCTTTAAGATAAGTACTGAGCCCTAAAAAAAGCACTACGCTTTTTGCTCCAATTTAGGTTGGCTTGTAATTAATGATTGTTTTTCGTTTTTTTTTTAATTACACAGTGTGTATAGTTACTACTTGTTTTGTGTGCGAGAAGTATGAATACAGAAATGTTATTGCTTGCTTATTGAAAAAATGATGCGAGAACTCTTTTATCTGAAAGATTAAGTAGTAACGGGAGCGTTGCAAACGACCATCCTACTATACTGTACTGTTTAATATCACTATTACGAACAAGCTAACAAGCCTTAATTGATCAACTCGCAATATGTAGCATACTTTGTGCTTTTTATAATATTAATTCTCAGACTGTAGATGTGAGAATTCACTTAAGTAGGCAAGGTTTGTCAATAAATGAGAGGAACAGTAACCGACATTGTACCAAATATTGTTATAGTCAAGCTACTTTAACTATAATACGAAGTTTGTATTGACGATTGTTCCCTCATATTTAACACATAAAATTAACGAACATAAATTCTCTGGAAATTACTTTGCATTCACATTGTAGTTAGTCGAATACAAAGTCTCTTTAAATGACTTTGTATTCGTAACGTAAATGGCCGAATGTAAAGTCATATAAACATAGAGATTTGCCTTCACAGCCCGAAAAATCAGAGTTAATCGCACGAGAAACGAAACGAACGGAGTATGGGTGAACTGAACAAGCTTAGTGTTGGAAACCCGTATGAACAAAGAATTAAAAACCGATCGTCTTGAAGGTGTCGCCCAATGAATTATTGTATCCCATTTTTATATCTATCTTGTATTTTAGACATCGTAAATAAAATTGTCTTGTTTTAGAAATAGCACATTGACGTGTCTTAATTCAAAGGAAGTAAACCTTTAGTAAAACCCTGAGTTCACTGTGTCATACCCCGGCTGGGAGAAAACAAATTTAACACATTTTTTTAATTTAAATCATCAAATTTTTCATTAAAATAAAAAAAAAAACAATTTAATTAAATTAATAAATTATCGGTCGGTGTACTTGTTCATTTCCAAAATAAATTTTGTCAAGCCAGGCCTTATTGTGACTTTTTCTTGAATTACTTAAGTGCTGGCACTAATTTGCTAAACAATAACACAAAAAAAAAAAAAAAAATAATAATTAAAACAAATTGCAGTAGCAATGGAGAACAATAACAAAAACAATACAATAACAACAAGAATAACGATAACTAAGATGACGTTGAACGTGTCTGTCGATGTCGACGAATTACACAAAACAATAATAATAATTAATCACGAATGAATTGTTATGCAGTTGAGCAAAAACAAATAACTTGAGAAGCCCACGCAAAACAGCAACAAAGAAATTGCAAAATTGTTAAGCTCTTTAGTAAAGATATACACACACACAAGCATGGAATTGAGCTTACACATGCGACAGTATGAACATGGTGGTTGTCCTGAAGCATGCAAAAACCCAACAGCAAATTGAGAATAATTTTAAATAAAAGCTTCTGGCAGTTGATAAACATTTGAAAATTGTTGCAATTTTATTCAGAAAATGAACTTCGCAACAAAAATGGGAAACAATTTTCTTAAGATTTTGCTTGTTTTAGCTTCGAAAAAGCTTTTAAAAACTTCAAATGAAAAAAAGTCGTGTTTATTGGTGGAATATTATGTGTGTGTGCCGAAATAAAGAGTTTATGCGCTGCTTCCGTTGCTGTATGCATTGAACTGTAAGAATGGCTTCCCAAAAACAAAGCAAAAGTCAACAATAACATCAACAACAACAACCTTAACATCCAGCTAGCAAATTAATTAAAAACGTAAAACAAAAGGCAATTTAAAAGGTTTTACTTGACATCGTCTTTATAAAATAAAATTGAAAACAATGACAAGTTCAGGCCACGTAGGAGTGGGCACAGTTCCTTCCCGTACTCTTCGGACTGTTCATTGTATTGTTTGTTGCAACGACTTATGTGAAAAAAAACCAATAAGAAATATAACACAAATTTAATGATTGTCAATGTAAAAGAGCGTAGGAAAGACTCTACTTGTGCTCTACAGACAAGGTGATTAGACCCTGTGCATAACAAGTGAGGTTTCTTAATGCATTTCCAAATTACGGGTAGCAGAAACAGAAAGTAGTGAAAATATCTGAACTCTAAACTTCTTTCATAAAGCCTTGCAACTGTCAACTGACTGTTTTCTTGAACCACTCCCCAATTCTCTCACATTGGAAAACCTATTTGCTGACACTGAGTGTACCTAAATTTTCAACATTGGTGTATTCAGAGATTCCCAGTAGAATTGAAAGGAAGAAGTGAAAACTTTAAAACCAAATTTGTCATAGAGCCTGATGTAAAATTTCAAAGCACCGATACACGTGTACGTTCGGTCCCCTCTATCATAATCCATTATCAGAAACTGTTTAATTTTTTATGTGCCTTGCACAGTGTTATTAAGCCACTTATTATTTTAAAAGTGCCCAAAAATAAATCACGCATGATCCTGTTGTTCATCTCTTATAGGGCGACGACCCCTGAAGTTTTTTAATTTAATTTCCATTTAGTGCGCTTCAGCTCCCTTGAAAGAAAAAAAATCTAGCGTTTTTGTTGCTTGTGGTTTATAGTTGATAGACCACTTCAGATAAATATGATTTAATTTCCTAATCAAAAAATTATAACAAAGAATGCTAACAACAGCAGCAACAACAATAACAACCACAAAAGCAGATAAACAAATGTAGCATATTGTCCTGATAAATAGTCGTCGCAATATGACAGAGTTTGAGATAGAAATTCAGGAAACATATTGTTTGGCAAACCCACCATTCACTCACTCGCTCACTCACTTGCATGTTCAATTCCAATTCAATTGAATTTTCAACCATCTTTTAAATAATAATAATAATAAAAAATAATAATAGTAAAAAATCAAATTATAAAATGTTTTCGTTTCTGCGTTGCAACATTATTTTCATTTTACGAAAAGCTTCACACAAAATGTTACAAACAATTGAATATTTTTTTTCGGTTTGTTATTTTTGTTGAGAGTTTTTAAAATTTTTTTTTCTTTCCGGTTGCTTTAAAAAACTCTAAGAGCGGTAAGGGTGTTTGTCAAGTGCTGGCAGTAGTTTTTGGTACAATTTTTTTTTCTTCTTGTTTTGGTAGCTATTGTGGCATTATTAGGTTGTCCTTCACAGACTTAGGCACTGGCAACAGACATCAAACTCAGCGTCATTATAACAAGCAACTGTTAGTTAATATTCTTTTTATTTTTTTTTGGCTCAATATTTTTTTAATAATTCAAGTACCAAAAATAAAAAGAGCTCTTAACAAAAAAGGTGATTGGAAATATGTTTTCGATTTAGTCCCTTTTTGTACAAAAAAAAAATACAATAATAGTAAAACTAATAAAGCAAGAGAAATTTAACAAATAAGCACAGAGAAAAAAAAAGAAAGAGTGAGAGAGAGAAACAGTACATCATCATGCGCTTTTTTTTATATTTTGCTTTTGTATTTGTCAACGAGTGAGAGTAAACCGCCACAATAACAAAATAATAAAAAAGAAATAAACGAAATATGAAACACATTAACTACTTATAAAAATATAATCAAAATAATAACAGTTATAACAATAAAAAGAAGGAATATAACAATAACAACAACAAACTATTTATTTACTATTAAATAATTGAAAATAAGCAACATTATAGCGAGCAAGTAAGTAAATACATACTGGATATAATATTTGTTGGGGTTTTCTACAATAAAAACGTATTTACTTGGGGTAAAAGAAGAGGAATCAAATGTGGAAGTCGTTGTACGTAATAAATTGAGCGAGATTGTGCTTTATAAAACAAATTTAAAGTGTTTGTTTTTAAAGCACAATTTCAAAAAAGAGTAGGAACGCAATCTCAGTAATAATTAAAATTTAAACAAGTTAAATTCGTCCGTGCCGAGTCTTACATGCCCTTCACTGTGTTAGTCAAATATTCATATTTTTCACTTTCCACATTCTTCTTAATGATCTGTTATTATAACACAAGTCATCAGCTCGTCGAAAAAATTTTAATGAAAAAGAGTACTTGAGTACTTTTTACTATAAAATTTACAGACGACTCGACTCATAGTTCCGTCATTTATGGACCTCTGCAGCTGAGTTTTGGTCCAGATACTATGAATGTGATGTTCGAAATAACAGCGCACTACTTCTTTTTAGTTTAGATAAAATACCCAAAAAAACAAAGCAAAAAATAATGAAAATCTACCAGTATTGATTACCCGAATTTTTTGCACAAGCTTTATGACTACTATTTCTGATAAAACAGCATATAAAGGTTTTTTGTCCGTTTTGTAGTTTACACAAATTACGCAAATAACGCTCCGAAAATGGTCGAAAAATAGAGGTAGTTGAACTTCAGAGCTCATAGCGCAGCCATTTATAAACCAATTGTATTGAATTTTAATAGCAAACTGACAACGGAAATTTCCAATAAAGTAACATGCTAAATTTTTCTTTACGTCTTCTAGGGACTTCAGAAAGTTGATTTCAACATACACACGGACAGACGGACATTGCTAAATCAACTTTGCTCCTTATAAGGATTCAAAATATATACGTTATAGGGTGCCCCATGTACGATATAGAAATTAAGCCCGTAATGATGAAGGGTATAAAAATTTATTTTAAACATAACACAGTCCTACAACGGTTTTGGTACTGCCAAAACTAAAACTGATTTCTAGCGTAATCCATAGTCAGATTCAAAGTGAATACCTAATTTTTAATCCTATGTATAGTTCTCGAGAACAGAAAGTACAGCTATTGGCTTATACCTATTTACAGTGGAAGTGAATATATTGGAATTCTTCCTGAGAAGTTTTCTTTGTAATACAAGGTTTGTTTTCTGCATCACTTGAATCCTCCTTCTACGCAAGGAGGTGAGACAAAGTCTACAAAACTGGTATAAGGCCAAAAGGGTCATGCGGCAGTCAAAGAGACTCATCAACCCCGAGCGTATTAGAGCAGAGGTTGTTTTAAATCTCAGCAGAAATGATATAAGACTCTACGTTGAGCTACTTACGGGCCACTGTAAACTTAATCATCACATGAGTAAAATCGGGAAGGACAGGAAACGTTGGAATATATTCTCTACAAATGCCCAGCGGTGGCAAGACGCAGAATAAAGTGCTTAGGTAGTGGGGCATTGGTCCCAAAAGATCTAGGCATGAAATTCTATAGCAATTACGAGATTCGTAAGGAGTCTCGGATTGTAATTAGGAATTGGGCTGCACAATAGATCTTTAAAAGTCGCGGTGCGATTATAGGCCTTGATTATAATAATAATAAAAGCAGCTGAATGAGATACTACAGATGTGTTTTATTAAAAACCGATTAGCTGTCGTCGTCGTAGTAAGACTGTTATACAAAAGAAGGATGAAAAGCGAAGTTGAAACAAAAAAGCCGACGAAACTTATGACAACAACTGGAATAGGGATGAATAATTGTTATTTTCTCTAAGTCTGAGGTGGCCAACCTGAGGTTCACGAGCCATATGTATATTCAAAATGTATTTTAAAATAAATATGAAAGTATATAAAAAAAGCTAGAAAAAATATTGAAGGAATCACAAATTGAGTTCAAGACTTAAAATATTTTAAATCGTCTCTTGAATTTGTTTCTGAATTAATGTGCAATTAGCATAATTCAAGGTGAATTCTTCATTTTTAACATAATTGTAACCCAAAAAGCATCTGAAGAATTAAAATTAATTAAAAGACAAATAAAATATAAGTCGACATCGATTACTCCACCAGAACCAAAGTATATTGAATTAAATCAAATTATTTCAATATTGCACTCATGTGAATCAGTTTATTCCACTCTAAAATTTGTGGAATGAAAACACCGATCAGTATTAAATAACCAGCAACTGAGAAATGTGTTCAATACACATATCTTGTACTTTTATTTATTTGTTTTCAATGGGCCATAATCATAGCTTTTATTAAGAACTGACTTTTATTCCTAAGAATTTTATAAATTTAAAATCGTTTTTCAAAAGATACCAGCTTTAGAGTGAGTATGATCATGGGCCAATAAATATAATTTCTGTAAAAAACAAAACAAAACGTATTTAATTGCAGCTCGGACTATCAAAATCCTTGACTCCCCTGCTTTATAGATAAAATTTTTATTAAGGCAATAAACTAAAAAAAAGAGTTAAAATTACTTTATGAGGCAGTGCAGTCCAAAAATATTAGAAATAAGTAATAGGAGTTTAGTATTACTGTAAATAAAATAACTGCAGTCAGTGCTACTTAAACTATGTGTAATATTTTATAATAAAAAGTGCTTGTAAGCCCTTTCAAGTACACAGAGCCAAAAATCGCGCTGCAATATCAACAACTTGTGTGGTTATTTTGACACCATCCCGTTGTCTATTTGATTGAAAAAAACCAACAATTTCATTTTTTTGATAACGTACTTTGTCAACTTGCTAACGACCGTTGTTGAATTGACCACAATATATTTTCAAATTTTCACCTTATTAACAAGCGTGGTGAAATTAAGAATTACTTAAATAACTAATGTCAGTATTAAAATTCGCTGGATTGTTTGGCTCCGCTTGAGATTTTATTATGTACTTGTATTTAGTGCAGTTCGATAAATACATAAATTTATGAAAGAATTTTGGAAGTCTTTTACTTTTTTCTTTTCACATATTCACAATAGACTGTGAGTACAATTTGTACTAAAAGACGTAGAAGCACTTTTTATTACAAAATATTACTCATGCTTGTAGTGATGTGTGTATACTTGTGCAGGCCTTTAGCTTGTACGTTTTTCAATTTCAGTGTAGAAAACTTTGTTGGTATTCAAAATCTTGAAAAAAAAGGAATTGTAAGTAATAGACTGCGCGCTTCCAAGATAGTTTCTGGGAGAAACTGGTTTATTTTCTATTGCGAAGACAGAGTAAACTCACAAAAATCTTCAAAGAGAAAAATTTTGTTTCTTTAAATTTAAATCATGAAACTGATAGAAGAAGAAATTTTACTCAAATCAAGATTATTTTTAATTGACTTTTTTAACTACTTTAATCCTTTTATTTTTTAATTAGTGAAAGGACTTGTCAAAACTACCACCAGGTACTCGTAGTTGGCAAATAAATTATTTTAATTTTTGCTTGTGGACTGAAAAAATTACGATAAATTTTTAGTTTATTTTATTTAACAAAAACTTGATTATCTGTGTTGTAACAGACAGACCAGATCAACCTGTGATTGCCTGCTAGTCAGTCAGCCAGTGTCTTGGCAAAATCGTCTATAAAAATCTCTGCCTGTTTTTATTATTGTTGAGTCACTGTCACACACACGCACTCACAAACGATGCACGCCGTTGATTGTGCGTCTTTATTGTAAAGAAATAAGAAAATTTTTAAAGTTTCAAATTATTTTCTCGGCTTTTGTTATGCTAAATGAAAAAGTTACATATAGCGAACGTCTAAACAACAACGTCTCCCCAAAACGAGGGAAAAATTGTCATCGTCGTTGTTGTTATTTATATTCAAATAATAACAGATTTAGTTAATACAGTACCAAGGACACGTGTCATGTGTAAAAATGCGCACATACATAAACACGATGATGATACAATCCTCCTCCCCCTTCGTACACTTCCCTTTTACAAATATTCAATGACAAGCTTATTTCAGCCCAAAACCAACGTCTTGTGTAGAATATTGAAATTGAATTAAATTTTTAAGGGCAATCATCGTCAAATACTGAAATACGACATTTTGTGTGTAACACGCGTCAACTATTTTCTCATTTGTGATAAATCGGGGATTATTTGAAGCAAACTATTTAAACTACTCTACACCGCACTGCAACAACTAGTTAAAGTTGCAACACACACTTTATGCTTTTGTTCACGTGGTGAAACAACAGTTTGATGACGATAATGCCAAGATTGCGTTTGTTTTGGGCGTGATTTGGTAACCCTTCACTTCTGGTTACTTTAATGAGAGTTTTATCACAACAAATCTATCTTTCTCTCTCTCATGTTTATTTCACTTGAAAAAAAAAAAATATGTCATTGTTTGACAGCTGATGTCATCTTTGTCAAACGCTTCAAAATTATCTGCCAAATGTAATTCAAAATGTTAACTAGCCTGTCTGTCACTGGATTGGTAAGGATTAAAAGAAAATCGTTTAGTCATTGCCTGTGAAGAACGAAGGGGAGTTCAGTCACTAAGTTTAGCGTTCAATGGTGTGTGGGAATTACTTAGAGTGAGTGAGTTAATGAAATGAGTGTGCCAATGATTATGGTTAGAGGTTTTTAAGGATATTTTAATTGAATGAATGAAGAGAGGGATTGCTGGATTGCATTTATTTTGAATTTTCTATTGAAGCAAACCAACAATTCATAATGGCAAACAAAACGGATTAGACTGTTTTGTAAACGTGCACAGGTCAAAATATTTAATTTAGCAATTGAAAAAATACAAAAGATAAAAACATAAAATGTACATGTAGGCCTGAGAGAAGCTGTTAAAGTTCTGAAAGAAATAGTTTTTTAAATACTGAAAGCTTAAAACGAAAAACCATAGAAAAGATTTCGTCCAATTTTAGCAACTTTAGAGTGTTCGAATCTTCGATAATGCTACTGTAATCACAATTATTACTGATTCTGCCAGTTGATGTTTGTGTAGAGGGCAAAGTAAAAAAAGACGTCAAAAAACGAAAGCAGAAAAGTATAAATTAAAAAAGAGAACATAAAAGATAATAGACAGAAGAAGAGTTCGTAACAGCTTTAACCTGTTGCCGATTTATGAAATCGGATAGCCCGTTAACTCCTACAATCGACAGTTTAGAAAGGCCCACAGGTAGCACTTTTTAAAGTGGAGTTAACGACCATCAACAGTGTCGGTATTCTGCTCCTTGTTATCGTGCGAGCTTTTGCTGTAGTCGTCAATTGGTTTCAGGCACATTCTATTGGCGTATTTGTCAAAACTGCCACCACGTCTCTATACATACTAGTGCAATTGTAATCCAGTTTAGGCCAAATGATCCTTGTTATCTGACACGTCCATTAACTCTTTTTTTTCTCCTAAATGACAATGAAAGAAAATATCAGGTTCTCAAGGTAAAAAACTATGCTTAAGAAAATGTTAACGTTAGCCTGTACGGGTTCTGCGGACTTTATAACCTCAGCTTTCTTTCAAAGTCTCAGAACAACAATCCATCGAATGCAATAATCTAATGCAAAGAAATGTTTATGATGAAGTCTCACTGAACAGGGCTATTAACATCACGCAACCTCTTGAACTCGAAAAAAAAACTTACTTTACGTAAAATCGTATTGCAGAGTATTGAAACACTTGGCAAATATGAGGATCAGTCAAAATGTAATGCAGATGAAGAGACAGCAGAACACATATTATGTCACTGTATTGGTCTAATTTGGACCTGTCTTCGCTACTTAGGACAACATTAGCTACAACCGTCGGACATGGCGGACAAATCACCCAAAGAAGTCTTTAAATTTTTAATGAATACTAGACTCTGGGAGGATTTGTAACTTGAAAGTAGTCTCAAGTGTGACTTGTTCCCACTCCTCATTCTAATTCTAAGATCGTATGACTAGCTTTTCCGGACCCTCCGCAGAATACGAAACAGTGGTCTATTAGCTTAGCTACCACAAGTTAAATTCTTGCTTTAGCGGTTTATGCTTTCTGTCAACAATTCAACAAGTTTTGCGGTTTGTTTTCTTAAAAACAAGTTCTTTTCGCAGAAATATTTTATTAAAATATTTCTTATTAAACTTAAAATCATGAACTCACCTAAACGCTTCGATATTTCTGAATTGTGCATTTTTGGATTGTCTTGGGCAATTTTTCTTCTTTGCAACCTCGACCAAACCATGAATGCATTCATAGGACGTTTTATATGTTCTTCGTTTTGTCGTTTCGTTGTATTTTGTATCATCAGGCTAAAAAACACGTCACTAAAAGTGAGAAAAAGAAATTCATTAGAAAGAGTTTTTTCTTTGAGCGATAAAATTTACCTCGCACTTCCCCCGCTATTCATGAGACTGCCCATGTTTTGATGTAAGTTTGTCATAGGCGATGACTGGGCACTGTGATGCAGATGAGCTGCCGCTGCTGCAGCCATAGCCGAAGAATTTGCCGATGACGTTGCTACCGTGCTGTTGCTCTCAACTGTTGAGCTGTGGCTGTGATTGCCAGCAGAATGATTCAAGTGCTCGGCTTGCCTTAAAGCAGCCAATGATCTACTGGAGGCGGATGACAGAGAATGCGAGTGAATAGCAGGCGAACTGTTTGTGTGAGAGGAAGCGGCACTTTGTAAATGGCTTGCAGGATGAGTAGCGTGATGCAGTATATAATTGTGCGCTGAAGAATTTTGTTGTAAATGTTGGGCAGCTGAAGAACTACTAGTCACGGAACTACTGTGCGAAGGTGCTACCGAATGTTGGGCTGTCTGCAGGCCACACAAAGAGTTCAAACTCAGATGACTGTTCGTGCTGTGTTGTAAACTGGCTGCTGAACTTAAATGACTGTTTTGATGATGCTGCTGCTGGGCCTGTTGCTGTTGATGGTGGTGATGATGATGCACAGCCGCTGCTAACTGTTCAATATGACTACTACCCGTTGACGAGCTAACGGCCGATGAACTATTACCAAAATGATTTGAAAGTGTTTGTCCCGTTGAGATAGAGAGTGGATGTGCTAACGATATCCCAGAGAGTGATATTGATGGAATATGTTCCATCATTCTGGGCAGACAAGCATAGAATTGTTAACAACACAAATCGTGTGAATTAATTCAATGAGACCAACACCTCTTCTTGCTACACTGGCCAATAAATTCCAATAAATTCTAAAATACAAAAAATTAAATAAAGAGAGAGAGAAAGAAGAACCAGTAAAACATAAAACAAAAATTCAATTCAAAATTATAAATTTTAATTGTAAATCATTTATCAGGCTTAGATTTGTTACAAAACATTTTTTTTATTCCTTCAAAATTGATTTATTAGTAGCCCCTCTTTTGCATAATAAAGCGACACCTTTTCTTCTCTGTCGTCTTGTTGGCTCCCTTTGAACATTTTTTTTTAACAAATTAATTGAATATGTCTATTTCTCTGTGAGTATGTGTGTGTGCGTGTGTGTTTATATCTAACTTGTTAAGAATTTAATTATTTTAATTTTTATTTACAAAATAGTAGCCCCCTGTTGCAGATGGTTGTCGTTTGTTAATTAAAATTCAAACGACAAATAAAGTGAGAAATCTGTCATAATTTTTGAAATACTCGTCTAGGTTAAAATAGAATAAAATTTATTTGTCGAAAAAACAAAAGGGCATTTAGTAAATTAAAAAACCATAAAAGAAGAGGAGAGAGAGATAAACTTTATAACTTTTTAATGTCAAGCGATTAATTTGACTTAAAGAATAGATTTTGTTAATCAAAACAAACAAAGAAAGAAACTTTTTATTTTGAATAAAGAAAAAAAAAAAATTTAATAAAAAAAAGCCGCCTCAAGGAAGAAAATGAAATAGGGCTCAAATGGGTCTGCTGGGTAAGTTTGTGGTAGAGAAAAAGCAAGAAAATAGAAATTGAAAAATGAAAAGGGAAAAAGAAGAGCTCGTCACGACCTAAGCTAATCCCAGCTTCTAAAGAAGACCTATAGACTGCTGACTCTTGCAGTCGACAGAATAGAAGTATATCGCAGATAGCACTTTTCAATGTAGAGTTCTGACAGATCCTCTAGTGTTTGGCAGAGACAGACAAACACTTTTTTCTTGAGCAGTTTGGAATTAATAGAGTTAAAAGCTTTTCTCTAGAAACAAAACAGTACATGTTTTTTTCTTGAATTTCCATACATTCCTAAAGCAGGTTTCTGCAAGTTGCAAATGGTTTAGCATAGTTTTATAAATATTAGCATTTCGTGTGAAGCGGACAGGGAAAAAAAAGGTGATTTCGCAGGGTTAATTATACCTCTACTGGAAATGAAAGCAAATACCTAATATTTTTTATCATGTTTATTTTTCAAGTTATGGGCCTTTAAAAAATAATGCTAATTGAAATTCCAATTTTTTTTGGAGTAGATTTTGTAGTAAGCTTCTAGTATATTTAAAATATATTTTGACCTACTTTTTTTTAATAAAATAATTATAAAAAATGGTCACCGGCTTTGAAAAAGTCATTTGAAATTTTCGGATTAAATTTTTTTTTATTAATTTTTGTGAAAAAAGGTAAAGAAAGGTCTATGCGAATTGCGAAACGTGATATCTTTTTTAAATTTTTTTGCTATTAAAAAATCTACTCCAAAAAAATCAAAATTTCAGTTATAATTTTTTTTACTGATGAAACAGAACAAGTCTGTAACTTCAAGCAAAAACGACTCTCAGAAAAAAACAGGCCCATAATTGAAGTAATGGCTGCAGCTTCACGAATTGTTATTTAATGTTTTTACATTTCCACAAGTCTTGCTTTAAATAAAAGTTCTTGCACAATTTCGACTGCAATCATGCTTTTCAATTAATTTAATTCAATTAATTTTTCAACAATATCAGTCATGTAAAATTACAAAATTTTTAATTTACTGCTAGGCTCCCTATTTCGATTCGAAGCGAAGGCGAAAGAAAACCAGTCACTCATTTTCGACTGAAAACGGGGCTCACTAACTTTTGACTTATCGTTCGCTTGGCCTTACGTTGTTTACAGCAAACCTTCTCAATATACTATGTTGTCGCAACAACAGTTTCATAAATTAATCGCCAGTTTCAAAGAAAACACGCTGCAAACTCTCAACGAAAGAGAGCAGAAAAAAAATATAAAACACACACACAAACATTCACAAAAATTTATTTTTTAATTAAAAAGAAATTTTCATGTTGATTTTTAAAAAATTAATATTGGAAGTTAGAAGAAAAATTGTATTTCTAATTTTAGTGGTTTCCGCGCGTTTTGTGTGAATTTTATAAGAAAAAATAGCCAAGCGATAACACGAAAACAAGTGAGTGATTTTGGCATTTGTATTCGTACAAAGAGAAAGAAATGCTTACGTTATTGTTTGATTTTCTTTTCATAAGAATTTTCTTGTAAAAATGTTTTAGTGAACCGCAAATCAGCTGTCGAAGCGAACGATAATTTTCTTCATAGGGAGCCTGGCCGTTAATTTCACTTTCAAATGTTCTTTTTATTGTTTTTGTTTTTATTATACTCTTTGCAAAAAAAATCAAAGCGATTGGTCCACAATTGTTCGAGAAAAATCCAAAAAAAATTTTTTGTTTTGTTATCGAAATTTTTAAGCAGTGCAATGCGGTACACACAAACACAAGACCAGGAAGTCGGTCTTACAAAAGCTTGTGTATGCATGTGTATATTCTGTGTATTCTCTGTGTAATGATGGCACTACACAGTAATCAGCGTTGCCATTTTAGTATTTTTAGGGCTAGATTTAGCCTTTTTTTCTTGCACTTAGCCTTAAATTTATGATTTAGCCTCTAGCTTCTTTCTTGGCCTTTTTTGTTCTTCTAAATAGCCTTAAATAGCCTTTTTTTGGAAAAATGAAAACAAATCATACATAAACAATCGGAGACTGAAACAATTTAGCTAAATTAATATTTGATATAATTTCATAATTTTTTTTTTTTTTTTTTAACCAAAACTTAACTGTAAAAAAAATATAAAAAACTTAAATAAGTATTACCAATGTAATAACTAGTAGTTACTTGTACTCAAATCTTAAGAATAAAAGGAATATTCTACGTTTAAATAAAAAAGTTGTATCCCTCTTCTCACTAGACGCAAGGTATCACTTCTCTTAAGCCTTCTGTGTCCCTCGAACTGTAACAGGTCCCTGGCGAGGGCGTTTGGATGTGTCGCCAGTTTGTGAACGTACTTAGTACAATATTTTTCAATTTCCTCCCGAACCGTTGGAATTTCTAGATCTTTCTGGATATTCTCATTTCTTATATACCAGGGGGCGCAGACTATTGTTCGTAAAATATTCGACTGTCTTCTTTGTAACTTTTGGATGTTAGATGCACACGCAGTTCCCCAAAGCTGAATGCCATATGTCCAGATTGGTTTAATAATGGCTTTATATAACAGAACTTTATATTCCAAAGAAAGAGATGAAAATGAACCTATGAGCCACATGAGTTGAGCTGTTTTTAGTTTTCTGGCTGAGATTTTGGCCTCAATGTGACGTGACCATGTTAGGCGTCTGTCTATATGAACTCCTAGATATTTAATTTGGGTTTCTACCGGAACAATGACGTTATTTATTTTTATTGGCGGACAATTTGCCCTTCTTAGTGTGAAAGTCACATGGGCACATTTTGATGGATTTACTTTGATTTTCCATTTATTTAGCCAACCTTCCAGCTCGTTTATATGAGCTTATAAGTGCTCAGATGCAATATTAGGATCTTTGTTCCACTTAAGAATGCTGTGTCATGTCAGATGTATAGACGATGTATAATAACGGGCCAAGCTTACTTCCTTGGGCAACGCCTGCAAAAATCTTCTTAACTGGTGAAAATAAATTTTTTTACCGTACCTTAAATGTTCTATCAGTCAAGTAACTTTTAACCAGCTTGTGGGTGTTTGTAGGAAGAAGTCGTGTTATTTTTGTGAGGAGACCGTCATGCCAAACTTTATCAAATACTTTGGAGACATCAATGAAAAATGCTGAACAAAACAGCTTTTTCTCGAAGAACGACCTGATAGCAGTAACAATTCTGTGAACCTGCTCTGTAGTTCCATGACCAGCCCGGAAGCCGAACTGATGTTCTGGAATAATATTTCGCTCTGCTAGATGGGGCGCTATTTTCTGGAGGAGGACCTTTTCGAACAGCTTTGAAAGGATGGATAATAAACTGATAAGTCTGTATGACGTAATTTGAGTAGCGTCTTTACCCGGTTTTTGAATCATGACAATTTCTGAAATTTTCCAAGAGGACGGGAAACCCTCACTCTTAAGATGGCATTAAAAATGAATAATATAATTCTCACAGCGCAATCTGGGAAGTTCATCAGCATTGAACTAGTAATTCGATCAGCACCGGGCGATTTTTTCCCATCAAGGTTTTTGATTGCCATTTTAATTGAGGGCAACCGCATCTTTATGTGGTTTTCAATGGAATCGCTGATGTATGGAGGATTAATATCACTATTTATTTCGTGTGGAGTGAAAACGTTTTCCAGATGGCTAGCAAAAGCATTTGCTCGTTCACTAGGATTTTTAGCCCAACTAAGGTCCTCAAGTCTTAGTGGAGGTTCGGAGGAAGTAGGGAACTTCATATGTTTCACAGCTTTCCATAGGCTGTGTTCGGTTTTTGTTGTCGGATCTAAGTTACTTAAATAATTTGCAAGCGCTGACTCATGCTGTAGACGCAGCTTTTCTTTAAGTATTTTTTGACACAAATTCAAGTGTTTATTTAAAGCTGGAGAACGATTTCTCTGCCATTCCCTTCTCAATTTTCTTTTTTGTCGGATGAGGGCTTCAATATCAGCTGATGACTTGAACGGTTTCCTCCTATATGTTTTTCTCATCGGAGTTGCATTCCTAGCTGCACAAGTAATAACGTCTGTGAGGTGGTTCACATCACATTGTATATCATAATTGTTCCATTTAGTATTTAGTTAACTAGTATTACCGTTTAGTAATGCTGAGGCTGCTCGCTTTTGAGTACGATAAAGCAAGCGAAATATCAGAATAGAAATAGCATTAAAAATCAAAAAATAAATTATTACTTAAAGGAATTTTAAATATTATTTTTATATATTGAAGTTGAAAAATAATTGAATTCCCTAAAAGTATTTAAATACTATTGAAGATTACGGGATGGGACACATATCATTTTAAAGCTAAGGTTGTCTAAATTTATAATCTACTGCCCAAGTACTCACTGCCCATTTTAAAAGGAAGGCTGTCTAGTTGTATAATCTATTGCTCAATTACTCAGAAGTTACTTTGAATTATTTAAAAAACAATTTTTCTAGCGTTTTTTTTTTTTTTACTGAAAAGTAGCTTCATTTTTTTTAAAGCCCTGGCAACGCTGACAGTAACAGATGGTACTACAGTGGATTGATTTGATTTAAAAATGTGTGCAATTGTTTGCAAAATTAAATTAAATTACATTTTTTTTCATTCCTATTCTATATCTTTCTTAGAATTTCTTTTTTTAATAATTTAAAAATTGAGTGCATGGAGACATTTTATTGCTTTTAAAAAAAATTTTCTCAGAAATTATTTTTTCTTAGTTTCTTGAACTAAAATTAATTATTTATTTTAGGATTAATAGAAAAAATTTAAAAGAAAATTATTATTATCAATATTTTTCATTTCTTTTTTTATTGTTATATAATTTTGTTATTTGCAAGTTTATTTGATCTTTTTTACTGACTTAAGGTCGATATTTCTCTGCACAGCCGAATTTAACTTATTATAAGTTGAAATGATTGAAAATTACACGTTCGGGGAAGAAACTTTTCTCCACCTGCTTTGCTCTAACGAGGTCATTTCTAAATTTAATTCACTTCTTTATCTTGAAGTGCCCTTTTTATCGATTATTAAGCAATTTTCACTAAAGCTTTTCTTTCTTTTGCATTTTGTGTTTTTCTGTTAAAGTTTCATTGTTTGCTTGCACATCTTAAATATTTATTAGGTCGTCACTTGAATGCCAAGACCAGGCGGGAAAACAACAAACAGCCCATTATTTAACACACAAACATGCAGCACATTAAAACAAACTTTACAAAAGTATTTCACAAGTCAAAAAAGAACCCTTTCTGTGCAAAAGCCATTATGAATATTTAACCCCAAATTGTATGTCTTAAACACTTTTATATTTTAATCCAACTGAAGTGTATTTAACACACAACAACTAGAAGAACTACAGCAAAGAATAGAACTGACAATACCGGCAACAGACTTTAAGAGCAGTTCACCCACCAGAACCAGAACCAAAAAAAAAACTCACCCAAACTTCACAAACACCATCAAACGAAGGAAGAGAAGGAAACAAGGGTCATCCTTTTGAAATGTAAAAAATTTAAACAGCGAATTGTTGAACATGAAAAAAAGTAATCGTTATTTGAAATGAAGAAGAAAAAGAAAAAACAGTAAAAGGAATGCAAACCAACACTTGCTTTTGTTTGCAGCTAAAAACATATGCCGGCGACATGCGATTGAGTGAATAAGTGAGTTGAGTGTCCAGTCATCATTTATTCAAAGCAAAATCATAACAATGCAAAGCATATGCTCACACACTCACAACTGAATGACTGGCTATTTGATTTTCTTTTAAAGCAGCATTAAGCTGTTGATACTCTAGCATTTTTCTTTTGCTTTAAAAGTGATAATGTTTAATGAAAACCAAAATAAAATAATAATAATGCGGCTCCAAGCAAAGCATATCCAAACAATAGTAAAAAAATAATTTGAAAAATTTGTTTTCATAATTTAAAATTAATGCTCTTCAATTGCGATTGTTTTTAACACTTGAAAACAAGGGGAAACGATGAATGAATATTTTTTATTTAATCCTTTTTTATAGCGTTTGTATTTATTTGTATAGAAAACAAAAGAAGAACGTATTCTTGCGTATAATTTCTCTCAATTAGTTAATTGATTTGGTTTAATTTGAAATTTATAACACGAAATCTTTTATAACGTTTGCAAAACAACAAAAAAAAATGTTTGTTTGCTGTTGAATATGTGTTAGCATGTCTAAACAGACCAAATAACTGACCCAACTATTCAACCCTCTTTGTTGAACAGCCAGCCAGTGAGACTGATAGTTAAACATAAAAACAGACTTGTAAACAAGAAAAAATAAAATATAATAAATTAATGTGGTTGTTGTTGGTTTTTTTAATTGTAATTTTTTTGTTTGTTTTTTTTTTTTTATTTGCTCATAATTTGGCATTAGAATTGTCAAAACAATATTGCTGAACTGCGTTCGACAATAAAACGCATAACAATTTTTATTGCTTTCAATATGTACAACAAGTAAAAGTATTAGGGCGGCTCCTAACAGAATATATACAAAGAGTTTTTTTTTTTTGGCTTCTTTTAGTAAGGGAATTTGTGTCCCAGTACTACATATACCGAGAAAAATTTGAAGTCAACAATAAATTAAAATAATTGCCACATTAATTATAGTTTTAATGGAACCAATTCCTTCAATAAAAATTTTATTTATTCAATAAACATTAGAAATGTAATCAATTTGACAATTTTTTTAATTAAAATTTTTAATTGGCTTAACAATTTTTTTCAGTGTATGTGAATGAACTCAAAAATGTCAAGTACTAAAATCTGTTAGGCAGGTAAGCTGTACAAGGCGCCCCAATAAGAAAAAGAGAAAGGGCTTCTCTGATATGACCATTTTGTAACCATCACTACATAGTATAAAGCAAAGTCGCTTCCCGCGTCTGTCCCTATGTCTGTATGTATGCTTAGATCTTTAACTCTACACAACGGATTTTGATGCAGGTTTTTTTAAAAAGAAAAAGTGATTAAAGAGGAAGGTTTATATGTATAGTTTTGGAAGGTTTAACGTCACAAATCCGCTCGGCAGGTAGCGCTATAGTCGGCATCTGGCTTATTTGCCTACTACCTGTGTTACCCGGTCTCGCGCGCTGTTCTTTACTCTATGAGTACGATTTCTTTGTGTAAGAAGATCGAATATATAAAAATTTTAAGGCTAGACAACGTTTGCCGGGTCAACTAAGATAAGATGTCTAAAAATAGGAAGCAGAATAGTAAAGAGATGTAGCGAAACAGTAGGAGAAGAAACAGTCCGCCAACTTAAGCAATTGCTACTTGTAACAAAGCCAGATAGTATAGCGACTCCTAAAATCTTTTAGCATTCAAAACAAAGCTTGTGATTGGTACTTCACAATCAACTTAACCAACTGAATGTTTTGAATATCTTCTAAAGAGCTGCACAAGCATCACTACAAACCTGTGTAATATTTTGTAATAAAAAATGCTTCAAGTATGCTTGTGAAGACCTTTAATATCTACTACACATGTGCATTGCCTTCGATATTTAATCAATTCAATGTAAAAAAGCACAAACAATTTACTAAATATATAAGAAGAGTCTGGCAACATACAATGAATTGCCAGACTTTTGCATTAAACTTGTTGTAGTGTTCTAGATATTCAAATTCTTTCACATGAAATAAACTTTCCTTTACATCTAAAAGGAAAGGCTTCCCTAATAACTATTTATGCTACGGCACGGCACGTTTTACATATGGAATGTAAATGAACGCAAGTCACTTTACTTAAAAACAACAACAACACGAGTGGAATAATAAAACCAGCCAAAAACTGCTTAAAGTTACAAATTTAATTCTTTTTTTTTTTTGTTTTCTTTATTATGCAGACGACAATAGTTGGAGTTATTTTGTTTGGCATTGTTAGAATTCGTTTTGTTATTTTACTAAAAGTCTATTCCCATTCCCTTCTTTGTTCACCCACTCACACAGACAACCATTCCTTACCCATTTACTTCGTTCATGTAATAAACTTTATTTTTATGATGGCTTAAGCAAATTGCTTAACAACCACTTTAGCCCATTGCCTTTCAAATGTCAGTATGTTTGTTGTAAAAGGAGCAAAATAGCCAACAGAAAATATTCTTCATTTTTCTCTTTTTAATGACAATGAATGACGTTGACTTGTTTTGGTTGCAAGACGCAAAGCAAGCACAAAACTAGAAATTAAAATATTTTTGATTTTGTCAAAAGGAATGCAAAACCTTAATGAAATTTGAAAAATTAAAGCAATAAATTACTGAATTTTTTATTATTTTACTTTTGCAGAAAATATCACAAAAAGTAAAAAATTTAGAAGAAAATTTCCAAAAAGATGCACCTTAAGAAAACCCATAAAATTATTCAAAAATTCAGTCAGCAGGTTGGGTGCTGGCAAGACAATGATATCCCTTTTTCTTAGGTGGATGTAACCTCTTTCGTTTAAAATGCTGTGGAGCATATATATTTGTTTTGGGCCATATTCATTAAATGCGTTAATGACTGTCTTAGTATTGCGTCTTCCCCCATTGGAACATCATACATCTTTATGAATGTTAAAATTTTTCACGTACCATTAAGCAGCTGAATTCCTCAGATCCATATTGGCTGACAACTGCAGAATTTTAAAATCAAGGCTCAGAGTTGAGTTGCAGTTATACTGTTTCCAACTTAATTTGTATTTGATTTGTTGCATTCAAGTTAAACGTGTTTCCAAATGTATAATATGATAAATATTTAACCTCACAACGTGGAATGTGTACACATTACGCTCATTCAGCTTTATTTTTTACTGAGACACTAGCGCTGGAATGCTTCTTTAGGGCTTTAGTGAATGGTGGGAAAAGCGATAGCTGGACCAAAAACGTTTCCTCCAATTTTAGTAACATTCAACCAAGCAGTTTGCATGTATAGGGGAGTCCAATCAAAACGCACAATGTAAATTGTAAATAAAACAAAAAGTTTTCTGACAATTATCTTAATGTTTATTATTATGATAGCAAAGTGTCCCCGTAGTCCACCAATCTGAAGCAGGTTTGATTCTTGCATAGACCCTGAGGGTTTTTTTTGCAGATTGTGTTGATTATTAAAAGAAAAAATTATGTGTGAAACGAAATGTCGACCAAATGCTCACCACAGTTTCGGTGGCATACTTCTATCCGATGGTTTATATTTTCAAAGACTCTGAGACATAAGTTTAGTTCAATGTAGTTAATGCGCCGATATGTCTCATCTTTTAGGTCTTGAACTGTTCTTGGCTTATTGACGCACACTTTTTCTTTTAAATATTCCCAAAGAAAGAAGTTCAACGGTGTCATGTCACATGATAGCGGTGAGATAACATGGTCATTGAATTTCACGCGCAAAAGAGTCATTGTTTCGTTGGCTGTGTGGCAAGTAGCATCATTCTGTTGGAACCACTTATTATACAGGTCAATATAATCAATTTATGGCCACAATAAGTGAACACAATTCACTGTAACTGCTTGGCCGACCTAATTTTTGAAGATGACGCTGCCGGCCTATAAAACGCAAAAAACAGTCACTCTTTGTGGATGGGTGAAATTTTTCGCAAAATTCTCCGATTGCGGACACATTTGGTCGATTATGCTGACCAAAAAAACTACGCAGTGCACGAAATGCATTTTGATTTGAGCTCCCGTTTTCATAAAAGGCTTCAAAAATCTTAACGATTATGTACCTCTGCATAGTTGAATTTGTCAAACACTGGATCAAAGAAATGTCAAATAACGTTGGGCAAAAAACTTGACGTTAAGATGTGACTCACAATTAACATCGTGGATTATGGTTGCACCACTCTTTAGTTTCAGTTTTGCAAATTTTGCTAAAACTTATGGATCAAACCATTGTGTAACAGTAAATCAAAAGCTTAAGCCATGTCAAATGAAAAGCATCAAACAACACTTCTCTTCTTCAACGCCCCCAATTATTTTGTGTTTGTTTTGGTATCCCTAAAGATGATCCGGAAAACTTCTCTTTTCACAATTACTTTTGTCACCAAAAGCGTCTCAAACAATTTAGAAAAAATAAACAAAAGACTAATAAGCCTGCGAATGATCTTTTTTCAGCGTGCGGAAATCGGAAAAATTACTTTAAAAATAAAAATAATCTATCTAACGCTTTTACGGCCAGCTCCTGACTTTATCAAACCGTTAAAAAAATAAGAAAAGAAAGAAAATTTTCTATTCGTTTTCTAACCCAAAAATGTTGTTCTCTTCAGCTTGCAAATGGAGTGTTTGACATCTGTTGGTTTTTTTTTTACAAAATCAGTTGAAATAAATTAATCTTTTGTGCAATTAATTGATAAATTGTAAATTTTAAGACAGAAATTGAAATTATGGACAAATTCCAAGTGCAAATATTTTATGCATTTCCAAGAACGAAATGTAAGAAAAACGAAATGAGATCAAATACTCCCAACAATTAAAAACAAAGTAAAGAAGCGAACCAGTTTGTTAAAAAAAAATTTTTGTATTATCTTAACAGCAGGAAGTGTTACTACTGTGCTGGTTGGTTTGTGCTGGAATTATTGGAGTTGCTCATGATATGACAGGTTTTTTACTTAATTTTTTTATTCATTTTTTTGTGTTCAAACAACAAGAAACAATAAATGTAAGAATTCTACAATGTAGTGGGGACAATCAACAGCAATTTGCACATGTTTAAAATTCACACATACCAAAAAAGAGTCTGTCCAAATTTATGTCCGTCTGTCTGTCTCTTCATACATTTTAACTGTCAGTATCAAACAAATTAAAAGTAGAAAGAAAAAAAACCATGTGGCACTTAATAAGGATTAAATATTTTTGGGCTTTTTTATTGCAAAAGGGAAAGAGGAGCCCCTAGTCCGGGGTTGGTTGACTCAAGTTAAATATTTTGGTTTCTTTTTTTTTTTGTTTTTGTTGCCTGCTTGTTTCATGTCGATTTTTGTTCCTCTTTCTTTTTATTATTATTCAGATTGCTCGAAATTTTGTTTTTGCTTGTTTTTTAAAGATTGTTTTCTGAGGGGCCATATAAATTACTTGTGTTGGTTTATTTTTTTTTTTGTAACTTTAATCCGCCAGTTGCAGGTTTGTGCTTGTTAAGCTTGTGAGAATTCGTTCAAAATTTTTAATTGTCTTTTTATTTTAATTTTTTCTTAAATTTTTAACACCAGCAGCCTTTGAAACGTTATCGAGTTTGTTTGGCGACAGTTTCGTTTAGTGAATGTCCTGTGGCGCAACAAAAAAAACTTATAAAAATTCAAATTTAACTACTTCTAGTTTAAAAAGGAAATTACCGTCATTATTTTTATTTTAAAAGGAGAAATAGTGTAACAAATAGCATGAATGAAGTTTAATATTCTGTTTGCATAATTGCCAGAGATTTAAGTGATTAAAATTAAAGTCAGCTAAGTCGTTTTTTTTTGTTTTAGTTCTTAAAAACAAAAACATGCATTTTATTGTTAAATTTTTTGGCCTGTTTATTTGCAAATAATAAATAAAGTGAATAATTTTTTAAGTACAAAAACATGCTTTGTGACTTTAAAAAATTCTCTGTGCTTTGCTGGCAAACTTTACTTTATATATAAAAGTCTACATGTAAATGTACAGTTAATTAATTTAAAATTTAAATTAATTATTGACTTAAATGTGTTTTAATATTATGTTTGATCGCAACTAAGCTTAACGAATAGTCAATTAATTGATTAATTCATTAAAACTTAAACAGATTCTTCTGAATGGATCAGTATTTGCATAATTTGAATTTAAATTTTTAAATGCCAGTGGCTAAGAATGGTATCGTGTCAGTCTTTGATATGATACTTAACAGAAATTTATATTGAAGATTTCCATTTTTAATATTATTGTATACGAATTCCATGCTAATTATTTTGTGATCAATATGAGTGTTATATGCAAGATCCCGTATGATCTTTATTTTTTATCCTATTACAAATAGCAGGATCTATATAAAATTCATTTTCCATTTGTTTGTTTGTTTGCTATACAAATTTTTATTTTCCAACAGATTTTGTCTCTATACTCCAAGGTAGGTCGCCATGTACTTTTGGACCAGCTTCAAAAAGATTTATTTATTTATTCAAAAAGATTTAATTAGGCCTGTAGTCATGCTTCCTAGATATTTATTTATTTGAATAATAAGTCTACATTAAATTACAGACTATATATGAATGATTTAAAATTACAAAAATTTTCAAAAACAATTAGCGATTTAAAAATAAAATTATATTTCGTTTAATAGTTTCCAAACTTAAAGACAAATCAATAAATTGATAAAAGGTATTAAAGCTGGCACAGATTCTTCTCAAAGGATCAGCATTGGCATAGTTGGTACGAAAAGTTTTGATCGAGAGCAATTGAAAATGACGTGTTGGACGAACTGGCACACTGAATGTAATATGGCGTAAAAGGAACTCTGATTGCACATTTCCTTTAATAACATTAAACACAAATGATACATTTAACATCGTTCTTCTACTTTTTAGTGTAGGCAGTTATATAAGCGCCAATCTTTGATGGTATGGAGGCAGATTTGTTGCTGAGTTCCAATTCAAGCTTCGCAAGCAAAATAAAAGAAATTGTTTTTGAACAGACTCAATGTGGTCGATATGTATATTATATATAGGGTCCCAAACAATCGAACCATATTCAAGTATGGGTCTAACTAAGGATGTATATAATAATCTTGTAACATAGGGATCTGTGAATTCTTTTGCCCATCTTTTAATGAAGGCTAAAACTCCTCTAGCTTTATTAACTGTCATATTAATATGAGGAATAAAACTTAATTTAGCATCAAGCAAGATACCCAGATCAAGGAAAGAGGTTACTTGATCCAACGGTTGTCCACCCAGATAGAAGATTATATTAACAAAAGTGCATCTATAAAATCTCATATGCTTGCACTTTTTAGTGTTCAGTTCCATTAGGTTTATATTGCACCATGTATACAAATTGTCAATGTCCCGTTGTAAGCAGGAATGATCAAAGATCCCATCATAGGTCAAAAAAATTTTAACGTCGTCAGCAAACATTAATATATTACAATAGTTCAGGACAGAAGGCAGATCATTTATAAATAATGAGAACAGGACCGGCCCAAGATGGCTCCCTTGTGGTACTCCAGATAAAACATTTATAGGAGTAGATACGCAGTTTTTAAAAAGTACACATTGTTTTCTATCGTTTAGATAAGACTTGATCCAAGACAGACTAATTGGAGAAAACCCCATCATATATAATTTAGAAAGTAGCAGGTCATGGTTGACTTTATCGAAAGCTTTACTAAAATCGGTATATATAGCATCCGTTTGCTGATTTTTAGCAAATCCTTTATTAACTATAGTAGTTAGTTGTAAAATGTTAGTAACAGTGGAGCATCCTTTTTTAAAACCATGTTGATGCTGGGATAGAAGATGTGATACATTATGACTTATATATCTAGTAATGAACTTTTCAAACAACTTAGGAATTGAACTAAGTTTTGCAATGCCTCTGTAATTTGTTATGTTATACTTGCTGCCAGATTTAAATAAAGGTATTATATAGGAGCTCTTCCATTGAGTAGAGAAATATCCGTGTTTGATAGATAAGTTAAAAATATCACAAAGTGGTTTAGATAAGCTAACTGCACAGTGCTTCAATAAACAATTCGGTACCCCATCAGGTCCATAGCTAAAAGTTGATTTTAATTTCATCAGTTCAGTTTTGACCTCAGCACAATCAATTAAAGGAAAGTTTAACTGCAGGTTTGAATCAATTTTGATAGGGTAACTATTGGTATTATCATATTTAGCATCAGAATAATTAGTAGAAAAAAAGTTAGAAAACATGTTGGCTATTACAGTGTTATCATCTGATTCGTTATTTTGATATTTCATTACAGTTGGGAAAGTTTGAGATTTTCTCTTAGAGTTTACAAAACTGAAGAAAGATTTCGGATTGTTTTTAAAATTTGTTTTCATTTTGTTGATGTAGTGTTTATATAGAAAGTTATTTAATCTATTATACTCAGCCCGGCAAATAGAATAGTTTCCATAATCCGTAATACAATTAGTTTTTTTGTATTTTTTAAGGAGTTTATTCTTTTTATTTTTTAGACTGGTTAGGTGTTTAGACCCCCAAGGTGGGCCAGAGTAATTGTATAACATAGTTACTAGAATACATTTTTCCATTATAGAATAGATAATTCTGTAAAATGAGGTAATGACCGCTTCAAAATTCGAAGGACTGCCATTAGTGATATATAGCAATCCATACTACAAAAGAGACGATTCATCATATTATAGTTGGCTCGTTTAAAACAAAATACTTTTTTATCATTTTGAGGTACGTTAAGAGATGTAGGAAGCAAACATGAGCACATAACTTCAAGAGTAGGATGATAACCGTCTTCAGGATTAGTAATTGGACAGCATCGGCTTATAGTACAATCCGATGGTTCATTAACAAATACCAAATCTAGTAGCTTATTATTAGAATTATAAACAGCATTAATTTGAAAAAGGCACAAATCCATTAAGTGCTGCAGGAATTCATTTGATATTAAAGGAACTAGGTATACAGTATCGGGTGGATAATTCCAAGTGACCAAAGGCAAGTTGAAGTCACCCATTGCTATAATATAGTCCGACGAATTTGCTGCGTTTACCATATATTTAATAGATTCTAAATGGCTTTCGTAAACTGAGTTCTCAGAGCCAGGAGGAATATAAGAAGAGCAAACATAAACGTTTCGGTTTTGCAATTTAATTTTTACAGCTATAAATTCTGTATTTAGACCAGACCAAAATAGTTCAGATGACAAACAATTTGAAACAGCAATAATATATTATTTACCATTTTGGTTGGCGTCTTTGATAACATGAGCCACCTTATAATGTAGCGAATGGCTGTATTTATTTCGATTGGTTTTTAACGATTAAAATTCTACTTGTAAATAGATTTCTCTAAAAATTGGTACATACGCTGTCTGTACTCCAAGAATACTGACTCACATAATAAAGTTCAAAATAAAACAACAAAAATATTTTTGGTTAATCACTAGCTGACCCGACAAACGTTGTTTTGCTTTCAAATTTTATTTATATTGAAAAATAATTAAAAAGAGAAGAAAATATATAAGTTGGATTATGTCGTTTTGCGATTTGAAAAAAATTTTAAAGTGGGCGTGGTCTATTTTTATTTTCAAAATAACTTATAGTGCATTTACATTGAACTGAAATCTATTAGATTTGATATGAAATCTCTTTTTACAGCTATACCGTTTACATTACATTCTTTTTGACATATATCAAGATTTCATTTTCGGAACAAGAACAAACAGCCCTAAATTTTATATTAATAATTTAATTAACACTTATCCTTTTTTTATGTATTTCCATCCATTTAAAAAAAATTTTTTTTTTAATTTTAATGTGTTTAATTTAATTTTTTTTTTCATCCAAATGTCAAATTTTCTTGTCATATTTTTTGGCGTATTAATAACAAAACCACAGTTGTATGACTAAGTACACCAGGATTTTGACTAGATTTTGGCATAATCTAGTAACAAACTAAATTTTGTTTTGTATAGGAAATCTAGTCAAATTGAACTAGATTTCGATCAAAATCTCGTATGAACTAGATTTGTCTTCAGTGGAAATTGCCTATTATGTTGGGTTGTTCTAGACATTAAAGAAAAAAATGAGATAAATTAGTGTATCCATCCTCCGTTTTTTTAGATAAATTTTAAAAATGGGTGTAGTAATGGGCGTGGTAAATTTTTGATTTTATAAAATAATAAAAAAAATTTGCGAAATCAATCTAGAAGTTCTCCGATTTGAGAATAATTTAAAAAGCGTTGATTTTGATGAAAATAAGTATAGAATTTTTGTATATTCGATCTTCTTAGTTTAAGAAGTCGTACTCATAGGGTAAAGGACCGGATAAAAACAGGTAGTAGATAAATAAGCTAGATACCGACCGCCGCGCCAGATGCTGGCGCATTTCTGATGCTGAACCTTCCAAGGTGTAACCCAAAGGCATACACAGAAATTCAATTAAATGGGTCCAGCCGTTTAGGAGGAGTACAATGTGAAACACACGTACAGTCGAATTTTATATATTAAAATTAAAATTTAAAGAAAACTTAGTTGAATTTCATTTTGTAGGTACGTCAAGTTTTAAACGGGATTATGTAATTCGTTCGATATAATGGAAACTGCGTTTTGAGAAACATGTAAATAAGTCATAAGAAATGAAACTTTGTTATATGGAAACCAAATATAATTTTTTTTCTTATAACACCAAACATCTATCAGCATTTGAGTTCTTGAACTGTTCTTGTATCAAAAAAGCGCTATAAAGAGAACACGTCATAGGAGAGATTGTCGCATTTGTCACACCACATTGTGAGGAAAACCGCTGACATAAAGCAACAACAGACCAAATGGCTACGTTGATATATTATAAAAAGTGATGCTGCCTTATTAAAAAAAATATTTGCATCCACTTTGGATCATTCAACAAACCAATGGCACGAAGAATACTAACAAAAAGGCTAGCCAGTTGACAGCTTTTGCAAATGACATTATAGTCATAGATTAGGCTACGAATTCACCAGACCTTAATCCAAATTAAAACGTTTAGGCTTAAGTTAAGAAAACCGAATAACTTTGGGGTGTAGTTAAGAAGCCATAATATAAAGCCGAAGCGGTACGCTGCCGTTATTACCGACAAAGGCCATGCCACAATATATTTTTTTGCATTGGAAAGACACTCTTTATATTTATTTTAATTAATGTTGCGAGTTTGTATAGGGAATCCTTGACTTCAGTGTTAATTTTTTGACCGAAGCTGTACATGCTGTTGTCGTGTATGGGTCCCTTTAATTGCAGTGAAGGGTATAAAAGAGCGGAGAATTTCTCTTAATGCAGGCTGAAAAAAGTGTCTGTCAGTCAGAAATTTTGAGACGATTGAAATTAATTTTAGCCTAAAATCTTTGACGGACTTCCAAAACGTCATTCATAACACCGACGTACCTACAAAACATTAACGATGTACAGCAATGAGGTAAAAGATATAAACGATTTTAAGAGATGTATAACTTACAAGAGTAAGATTCCTTTTGACTTCTTACGGCAGTGCTTGCAAACAGTACAAACGATGCAAATGGGTGCAAAATTCTTCGATTTAGTCAAACATCGATGTGAATATTTGGTGAAATGTAAATGAACCGAAAACCACAATCACATGTACAATTGATAGATAAGATTAAAGTTGCCAGATTTTTTGGGGGTATTGAATTTCTTCAAAGTTTCAGTAAACAAGAGGAATGGGACCGGTGAATTCCATACTTCTGTTTTTCATACAACACAACACCACATATTCCGTATGAATTAATATTTTGAAAATGATCAAACTTACCGAATGAACCTATTTATAATATAGATAAAATTCAAACGAATTAAAAGCAAGACTTCGATTCTCTCCAGCAAGCAAAAGAATTACTCCAAATTGCAAAAAAGAAACGTGTTGAGCAATGAGTAAAAATTAATCCATTGAATTCGAAAATAAAAGACTTAGTTTTAGTAAAAAATCACAATAAAAAGAAAAGTGAACCACCTTTTCATGGTCCTTATAAAGTTATAAAAACCAAGGGAGTGAACTCTATTTTAGAATTAAGAAATGCGTGTGAAGAATTTCATAATAATTTAAAAAAAATTTTCCAAAAAAAAAAAAAAAAATTACAGTTTTTTATTACAAAATTTTTCTTAAGGGTGTAGGATATTTCCCTTATTCTAATAATTAATGTTAGCTTTCTTATACTCAGTTGTTATTATTGTTATTTATTAATAACTGTTATTTAAATTTATTTTGTTAATGTTGTTGTTTTTTATAAAACTTCTTATACCTTTATACTACTTTCACTCAAAAGTGATGCTATTGCTAATACAGTTAAACCTCGATTATGCGGCTCTCGTGAGACCGGTACCAGCACGGAAAATCGAAATACACGGTTAATAGAGGTAAAATTAAAATATACAGAAATTTATTTCTTCTGACGAAATATTTGTTTATTTAAAATATTCTTTTATATTACTTTGCCTCTATGCTTTTAATTTTTCTCTCAATAATTGCTTTTGAATACGATGCATCTGGATTTTATCTGGTTCTGATATAACTGGATAATTTTCTACAAGCTTTGGAGTTTCTATTTCAGTCTTTTAGTGCAAAATCTACTTTCGGATTTTCGGAATTTTTTAAACCGTCGATTGAATTACTTTTTGAACCATATAGCAAAATTTCTTCTTTGTTTTTCATCAAACCGCGTACTGTTTGCTTACCAACTCCATATATTTCAGACAGCAACTTAACAGATATGTTTTTGTCGTAGTCAAGAATCAAAGTAATTTTGTCTTTAATTGAAAGAACTTTTCTTGGTCTTTTTGGTAATTTACTATTTGAAGGAGCCATCATTCCAAAACAGGTGTTAGCAGATCAAATTTCACTTATTAAATGAATAAAAACGCAAAAATTTGTTCTTATGTGTGGATACATGAACTTAAAAAGGGGAACTACCGGACTTAAATTTACATAATAAAAATCATATGAATGCTGCACGGAGAAAGATGTAAACCACGCATAACAGAGGGAAAAAATAAAAAGAACAGCATGCTGGCTAATATATCTAACCGATTAATAGAGGCCCGGTTAATCGAAGCTTAACTGTAGTTGTTATTGTTAAGAATCCTATTAATTTTGTATATAAGAAGGAACTTTTCTAACCCCTTACACATTGTATAGTGTTTGCAAGCAAAAATTTAGAAAATTAAAAAAGGACACTCACGACCTAGTTCAATATGCTCAGCATATTTGCAAAATGCAAATTCGCACTAATGGCGTCGTTAATACCAATACTAATTTAAAATTTCTAATGTGCGTATATATATTTCCCAGCAGAGTCAAATGGGCGGAAACAACTGATTTGCTCATAACTTAGTTTTATATTGTAAAGGAATCACAACACATTTTTTCTTTGTTTCGTAAGTTTGTAGGTGTAAAAGTTTTAAATACCAGCGTTTATAACAAAACATGTTACAATTAGATCAATTCTTCACTGCCTTCCCTTCCACTCAAAATATTGAACCAAATATACTTGCAGTTGTTGACAAGCCACATTGTGTGGCTTAGAGCTTTGAATCTCTCTTATTTTTATTCTTAAGCCGCTGCACTGAAACTTTCAAATATTATACTCAACTAAAGGTAAAGTCGTTTAGAAAACATTTCAATTGCTTGAATTTATGAATTGAATTGAAACAAAAAGCGATTGTAATTTATTCAGCTTTGCAGCTTATCGTTAGTAAAACAGATTAACAAAATAATTTGGCTACAAAAGCAAACATCGAATTTCATTACCACAACTGCTAAAGGCAAAATTACTAGCAGCCAGAACTTTTTCGTACTGGTTCCATAGTGTCTGCCCTGACACGGAATGGAAACACACACATACCTAGAAAATCACTTTAAATATTCTAAAAAAAAAAGTTATTGGGAGACATAAAACACAAACAAACAAATAAAGAAAAAAATTTAAAACTAAAGGGAAAAAATATCAAGTTAATAGATCTCATCGTGGAAATTTATAACTTCACAGCTAAATTACAATTTGATGCAAATGTGCAGCTCGCGGATAACTTAAGTTTGAAAGAGTACAAACACGAACCAAGCAGCACTTGATACACATACACGTACAATAGGATCCAGTGCAGGCAGCCGCAGTTGAAAAGCAAATCTTTTAAGCACCTCTGACAATGAGCCAAGAAGCGCATTTTTATGCCCACAGTAGGAGCAAATTGCCCCAAGTCACTTGACACATGAACAAATATTTTCTGTTTAAATGTGTTTCGCTTGGAGTGTAACAACAAAAACAACAAAAAACCAAATAAAAGAAAAGAAATGAGAAACAAGAAACAAATCTTAATACAAAAGAAACAAAAGCTGCTGGTCTCTAGCTCAGGTTGAGACTGACAAACAAGAATTATGATCGGCTTAGCCACATGCTGAGCCGCTTATTCGTGTTGCATTAAAGCTAAAGGCAATCAGACAGCCTGGGATGGGGATATAAACTGATCAGCCAACAAACAGACAGACAGACGAACATGAAATAATAAAAGCTAAAAACTGGCAAAGAAATACTCAGTTCAGTTCGAGACACACAACAACGAGCATAAAGAACATTTTTGTTGTTGTTGTTATTTGTAAAACTGCTGTTGACTGCTTTTATTGTTGCCACTGTAGTTGTTGTTATTGCTTTTAACTAAGAACTGCTGCAGTGCAAAGCAAACAAAATACAGTCATGTTTTCTTATGCTTTCTGCTGTTCGTTTGTAACGTTTTGTTTGGTTAATCGCTGGACATGTCTAAAATTAAATCGGTATACGAATTCGTTTTCGCGCTCTTTTCATGAGCACTCCATAAGAAAAAGCCCACCTAATGTTCAATAAATACAAATACTTTCACACTCGCTAACAATATCATTCATTCCACATGAATGAATATTAAATTTTGTACTTTACTTGACTTGCTGTCTCTCCCTCTCTCTCCCCAACTCTTTTTTCTTTTTTGTAAGTGTTTAAAACAGTCATTTAGGAGTCAAGATTTGGGTATTTTTTAGTTGGCATTGATCAATTCAAACAGACAGTTGACAGTCATGCCCAGCAACTATCAAGTTTTTCTGTTTAGTTTTGTTTTGTATTGAATTGAATACAAATATTTTTGTTTAAGAATAAAAATCAAACGAGCGTTTGTAAAAGAAAAAATGATTAATCAATGGATTATTACCTATTTGATGTGAGATATTTTGTGATGGTATTGAATCGACAATTCAAATTCAAATGTGAGACAAAAGATTTTGAAAGTCCCCAGTTTGATCAAATGTGAATTGCGTACTTGATTCCCATCTAAAGTCTGGATGTTTTCTGCAGACATGTAGATAACATTATTTTTTGTAAGCATAAGCAAATTATGCCCCATTTAAATATTTTAATTAAGAAAAAAAATAATTTTTTTAATTAAATGAGCGATATAATTACCCATAAACAAATCGAATGTTGCTTAAGTCTAAAGAAAAAGCTGTTGACTAATCTAAAAGGATTATGATTGAAAAATTTAATATGAACTTGGTACAATTTAAGTTTTGCTTTTGGGAAGGCCGGGAATTAAAACAAAAATTATTCATTATAAATGATTTTTTAAGGAAGTAAAATTTTATTTTCTTCCTGTTTCTTGGAAATGCTCTTTGGATAAACTTTTTTGCTGCATTGTGATGAAATGTGAAGGTGAGCCTTTATCAACAAGTAATGCTTGGTATAATTTATTAACACTGAAGTCTTAAGTTAGAATAAAAACTTTGGTTTTGACATTCTCAGACACTAAAGGCGGATACTGAAGTCTTTGAAAGCGCTAGAGAGATGCGCGTGTGTCGGTATTGTAGTTTTAAAAATAACGAATGTTGTTGAAAGTGACACAAAATTAACAGAAGAATCCTTTACTTCGATATCCTTTAAAACTTGAAGAAGTTGGCTTAACAGAAAAATGTTTTAAATGGTTCAATTTACTAACTAAAAAAATATATTCTTATGAAATCAAAACTATTTAGCACAATATAAAGGAAAATGTATTAAAACACATTGAGAATGTTTAAGCTTTTAAATCACATTTCCTAATTAAACTTTTATGAAATGAGCGAACGCCGTTTCAACGTTTTCTTTTAGAAAAATAGGTGTCTGAAACCTGTTTAGGTAATTTTAAAGAACTGTTTGCATTTCAGAATAACTTCCTCAATAATTAAAGAAAAATTCCTACTGCTTAAAGAATTAATTACCTCCATACTGTTTAATATTAAACTTACACTTAACACCGTCTTTGCCACACCCTTAAACTTAACCTTAACCCAAGATCTTCTTTTAGATTACAAAAAAATTAAACGTTATGGAATTAATTTTATAACTAACCCCTGTTTCCCATTTTTATTATTTGTATTCTCATTTAAGACGAGTTTCATGCAGGATTGTCATATTTAACAAAAATTGCTTAAATAATTTACAAAACTGCTGAAGAATTATAATTTAACACGCATCAGCGGACAAAACACCAAATGCGTTTTCATGACAACTCAGTCAAAGGACATGGACATACGCCACACCACATTCTATTTACTGTCTACTGTTATTGAGTGCTTGCTTTGCTCTACTAGCTTATCAAGGAGTTGGTGGTTTAAAAAGTGACAACAGATAAGTAAAATGACATACAGGTGTTTTTAGAAAAGGGGTAGTTTTTAGCCAAATGAAACAAGCAAACAAAAAAAAAAAAACAATGGAGTCTGAATGACATACAAGTTCTATGAAAATAAGACTAGACAAAAAGTGTGTGTGTGTGTGTTTTACAAGGGAGGGTGTCTAACAAGCCAACAAATCAATATTATTTTTTATAAAGACGTCCGGTTACCTTACGTTGACACATGAAAGTACTTTCTTGCATACATTCTTTCTGTGCTAATGTTTTTTTCTGTGGACTCTTTCCCGATGAACCGATCAGAAGTGGCCTTATTCTTGAAGTTAACATAGAAAGAAGTAAGTATTGCGAATGTCAGTATTTAGGAAAGCTGCTTGATAACTCCGTGACTTTTTGAGTAAAAGATTAGCGTTTCATTTTTCATCACAATCTCCCTTTAGATGAATACCCCAACAAGAACAGTAACTGTCATTTGATAACTCATTTGATCATTATTGTATATGGAGTCTTCTATCACAGCATAATAGACAGTTTCTATGAGGTTCTTAAGGGCAATATGTAAGAAATAATTAAAACGTACCTTTGATTTCGTATCTCTTTCTATAATGTTAAATTTTGATAACTATAGAACATAAATATATCTGAACTACTTACTCTAATCCTTTTTCCTAATCAAAGATGATGTATATTAATTGTTATACTTGATATATTTGTCCTATATTGTGTCCCAAACGCTTCGTCCAAATTTAAAGGTTTCTGCTGCTGTTTTGTATTTATCAAACACATGTATACGTACCTCATTTTGTATCCCTAAACAATTGTTTAATTAATATACTTACTTAAAATTATAATTATTAGAATCATATTTTTAACTTTTTTTAGATTTTATAGTTTAAAAAAAAACAATCTTTTTGCACGTCAGAAATTTAACGCAACAAAATATTCTATTGTTTCACTCTTACAGATGGATCAAACGAACGTTTTTGTTGGTCGTTTAATATAAAAGAGTTGTAAGAAATGAGTTAGTTAGTGTTAGTTTCCATCACACATTTCTGGTAGGGACATTTTTTTCTTCCAGATAATAGTCCTCAAAATAGCCCTCTTCACTCAGCCCAAACATTTTACCACCCATCCATTTCGAAAAAGAAATTAGTCACAGTCGCGCAGTTGTGTGCTTTTAATTCCTGCTAAATGACGCATCTTGCTCAAGGCTTGACAGCAATTGATGCCAGCAGGTCGCATTTAACGATACTGCCAAGGAACTTGAAAAGATCACGGAGTTACCAAACAGCCTTCGTATTACAATACGAAATGTGTAGTTAATGACGAACGATGAGAAACGACTCACAAATACATTCGTATTTTTCTTATTACTTAATTACAAAATAAAAGAAAATGCGATTTGTTTTCATAGAAATAAGTTTTTTGTTGTTTTGAATTAAATGTATAAGAAATTTAAATAAATTAATCAATAATTCAATTAATTAAAAAAATCAAATTTTAAATTTGTATTTGCAATTCAGGTATGTGACGCAATTTTCTCTCAGTTTCATTAATCGAAATTAAAACATTTTCATTTTGTTTAAAAATTTTTTTTTAATTTCTTCAACACAGTTCCAGAGTAGCAACAGATATTTTGTTGCACTTCAACTGCTATTTATATCAGAAATGATTCAGCTCCAAACTCTAACGGAACTAATTCCTCAAGTCGAATCGAATTGAATAAATAAAATATTAACCACTTTTTGGTTTATGTTCTATGATTTTATCATCTGATCTTCAGGGGATTGCTCTCATAGTTTCAGAGAGCTATACTTTCATGAAAAAACATTCGAATTACTTAGTACTCGTATATTTTAAAACCAACTGACTAAATGAGAATTTTTTCGCTTTTCAATTATTTTAAAATAACTGAGAAATTCAGTCAGTCAATTCTCTGATACCACGATTAAGTCCCATCGTGTTAAATGTTAACCTATCACTTTTATAAAACACCAAAAACTACCAGCAGCACCAGAAAGTCCTGATAGAAATCCCATAGAAAACCTTTGGGCTTATTGGGATGAAAAATCCTTTGAACATAACATTTCATCCAAAACAACATTAAAAAGAGTATTAGAAGAAGAATGGTACCAGATATCTGTTGAAAAATTGTAGGAATTTAGAAGAATCAATGCCTAGATGTCTGGCGTTAGTTCTGACTAACAATGGATATCATACAAAGTATTAAAATGAAATTTTTTTTTTAGATCAATCAAACAGTAAATAAATATTTAAAAAGCAAAATAAAGGGTGTTTTTTATAGACGTATAGAACTTTGGTTTGGCAATTCATCATGAATAGCCAAACGATCATCCAGTAAGGCGTAGATTCGTCGAATGGGCCCAAAACGAGATTGCCGTTGTTCCCGATTTTCATAAGCGAATTTTGTTTAGCGATGAAGCGCACTTCTGGTTGAATGGCTACGTCAACAAACAAAACTGTCCCATCTGGAGTGAAGCTAATCCTCAAGAGTATGTTGAAACACCGTTACATCCAGAAAAAATGACTGTTTGATGCGCTTTATGGGCTGGTGGAATCATTGGTCCGTACTTCTTCAAAAACGATGATGGCCAGAACGTTACAGTCAATGGTGATCGGTATAGAGCCATGATTACTAACTTTTTCATTAATGAATTGAACAACCATGATGTCCAGGAGCTGTGGTTCCAATAAGACGGCGCAACATGTCACACAGCTCGTGCTACAATCGATTTATTGAAAGACACGTTTGGTGACAGCCTAATTTCACGTTTTGGACCTGTGAATTGGCCTCCAAGATCTTGTGATTTAGCACCGCTAGACTACTTTCTGTGGGGCTATGTAAAGTCATTGGTCTATGCGGATAAGCCACAAACGCTTGACCATTTGGAAGACAACATTCGCCGTGTTATTGCCGATATACGGCCACAAATATTGGAAAAAGTCATCGAAAATTGGACGTCCCTTTACTTTTGTGACGCTAAAAATACGCAGTTCATAAATAAGACGCCATAAAAACTAGAGTACATCGAAAGTTGATGCTGTTTTTTCTACTGCAAGTGTCTTGCCATATTTCAAATTGAAAATATGCCAGCATCAAATTCTTAAGTTAGCTTTAAAAGTTAAAGGCAACACAATCCTGCTGTTGGTTTTTCACAAGCTTTTCGCTAAAGTCGATTTGTTATAGTGAAAAACCATTTGTATGTCCAATAACATGCTGCCATTATTAATTGCGCCTCATTTAGAATTTTAAAATATTTGCCTTATTTTAAGTGTCACTTTATTAGCGAATATGTTCCTGATGACAACAAACAAACCGAAACACGCAAAATTAAACGAAATGGAACAAGAACATCTTGTAAAGATGTTGACTTTTTCTATAGAGTTTATGTAGGAAAATATTATCATCTCATCAAAAAGAACGTTGGTGTTAGTTGTGACCAAGTGTAAATTATTATATAAACATGAAAACTTATTTGTTTCAAGTAAACTTATCAATAACTTAAATGATGTCGAAAGGTGATTGTAACTTTAAATAACAAGAAAAAAAACTCTTCTTTTATCAACTTTTTGATTTTTCATTTTATTTTTATATGCTTTAAAGGATCGATATTCTTTGGAGTAAACTTTGTAATTTAATAAAAAAACAACGCACGTACGCATTTTTTGTTCTGAAAGGAAAGAAGACTTTATATTGTTCGTCGATTTTATCTCAAAAATTAGTCTTCCAATTCCGTCAGTTTCATTATAATCAGTAACACTAGTTTAGTAATTGTATTGAGCACATGAAAACCCTTGCTAAAGTATTTTCAGGCCCTGCTTTCAAATTTGTACTTCAATTTTAATAAAACATATCTCACTTTGTTTTAAACTCATAAGACTAAATGCTTGTGGGAAAAACATTTCCGATTTCTGTCTCTTTGTATGTATTATTGATAATTTAAAAAGAAACTATGACGATGACTTTCAAACTACTAAGTCAATTTAAGAACGACTTAAATTAAATTGCAATGTGGAATTTCAGATTATCTTTTTAATCAAATCGTTTCCAAATAGTCACCTATTATTTTTTCTTATTTCACTTATTTTCAATCAAGAATAACTACCATGAAAAATATATTTTGAAGTAATTCAATTGAAAATGATAAAATGGAAAAATGTTTACTTCAACAAATTCTCTTTTATTGTAAATAATTTTTCCATGATATTTTTTTACTTAATTTTTTTTTTTTGGGGGGAATTATTTTCCTTTGGGGGCTACAACATTGATGTGGATGCCATAATTACATGATCAGCCAAATCATGAATATTCCATAGTTATTTTTTCCCAAGGAAAATTTTATTTTTTGGGAAAATATTCTCTCAATCAGAAAGAAAAGTAAAAAAAACTCCCGGCTAATTTTTATTCATAATTTAGTTGAATAAGTCTGGAGCAGTAAGCTTATGTTATTCTTTGGACGAATAAGTTATCCACTTGTGAAAACATAATCTCTTGCTACTCCCTTTTGGTATCTTCCCTCTGCAAAAAATCTCAAGCTTGACTTTCTTTGGAATATCAAATGATTCTTTCGAGACACATCCAGTAAAGAAGAAAACGTTTACTTATCTAACTCCATAATGTTCTTTAAATCTAATTGAAGCAACTTTATTTATTAAATTTGTCACTTACAAGGCATCAGGTAACACCAAGGGGTCGGTACCTATTTTCTTTCTCCGGGAATAACAACATTATTTTTCTGAATTTAATTGTTTTAAATTTAAAATTTTTTTTCACATTAAGCTTGTTCTTGTTTATGACAATCAATGTGAGCTGACAGCTTATAAAAATTTCATGGGAGATTCACGATAGCATATTTCACTTCGAAGGATATAAAAACCTCATGGGCGAAAACATTTCACAATAGTGGTGAATATTTTTTGCTCCATTTCGGAAATAGGTAACATTATTAAACTTGGATTTTTCTCTTATTTTTTAATTTTGAAATAAAAAATATTTTCATTTCAAAAACAAAAATTATGCAACTCTAGTCCGTAATTTTTTTTTATAAATTTTATGCTTTGAAAATGTGTGAGAAATTTCCTAAATGAAATAAATTTCTAATTCAAATAGTGCACAGTTCATTAAGAATTATTAAATTTGATGAAATGAAATATAACAATTTTTTTTTTTTTGTAAAAAAATGTTTTAAATTTTTTGGTTTATATCAAACAACAATTTTAATAAAAACTTACGTTAAATTTTGTGACATTGCCAGCTGTATTCAATTTTAATGCAAATAATTTAAATTTAATTGATTAGAAGAATATACTATTTAAAGCACATACATATACCGGAATAGGTAGATATTTATTATTATTATTTTTCTTGTTGTTTTATGTTTTAAAAATTTGCATAAATATTTTGAGGAAAGAACAAAAATCACATAAAAACACACCAAACACTTTAAACACAATTGACTTGTTATCTTACAGGTATTTGACACTTAAAAAAGGCTTAACTTGACTTAAATGTGTTTTATTTTCGCATCCGACGGCAAAGGCTATTCCTCTCTTTTCAACTTAATTTCTTAATACTTGTTTTATTTGTTTTAATTTAATATTTAAAAAAATTTTTTTGTTTTGTTTTTTTTTTGCTTGCAAATTTAAATAAATTTTTTTTTATTTTTAGTTAGAGGAGACTTAAAAAAGTGGCTCTAGTTATTTTCCGTTTTGTTTGTTTGTTTTTGTTTTCGTTATTCAATAACTAATTCCAAATATTTCCATGTGATTTGCTGTTGTTTTTGTTTGTTTGTTTGTTTCCTAAACTAATTGTTGTTGTTCCACAATTAAAATATTTTATAGAATTTTATGCACATGTGCATGTGTGTATGAGTAATATTTAGGTACTTATTGCTAATTACAGATATGACAGACAATTGTGTACACTATGCACAACCGATCCACTAAAAATTTTGCGTCCAGACGCGCGCGATTTCAAACAACACTAAGAAAATATGCAAACTTGACTAATAAAATTTATAAAAACAGCTGTATGTATCATTATTTGTTTGTTTGTTTGTATCTGTTGATAAAGGGGGGCAATGCGAACGCACCACAGACACACATATTGACACTAAACGTGAGGCCCAGGCCAAACAACAACATGCAAGAGAAAAGCAACAAAAAATATATAAAATAAGGAAAAAAAAAACAGCGGCTAAGCTTCAAAATAAAGAATCAAGCAAATGGCATTGAGGGGACTCTTACAAGCAAAGCAAACCAAACTAAACCAAAGTTGTTATTAAGATGAGATGATCTCTTCTGTGCAAGAAGTAGTGGAAATACGAGTAGCCAAAAAGTATACAACAACAAGAGCTTCAACCAACAACAACAAAATATTAAAAAAAAAACAACTTATAGGTACCTTTTTTGAACTAAAAAAACAATCCCCAAAAGCTTTAAGACGTAATAAAAAATATTAAAAAAAAACACAAGAAATCATACACTGCAGTTGCAATTGCAGTAAAGCCAACAAAAATGCAATAATACCTGCACTCTCTGTCTCTTATTTGTTGTTACACAGCTCAATTACAACAACACAGAACAGGTTAAGCCCTTAAAAAACAAAAAAACAGAAAAAATGTATATAAAAAAAATACCCATAATTGTCGCCTCAATCACATTTAAATAAGAGTAAAAGAGAAAACCATACTCTCAAAATCCACCATTGGCCAGTTCAATTTAATCGTGTGTATTTGGGAGGCGTTGCCATTGTGTTGTCTTTCATTCAAAAAGGGGGGCAGCATATATTTAGTGCGCATGATGTGTTGTTGCTTGTAAGAACACAATTTTTTTCCTTCACTAGTTTTACTCAATTACTTTTTACTTCTCTGTTAAAATTGTGTTTTGATTTTTTTACGTTTTCTTTAGCAAATTGATATTTTGTTACAATTTTGTTTTATTTTTTCTTGATTTTATATTCAAAATATGTTAATAATTCTGCCGCAGGTCAGTTAAGTTTATTGAGTTATTGATTTTTTTCTCAAGTTTACAACTCCATTACAAAAGTATTTTTCATTTGTGCTTTCCCTGTTTTGTCATGTTTACTTACGCAAATAGTTTCGAAGAATAAAATAAAAATGTTGGAAAATATTTTATTTATTCTATTCTTTTAGTGCTCAGGGTTTATTTAGGGGCAGGCACCTAATTATAGAATTACATGTGCAACCTTTCAATTACTTATTTATTTTAATAACTAGTTAGATAACACTGTGCCACAAAAAAAAAAATTACCTAGGAAGTGATATTATTTTTTGGTAGGTGTTGTTTGTGGAATTTTGCCAAACACCACCAAATTTACGAGTGAAAAAAAAACAAGTTTTTCATAACCAGTAATTTAGTTGTATATTAACCGATTTTAAGGTTCTCGGCGGATTTAGAAAGAAAGGGCGTATGAGTGGTCTATCTATTATTTAAGTAAACTTGAAAATCTGTGTGTATTTCTCCAACAATAATTTTTTTCTTTTAATTTTTTCGCCATTTTTTAACTTTTTAGACGTTTTTACACAGTATTTTATAAAGAAACCGTAAAATTTTTTAATTTATTTTCAAAATTTGTTTATTTAGGGATAAAATCCAACTTTACTTTTTATCAAAACAACATTTTTCCAATATACGCTTTTTGTTTACTGAAAGTGGTACTAGCCCACTTGGAGCTTTAAAAACTCATTAACATGTTTTTGTAAATAATTTTCAAAATTATTATTAATTTAAAAAAAAAATTAAAAACTGTACAGTTAAGCCCTCACTTTTTCCAATATTTTTAAATTAATTCAAAATCAAACCCTTAAATTTCTCCATTTGTACAGATATGGAAATATACTACTTTCAAAAAGAACAGCTCGAGTATGGTTTGCAGATCTATCAAATTATTTGCGCAAAGCTTTAAATTTTATACATAGTGTTTTCAGAGCGAAAGTTAAATTCTGAATTTAACATTAAATGCACCAGCAGATGATTTTGTATTCAATCAGTAAAACTTATTAAGTTCAGGACTTAACACACAGTGTGTCAAATAAGTTTGTAAAAAATAATAGGTCTAAAATCACGACAATATTTGTGAAAAATTTACATTGAACTAGGTCGTGAGTGTAGGTTTAAAATTTGGCAAAACCCCTGAAAAAATCTGGTAACTTTAACTTTATCTGTTAATTGTTCATGTGTTTCTTGTTTTAGGCTTATTGGCATTGCACAGTGATGCTTGCGTGAGGTATTGTTAGTGCAATAAAAGTGCTTATTTGGTTGTTGTATTAACTAAATCTAAGCATTTTGCACTATTTGCAAGCCCTATCGTTAGTACCCCTAATATAAGTTTCCCATAGCAATAAGTGTATTTGATGCGTTACTTTGTACAAAACTTATTTGACCAACTGTACAATAGCCAAAACATGTGTGGACTTGTCTTTCGTCCAAAAACTTCGCTTTCTTCGAAATTCTTTTATTGCTGCTGCCGTTGACAACATGTTCTTGAGAACATATTTGAAATGACTTTTATTTTCTTAATTTCATTTAATAACATTATACACTGAGCCAAAAATTGCTTTGCAATATCAACAACGTATGTGGACATTTTGAGACAGTCTATTTTATTGACAAATGCTTTTATATTTTTAGCAAGTGTGTGCAAGTCGACAATGATTTTTTGTCAACTTGAAAAAAATCTACGTTTTCAACTTGTTACCGAACGTTGTTGAATTGACAACAATACGTTGTCAAATATCCAGTTTATTAACAAGCGTTGTCATATTGACAGCTAATGTTATCATTTCAACAAACGTATGCCATCATTTTGATACCTAATGTTGTCATTTTGACACCAGTTGGTATGGATTTATCACCGGTATGCTGTCAATTTGAAACCATTCATTGTCAATTCTGCAACGCTATGTTGTCAATAATGTCTTGTTAAAATGACACCATGCGTTGTCAAAGTGAGCACAAACGTAGTTGATACACTATTAACACCGTTTCTGGTCACTTTGACAACAGATGGTGTCATTTTTTCTCTGGGTATAGAATTTTTTAACTTAGTAGCACTGAACTTCTATTTCATAAATCCAACTTAAATTTAATTCAGAAACAGCATTGAATGTGGATTTATCAAAGTCATTTTGAATGGTAAATATAAAAATTATAAGTTGGATTTAACGTTTAAGCTATGATTATGTCAAATCAATTTTTTCTGAAAAATTATGTAATATTACAAACAGGTTGGCTAAAACTGCACAAAGTTTTGCCTTTTTTATGACTTAAATAAAATAAATAAATTTTTCATATAATATTTAACACTAATGTGTACTTAGCCTTACGCTTTTAAAGTGATTTGCGAAATCTGATTACATTAATACCACTGCTAGCAGTTGACACAATAATAAAACTTTTGCTTCTAAAATATATTAAAAATTATTTTACTTCAAAAGTGACCAATAATGGATTTTTATGCAGAACATCTTGACGAAGAACATGTTAAATCTATTATTTTATTTTGTTCAAAACGGAATCTTGCAATTCTGATTGAAGGCCATCTGGCCGGTACGTAAACCAACCAACATATTTCATATAAATAAAAATTAAGTAATTTGCTTAATTTTATAAACAAGTAGTATACACAGTTGTAAAAAGGGGTATTGTCTCACCCCATGTACCATTTTTGCATCTTTTACATGCAACATACTGAGAACGAAACGCGAATTTGATTTTAACTTTACATTTTATTTTGACAATAGAACGCAAACATTCTTGGATGGCAGAATAGATGAAACCTTTTGGTGAGAAAAGAAAGCGCCATTAAGTTTGTTTACAAGCTGAAATGTTTTTGTTTAATTAATTGAAAAACAAAATTTTTTCGCCGTAAGTAAAAACAAATTATTTTTAGGAAAATCTCTCAAAAACAATTTTTTTTTCGGTCAAATCGAATAGTAAGTTAAAATATGTAATAACGAAAGCCTTTTTTGCAATTAAAATTATTGTGCAAATATAAAACTGGCTGGACATGGACTGGCTGTTCTGATAAATTGAGGGAGTAGTTGCAGAAGAACCTTTGTGAATTTTTTGCATGTGTTTTTTTTTTTTAATTTTAATAATAAAAACGATGAAAAGTATAAAAATAAATTAAATTTAATTGTCGGCACTCACACTTTCCATGACGATTTCAATGAACATTTCAATAGAAGAGAACCAAACAAACTCGTTATACAATAATCACACATTTTTTCCATAATTGCACTTGAAAGGTGTTCAACTTGAAAGGTAAACTTCTTCCATTGTGTGTGTATATGTTTGTTGTTGCTTTTTTAAACGCAAATTATTTCAAAATTTAGGTTTTCATCCAAATATCTGGGTTGGCAAGGTAGTCAGCCAGAGAGGCAGCTATAAATTGATTTAAAAAAGCAAAAACGAAATTAAACAGCCACCAGTCAGGACATGCCAAGCTAACTGAAGATAGTAGCAGCAGTTCTTTATTTGCAAACACCCAACTTTTAACGACAATTCCAAACGTGCATGGTAAAGAATAGAGAAAGTAATGATGATTGGGGAGTGGAGCGGCCTACAGGCATGGTATTCAAAACAAATGATTTACAACAACCAAATAAAACAAACGAATAAACGAACATTAATTCTTTACAAAAGATTTTTTCTTTTTTCTAGAAATAATAAAAAACCTAGAACAACAATAAAAACAAAAAAGCTCACAAAATAATGAATAAATTTACGCCAATCCTTAAAGGATGGATGAATGGATGGATGCTAAAAGGTGTAGATGGTTGGTTGGTTGTGTATAAGAATTTATGAGAAAATTAAATTGGTTGCTTATAAATGGTTTTTATATATTTTATTATTTGCTATTCAAAGTCAAGCAGTTTAGCTGGTTTTAATTAAGTTTTACCAAAAAAGGTGGCACAGTCCCCAAAGTGCATACATACCACAGCACGTGATTTTCTAAAATAAAGCAAAGACATGTAAACACCCCCACTTGGAAATTCAATGTTCCACCAGGAAGTGTGTATTCCTGCTGAATTCGCCAGCAAAAAATCTTTCCTCTGAAAGTTAGTTATTATTTGGCAGCATAAAAAAGTCTGTAAGTAATTTATTGCAAAGAAAAATGAAATTAATTAATTAATAAATTAAAAGAAAAATTAGTGCATAACCTTGTAGTTTACAGGTAAATCACCGTTTCCCTTTCTTCAGTTTTTTTTTTTTTTTCAAAAGAATATGAATTCTGAATTTTGGCTGTTTTGTCAGCAACTTTTCCATTTTGAGAATAAATAAATGAAAAGATTTATTTATTTGTTTATGAGTGTATTAGCTCATGCATGCATTTCAATATTACGAAATAAATTTTCTGTCGGGTATACTATTTAGTTACTCGTATTTTGATTGTTTTGTGGCTTAATTAAAAATTCAATGTTGCTATAGTAATTGCTGCTGTGTGGGCTTGTGTATGTGTAACGCAATATAATAACAAGTGTGACGTTCCTGGCGATACGTAAGAAAATTAATTAATTTTTCAATAACTGAATGTAAGACGGTTAGAATAAGTTTTATTATACGAGAACATAAATAAATAATTATTTAAAGCTAATTTGAATAGTGACGCGTTGTTATTTTATTTCAAGTGTTTGATCAAATTATTAACGATGATTTAAAAGAGAACCAAACAGACCTGGTGACAATAGACGTCATTGACATTGAAAATGTGTAAACAAGTAAAATTAAATTTGACTACAAGTCACTGCAGTAACAAATATATTTATGAGTATAAAGCTAAATTCTCTCACGTCTAGCCAACAAAATTTCTGTCCGTTGGGCTGCTGCATTCAACATTGTGGGGACAAAATATAAAAAGTAAACCAATTCATGTTCGAAGTTTTTTTTAAACAAACACATTTGTTCTTCTCTCAAAGAGAATCGTCAAATAAAAAAAAAACAAAAAAAATTGTGTCGGAGATAAATTTGTTTAAGAACACAAAAAGAAAAAATATGCTTGAGGCAATCATATTCTAGTGGAAAATTATTATTATGGTTAGATTTACGATTGCATTTAACTATAGTATATATTTTTAAGCAAAACATATTAAAGAAACATCTCAACTGCGGTCCAACCCCCAGTCAAGGCTAAAACCAAATTTTTTTTATTTAATTTCTTATGCAATTTTTTACAAAAAATAATTTTTTTTATAAATTATCATTGGAATATTTAGTTAAGAAGCATTAACTCGCCACTCAACCACTTGAGCCACAAAGCTCAGTTGATTTTGAATGATTAAGTTTTTGTTTTATACTCACTTTATTTATATGGATGCGGAGGCGGCAAAATAGAAAACAATTTACTTTCAAACATATTTTCCTTATTATTATGGTTATGATAATCTTAACATGTTTATGGTTTCAGTTAAAATTTTATCAATAATTATATGACAAATTTAACCATATCTATTAGACATCTTCACAAATGTATTCGAATTTGCTTATGCAATACACGACTGTGCTCACAAGTCATTTCATTCTTCATTCTTCAAATGGATTTGGTACTTGTAAGCTTGTAATCTCTATGCATATTTATTAAAGAAAGTATGTAGAAAGAGCAAGAGAGGGAATTTAAATGAGAATAATTGTTTTTCATTATTTGTTGACACTGTTGTTGCCAGATCTAAGGTAATGATGTTTCTAAAAGTCGCCACCGTTTATGGAAATACAAATTAAATTTTTACACACATAAGAAGCTAAATTTTTTTGTTGACATAAGTGTAATTTATATTATATTTAAATATAATTTATCGTCTACATCCTCATATTTTATAGGCTTATAACATACAAAACAGGGTTATTAAGATCTGTCAATTTTTATTGAATGATTTGCCGGAACAAGGTTTTTGCAAATGCTTACGGATAAGAACTTGAAAAGCAACACTTCACACTTCACTATTTGAGCTTTGTGAGAAAGTACCTACTTGTATTACAAAAAAGTTATTTTTTGCAGATGTCTAGTACATAAGTATTACGCAAATCCAAATACATTTGTGCAGATGTCTAATATATATGACGTAAACATAGTTTGGTTAAAAATAACTAAGAACATGTTTATCGTGATCATAATAATGCTTAGATGCTCCAAATTAACAACAATATTTTTGCGGAGACCATATTCAACCATATTTTTGTTAAATTTTTAGAAACCAATTATCTAAAATGGCAACATTGAATCTATTTTAAGGAAGAAAGTAAAGTTTTGTGTATCAAAGCATGTTTATAACAACTTGAACGACGTGCATTGCACGTCTCTAAAGCAGGAGCAAATTTAGTTTAGTCATGCACTGCAAATTAAAACAAAAAATATCTCAGGTGATAGAAAATTTAATTCTAAATTATGGTCTTTTGAAATTATTTTATAGTCTTCTGTGATATTCTGAAAGGCGACCGCTGGCTTCATATGCAAAAGTTTTTTTTGTGCAGACGGCCTTTGTTCGGACTTAAAGATTTGCTCCTCTATGGATTTATTTTTTAATATTTCCTGAAAAAGCATTAAGTAACTATGGATTTATGCATAATAGTTTTCAATAGCTTTTTCTTTTAAGTAAATATTAAATTTCTTATGCGGCTCCATTTTGTGGGAACGATGCCTTACTGTATTTGATATTTTCTTCTTTGAATTAAATTTTGTATTACCTGTGAAAAGTTTTTTTAATTTGTGCTGCGTGGCTAAAGGAAATTTATGCCCAAAAGAGCATAACTAGGAAAAAGAACAGCGTTTCTAAAAAGAAAACTGCAATTTGATGACCGTGCGAACGGCTCTGGTTCCAATTCCAATGAAGACTTAATTTTTTATATAATTTCTGCACTAAGCATTTGCCAAGCTACATTCTACATCCTTAAAAGATAGCGTAATCGTAGCGAAATACGTCGTCTCTTTGTGGAGGTGTTGAAATCAACTTTATGAAGTCCCCACACAGACGACTTTCAACCCGCTCGCAATTACCAATATTTTTGCCCATTTTTCTAGTGCTCGTTTTATAATTTTCGTTTTAAAAGGGCAAAAATAATACGGAATACAGTTTTTAAGCAAAAGACGGTCATTATTCTGTGTAAAAAATAGCTTCTCTAAAAAGTACCAAATTACTAAATTTTCCATGACAAATAATTTTTTTTTGTCCCAACTTTTACGATATCTCTGAAAATAATAAAGAGATTTAAAAATTTAAAAATTTTTAATCAAATATTTTAAGCCCTTTTCGAGTAACATCCATGTGTATGTCATATCAATTCCTTTATTTGGTAGATAAAAGTAGCTCTTGGTAAATTCACGTGTGGGATTTTAATAAACTCTTTAATTTCTTTAATTTTAAATTCTTACTTTTTCCTAGTTTTTCTAATTTCTGCAAACACACGCACTTAAAAATTATAACCTCCCCTTAACTTAATTCGAAGACTTTTTTATAAAAACGATGAAATGAAAGAATTACAGACAGTGACAGTGTGTGTGTATGCAAAAGTAAAAAAAAAAACAAAAACAGAACAAAATAAAGAAATTATGTTAAAAATAATAATCAAACTCGTAGTGCTTGTATTCATATTTTTTATTCCCTTTAAAGAATTAAAAGGGAAATAAGGAAAAGAAATGAAAGAAAAAAAAAATAAAGATGTGGAAATGATTTCCTTTATGTAATTCATGTTCTTCTTTTAAGTCCTAATGGGTCTTTGATGGCTCATTTGAATTGTCAATTGTTACATTTGAATCCCATTTCTAAAATGCAGACTTTATGGAGTTTAATTTTCAATGAACTTTTATGATTCTTCTGACTGTAAGCAAGTGAATGGGACAACTGATTTTTGTAAAAAAAAACCCAGTGACTTAAAAATCCCTTTTCTTCATATTTTGGCGAAATTTTTCTTTGTTTTTGCTTTTAACTGTCGGAGTAATGAGGCCACATTTGTGGGGTTTTCCAAAATAATACTTAATTTTTTAATCTTTAGAACCTCTGCTTTTGCGAAACAAAGCTGTTAAGTCTTTAAAGCTCGCTACATACACTTTTTTTGTGTAAATCATGCAAGAGAAATAGGGATCAAGTACCCTTTTGCTTGACTCTATTTCATTTAATATAAATTGCATTTGTGCTCTTATTCTCTTTCCATTAAACATTAAAACAACAATTTTAAAAAGACATTCGAGACGAGCAGATAAATTCAAATGAATAAGAGAGATAGAAGGAAAAATGCCATCACAATAGTAAACAAAAATCCTTAACAAACAAAATCGTTTGGGAATTGTGCAATCGCTGTCAATAAAACGAGGAGAAAAATCCGTTGAAGTATAAAAATGAAATAAAACAATTGCAAATTTTCAAATATTGTCATATTTAAGAAACAATTTAGTTATTTCTGAGGGAGACAATTGAAAACAAAAACTAAACGTTCGATAAAATATGAAAGTGATATTTTCAGTGACAATAAAATGAACAATCGAGGCAACAGTATTTTTCTAGATTATCGCTATTTAAACAAACTAAGACAGTTAAGATGCAACATTACAGATAAACAAAAAGAAATTATTCCAGGAAACTCACACATGTCCCTCCTTATTGAATGAAAATCGATACTTTTACTCATTCGCAAATATGTGTGTTGCAAAGAATTTGATGAAATGTCACACGAATTTTATGAAAAGAAAAAAAAATGGCACAAAAACTGCACTACATATGCTTACTCCCATCCTTAAAAAAAGAAGCAAGACCTAGTTGAGATCTTTTTTGCCCAGGACAAGGCCAAAACAATGACAAAACAGATTTATATCAAAGACGATTAGTATGACAAAAACACTCACACATGAACATGAGAGACACTTCAAACAAAATGGCAAGAACATTATAAAAGACCCAACTAGATGATAAAAAAAGAAATGGAATCAATAAAATTGATAAAGAAAATTTTGCAAAAAAAAATAAATAAAAGAATTTGCTGGAAAACTTATTAAATGAAATACGATAATCTGGGGCACAGCAACCGCAAATAAATCCAAGATTAAAGACAATTGACAGGAACAAAAAGAATATTACTGACCATTTGCGTAAAAACTCTCTTTCCTTTTTAAAGATTAAACACAAACGAATCTGGAATAAATTTTTTTTTTGCTTAAATTCAAATATATTTTGTGCTGATTGGGAAAAAACTTAGAGAAGATGTGAAAGCGATGACTGAGAGGTGATAACAAGCCACCCCATGAAACACACATGCTTATAAACACGCAAATATTAAACGATTTGAGTCTATTTAGGTCAGTTATTTTTTAGCAAAACAAATACGAGTAGAATTTAACGAATTAGTCCAACAATTGACACACATAAGAAGGGGGCTTATGTTTGGATGCAAATGCCACAAATTCTAAATTATAATAGGAGCACTACTACTCGTACTAATAATAATAAAGTCATTATGTGAATACAAAAGCAAGAGTCTTATCTCTCTTTACATGAAATAAAATTTTTTATAGAGAAAATATTAAGTCGGCGACTCGAAGGGCTTTTTCACAAGAACTTTATTTTCCAAATAAAATCGACTCTTTTTAATGTATTGGAAAGGGTAGTGTGGCAATTACACAGGCCAACAAAATATTTTTTTTATGTTGCCTAAGGTTTCATAGTCAATGTGAATGCATATGGTAGCACATGTTTTATTTTATTTAAGAGAATTTTTAAACTGTGCATGTGACGAAACCAGCCAAATGTGTGTCTTTTAAATACAGTGTCTGTAATGCAACTACGAAACAGAAATCTTGATTGAAAGATAGTTTTTGATTTTTGTCGTTAATTTGAAATTTTTCACCTGAAATTAAATATTTGGCTTAAAAAATGTTTGCAAACATTTTAAATTAAATTTAATTGATTTCACATTTTTAAAATAATTTTTTTTTCTATTAAAAATTGAGTACATTGATCTTATTTGCTTTCAAAATAAGGATCATAGAACGGGTTTCTCCGTGTATTTCTTTAACTGAAATGAATTATTTATTGTAGAATTAAAAAAGATACAGACATCCAAAGAAGATTATATTAAACAATATTTGCCATGTCTTTTGCTAAATAATTTTTTTTTATATTTAAGAAGAATGTGAAAAGTCAAACTACTGTGAAGGGTATATAAGACTCGCCACAGCCCTGAATTTAAGTTGTTTGAAGTGACTCTGGTTCCTGGTTGTGTGTGAAGGCTTCGTCGCTTAATTCGATTATCAATTTTTATCAGTCATCAAAAATTTTAATTTTTATACCTGCGCTGTGCTACAAGTAAAGTGAACGATATTTCATTAGAATGCAGTCGTAAGTTCTGAATTTATTCATAGTTTAATGGTGGAACCTCGATAGCATTTCTCGACTTTTCTAGCTGAAATTAAAAAAAAAAACAAATTAATTTTTTATAATAATTAATTAATCCAAAGAAAAGCTACCTAGCGCTAGATGGCAGCACAAACACAAAACTTTCTTTTTTTAGAAATTGCGATCTGTCAAACGTCAGCTGTTAAAATTTCACCCAAATTCATCGATTAGTTTATTTGTTGTAGTCGTTTGAAGTAAGCAACTTTTGTGTTTCTTGAAAAATGGAAAAAAGTGAATTTCGTGAAGTGATTAAACACTATTATTTGAAATGGAAAACGGCGAAAGAGACAAAAGAAAAGCTCGATAAACATTACGGTGAGTCTGCTCCATCAGATTACATGGTAAAATATTTAATTATTCAATTGCTGAATTTAAACGCGGCCGAACAAGCACTGCAACAATACCATCAACAGGAAGCCCAGAAGAAGTGGTTACTGAAGAAAATATCAAGAAAATCCTCGATATCGTTATGAATGATCGCCGAGTCAAGTTACGTGAGATTGTTGAAATGGTAAACATATCATATGAACGTGTGTTCAACATTTTGCATGAACATTTGCATATGAAAAAGCTATCGGCAAGATGGGTGCCGCGTTTGCTCTTTCTTCAAGACAACACACCGGCTCACACAGCATTAGATACGATGCTAAAATTACGTGAAATACACTTTGAATTAGTTGATCATCCACCTTATAGTCCAGATTTACCTCCTAGCGACTTTTTCCTGTTTCCAAACTTGAAAAACTGGCTCGCAAGAAAAAGATTCATCTCAAACGGAGAAGTGATTACCGAAACTAAAGCGTATTTTGAGGGGTTCCCAAAATCGTACTATTCAGATGGTATAAGCAAGTTGGAATATCGTCTTACTAACTGTATTGAGCTAAAAGGAGACTATGTTGAGAAATAAATGGTTTTTGAAAAAAAAAATGTTTTTTTCCTACTTAGGTAGCTTCAATATCAATCCGTCCTCGTATAAAATAAAAACAATTTTTATTAAGATCATAAGCTTTAAAAGTATTTGTTACTATTAAATACATAAGATCGAATAATTTAATAAAATACTTGTAAAATGAAAGCATTTAAATACTCTAGTAACCAACAGCGTTTCCGGGAGCTATTTAGAAAAAAAAGCTATATTTCCCTAAAAAAACTCTAAAAACGTTAAAAAGCTACAGCTTAAAATTCAAAATTTTCTTAATTCTTTATTACATTAAGAGTCTTAATTATAATTTTTATAAAAAAAAATTAAATATCAAAATATCAAGGTCGTTTCCACATAACTTTTTTCAACTTCAATGTTAAAAAATAACATTTATAACTACTTTAAGTAATAATTGATTTTTTGATATTTTATCTCTTATATTTTGATATTTCGCTTGCTTTATCGTACTCAAAAGCGAGCAACCTCATCATTACTAAATACTAACTGGAACAATTATGCCCAATTTTGAACTTGGTATTTAAATACAGAATTAGTTAAATGCTACTTAAATTTAAGTTGTATTTAAATACATTTTGAGTTTTTCAGTCAATAGTTAAGTAACACATTTATTTGCCATAAAGTATGACAGCATCATCAATTTATCAACAAAAACAGCTGTTAAAATCAACTTGAAATATTTGTGTTACAAGTCATAATTACTGGAAGAGAATTAAGAAGAATTTGTTTAAAAGTGCTTTATATTAAAAATTAAAATAAATGAACGATATTTTAAAAAACTAAAAAATTATTAATATTCAATTAGGAATTAAGTGCATTTTTATATTACAAGTTAGAAGCGAAATACTTTTCTTCACTTATGAAATTACCTTCGTTCAATTTACATATCAAAGTTTTATCAAAAATATTTAGCTAATTTGTTTTCAGTCTCAGTTTGTTTATGTATGATTTGTTTTCATTTTTCCAAAAGAGGCTATTTAAGACTATTTTGAAAAACAAAAGAGGCTAGGACAAAAGCTAGAGGCTATATCATAAATTTGAGGCCAAATGCGAGAAAAAGGCTAAAATGGCAACACTGCATGTCAAATTTTGAAGCTCTCTTTGTTTTAGGTCAGGCATTAAGATTAAAGAAATTCTACAAAATTAATTAACTTTTGACGCCAATTACTGAATAATGTACAATGTTCTTCACAAAAATATTATTATTAATTTGAAGCATCTAAACATTATTCTGATAGCGATAAACATGTTTCTAGTTATTTTTAACCATATTATGTTTAGTGTCTTATATCAACCATATAATTATCATATTATGTTTAATAAAATTTTACTTGAAATCATAAATATGTTCATAGCAAACATAATAATGATAAAAATATGGTTGAATGTAAATTGTTTTCTATTCTGTCTCTTCCATAACCATATAAATAAAGTGAGTATAAAACAAAAACTTAATCGTTCAAAGTCAACTGAGCTTTGTGGCTGAAGTAGTTGAGTGGCGAGTTAATGCTTCTTAACTAAGTGTTCGCAAGTTCGAGCCCTGGTAGAGTCAACTAAAATTTAAGCCCGATGTATTATGTAATATGTAAATAATGTAAATAAATACAAATTGATAGAAAATAAAAATCAATGGATTAAAAAAACTTTATTTACACAAAAAATTTTAATAAAAAATTCTTTTTAAATCATATTAAAATATGTATGCATTAAAAAAAATTTTTTTAAATTTCTTGCCTTGACCGCGGGTTGAACCGCAACATCTGAAGTTGAAAGCTATTTTTAATATCTTTGATTTAAAAATATATATATGGTTAGAAGCAATCATAAATCTAACCATACCATGTTTCCACCAGAATATGGTTGCCTCAACCATATTTTTTCTTTGCGTGTACAGAGAAACTTAATTTACAAATTAAAAAGCCACACTATAGTCATAAAGCTGTTGAGCAGGAATAGAAAGAATATATTTTGGCTTGTGATCATGAATAGGGGTCAATAGATCGTCGATATACATCTCAGTTGTTCGATATTTGATAAGGCGCAATCAGTTTTTCATGTGTCTGTCTCTTGTTGTTTAGATGTTTACGATTAACCCATTAACGCCTGATCCAAGAATCCGTTGTCCGATTTTGATTAAATTTTACACAGTCAACATTTAGGGCGTTTATATTAACCTGGTGATTTAATTTTATTTTATCTCTGATACTGGGTATCAGAGCATAAATATATGAGTTCTAGGCAGCGTTGCCAGGAGCTAGAAAAAACTAAGCTAAATTTCCCTAAAAAAAGCTAGAAAAAACTAAATTACACATAAAAAAAGCTAGGAAAAGTTATAAAGCTATAGCTTAAAACTAAAAATTTTCTTAATTTTTATTACAAAAAACCAAGAAGAAAACATAAAATAATAAAAACAAGTTCTTTTTCCACATGGGTTTAAATAGTTATAATAGGCAATTCAGACTTCAGCAAAATCTAGTTGAACGAAATCTAGTTCATTTTGACTAGATTTCAGATACAAAATAAAATCTGGTCAAAATCTTGGTGTACTTAGTCATACAACTGTGATTATAAATACGATAACACACAAAAAATACGACACTACGCAAGAAATTTTTGACATTTTGATGAAAAAAAATTAAAATTAAACACATTAAAATAAAAAAAAAAATATTTTAATATGGACGGAAATACATAAAAAAAAAAGGATAAGTGTTAATTAAATTATTAATATGAAATTTAGTGCAGCTTGTTCTGGTTCCGAAAATTAAATCTTAAAAAAAAGTAATGTAAACTGTATAGATTTTGAAGGAGATTTCATATCAAATCTAATAGATTTTGGTTCAATGTAAGCGAATTCAACTATTTTCAACTTCAATATTAAAAAATTAAATTTAAATTTAAAAGTACTAAACAACTAAATAAATACTAAATTTATCAAATCCTTTGTACGTATGATTTTTTATTTAGGGGAGACTGAGCCTCTTTTAATGATAGTTTTCTGAAGCATTATTAAGCCCATTTCGATATGAATTACATGTATTCTTTATAAATAACATGTATTTACAAAGAATAAGCCAAATACTTTTCTTCACTCCTGAAATTACCTTTCGTTCGACCAATTTAGTTTTATCGAAAATATTACTTTAGTTGATTTGGTTAACATTTATTTTGAACCCGCTATTCCTTTTTGTAGATTATAACTGAACTCTTGGAAATTTAAAATGAATACGTACAGTCTACAACAACGCATTAAAATTATCGATTTTTATTATTATTCTCAACGATCAATTGTTCTGACGCAGCGAAATTATCGCCGTTTTTTTTTAACGTAATATCAGCGCCCACATCTTCCATGACTACAAGTTTAGTTCGCCGTTTTGAGGAACTGGGTTTAGTTGCCGACCGTCCAGGAAGAGGTGTTCATCGAAATATTCGTACTGAAGACAACGTGGAAGCTGTGCAGCAGAGTGTTGCAAAATGATCCATCTGTCGCCGTTCCGGCCAATTGGGTATACCCAGAACAATATTACAGAGAATTTTAAAGCTGGATCTTAAGTTGTATCCATACAAAGTTCAAATTGTGCAACAGCTTCTACCGCAAGACTATAATACGCTCACTAGGTCTCATTTGGGCTACCCGTTATATGATATGTTTTAATTTTTCCAAAACATAAAAAATGAAAAGGCTATTTTGAAAATGAAAAAAGGCTAAGAAAAAAGCTAGAAGCTAAAACATAAATTTAGAGGCTAAATGCGAGAAAAAAAACTAAATCTAGCCTAAAAGAGGCTAAAATAGCAAGGCTGGTAATCAAGTTTACTAAGAATTAATTTCAGTTATATTAAAAGGTGACAAGATAAAAGACTTAAAGACTTAGCATAATGATGTATTCATTTTAAATAGGTGGTAAGTAGAGCAGTGAACTCATCAAATCGTTGTATTTCTCTTTTGTTACTGGTTTGAAGGTGCTAGACAGTAATTTTGTACGTCTTGCTTGTTTGCCAAACAAAGAAATTTCATATGGAACACACTTTCTTCGTTAGTTCATTCCTTCTAAGCTGCATTCAGTATATTGTCAGGCAGTTTATAATTTCCCGGTTCTTCGTTGTTGTTTTCAACAAACGAGCACGAACTAAATCTTCTTGACACCATATAATTTCAGCGTTCTCGTATTTCTCAAGTTCACTGCTTAATAATAACTGCTGAACCTCAGAGAAAAAAACTTTTTTAATCATAATTATAATTAATTACGATAACATTTTATAGCCAAAATTCGTTAGCTTACTTGTACTCCATTGTATGATTATATATCTAATTACCGGTAACTTTTTTTTTGATAATGAGCTCAAGTTATTTTCTAATTAAACATTTTTTTCATAAAAATTGATTTTGTTTAAAGATTGTAAAGAAGTATGATTTCTGTTTTTCTTTAAATTCATATTAATTTCTTAAAATACAAAAATATTTTTTTTTTTTTTTTTGTAAATAAAATACATACAAACATGAGTTTCTATTAAAAATAAATACCCACGTGAAAACACTTTCTCTGCATAATATGAATACAACAAAAAAAAACAGACTGACGTAAATATTTTGTCGTAAATCGCTTTAAGGACTTACATTTTATCATATTGTTTGCCTTTTATGTTTCTCAGAAGCCTGTATCACATCATTCTTTGAACTTTTTATCTTCTTTCGCAAGTCTTCGTTGCTTAACAATAGAATCATTTTATTTTTAATTTTTGATATTGAAATTATTTGCGAACTTATTTATGAGCGATTAAATAAAAAAACTTGAATAGAGTGATGGTGGTGATGGACTTGCAAATCGAGGCAAAATACAAATACCGCTCGCTATAAGACTCTGTCTCAGTTTAAGGCACAATGAAGTTGGTAAGATTTTGTAGGCCATAGTTAGTCCTAAATATTAAAATTGAGTGAAAAAATTCTGTTGCCGTATTTAAATTTTTTAGTTACGTAAATAGCAATTTGATAATACAACTCAAAATATTCACTTTTATTCCATTTGGTGTCATCGACACAAAACGACATCTGGTAAGTCTGCATTAAAATATTGATGACCGCTGACACTTATTTGGTATTATGTAAGATAATATCTAAACTTAAAAAAGATTTTTTTATGAAAAATTTTAAACAAACAATGAGAGCTGTTAGGAAATATCAAATTATAAGTGAATCGATGTCGACGACGACAACAACTGATGTTGCTTTAAAATTGATGATGATGTTGCTGACACCAAATGGAATAAGAGAGAGAATTCAATTTTGTACTTTGTTATGGAACTTAGATTTCCTGTAGGGTCAAATTCAGTTCTCACAATCAAAGTGCTTCTCTGCGTGTACCGATAAGCTAAATGTCAAATTTTTTTATTTTAGTTTTCTTCCTTTTGACACCCAAAAATCCGACTTTAAAGAAACATTTCTGAGTTTGGTTAAAAACAATTTCTTTTTCTGGTGCGCTTTAGTCGTCTAACTATAAAAATCATGAGTATCCCAAATTTTGGTTGTATTTTTACTATTTCTATGCCATTTTTGGACCAATTGTTCATATTTTTTTGCACATATGTAGGATCTGGTACTAACGACCGCCGTAAATCACAATCTTAACTCGTTATTTTATAGTTTCAATTCATTTATTAATAAATTTTAGCTTAAGATTATAATATTTGTAGCTTATATTTTTTTAACTTATTCGGTTTGACGACCGATCACTCCGTCTTATGTCCTCCTCGTACTATATCTTAATCACGATACTCTGTAAGTGGTTTGATGACCGATCTTACTTCTTCCACGTCTCAAACACAACTCTCTTGCCTTTTATCTGTCTCTTGATTTTAAGTATGTCCTGTCATTGTTGATTAGCTAAGTCGTATTATTACAGTGTTAATAATTTACCCCGTTCCCACATATATTATTATTGTGATTTCCGATAAAACTGTAAAGTAGTAAAAAATAGATAGTCTCGGTTTTTGACTCATAGCTCCTCCATTTATGGACCGAATTTACTAGCAACTGAAACACAGGAAAAACTGACTGATTGTTATACTAAACTCTTCTGTATGCTTTCTAGGGACGTCAGAAAGCTAATATCATTGACAGGACGGACAGACCGACTGAAGAACATTGCTAAATTTATAGGGTGTAGAAATTACGGACGGAAGCATAAACTTACTTAGAGTCAAAGACATAAAAAAAGTTTTCCAAGAAAAATCTTATCCATAGACTTTGAAATACTGATGATTTTTACTATTGCGGCAGCAACTAGTTTTCTTTAAAAAGAGAAGTTTGTTTTTTTAAATATATAAGTTATTGTGATTGCTTGTAGCATTTGGATGCACTTAACATTAACATCGCAAATTATAAATTTTCCAGTGTCTTTCACCTCCATTTTCAATGGTTAAAAATCTACTTGACAGATCAACTATTGAAAAAATGGGAATGAACAAGATCGACTTATAATAAATGTGGTGTAATAGAAATAAACAAATCACCGTCTATTGAACATGTAACATAGCCGTTACAATTCGATTACCATAGAGCATCAGAAAAAAATAATGGTCAAGCCAAGCTTGCTTTGCTTGTTTCATAGTATTTCTAAATAAAAATTTCCTTGACTTTTCTGTCATTTTTGTATTAAAAAAAAGTTTTATAATTTAGGAAAAACGCCTCAAAAGTTTCACACTCTGGCTCTACACGTACAATCTAAACTTTTGACATTAAATAGACCAGCCTACATAAATGGTGCAAAATACTTCAAAGACTAAAAATTACATTTGATAACATGAAGATGCCTACAAATTCTTTAAAATACAAATAAATGAACAACTCAAAACTTGGAAAGGTAAGTTGTGTATGTGTATGCGTATGTGTGTGTGTGAGTGTTTTTATTCAGGTTGTCTAGGTAGCGATTGAACAGAACTTATGCGCACATTTTTTCTTTTTGTTGATTAAGGAATTAGAGGATACAAATGCTGTTGATATTGGCAACCTGCTCCTTTATATTTCTCTCAAACTTAAAAGGAATTAAATAAAAGAGTCTAGTTAAATAACATCAATAATAAAATAACACGTACATATTGAATTTATATGTCCTTTTTCTTCCTGTTTTTTATTTATTTATGAATTAACAAAAGAATAATGTTGCTGCTATTTTTGTTGAATTAATTTTTTTTTAAGGTTTTAACGCCTATCACATGATGAACCGAGAGATATGCAGTTTAAAACAGCTTCTAGGAATTAATCGAAAAAAGTATACAAGACAATAAAAAAAAAAGATAGAAAATTAAACGATAAATGATACAACAACAAGATAATTGACTTTTGCAGAATTTTAGTTCATTCATTTTTGTTTGGAAGAGAATAGGAACTGAGTCGGCTGAATGAATTCATTTTCATCGGGCTGGTATGATGCTGGGCTATTGTATAAAAATTGTACGCAAACAAAAAACACCAGCTCCTAATGATCTCTCCTTTCTTCTTTTTTATAATTTTTCTCTCAATAACAAACGTTTTTCTTTCACACATCAATAGAGCAAAGGTGTCAAAGTCATAATTCGTAAATCCCTGTTTAAGGTTCTTAAAAAAAAATGTGACACACACACGCACACACACTCACTCACACCGCTTGCTTGCCTGCCACTTTAATAAAAACTTTTTTAATGAGAAAACAATGAACCCAACCAACAAATCAAAACAAAGTCAAAAACACAATCAAAATTTCCATACAAATTTTTCTAAGCCCAACTAAAATCAATTTCTATTAAATTTTAAAGCTGAAAACGTTTAAGTGAATTAAAATTTTAGTTTTTATTCATTACACACAATATAATTCAAATTTCTAGAAAGATTTTGTTGTAGACAATATTAATCGTATGATTCTTGAAAGAGTCTAATGCCACTAATACGCTTTACAGCTCCACTCTACTTTAGGGGAATTTTGTAACTACAACTGTGTGTTAGTACGATTGACAAAAAAAAAAATTATAACTCATCAAGAGCATTTAATGCACTTTCAATTAAACTCAGTTGAATTGTAAACGAATGTATGGGAATTACTTCAGATCAGTCCCAATAAAATATAAAAAAAACAAATGCTTGCTGGGAAAAAACCTCTAAAAGTCTACTAAAGGGTGTTTATTTTTGTAGCAGAGACCTTTATTGAATTGCTAAGACTATTTTCTACCACAGCAGCCAATTTTACAAGAGTTTTTCTAAGTAAAAGATTTTTAAAGTTCTTCAAACTCAAGTTAACCCTTCTCAAACGGAACAGGTACAATTGTATTTTTTTGGGTTTTCAAGTTGTAGTAAATAATAGAAACGTGAGATTTTGTATCAGCTCCAAATTTGAAATTCAGATTAAATTTTTAAAATTTGAGAAAAATACCATGATTTTATACGCTTTTTGCTTGTATACCCCCTAAAAGGCTATACAAGTACAAGCGTACCTTCACATATAACTTGTGAAGAAAAAGTATAAAAGAAATAAAAACTCAATTGTACGTTTGTTTACTTTTTTCAACGAAAAGCGAATTTTCAATTTTTATCACAATTACGTTGCATGACACATAAAACTTTATTTCGGTGTGATGTGAACTTACTTTGCTACCTTTATACCCTTAAATTGAAAGTATATTCGTTTGGAAGTTAATTTTGAATTTTCGGTTAAACATGATTACAATTTGGCTGTAATATTTACCTTCACTAAAAAGTCATAGTTGTGTTGATAACTATATTTAGGTACAATTGTACCTGTTCCTTGATTTAACGTGTAATATTCTTCCGTTCGACTAGGATTAATAACTCAAATTTTAGCCTTATTCACATGAAACCTTTCAAGCATACCGATATTTAGATATGACATGGAATTCAAACTGAACGTCTGCAGGGTCACCTAGGACTCACATTCTACTATTATAATTGATTATTATTGTTGAACTAAAGAAAAATTTAAAAACTGCTGCAATTAATCATTTTCTTTTCACATAATATATGAAATATTTCATTGAGACGTTTTTACGAACTTCTTTCATTGGATTTATGACACATTTTTCTTTCAGCTTACTAGAGTTTACTTTCTCAAGCAGACTTTTTATCATCAAATTATGACTTTGGACGGGCGAAGCGTAAAGAAAAATTAAATTTTGCCCCAGTTAATGATGATGAAATTTCATTTAAAACCTCAAAATTGTTTTTTAAATAAAGTCAATTTAACAGTTAAAAACAAGTTTTGCTACACTTTAAAATTCACTTTAAGGTCCTACCTACGTCTATGAAAAAAGTACCCGATATTGGCATTTCATGCTTAAAGCATGTATGTGTGTGTGTGTGGACATGAGCGTAAAAAGTGTAAATTTATGGACGTGCTTAAAAACAAGAGTAGTGGTAAGTGCATCATCACTTACGTACATTAAACAATTTCAGGATGTGTAACACCTTGCCAGTTTAAAAAGAATATTCACACACACTTACATATCTACAATTGAATGAATTTTATCCCATTTATAAACTGTTTGTCTTTTGTTTTACACGTCCTGACACAAAATTTTTGAAAAAAAAAATTAACAAGTTAAATTCGACAGTGCCGAGTCTTATATACCCTTCACTGTAGCATCCAAATATTCATGTTTTTAATTTTGCACGTTCTTAAATATTCAACAAAAATAAATAAAATTATAAGAAATATTTTTAATGAAATCGCAAATATGAATTAAAATATTTTTCTTTAAATACCTTTTTTGTTTGGTTAATTCTAAATTATTTAAATAATTCATTTAATTAATAAAATGCATATCAATGACATTCCGTTCTGGTTTTGGAAAGCAATAAATTATTAAATATTAAGGAAATTTTAAGAAAACTGTCCAATAAGAATGCAAAATAAATTGCAAACATTTTTAAACAAAACATAGTGCTGAAGTAAATATTTATTATAAAATTAATAAATTCAAATTAACTGCAAAAATCAAAAACTATCCTTCAATAAGATTTCTGTATTCGTAGTTCTATTACATTTAAAAGACACATACGAGTACATATGTACGTTTTTAAAAGACCGATTGTCTGGCTTCTTGTTTGTGTCTACAAACATTACGCACATGTACAGTTTACAAATTTCCATAAAAAACCAAATCAGAAATTAACGGAAAACGAAAATGTCGGTTGCATTTTTGATTTTGCTCGGCCACTGGTATACTGATTGCTTTCATTTTTGCACAGACTTTAGTACTCCCATTTCTAACAAAACTGCGTATCATGTTTTTATGCCCACTTTGTGGTTTAGACACAAAAGAAGTAGTCAAAGCTGGAACAAGTGCTTGACTCATAGATCCGCCATTTATAAACCAATCGGCCTGAAATTCAAAAGCAATTGAAATATAAGACCAACTGATAGATTGGCTTACTAAGCTTTTCTGTACGTTGGCTAGGGACTTCAGAAAGTTGATTTCAACGACAGACAGACGGACAACGCTTATTCGACTCTGCTATTTATAAGGATCCAGAATATAAATATATACTTCATTTACTGTGTTGAAATTACAAATGAAATCACAATCCTACTTATACCCTTTTTCCTTACGGAGACGTACATCCTCAGAAAAATTAAGGAATAGAAAAAAAGGAAGCAAACAAAAGCAAAGTGAATGGAAACTTAACAAAGACGATGTATCACACACACACACATACAGACATAAAGAACGAACGCTTAAAATGTTAACATAAGAAGAAGAAGAATTGTATGAATCTCGAGAAGAAACACAAGAGGAAACAATTGGAAGTAAAGAATGAAAAGAATTAAAATACCTTTTAGGACGTGAAATAAAACAAAGCCCCAGTATGAGTTTAAAAGGAGGATAACACCTCCTCTCTATCTAGCTCACACAAGCACACATACGTATGGCCACACTTTCACACAGCCAGTGCCACAAGAGAATGAATTTGCGAGTATAAAAAGAATTAACGAATTGAATAGAAAATAAAAAGAAACTGAATGAATGAATGAATGAATAAATTTATAAATTAAATGCAAAAGGAAGACACCATACCTGCCCGCCATTAATAAAACAATAACAAACATTTATTGCAGCCAGAATTACACAAGTAGAGAACAAACAGTACCCAACCAACTACATTATGTTTATTAAAAAAAAAAAATTCAAAAAAGAAAACAGAAGAAACAACAGACAGTGGAAATGAAAAGAGAATAGAGTGAGTGCATTTGTTAAACGGACACCAGAACTAATGCGATAACAAGTGTATGAAGAATAAAATTTTTATTTATTTTGTATGCATTGTCAACCCAGTCAGTCAGGAGAATGCATGAATGAATGACTGACACAATTCAAGAAAATGAATACGACAAATAAAAAGAAAAAAAAAACAAGAAGGCAGAAAATAAACAAACAAAAAATATTTATTTATGTAAATAAGAATTAATAAAGTTGGTAGAGATTCAATTATGTGTGTACGTTGGACTTACATTCTGTCTCACGTGCGTGGCTGGCCAGTGTGGGTTCTTACATAAACAAAACTGTACTTTAAAAAACTCTTTTTTAATATCTACTTCTGTTGAGTTCTCACAATAAGTGGGTTGGTTAAGTGACATCAATATTTCTGTGGGAATATGGAAAAAACGCTTATGTCTTATTAAGTTATTATAGAGGACTACAAATTTAAAATTTCTAAAAGTTTTTTTTTATAAAATTATGTCGATTCTTGTAAAAGTTATTGCTATCATTGCCATCTCGTTGATTTAAGCGATTTTTATTTAGCACAGATTTAATTAAGAAAAACTGGACGTCGAAGGCACATGAAATACCCAACGTATTTGAAAAAATAAGTGCGAGGGTCATAAAATTTTATTTTGTTTTTATGCAAAGTCGACCGCTTTTAAAGAGAGAAATTTATGCGTATTCTCACCATCGTTGTCAACTTTTATGGGACACCAGTGTCCCTATGGTCCTCAAAGAGTTACTGCACAAACAAATTTTAGTTGGAATAACACTATTTATTTCTCTGATATTATAATTTTGTTAATGAAGATAATGTGTCCAATAAAAATTTAAGACATCGGTTTTATAACAAAAGTATATCAGTCATAGCTGCACAACAGATCTTAAAGGTCGCCGTGCGATTATAGCCCATAGTGGTTTACTTAAGTTTAGTTTATTTTTTATTTTATTTTTAATTTTTATCTTTACATTTAAGTGTATTTTAAGAGTTATCCTCTTAAGTTCTGTAACTCCGGGAGCAAGAGCGTACTTTCTGGTATTAATTTTATAAAAATTTTTTTCTCTTGTTAACATAAAAGATATATGTGTTTTGCTCTTAAAATTTATTTGTTTTTAAGATAAATATTTAACTTAATTTATTTTATTTCGCTTAAAATTACAGTAACGAAATGTACAGAAAAAAAAAATGTTTCAATAAAACTAACTTTTACTTTTGTCTACATATAGGGTAAATGTACCAGTAGTCGGCAGTGTAACGTTTTTAATTTTTCAAATTAGTACCATTTTATACATGACTAGCATTTAACTTGCTACTTCGTCAACGAAGAGCCACACTATCGCTATTATAATTTCTTATTTCGTTGTAGACCATTTAGTTCTAGGTTGTTCAATACAAATAAAATCAAACCGTATTAAAAACTATATAAAAAGTACTATTTTGTCAGCACAATAATTTTTATATTTACTGAGCGCCGTTTGAGCTCGGTCGGGTAGTTCTAGATCCGTTAATGTTAAAAAATCAAAAAGTACCATTATAGTAATTTTCCTCTTCTTATATATTTTTCGTCTTGGGCTGAATCGATTAAGCCCACTCTAATCGTTTAAGGTTCATTAATAAAGGGGGTTTTTTATAGACGTATACAACTTTAAATTGCAATAAAACAACGATGGATTATTCGATTGACATGAATTTTATTTATCCGAAAGATAATCTTGTGGCATTACATTTTAAATATGATTTCTGGCATATGACCGCCACGGCTGGCTCGGATGTAGTCCAATCTGGACGTCCAATTTTCGATGACTTTTTCCAACATTTGTGGCCATATATCGGCAATAACACAACGAATGTTGTCTTCCAAATGGTCAAGCGTTTGTGGCTTATCCGCATAGACCAATGACTTTACATAGCCCCACAGAAAGTAGTCTAGCGGTGTTAAATCACAAGATCTTGGATTCCAATTCACAGGTCCAAAACGTGAAATTAGGCGGTCAATAAATCGATTGTGGCACGAGCTGTGTGACATGTTGCGCCGTCTTGTTGGAACCACAGCTAATGGACATCATGATTGTTAAATTCAGGAATGAAAAAGTTAGTAATCATGGCTCTATACCGATCACCATTGACTGTAAGGTTCTGGCGATCATCGTTTTTGAAGAAGTACGGACCAATGATTCCACCAGCCCATAAAGCGCACCAAACAGTCAGTTTTTCTGGATGTAACGGTATTTCGACATACACTTGAGGATTAGCGTCACTTCAAATGGGGCAGTTTTGTTTGTTGACGTAGCCATTCAACCAGAAGTGCGCTTCATCGCTAAACAAAATTCGCTTATGAAAATCGGGAGCAACGGCAATCTCGTTTTCGAAATAAAATTGTACTATTTTCTAACGTTGTTCAGGCGTGAGTCTATTCATGATGAATTGCCAAACCAAACTGAGAATAAATCACTTGACAGCTATTAAATCGATCGCCATCTTGAATAGTAATGCCAACTTTTTATTAAAAAATCAAAAAGAACCATAAAAAGTAAATTTTTCCCTCTTATTGAGTTTTAATTTGCTCAATAGTATTATGAAAAATTCAAAACGTACCAATAAAATCAGTAAAAACATTTATGATTTTCCACCCTGTATCAGGCTTTTTGAGCCAAATATAGTACCTTGAGATTTCTTAATAATAAAAAGTATCAAAAAAGTAATAAAAAGTACTATATGTCCCCTAAATAGTTTTTCACTCTAATCAGACATGTTTGAACTTAATATCGTTCTTCTAAGTTCGTTTTCATTAAAAACTCCAAGAGTATCATTAAAATGAATAAAAAGTACCATTTTGTCCACATAATGATTTTTTATTTTGTTCAGTAAAGTTTAATTCTATTGTCACAATTCTAGATTTGCATGTTACATAAAAAATATCATTAAAATTGTTTATATACAAAATCCAATCTTATTTCCCCCTTTTGGAACTTTTCTATTCTCTTGAAGTTTATTTTTTAAATAGAGTTTTTTTGGGTGGTACAAATTAATAATAGAATGTTCGTATGCTGCATTAATTTATATAAAAGTACATATTTAGAAATAGTAGCTAAAAGGGGTAAATATTAAACCCCTTATTTGCTCAAATTAAAAAAAACAATATACATTGAAGACCTTTTTAAGAAGAAAAGAATACAATTTAGTTCAAAAAACGTACGAACATTAGTTTTTACGGTTCTTATCTCGCAAATGTAGAAATATCAGAAAGGTATCAAATACCCATACGCTTATTTTTTAGTAGAATGTGACGTGACCATGTTAGGCGTCTGTCTAGATGAATTCCTAGATATTTAGTTTGGGTTTCTACCGGAACAATGACGTTATTTATTTTTATTGACAGACAATTTGCCTTTCTTAGTGTGAAAGTCACATGGGCACATTTTGATGGATTTACTTTGATTTTCCATTTATTTAGCCAACCTTCCAGCTCGTTTATATGAGCTTGTAAGTGCTCAGATGCAATTCTTTTATCTTTGTTCACACTTAAGAATGCCGTGGCATCTGCAAACGTTGACGTGATAGTATGTCGATTTGTGGGCATGTCAGATGTATAGACGATGTACAATAGCGGGCCAAGTATACGTCCTTGGGGGACGCCTGCAAAAATTTTCTTAACTGTTGTATCAGTCAAATAGCTTTTAATTTAAGTTTGCAGGAAGAAGTCGAGTTACTTTTGTGAGGAGACCGTCATGCCAAACTTTATCAAATACTTGGGAGACATCTATGAACAATTCTGAACAAAACAGCTTTTTCCCGAAAGACAACCTGATAATATTAACAATTATGTGAACCTGCTCTGTAGTTCCATGGCCAGCCTGGAAGCCGAACTGATTTTCATGCAGATTTATCATGAATTTTATATTTAGCATGTCTTTGACATTAACAGTTTTAAAACTTATTTTTTAAAGGCTGTAACTAAAACTAATTGAAAATCTAAATAGAATTCTGAGTGGCTGGAGAAGGTGAACATTTCGCATCCTTGAAATATTCAATTATCAACTCTGAGTGCTAAAAAGTCTCTTAAATGCTTTTTTGTTGTGTTGCTATTTTTTTTTTCATATTTGTAAGTTTGTTTGAATTTTTCTTCTTTTATTAAAACGGCTAGTTTGTTAAACTTCAGGCCGGATTATAATTATTTATTTATATTTCGATATGTCGCTCCAACTTCGTGTAGCTTCTAGTATTTTTTTTAAATTTATATTTTAAAATAGTTAATCATAAACAAAAGGTATCAGGGTAGCGAAAACATGCATGCTATTCCGATTTCGTAAGAGAACAAATGAATTATTTAGCTTGACTCGGTCACGGATTCGTATTGTTATAGGATTTATGACTGGACATTGCAGAGTATTGAAACAATTGGCGAAGATGAGGATCAGTCAAAATGACCTCTGCAGCTTATGTTACGAATATGAAGAGACAGCAGAGCACATACTGTGTCAAATATTTCAACCTGTTTTCGCTACTTGAGGCAACATTACTTATAACCGTCGGACATGGCGGACAAATCACCTAAAAAAGTCGTTGAATTCTTAGAGTATACTAGATTCAGAGAGGATTTGTAACTTGAGAGTAGTGTCACAATAAGTTTATTTTGGCCGCAGCAACCAGGTAATATTTGTTCCCGCTCTTCATTCTAATTCTAATCATAAACTCTTGCCAACAATTTGCTAAATTGCTAATGAAATGCCAAAGATGTGGCAATTTATTTTGCTTGCCTACATTTAAAAAATTCTATAAAACTTCTTAAAAACTCTTAAACTTTTCTGAATCCTATTTACCCAAATGAATATGAAATTTCATATTGCAAACGTTATGCAAGGAAAGAGTTTAACAAAATAATAATAAATGAAATTAAAGTAATAAAAATGTTGTTTTATTTAATTCACTGATTTGACTGTAAAAAAATTACGTTTAGTGATTCACTGAACGCGACTAATAAAAAACAAAACTCGCGTTTAGTAAATCACTGAACGCAAAATATAAAAAACAAAACTCGCGTTTAGTAATTCCCTGAACGCAAATGATAAGAAACTAAACTTGCGTTTAGTAATAAAGATATTGAACGCACACAGGTTATTTTTGAATACACGTTTACCTTTCGACAACCTGAACTTTATATAATTGAAAACTGAATGCACGTCACACAACTGAACGAGATATTTAGTTTTCCACTACAAACGTTTACGGTGCAGAATACGTAATAAACGTTCAGAAAAACTACATATATGTTCGGTTTTCTACTACGTAATTTTTTCTGTGTATAAGTACATTAAGAAGTGAATTGGCGAATGAGGGATGGCATGATTTTCTGCAAGTAATTTGATTTCTTCAGGTTATTTCCTTCTTGAAAAGTCAAATTGAAGTGACGGAGATGTATGTATTTACCCACTTGACGCAACCGTCCTTTACTTTAATTGTTATTTTTGCTTAACAATTGTTATTTAGCTAAACAACAAATAAATTTAAAGCGTATGTAAAGCGCAAAGTGCACTGTTTTGTTGAAAAGATACTGGATTCCGGGAAAAGTATTGTTTTTAAGAAAAAAAGTTGTTTCATAAAAAATGTTTAGAAGCTCATGGATAAATATTTAAGTTTCGAAATAAAAATTAAAGTTTTCAAAAAGAAAATTGCGGCTCTATCTGGGTTAAGACTTTTCTTAAGGTTATAAGTTAACAAAAAGGAAAGCAAAATTTAAAACATTTCAGAATGCATAAGTTTAATGCTTAAACTTATTTTACCTAATTTTTATTTTTGCCAGTAAAACATTTAATACAAATTCTCTTTAATCCATATCACCATTCCAGTCCAGTACAGTACAGTTCATCTCAATCATGTTTGAAATGTGAAATCTAAAAATGCATTTAACTGATGCGACTCTCATCTGTTTGAAAACAAACTTTTTCCCACCATACAAACGCCGGCAATTGTGATTTAGCTGGTGGTTGGTTACTTATTAATCAGAAGCTTATTTTATATGATTTTCGATAAACACAAATAAGCACGAAAGTTCTTATGATGTGTGTGAAGTTGCTGATAAAAAATAATAGAAGAATATGCTGGACCAAAACTACTTTTATACGAGTAACAAACAACAAATGTTTCTTTTTATTATTTTTTAAGTGATTCTGTCCTTCTATGTCCATTAAAATGAATGACAGTAAACAGGATGCAAATAATAAATGGATTAAATAAGCGTAATCGAAAAGAAAACAAAAAGTAAACAAAAAATTTTACATTAATGATGATTTGCAATTTTTTTCAATTTTAGACGTGTTTCTGCAGTTCGTTTTTATCACAAAGAAAAAAAAAAAATTATGAATAAAGGGGCCAAAAATTTGTAATAAAAATCGTGTATTTATAACCAAATTTTGTAGTTGGTACATTTAAGTTCATTGACAGAGTTTTTGTGATTTGGGTAGGCGAAGTCTACCCAAGAGGGTAGTTACAAACAATGGAAAGAATTTTCTTGGAGCCAGCAGAGCCCGTGAACTCCAATTTACGACTTTCGTTAAAAACACCGCTCAAGATGTGTCTCAAAAATATCTTATTCATGACTTTGAATGGAAGTTCATACCACCTCACGCTCCCCACATGGGTGGTTTATGGGAAGCGGCAGTGAAAAGTTTTAAATTTCACTTGAAAAGAGTTTCTGGTGCTCAAAATTCACTTTTGAAGAATTCACCACCATTTTGTCTCCTTAATTCTCGACCAATAAAACCCCCAGTTTTATTCACCTTTAAAACAATTAAGATTTTAAACAAGCACTGGCACGTAACCAATAAAAATTTAGGGCAACTTTGCCTTAATTGAAAGTATCATGTCCAGCAAATTGGTGTAGAAGTGTGTTCAAAAAATAAGGTGAATTTTAAAATTTCACGGGCTACGTACATTTGATTATCTATTTTTTTATTTAGTTACGAGGACGGATTGATATTGAAGCTACCTAGCGTTAGATTATATTAAACAATATTTGCCATGTCTTTTGCTAAATAATTTTTTTTTTTTTATATTTAAGAAGAATGTTAAAAGTCAAACTACTGTGAAGGGTATATAAGACTCGCCACAGCCCTGAACTTAAGTTGTTTGAAGTGACTCTGGTTCCTGGTTGTGTGTGAAGGCTTCGTCGCTTAATTCGACTATCACTTTTTATCAGTCATCAATAATTTTAATTTTTATACCTGCGCTGTGCTACAAGTAAAGTGAACGATATTTCATTAGAATGCAGTCGTAAGTTATGAATTTATTCATAGTTTAATGGTGGAACCTCGATAGCATTTCTCGACTTTTCTCGCTGAAATTTAAAAAAAAAAATTAATTTTTTATAATAATTAATTAATCCAAAGAAAAGCTACCTAGCGCTAGATGGCAGCACAAACACAAAACTTTCTTTTTTTAGAAATTGCGATCTGTCAAACGTCAGCTGTTAAAATTTCACCCAAATTCATCGATTAGTTTATTTGTTGTAGTCGTTTGAAGTAAGCAACTTTTGTGTTTCTTGAAAAATGGAAAAAAGTGAATTTCGTGAAGTGATTAAACACTATTATTTGAAATGGAAAACGGCGAAAGAGACAAAAGAAAAGCTCGATAAACATTACGGTGAGTCTGCTCCATCAGATTACATGGTAAAATATTTAATTATTCAATTGCTGAATTTAAACGCGGCCGAACAAGCACTGCAACAATACCATCAACAGGAAGCCCAGAAGAAGTGGTTACTGAAGAAAATATCAAGAAAATCCTCGATATCGTTATGAATGATCGCCGAGTCAAGTTACGTGAGATTGTTGAAATGGTAAACATATCATATGAACGTGTGTTCAACATTTTGCATGAACATTTGCATATGAAAAAGGTATCGGCAAGATGGGTGCCGCATTTGCTCTTTCTTCAAGACAACGCACCGGTTCACACATCATTAGATACGAGCTAAAATTACGTGAAGTACACATCGAATGGTATCATCCACCTTATAGCCCAGATTTACCTCCTAGTGACTTTTTCCTGTTTCCAAACTTGAAAAACTGGCTCGCAAGAAAAAGATTCATCTCAAACGAAGAAGTGATTACCGAAACTAAAGCGTATTTTGAGGGGTTCCCAAAATCGTACTATTCAGATGGTATAAGCAAGTTGGAATATCGTCTTACTAAGTGTATTGAGCTAAAAGGAGACTATGTTGAGAAATAAATGGTTTTTGAAAAAAAAAATGTTTTTTTCCTACTTAGGTATCTTCAATATCAATCCGCCCTCGTATATTGGTACACTTGAACATTTGTTTACAGTTTTAGCTATATAGCACATTTAGTTTGTTTGTGGGGGGCATAAAGTAAGAAGTGTTTTACGTGTTCGGCGATTTTCTGCTGTCGAAAAACATGGATCAAAAATTTTGCATTAAATTTTGTGTGAAAAATGGAATCAAGTGCTCCAAAACACTTGAAATTAGTGGCATACGGTGAGATTACTTTAAGCCAAAAAAATGTTTACAAGCAGTACAAGCTTTTCACAGAAGGTCGAGAAGATGTGAAAGACAACACTCGCTTTGGACGCCCCAGCACATCAACAACCGATGAAAATGTTGAGGAAGTAAAGAAAATTATTATGGAAAATCGTCGAATCACTATTAGAGAAGTTGGCTCATGCAATGCAATTTTTTCGGAAATTTTGGGCATGATGAATTTTGACCAAAAAAATCGTCGCTTGTTCGTAATTTTTTGGCCAAAAACAACACCGTAATCATGCCTCACCAGATTTGACCTCCTGCGACTTTTTCCTGCTCTCAAGATTGAAGAGACCCATGAAAAGACGGCGTCTTGAGACGAAAGAGCTCAAGAGCATACCAAAAAGTGCATATCAGAACTGCTTCGAAGATTAGAAAAAACGCTTGCACAAGTGTATAATATCTGAGGAGACAAAATATAAATTGATGAATAAATATTTTTTGAGAAAAATGAAAATTGACCTTATTTTTTTAACAGACCTCGTATATATATAATAGGATATGAGGCCATAGATTGAAAAGTTTATGTTGACTTTGGCTAACAAATTTATATCAAATTATAAAGGAACCCATTAGAAAATTTATTTGTTAAATTCCAACTTGAAATTTTTATATTTTGATCTTTTCTGTTGTAAATTCCGTTAGCAGTGGTGTACATTTAGCCGATTATTGTTTATAATAAGTTGCTTTTTGTGTAGTTAAAATTGCCAATAAACTACACTTGGATGTTGTCTCATTGTCGCTAATATTGTCTTTGTCAGATTAAAAATCGTAACATATAACTACAGAAAATTATTTAATATTTTAATAAATTCAATTGAAAACTACCATTCTTAATACCATGATATTGAAACTATATTCAAATAAAAATGGGAATCGAGTTCTTGAAAAAAATAACGTTTTATTTTTATTCTTTTCTTTGTGGTCATCCACGCAGTTTATCCATTCCTTGAAGACAAACTAAAATGTTTTTTTTTTGAATTTGGCCGATAAAGTATAAGAACTACTACTCACATAATATTGACAATGTCAGTACGAGTATTTTACCATTTAATTTGTACCATAAATTTTTTGTCGATTAGAACAATAATGTTGTTATATTTTCTACCTAGCGCAACGTTAGTATCAACACTAAGAAAAATTTATATTAATTAAAGCTGAGCGTTGTGGATTAATGTTAATAATTCAATTATGCAATTTTAAAATTGCATGTGAATTAAATACTTGACAGAATCCCAAAGTTGGTGACACAGATGGTGCTGATGAGTAGAAAGTAATTTCTCTGAAAGTGATCGCTCTATTAAACCTGCGCACAGTGACTCATTTTCCGAAAACCTGTTACAAAAATCAAAAATTCGACTAAAAAATGCATTATCGCATATTACAAAGGACAAATTACTGATCAAGAATCAAAAACCCGTTCTTAAGTCAGATGTGCGTTGTAGAACCGCTTAAGGTTTTTAATTCAATTTTCGATAAAAATCGGTAAAGTTTAAAATCGATTGTTACTCTTGTGGTTAAATTAAAAAGGGTGTTTGTGTGTTTTTTAAGCTGATTAAAAAATTCTGTAATTTTTGCGCCACCCTACAGTTGGGTCGTTTTTGGAAATTAAAAAGATTAGAACTAAAAAAGTTACACGAAAGTTCATATTCATATACCGACTAATTTAAGTAAATTTGGCTGTCTGATCCTGCCCGTTTACCTGCAAGGAGAAAAAAACTGTCGCCACCTCGTCATTAAAACCAATATATGCTTGTTTAAAGTGCTACTCTTATAACTTTTAGTTTAATAAAGATTTCGTCAAGATTTGAAAAGCATTTAATAAAAAACTTCTTCATAAAATATCAATTCTACTCACAATTTTTTCAGAAATAAATAAAATAATTACCATTAAATAACTACAGTCCTTAATTTTTTACACTTTTTTTAACCAACTCGATTCTGCAAAGATTCTTGGCTTGTCTGCAGAAAACAACCAAGGTCCAGTGAGTAATCGAACCTGTGACCCCCAGATAGGTAGGTTAGTGTACTACTGACTGTACTTCTCAAAAATAGTAATAAAAAGAGGACAAACGCAACAACAAGATTAGCTGATAGCAAGTGCTTCTAATCGGCATTTTGTGTCTTATGGTTGTTCTTTAGAAAGCAAGGGCAGCGACAAGTCGTGTTAAGCCACAAATAAATAAGATAAAAAATAGATAATTTATAGTCATTATTTACATTGTGTTTGCTATAGGCGAAAGTATTTATTACTATACTGAACAATTATTTTTAAAAGATCTATGTTGCTTATGGCTTCTATAGTTCCTTGAAGGCTTAGAAGTGAAACTTCAGAGTACTGGGAAAATCCCCTCCCATTTTTGCCGTCCAATGTTATTTCCATATTCAAAGGAGTCTTCAGAAATAATTAAGTCTACAGAAACCAATATTAAAAATCACATTTATAAGCTTAATCCTTCTGCTGTTGAAATAAATAATTGAAAATCTGTTACTGTCAGCTATGAATTTTATCTTACAATGATTGATGGTAGAGGTTTGAATGGTTGAACCAGTGATGAGAACAACTACGAATATGGAATTACTCCATTGCATGCTACAATAAGGTGCATGGAGTTTATTTTGAAGAAACTTTTGAGGAGAAGCAGTACCAAAGGCAAAGCAGAATTTAAGAAAACAACTTATACAAAAGGAATTTAAAAAAAAAAACTTGGACTATCCAAAGTATGGATGTGGAAGTACAAATGATGGCCGTATGGCCAGATAATTTTTTGATAATGATGAGGTGACTGCTCATATTACTGGTATCGAGGATAATATAATAAAAAGGTTTGCTGTTATACTTAATATACTAGACTATAAAGAAGAGATCAATGAATAAACATTTTAAAAATACGCTTCAAAAACCGCCCAACTTTTAACCCAAATGTGTCGTCAAAAAAAAACTTACCCTCACGGTACACAAAATTTTAGCTCTTTGGAAAAAATTTAATTGAATATTAGTGCTTATCAATTGGAGAGCTCTCAGAAGAAGCACAATATTGCAGAAAACACGTAAGAGACAACGAAACCCCCTTCAACATGTTGCTTTCTTCATCACGTCCACTTATTTCATCACGAAGATATGTCAGATGACAGAAGAATTTAAAAGAAAATAATCTTAGTTCGCTCCTAATGCAACGAATTAACTAATAGTGTAATGAGAATATTTTACCACCATCAAAAGATAAAAATCAAAGTTTTATATAAAAAAACAAAAAAAAAATATTTATAACTAAGTTTTTAGTGTTAAAAATATTTCAAAATTATGAATCTTTGATACAAATAAAAAAATTACTTAATATAAGTTAAACACATAAAATGTAAAGCAATAATATTTTTTAAATTTGACTGCAATGAATGTTACACATACGTGTTTTGTTTCAACATCTTTTTAAATTTTTAAATATCTTCTGTAGTTCAAAAGTTATGTATTTTGCAACGGCATAAGTCATAACGAGCCACTGTGCGTCGTGCAATTTTTATTGTAGGATTTTGCGGAATTTCGGGCTTATGCGAATAAAGCACAAACAACTCCTGAGCTCAAATAGGGGATCCAAAGAATCATCAGTGAATAATGGTCTGTCATCAGAGCCATGGGATTCATTTGACGAATATTTAATGGGAACATGTCTTCTTAAGATAAAAACAAACTCACTGAAAAAAATACTTATTTTTGAAAAAGTGCACTCTTATTAAGACACTCTTTATTTATTGTCAATCCTAAATATTTAACAGAATTAACTTTTAGCATTTGTTATTTGAGTTTCTTTATTTACAGAAGCCTTCGTTGATTTACTTTCACTTAGAATAGAATCTTTCAAAAATGTGCTACGAACTTATTTAAGAGTTTAACAAGAAATACAAAATAATTTTTATTTAAATTCAGTTTATAAAAATTACGAAAAATATTTCTCGAATCAAATAAAAAAAAAATAAAATATCGCAATAAATGAAAACAGTAAGCCAAGGTTAATTACCTGGCCAAAATATTCAGGACTTAAGGGTAATTATCCGGGGAAAGCATTTAAACGTGCACGTTTCATTACCTCATAGAAGTAATTATACAAATACACTTAAATGCCTTGAAAGAGGAAATTATCCGAATAAAATTATTTATTAGTTAACTAAAATTCATTATAATATGATTAGAAATAACGGCATTTGGTTAAACCATATCGTGAGAGCTTTTTCAACATCTGCATAATTAAATTTTCGGCAACTCTTTAATTCTACATTCTTGTTGGACCCTACTGTTGCACGATTTTTTGTTTTATTCATAACTATATTAGTGTAGACAATAAATATTGAAAACTGTAATAGCAATTTACCATTAACGATAAAAATCAACGGCGACTTTTATATTTAAACAAAATAAAAAAAAATATTTTTTTACAATTTAAATTTTAATCATTTTTGCAACGTTACGATGATATCACTTATTTGAAGAAAAATAAACTTTTCTTCACGTGATCGCTCCCACAAACCAGAATCGGGGATGAATTTTAATTTTCCTGTATTTAAAAAAATAATATTATAAAAATAAAAAATCATCATATTTAAGAATCGTGCCAGCATAATAACACAGTGCAACATTTTTGCAGTCTCGTCTGGAATGTCGCGAAGTACTTATTGAAAGTAAGAAACTCCACAATGGGTTTTATTATCTTAGCTGCCGTTAGGATTTTTTATAATATTTTTCACCCTTGTGGTTGTTGTTTTTAATTGGTTATGGTTAATGTTTTAAATTATTAATTTTATTTATTTCACTTTTTTATCTCCTAGTCTATAGCCACAATTATTTCGAAGACAGGAAAACAAAATTGGTTCTGAAAAATCAAGGTTCATAGGACAATAAAATCCGAACCGCAACTAAACTAGCAAAAAACCAAAAAATGTTTTGTTACTTTCGATAAGTGTGGAATTTTACACGGGAAGGAGTTTGTTCATATTAAAGATGCTTGGCAACAGTAGAAGACTACGGGAAATCAGCCTTGCCAGCCTTTATTTTACTACCTCCATTCTCGAATAGGACGCTTTTCTTAAGTGATTTTATTAAAATTTCAAATAAACTGCAAATAAAAGTGTAAAGTTGAACAAAAAAGAAAATTTTTTATTAGAATTTACAAGAAAAAAATTAGCGTCTTGTAAATTCCAGATTTGACTTGCAGCCTGTTAATATTTCAATGGAATTAAAATTAAAATATAAATTCCCCAGGGCAGTTTTACCACCTTCATTTATGACAGCCAAGTCTTTGTAATAAATTTATCCTTCCCTGGCACATTCAAGCCATCTGTGTGCGTTGGCTTAAGATGATGTTGCCTTCTTCTGCTGCCAACATTTTTAGGATTCATCAAACTAAATCTTAATCTGTAAGTGTTTTTAGTTGTGTAAACTTTAGCTTTTCAGAAAGACGAAGAATATTAATAATTTTGTAATTTTTTGTTGAAAAACTTAAGAATGCTAAGTTGAGCTGAGCTTCCTCCTATTTTCTTTTATTGTTGTTGTTATTGTATTAAAGGGCCCTTTGTTTATGACTCTGAAAAATTGTTAAACAAACAATAGAGAGGAACGAACAATAACAACAGCCACTACAAAAAAAAAACAAAGCCTCAGCCAAGAGTGTGTGTGTGTGTGTTTGAAATAAAAGCCCCAAGTTATAAATAAAACATTCAAAATTAAAAAAAAAAAAACAAAGAAAATTATTTTTTTTTTGTTTGCTTTTTCTCTCTGTCGTAAAATAATAAATATTTATTAGTTTCTTCAAACATTTTACATATTTTATGATATTGTCTGTTTGTTTGTTTGTGTTTGTTGTTGTTGTTGCCCGCCATACGAAAGTAAATGAATTATTATTGAACATGTTTGTTATTATTCATAGTGTATCATCTTCATTTTGTTTTTATTTTTTTTATTTGTAAATGTTGCTGCTTTTTCTTTCAATTTCATCATTTGTTTTTTATTCTTCTCTTTGTTAGTGAGTCTATTGTGTTACGAGTATTCATTTGTTTGTTAAATTATTATTGTTGCTGGAGAGCTTTCTTAAGTGGTTATGATTAATGTGCGAAAACGTGTTAAATGTTTTCAAGAACATCATAATCATAACCAACATCATCATCATCCTCATCTCAGGCCATTTAAATGCACCTCATGTTTGTTACGTATTTTTCCCTCGCTTGGCCTCCTTCCCATTCATGATCTGCCATTCACACAATCGAAAAATTTCAAGTTTAAATTTAAAGCCAGTTTTTTGTTGTTGTAAATGCAAAAAATATTATTGATCATAAAACAACAAAATATGGATTATTTGACCAAAAATAATTAAATTCAAACAAAAATTTTTTGAAATTAAATTAAAAAATAAATAAATTAGTAATTCTGAGGTTTAAACTTTAAACCCAGAGACCAAATGTCAACGTTTTTATACAATTCGCTGTAAGCAGCCAGTTTAGCCTTTTTGAGCCTAGACATAGATGTTTTTTCTAGCTTTTTTTCGTTTTCAAAATAGCCTTAAAAATGCTAAAACGGTATATAAAGGGTGTTTTTTATAGACGTATAGAACTTTAAATTGCAATAAAACGACGATAGATTATTCGCTTGACATGAATTTTATTTATCCTAAAGATAATCTTGTGGCATTACATTTTAAATATGATTTCTGGCATATGACCGCCGGCTGGCTCGGATGTAGTCCAATCTGGACGTCCAATTTTCAATGACTTTTTCCAACATTTGTGGCCGTATATCGGCAATAACACGGCGAATGTTGTCTTCCAAATGGTCAAGCGTTTGTGGCTTATCCGCATAGACCAATGACTTTACATAGCCCCACAGAAAGTAGTCTAGCGGTGTTAAATCACAAGATCTTGGAGGCCAATTCACAGGTCCAAAACGTGAAATTAGGCGGTCACCAAAAGTGTCTTTCAATAAATCGATTGTGGCACGAGCTGTGTGACATGTTGCGCTGTCTTGTTGGAACCACAGCTCCTGGACATCATGGTTGTTCAATTCAGAAATGAAAAAGTTAGTAATCATGGCTCTATACCGATTGCCATTGACTGTAATGTTCTGGCCATCATCGTTTTTGAAGAAGTACGGACCAATGATTCCACCAGCCTATAAAGCGCACCAAACAGTCAGTTTTCAATTAATGATGTGTTGTAAGCGAGACAACCCCACATTTTTGTGTTGTGAACCATAATCGGGGGGTTAATCTTTGGATCCTTAAAATATTTTATTTTGCACTCTCATGTGCTCTTAAAAAAAAATAAATATCAGTAAGTTGCGCTTACCTATGCCTTTAGCTAAATAGCAAGGTTATGCGGCTGACGTGCCCTCTCTGTTGATTCAGGTGAGTGGCTGTGATTACTGATTATTTAGCGATCGGCACTCAAGCGGACCACATGGAACTGCCCTTCCCCGCATACTGACCCAGCTGCCGTTCTATAGTTTTCCAGCTTCCCGGCTCTATCAGCCATACGCAAATAGAGATACAGAAAATTACTTCTGGCTAAAAAAGTTAGGCAATTTCCCATGGTGCAATCTTTCATTCCTACAAATTAATTATATTTTTGTCGTAGAATTAAATTTTTTTTAAAGAGCTTTTGTTTGGTCAAACCAACATTGAATAAAACCTGCCTCCGACTTATATTTGTTATATTCAAACATAAAATAATAATCTCAAGCTAATTAAAGGATTTATAATTCACACCTTCTTTATTCTTGAAATTTCTTAAATCTAATACTAACTTAACAAAGATGCCAAACCGCTTTGTTCTATTATGAGTATATTTAACCCTATAACAGTATGTTTATATGAACTTGAAATAAAAGAAAAAGTTTTAAAAATAAGCCATGCCAATCATTTCGATATGAGTGTAAAACGTTTCAGCCCGTGTTAGCACCAGAGTGAGAGTGGGCAAAAAAAAAAATGTTAAATTATTAAAGAAAACTATTAAATATAATTTAAAAACAATTAATCACATATAACGGGCTATCGGGTGTCCGAAAAAAAAAGAAACACATAAAAAAGTGGCTTTGTTACGATTGAAATTTTGAAAATGCCAGAATGTAAATAGTAAATTTTAAAGTGCAATAAGAGGTGAAAGTGGAATAATATGTGAAGGAGTTTGTGGCAAGATATATCATAGTACAGCAAAATGTTACGATATTGATCAGAACTCAATTGGAGTGTTAAATAAACCAAATTTTGTTAGATTTGTATGTACTGACTTCATGCAATACATCCATAATATTGATGAAGTCCTTAGAGACAACCAAGAGGAAGTAAAAAAAAAAATTACGCAAAAACTAAAAAAATACAAAAACGAATTTGAAAGTGCATTAAAACATAATGAAAAAGGAATGAAACAGTTATAGGAGAGTATAAGAAAACTAAATTATGTATTTAAAAAATGTGAAAAAATATAACTTGAAAAGAAAGCCTAAATAATAAAATAAATGATTTTGAAATTAAAAATAAAGAATTTGAGCAAAACAACAAAAAACTGTGCCAAGAAATTGAGAAAAATAAAAATAAGCGTAATAAAATAAAAGAAGTAATAAATTAATCTAAAATATCATATGCTGAATCAGTAACAAAAACCGTGATACCAGATGTTAAGGAAGAACCAAAAGATAAACAAACAATTGAAAAACAAAGGAAGAATTAAATAAAGTTAATCCATTTTATCTAAAAATTTTAAGTGTTGAATAGGAAAAATGGAAGAGAAAGTGATTCAGAGTGAAAATAATGAAGAAAGAGAGAAAATAAAAAGAGAGATCCAGAAAAAAATAACAAGCGGTTGTGAAATTAAAGTGCCCAAATGAAATAGAACTTAAAATAAAAATCATTCTTGTAACTTTCAACCATAAAGAAGAACAGTATTTCGAATGCAAATTTAAAGTTAATTGAAAAATATGAAAACTAAAAAAAAATTAATCGCATAACATAAAAATAACATTGGATAATAATGCGTAAGTAAAAATTTTGGAGCAAAAAAAGATAAGCATTGGATGAAAGAGGCGTCGATGGGACAGAGGATACAATCATTTAGCAAAGAAATGCAAAAAGGAAGAGATATGCATAAGATGTCATGGTCAACACAGGACAAAAAGCTGTGAAAGAATTGAAGAAATAAAGAAATGCATTAATTGTGTCAAATTGAACAACAACCTGCATATGGGATAGAAGGTGTCCAGTATACCAAAATAAATTACAGTTGAAATAGGTATATCAAATTAACAACTAAGGGAAATACATGCGATGCAAACAAATGTTCAAGGCTTAATTAACAATTTAACCAACTAGAAATAATTTCAGCTACAGAAAAAGTCCTAATTTTTTTTAACTATCAGAAACGCATATAACAAAAGATAAGACCTTAATAATATAATAAAACAAATGAAAAAAAATTATAATTGACAACTGAATGTCTTATTGGAAGTTTTTCTAAAGATACTTAACAAAAACAGGAAATTTTCCTGATAATTGGAAAGAATCGATGATATCTCCTATAGAAAAAGTACTAAAAACAACAAAAAAATTTATAAGAATACCGTCCATTAAATACTCTAAAAACGTGTGGTAAAAGAACAATGGGAAAACTATATAGATAATAATAATATAATGTCGAAATATCAATCAGTATTTCGAAAACACCATTCACGTGAAACGACAGTTAGCTATGTGATAACTAAATGGAAAAGTATGGGTAGTAATAAGAAAGTGATAGCAATGTTTTTGGACTTTAAAAGAGCATTCGAAACGATTGACAGAGAGTTACATATGTATGGAATGCAAGGCAGAGAGCTGGAATGGTTTGCATCATATTTAAAAAACAGAAGGCAAAAAATCAAACTTTACAACATTTTTTCAAAAGAAATTAAAAATGAATTTGGTGTACCACAAAGTTCTATTCTGGGTGCACTGTTGTTCTTAATATATATAAATAATATGCCTGAGATACTGGAGAGATGTGAGGTTAAACTTATATTAGGGACTGGAGAAATAGAAGAAAAGTATCGAACAAATCTAAGATTTGATTTAGATAGAGTAAATAATTGGTTAAATATGAACAAATAAAACTGAAATAATAGAAATCAATATGAACTCTGAAAAAAACTTTAAGATTAATAACGCAATAATAGAAAAAGTAAAACATAAAAAATATCTTGATTTTATTAAAACTTGATTTTAAGAAAACTTAAAAACTTTTTTTCTATCTAAGTAAACTGGATTTTTTTTATATTTACATGTAGTTTGATCCTTAGAATTTTAGAATTTTGCCAGAAAATGCTTGAAAAGGTGGAAGAGGACGAGAACTTGCTGAATTGTCTCTTCATGTCTGATGAGGATCATTTCGATCCATATTTTTCAACACACTAAAGTTTATAAGGAAAATGAAACAAGGAGAAGCGCCGAAATACTTATGTGATTAAGAATTGCTGATGAATTCAGCATTCAACGAGTAACATCAACGTTAATGCAAAGGATTTACAATTATTTAATAACTTTTTTTTTTTTTGAAAATGCTATAAAAACATCGAGTGTAGCTTTGGCTGTGTGGCACGTAGCGCCGTCCTGTTGAAACCAAATGTTGCCAATATCCTCCTCTTCAACATGGCCCGATAACGATCGCCATTGACTAACGGCCACTCCTTGCTCGTTTTCGAAGAGAAATGGCCCAATTATGCCTCTGGACCAAAATCCGCACCAAACAGTGACTCGTTTTGGGTGCGTCGGCTTTTCAATGTATGTGTGTGGGTTTTCTGTGCCCCAAATGCGACAATTTTGCTTGTTTACATACCCGCCAAGATCAAAATGAGCTTCATCTGAAGAGATGATTTTTTTGGCGAAATCGGCATCTTCTGTAAGTCGATCACAGGCCCACTTAGCGAAGCGAAAACACAACCATATTCTTTCAGCGGAAGGATAAAACTAATTATCTGTCAAATCAGACATGAGCTAAGTGTTACCACTCACGAAATAAGCACTAGTTGAAAAAAAAACGTTCGATGGCGGACTATATTTATATAAAAAAATGTGTAAATTTTGTAAGATTCAATGCAATTTTGAGAAATTTTTAAATACTGTATATAAAATAATATACAACTAGAAAAGTTTAAAAGTATTCCAATACTACCAATAATAAACAAATAAAAAAATTTTACAGTTCTCTTAAGGCTTTTATATAGTTCTCTAATTTTTTTTTATTAAAAAAATCTGGGAAAAATTAGTTTTCATTATCCTTTTCTTTTTTAAAGAAAACAATTTAATTGTTATTCGGCAGTTTAAATTTTTAAAATATGAAAAGTTTTATTTTTTTTAATTTCAACAATAATTCCTTTTTTATTTTGTGCTTTTTTGTGTGTGTTCTTTTAGGTCGCTTTCACACAGAGCACAGCCAGCCAAGGCAACAATAAAAACGGAAGCTGCTCAACATGATTTGCCAATATTTGAAACAGTGTCGTTCGTTTCGTTTTGCATTTTTATGGAGAACACGGAACACTTGATTTTTTTCTTTTCTTTGTATATTAAAAATGTTTCTTTTTTGGTTGTATGTGCGATTTGCTGTGAAACCCATTAAGCAAACTACATAGTTTGACACTTAAACCACAAGAGTTGCAAATTTTTAAATGAAGAGCGTAACAGAAATGAAACGAATAGAAAGGGTTGTGTTGTGGTGAGAGGCAACGAGTACGAGTACGATATGCGGACGTGAGAATATTATGAATTCAAAGTGAGTACTACAAATCTTAGACTTGCATTTCAATTATTGTACATTTACTCGCTTTTATTCGTTTAACGGTCGGTGTCAGTCTCTTTTGTTTGCATTACCCTGCCCTGTTTATTTTATTGCGAGTTTAATTGGAATTTAACCCCTTAACAGTGGGTAATTTTAATGTTATTTAGAGCCATTGTTAATTGTAAATCAATTTTAAACAATTAATTTAAAACTTTTATGTTTCTTTTTCCATTTTTTTTTTTTTTTACAATTTCCTTTTCTATTACAACCATTAGCCCACCCCATCTGGGAAATTAATTTATTTCGTTTTATTTTTTTGCAACATTTTTCAAAAAAGAATAAAATTAACAAAAAGAGCAGAATTCTCATTTTTGCACAATTTAAATGAAAAGTAGGTGTTGCCAATAGACAAAAAAAGTCATTAAACCAAAAAATGTGTTAAAGCAACGATTTGGGAATTTTAAAATTTTTTTATCAAACGATTTTAAACTATTTATTTTTAGTTGTGTTTGACTTTAGATTTAATAAAGCTGTAAAATAATGTCACCGCATGCAAAACGCCTACTGGAGGCGAGCACACAAACCATTTTTTTTCTTTTCTGATATAAAAAAAAAGCTGTCGGCAATAAATTTTATGAGCTGATCATGTCAGCCATTAATTTTAATTCATTTCTGTCTGTCAATAATCGATTAAGATTTGGTTTTTATTTATTTAATTTGTTTTTTTTTCTTTTTTTTTGCAAAGGGTTACTTACATGTGAAGTAAATTTAACAGCTGGTTGCAAATTTTCTTTTTCGTAACATTTGCTTTGTATGCAAAAATAATTTTTTGTTTTAATAAAAATTAGGCGTGACCTTCTCTCATATATTACGTGCATATTATTTTATAAAATAGGGTTAGAATACATTCATATATAATTTTAATTTCCCAAAATTGTTTTATTACACAAGCCAACATACGTATCGACTGAATCTAATATCAATATTAATTAAGAATTCAAATACTTACTTGGATAAGTTACCATGTCCAATGATTGTAGGTAATGACCATTACAATGACACAATATGTGTTGTGCTCTCTCTTTATCTTCGTCACCGCAATATCCAGTCATGAAAAGCACGCCAATGCTAATTCCTGACCGATTCCTGCCAAGTAATTCATTCGTTCTCTTCTGAGATCAGAATGGCATAAATGTTTTCGCTACACTGATATCTTTAGTTGCGATTCTCTTCCAACCACTCCCTAAACCTGAGCTTAATAGAACTCCAAGACAGTCCACAGAATGGTTCTGGCCAATGAATTTATTAGCCTTTTTTTTTTGTTGGTTTGTCTGCCTTCTCATTACTTACATATCCATTACGACCTGGCACCGATATCAAGTGAACGCTGTTAGAAGTACTGAGTACTAGTAATGCCACTCTGCTGTTCGAGTGAATATAGATGTGACTGGTATTTATGTCTGTATTTTTTGCCGTTAATTAATATTAACCCATTTGAACCCAAACAAAAACCATCGGGAAAAACTAATGTTTCTTTTCATTTTATTATTGAATTCATTAAAGATAAATAAAAGATAAAAAAAATTTTAAATATATATATTTTTCGGATATTAGAGGGGTGTTCCCAAATTGGCACAATGGTCACTTATGAGTAAAAATTTTTAAAGCAACATTTTTCAATGCAAAGTATTTTCTTGCACTTTTGGCAGCCCCAACGACTTCTGTTATGGCAAACAGCACAGCGCACACGACTTAGTAACTTCTCAGGTACGTGATCAACTCCGTCTAGTCGTAAACCTTCAATATTTGATGAAGATGGATGAGCAGAATGTTTCTGGGGCAACTGTCTTAGATAAAATCTAGCTATATTTCTACGGAATAACAACTGATGCATGACGTTTTTTTGCAGAAATAACATGTAACCGCCATGCATTTGATATGGCCATATCCATCACTTACATAAGTGAATAAAACCCATCACCATATTTTGCCATGTATACCAATAGACTGGTCCATCTCATCAACTCCGCCCATAGCCTTATTATATTTTTGAAACAGGCATGGAATTTTCATATCAGTCTTGCTTTTTTCTGAATTCCACCTTCTCACAATTCCTACGGGATCAAAGAAGTCATAATTTGTTGCCATTGTACAAATACTGTTGTCCTTCCAGCGGACCAACAGTATCTCATTATTTTTATCGAACCGATAATCAAACTCAGGTCTAGATTTCTTCATCATATCTTTTACTGATAGAAGTGGACACTTTTTGGTACGATTTTCACGTATAGTACCCGTGGCACGATATCCTAAATCGCGTAAATCCCGAAGAACTAGTGAAAAAGTTGTAAAAAAAAATTTTATGATTGGCAAGGTTAGTATCCAATTTGTTCAGCAACATTTTCGCAACCTTGCTACCCAATGGCTCGTTAGAATTATTATTTGATTTCCCACAATATATGTCAAAGGCAAGCAATAACCAGAGAAACTTGCTGCAACCCAATTCTTGTAGACAAAGCGCACAGGTTTACCACGAATAAATTGCTTTGCCGAATGATGACCGAAATACTTCACCATAGACTCATCAATTGAAACTTCTTCATGAAAAACGTTCCACTGATTAAATTTTTTTATAAGAAGATCCGACAGCTTTCTAACTTTAAACATTTTATCAGTAGTGGTTACAGCATCATTGTTATCAACAAGATGTAAATTTCGTTTTATTTCTTGGAACGTATTTCTGGACATTGCTTTTGACACAACTTCAACTCCAATGTCTTCATCTAGCGACCAATACATTCTCTCTCTTGGTAATTTGTGGTAACCTGAAAGAATTAGTATCCCAAAAAAACCTTTAACTCTGATACGGTGAGAGTGAAATTGTGTTGATTATTTTGAGCCGCATACGTAGCAAAACTCTTAAAAATCATTTACTTTTCTAGATATCGCTCATTTACTCAAAGAATGTCATATGCATGTTATTCTAAAACGGTTCACTGATTTTTTTTGTTTGTGTCGTCTGTTTACAGTAGTCATAAATTTACTACATTTGTGTCCGTTGTGCCAAAATTGGTACATCAATATTTCAAGCCGCATACAATTATACAAATTGAATTTATTATATTAGCAAGACATATAAATATATTGTTGTGTACTAAATTTATTAACAAAAACAAAAATTATGCGATATTCGCTTTTCAAACATAATAATAACTATATAACCATGCGCACCTCTAAAATGATTTTATAGTGAAATTAAAAAAATTGTTATCACAAAATCGCGTAATCTACTAAAAAATTTAATGTTATATATAATGCTTGAAGCTTCTGCTAATCAATATTGTTAATATATAAAGGGTGTTTTTTTATAGACATATAGAACTTTAAGTTGGCATTACTGTTCAAGATGACGACCGATTTAACAGCTGTCAAGTGATTTATTCTCAGTTTGGTTTGGCAATTCATCATGAATAGCCAAACGATCATCAAGTAAGGCGCAGATTCGTCGAATGGGCCCAAAACGAGATTGCCGTTGTTTCCGATTTTCATAAGCGAATTTTGTTTAGCGATGAAGCGCACTTCTGGTTGAATGGCTACGTCAACAAACAAAACTGCCGCATTTGGAGTGAAGCTAATCCTCAAGTGTATGTTAAAACACCGTTACATCCAGAAAAACTGACTGTTTGTTGCGCTTTATGGGCTGGTGGAATCATTGGTCCGTACTTCTTCAAAAACGATGATGGCCAGAACGTTACAGTCAATGGTTATCGGTATAGAGCCATGATTACTAACTTTTTCGTTCCTGAATTGAACAACCATGATGTCCAGGAGCTGTGGTTCCAACAAGACGGCGCAACATGTCACACAGCTCGTGTCACAATCGATTTATTGAAAGACACGTTTGGTGACAGCCTAATTTCACGTTTTGGACCTGTGAATTGGACTTCAAGATCTTGTGATTTAACACCGCTAGACTACTTTCTGTGGGGCTATGTAAAGTCATTGGTTTATGGGAAAAGCCACAAACGCTTGACCATTTGGAAGACAACATTCGCCGTGTTATTGCCGATATACGGCCACAAATGTTGGAAAAATTCATCGAAAAAAATACATCCGAGCCAGCCGTGGCGGTCATATGCCAGAAATCATATTTAAAATGTAATGCCACAAGATTATCTTTCGGATAAATAAAATTCATGTCAATCGAATAATCCATCGTCGTTTTATTGCAATTTAAAGTTATATACATCTATAAAAAACACCCTTTACATACTGTCTTTTTTATCTTTTGATGGTGGCAAAATATTCTCATTGCACTATTAGTCAACCCTTTACAAAATATTCATCCACATTGGGAGCGAACTAAAATTATTTTCATTTAATTCCTTCTGTGGAATGAAGAAAGCAACATGTTGAAGGGGTTTTTGTTGTCTCTTATGCGTGAAATCTTGCAAGTGTTTGTGTATCTAAATTTTTTATAATCTCTATTTCTGCAATCCTGTGCTTCTTCTGAGGGCTCTCCAATTGGTAAGCACTAATATTCAATTAAATTTTTTCAAAAAGCTAACATTTTGTGTACCGTAAGGGTAAGTTTTTTTTTGACGACACATTTGGGTTAATAGTTGGGCGATTTTTGAAGCGTATTCTTTAAAATTTTATTCTTTTATATTTTCTTTACCTCTTTATTATATTAGCCAGTGATTTGAGCATTCACCTCATCACCTCATCAAAAAATGATCTGCCCATACTACCATCATTTTTACTTCCATATCCATACTTTGGATAGTCTACTTTGAGTCCAAGTTTTTTTTTTTTTAATTCTTTTTGTATAAGTTGTTTTCTTAAATTCTGCTTTGCCTTTGGTACTGCTTCTCCTCAAAAGTTTCTTCAAAATACACTCCATGCACCTTATTGTAGCATGCAATGAAGAAATTCCATATTCGTAGTTGTTCTCATCACTGGTTGAATCATTAAAATGTTGAAAGTCTTTTAAAATTGACGAGGTACTCGTAATTCCATTCAAACCTCTACCATCAATCATTGTAAGATAAAATTCATAGCTGACAGTAACAGATTTTCAATTATTTATTTCAACAGCAGAAGGATTAAGTTTATCAATTTGATTTTTAATATTCTAAAACGCACAATTTTTATCCGATTTAAAAACGGGTTTTTGATTCTTGTTTAGTAAAGCTATATTTACACGATCAAATTTTTTTTTTAAAATTGCTCTTCAAAATGCTTCAAACTCGTGTAAACAGCAAAATTTCTTCAAAATTTATTGGACAAGACTTTTGAAGATTCTATTGATGCCGTGTAAATAAGCATCAAAATCGCATCTGGCAATATTGACAACTATAAATAATTTGACAGCATGTACATTCTTTTGATTCAATACATATCACGTGTTTTTATTTACATATGTTTGTTGCGGCAAAGGGCCAATGTAATTAAATTTCTTAAAGAATAAAATTAAAAAAAAAATTAGTACAAAGTTTTTGTATAGGTCAGGATCATTCCTATTAATCGCTCCCTAAAACACACATACACACCATTACCTTCCAAAAGAAAAGGTCGAGCGCAATGTTCCTTTTGTTTTCTTATTTTTTTTTTTTTTTTTTTTTGCATTATTATCAGCTACTCTTCCTCCAATATTAAAATGTTGTTGCTATGATGATTGTGCCGTCTTCCATACTTATTAATAATTAATTATTACATAACAGAAGCTATACAGCTGATCAAAGTCAATATTTTCAATATAAAAAGTTTAGCTTCAACAAATTTTGATCAAATTTGTATCAAACGATTTTTAAATATATTGAAAGAATATTTTGATCAAATATTTGAAACGTGTAAATAGAACATCAAAATAAATTTTCAAAATTTTAATAAGACTTCAAAATGATTTCAATCGTGTAAATATAGCTTTAGCTGTCTTTTGTAATATGCGATATTGCATTTCTCAAAATTTTATAGTAGAATTTTTTATTTTTTCAAGGGGTTTCAGCAGAATGAGCCACTGTGCGACTTTGAATATTGGTGATCCATTAAAATCAGAATTTCTTGAGGTATCACTGTGTCACAACAAGAAATACGTAAAAAGTAATATTATTGGGATTATTGTCTGGGGGGTGAGAAATTCCAAGTCAGGGTGATGGTACTAGGTCAGTATAGTAAAACCTTCAAAGGGTTTGGCGTTCGTATGTGTCAGTTTTTTTTTATGACCTTTTAAATATTTTCCTTATCTTGATCCTTGATCTTGATTAAGTAAACATTTTTATAATTTTTTATTTTTATTTTATTTATTTATTTTTATTTATTTTAATAAATATTGCCTAGACTTTTTCGATGGTGGTTGTTCGGGACTAGTGGCATCGCATTCATCGCTATCATCAGTTTCTGAACCACACATAATGTCAATGTGTGACTCCACTGTTGGCCCCTCTGCATCTCCTGAAAATTCTTTATCATCAAGATCATCCTTGTCTTGCCACACAAGCTTACTCCACCAGTAAATTTCCGCAATTATTGCACTCGGCGACTTTTTGCCTCTATATCTGTAAGTTTTTGTTTTATTAAAATGAGTTTGAAAAAATAAAAAATCAGTATTACCTCATTTCAAATGGCATAGCAACTTGATGATAGCGTTCACCTTGTTCATCTGATTCGGTAGCCAATTGTTTGCTGAAGTAGTCCAGATGATGATGTAAATAATGGATTTTCAAGGACATGTGGACACCAATTTCCGAGAATGCTCTTAACATCCTTGCGACAGAAACATCGTAGTTGTTAGAACGATGCTTTCCCAACAATCCTTCTATTACTTCTTTGATTGCCTGCCATGCATTCAATTCAGCGTCAATCAAAATATTGTTGAATGCGTCACTTTTAATCAGCTTTCGTATATCTGGACCATTTACTACGCCTGATTGGAAAAAATTAGTTTGTTAAGATGGAAAATCATGGGAAATGAATGTGATATTATAACTTACCTTCTTTAATTTTACTTTCGCTGAGTCTCGGTTAAATTAGTTTCAAACACAAGAAAACTTCATCTCTTTTGACGACAGTTTTGATAAAATTCTTAACAATTCCAAGTTTAATATGCAGTGGAGGCAGCAATATCTTCTCCTTCGGTACTAGAGGCTCACGAATAATATTGGCCGTTTGTAACCTGCTGTGCTCTCTGAGTTTCCATCCGTGGCATGCATATTGGTCACCGGAAAATTGTGTGTCCCAATCGCACAAAAAGCACATATATTTTATATAGCCGCTTTGAAGACCGCAAAGCATTGGCGTAGTTAACCATTTTTAAAATATTTTCCAGTGCATCATATGTTTCTTTCGTTTCTGTACTATAGGCGATTGGAACTGAAGGTTTTTTATTGGTCTTATGCATATCTGGAGCAAAATTTTTGAAATTCATACATTTACCTAATTGTGAATAAATGAGAAACGCGTGCATCGATTTTCATGAACTATGCCTTTTTTTGCTCACGAGTTATGTGACTTTACGCGAAAATAATTAGTTTTAGCACTTTTTTCCATTTTGGATTTTTTATGAATTTAAAAAAAAAAAATATTTAAATTTTTAGGCAAAAAATACTTTTTTCCCTTCATACATTCATTTTTAACTTCGCGAGTGTTGCACATATAGGAAAACGGTATAGAAACAGATTAGAGAAATTGTAATTCTAAATTTTTTTGAGTTTGTTTTAGCAAAATCGGACAAGTGGTTCTCGAGTTATGTTAAACTACGTTTTTGCCAAAATGTTATAACTAAGCGAAAAAACATCAAGATAAGGAAAAAATTTAAAAGGTCATAAAAAAAACTGACACATACGAACGCCAAACCCTTTGAGGGTTTTACTATACTGACCTAGTACCATCACCCTGACTTGGAATTTCTCACCACCCAGATTGGCTGTTGTACTGTGTTATTTTTCTGGTAGGTGCTATCAAGTACAACAAGAATCTGTTTTTGAAATGTGCCAAAACTTAAAAAATCTGGAGTTACCAGGAAAAAAACCGGTTTTTCGTACCTTTATAACCAACCAGTAACTTAGTTGAATACCAACCGATTCTAACTTTCTCAGCGCATTTAGAAAGAAAAAGTTGGGGCGGTTTAAATGGTACAAGGTGGGCCAAAAGAAGTCATCCGATGTTGTTTGGCTCTCATTTTTTTTTTATGAAAATGAAATGTATGCCGTTGCCCCTTCCTTTTAGAACCACATTTCCTCCAGTCCTAATTCATTCAATTGCGGCAGAAAAAACTCGGTTAACATGGCCCTATAGCGCGCACCGTCCACTGTTGTCGTTTGACCAGCCCGATGACTCTTCCAGCATGAACAGCGCACCATGCAGTCATTTTGAGCGGGTGTAATGCCTCTGCGTGCATCACTCGTGATTTTGGTCGAAAAATCTTCCACTTCGATTATTCCGCGTTCTTGGCGAGTGTATCGCTCCATGGCTTGTTCACTTGTATTCTACATCTGTCTAGTTCACAAATGTCAAAACAGATTTGACATTGGCCGCCATTTGCAAAAATAAGAGCAGGTGATTTCTCTTCACCCACCTTGTATATATCATTTAAGTGAAACTGAGAAATCTTTGCGTATTTTTTCACCATTTTTCAACTTCTTATTTATGAATAAAACTAAATTTTTTTAATCCGTTAAAAATTTACCGAGTTATTGAACTTTTTATTAAAACAAAATTTTTACAGAAATATAAATGTTGGCCATTGCATTCAAAAATGCTTGCTTAGCCGTTCTTTTTTAACTCAGAATCATCAGTATCCCGTTGGAGGGACCAACAATATTTTAAAATCATTTTTATTTTATTTTTGCAACCATGTTTTAATGAAAATGTTGGTCTTGGTTATCGCTGAAGTCAGGCTCAAGCTGTCAAGTTCAAATGTGAATACAGGCAATGAATTTTTATGGACATTCTGACCATACGCACTTAATCATTCATTAACAATCGCGACATAGCCGTCACTTCTGTGATTAGCAAGAAAATTATCACATAGTGCAACAAAACTCTTCCATGCGCGTTTTTTTAACGGAAATTAGCCTGCTCATCTCTCTTTCATAATTTTGCGAATTTGAGGTCCAATGAAACCACCTAAGATTCATGAGAACAGATAAATAAGATAAAAAAAAATTTTGATTTATTTTAAGAATATCGATTTCAGATAGCAAAAAGCTCCGCCATTTAAATAAATTTTTTTTTTACAAATTGTTTCATGTATCCCAACTTTAAATGCAGGGGTGGCAGAATAACATCCTCACCTTTAAATTATGAGACTAACGGTATATCTCGAGAACTACACGTAGGATTAAAAAAGCTGAAGGTATTCAATGAGACTATGAAACTTTTGGCATCACAAAAAAAATTTTTTGTATTCAATTTAAAAAACTAATGTTCAGGTTCTAACACAAAACGGGATAGTATTTAATAGTTCAGGGCAATCAATGTTGTTATTTACTAAGTCATATATAAACATCATTGACTGAACTTTACGTTTATTTTCCAAGCTGGTCATGCCTAAGTGAAGACAACGTGACTCACAAGAAAGAGGAGGTTGAATAAGGTTCAAGTGAGGTATACCATACCGAATTTTTTTCAAGCCGCGATATGTGAATTACGCAAGGGGGGTTCCAAATTATAGCCCCATATTCCAGCTTAGATCTAACATATGCAGAATATAACATTTTAAACGTGTAAGGATCACTGAATTCGTAACAGCTTCTTCTAATAAAAGTTAAGGTTGCGTAAGCTTTTGGTATGATTTTATCTAAATGAGGCAAAAAAGTTAACTTATAAAATTTCGAAAATAATACCTAAGCCCTTAATCATCTGGTCCTGTTTTATAATGTCATGCTCGATGCGGTAAACTGTAGTTAACGGGTTTCTGAATAAAATCCTTTAGTGTAAAGACAGAGAACTTAAAAACATTTTAACCAAGACGAAACAACAATTTCAATCAGAAAAATTAGTAACTCTAGTAACCAAGTATTCATATTTTTCACTTTCCATTTCTTACTTGCAGTGAATGGAATAAAAATTAATAAGAAAGAGAGTCTGTTTTAAAAATTTTGACAATTTGAAAGAAAATGATGATCGAATATCTAATACGACCTTGATTTTAACCATGAGAAATCGTTTTGATACAGAATTATTGTCTAAAAAATTGTAAATTCGACTTTAACACACGCACACAGAGAGAGAGAGAGGCAGAGATAAACAAGTAAAATACCACTTTGTGCTGTAAGCAGTCACAAAACAAGTGTATTTCGCAACATTGATTGACTGATTGATTGAATGCTCATCAATTATAAAAAAAATTAAAGGAATAAATATAATTTTCACACGTCAGCATCATTTAATACAATGACACGTACTTATATAAACAAATTAATTGTTCATCAAGTGTAGTTTCATTCGTTTATGAAAGCAATTTCATAATCAATGTTATTCCAGCAGTCACTTTTCACAATTGAAAATTATTGAACATCATTTAGAGAGAATCAAATACTAAAATGAATGAATGAAAAAAAATACTCGCATACTGACGTTTCATTTTCCCTACTTTGAATTTACAAAGGGAAGACATGGATGTTTTGCATGAAAGAAAAACGGCTGTATAAGATTTTTTTTTAATGATACGCCTCCTTAGGGAATACAAACACAACCCTAAGAAGAATGAGGTTTTCTTTTGCATGCAAATGACTAGCTTTTTTCTTCTCTCTGTTAAAAATAATGCACCGAATGACGGTGACAATAACGTTGTCGTTGTTTGTTTTTTTGTGTAAAGTTGAAATCGGGTAACAAAAATTCTTGCCACCCCTTGATTTTGCTTTTGTTCTGTCTTATTTAACTTGACATTATTTCCATGATAAATTGTTGAAAAAACAAATGAAATTTAAATAATTTTATGTTTTGAAATGCAAAACACGCAGTTAAAAAAGGGCCACAATTTAAGAAGTAATTTTTCTTAAATCAAACTCTTTTTTCTTAATTTTATTTTATTTTATTATTTTCTAAATGCCAACATAAAAAGCACGCTTACGGCGTACTTGGTTTTTTGAGGTGGGATATTTGATATTATTTGAATGAATGAATGAATGATTGAATGAAAGGAAATTTTTCAAATTTAGATTGTTAATGTTAATGGGTTGTTGTTTGGTTAGCAGCACAAAGAAGCAATAATTTATTATTTATAAAATCGAATTCATTAATTTGGAATTTTGGGGCGGCTTTTGGAGCTTGTATGCACGCGATTAAACTAGTTTTGGTTTTATAACTTAAATTTTTTAAATCATGTGCTTCAGGGACTTTCGCATACGAGTACGTTATCGTATGAAAGAAGCCAACTTTTGGTTTTTTCCCAAGAAAGTTTAAACACAACTGACCACAAAATTAAAAAAAAAAAAATTTTTTTTTAAAAACTTTGGCACCTGCACTTCAGAGCTTAAAGATCGATTGGACTGAGTTCAAATAGCAACTTGATAATGAGAATTTCTAACAAATTGGCATATTGAACTTTTCTGTAGGTCTTTTAAGGAGTTCCAAAAGTTGTTTTAAACAGTGATACGGACAGACGGACTTCATAAGCGATTCTGCTGTCTATAGAGATCCAGAATATGAATACTTTACAGTGTGATGCACCTAAAAATTCCATACGGAATAACAATGTTAAGTCTACAGTTTCTTATTAGCATATTTGAAATTTTAGGTTGCGTCTAGTCATTGTCATTACCAATTAGGCTCTATACAGAGCCACTCAGAGGCTCTTTTTTATTATCACTGTTCAAGTTCTGGCTATCATTGGAATCAATTTACTTTCCTTAGTGAGAGCTTAGGTATTGCTCTGGGATTCTACAATAACTTGTTGCCTTACGTGACATTAAAGCCGGACAGTTACAAAATCATGACAGTCACAAAAGCTGAATGTACCACTGATGATATCTAAAACTGCAGTACTAGAATTTTACCACTCTAATAGGCCTCTTGTGTGTTTTGGGATTACTTAACGATAGCGTAGTAAAAAACTTTGAATGTCTGAGTCTAGTTAGCAATTCCCAATTGAATTTTAAAAATTGGGACTCAACAACTATGTTGGGAAAAAGTAATAAATTATAAGTATTTTTTGTATTAACCGTTTTAAGATATTTTTCCCTTCTGCGGAAACAGACACAAAGGGTTAAAAAAAAGAAGGAAGACAGAAAGGAAGAAGATGAGTCAGTCACCTAAACAAATTCTTGCTTCTACTGAAGCCATACTGAAGCATTTCCAACTGTTATAGTCGACAGTGCGGTGAGACCCGTAGGTGCGGCTCCCCAAGATAAAGGTTGCATTGTTTCTCCAAGGCAGGGCAAAGGTAGAAAAGGTGTTGCACAATTTTCTCTTCTTTTTCGTCATTTAATAGCAATCCCAAAACTGCAATGGCCTGTTAGTACTGTCACCACATTTCTCAACTGGGCTTCCTAGAAATTCAGTAAATTGATGCTGCGATTTCCAGATCATCCTCGTATTTTGCACGTCCGTTCGTCTATCCATCTGAACTGTGCTCTACGCAAAAACGTACTCTCAAGCTGCTGTTTGCTGAGTGAAATAGGGATGTCTCAGTTCGTATTGATGTTCTGCTCTAGCAGCTTCTACCCTTCTCTTGCTTGCAGTGGTCCCATGTCCACGCAGCCAGGTGTCTCGCCATCCTATTTAAGGCTGACCAACATTCTTTGACAAGATCGAATATCGAATAGACACCCACTAAGGATCTAATTGTAGTTCTGCTGTCAATATAAATGCGAATGTTACTGGAACCACAGCCAGTCTGCTGTATTTTTGTTTTAAGCAAAAACAAATTTGCAAGCTCTTTGGCTGTCTAGGCTAACGTATCACCAACTATGGGGTATCGCATCTTTTTATAATAAAATCTAAATGGTTGAAGTAAAAAGTGTTACCAGAAATAATTTAAATTTTTTATTCGTCTCTAATTGATCTTAAGATCTTAAAAGCACGGAGTCATTCAACCAACCAACTGCGTTTAGCCAATTGTTGTCATACATTTCAAATTAAAAAGAAAACGCTTTTTATTCACTTCCCTAATCCCAAAAAAGGAACAAACTTTTTGCTGCTAAGCAATATTAAATAGCATCCTTGTATTCTTCCCAGCTAATCTCCATATTAAAAAGACCAATTTCGTGTGCGTGTGTATTTTTCTCTACTTTCTTTTTCGTCCTTTTGTGCTCTATTGTTGGTAAAGAAAAGTGGCCACTAAGAAAAAAACTTAAACGGTTTTTCTTTTCTTTTGTTGTTGTTGTGGCTTTCTTTTCAGATTTGTATGTCTTCAAGGACTTAAATCACATGATGCGTGAAATGGTCAACTGAGTACATCAATGATGACAGTTTTTTTTTTGTAAAAATAATCGGATTATTACTAACAATTTTAGCACTAGTGAGTGGTCGGTCAATTCAAATATTGATTTGTATGTGTAAACAAGTAAGTGTGTGCTTGTGTCTGAATCTCTTTCTTGTCATTTTTCAATAACAAATTAATTTCCCAATTTGTATTCGGATAAGAGAGAAAATTAGTTGAATACAGTTAAAGAGATATTAGAAAAAAAAAGTTACTGAGATTATCGCCACCTTAATTTAGAAAAGTCTTAACTACCAATAAGTATGATCGAGCCAATTGATTAACGAGCTCAAAAATTTCTTTCTTTTACATTAAGAAAGGGAAATTATTGTATTAAAAAAAAGTGCGAAAAAAATTATGTCTAACAAATTTAACAAGCGGACGGAAAACTTCATTTTACAAATCATTTAATTAGATCACAGCTGACGCATTTTAATGGAAAAATAGGCGACTGTGCTAACAATTTTTCAAAACGGAGTCTTGTTAATCTAATTGAAGGTCGTTTAGGCCGCCACGTAAACCAACACAAGAGACAACACTAATCAGACCCTACACCAGCGATTTTACTCATAACTTCAATAAAACAATTTCATTGAAATGAAGATCATTGTTAAATAAATTAATGAAATATTTCATTATTCTAATGAAACGTATCATGGATTGAAAAATAATGAATTTTTTATTGGATTTATGAAAATATGCAGAGAATATGTGAACAAAACTCTGTCAGTACTCGTATAAGTTTCAATATCTCCTGAACAATTCAGTGTAAAGTGTAATACCATTTTCGCTGAGATTCGGAATAATTTCTAGCTCAGTATATTCGAGGACATAAAACTAAGTTTTATAATCATAGTGGACTAATTTTTTTGGGTACATAAGTTTGCCAAATACAAATAAAAATATTTATTAAGTATGAAATTTTTAATTAAATTAATTTTAAATTTAGAAAAGAAAATTATAGGGTTGCTTGTTGATTGTATGGGAGAGCATTCCAAAGACGAAGAATTGCCACTCTAATGTAAAGCAGCAATATGAGGGCATTATAATTTTTCTATCCCTTAAAGACCTGGCAAAACGAATTCTATCAAATAAATATATTGGTTTTTCCGTGTATAAATTATTGTTCTTATTTTTAACAGATTATCAAAGTCCATAAAAACTTTTAGAATAAGTTGATACATGGTTGCGCCTTTTAAGTCCATACACTGGATAAGGTTGTTATAAAGCACTTGCAGTTTTTCATTTCTTTGCTCAAGTAGTCACAATTACTGTATGTTGGGCTTGGCAGCAACATTCTCAATTTGGAGTTGAGAAAAATTTAGGAATACTTGAGCAATTAGTGCAGTTATGTGATTTTTCCAAGTTAAGGCCCAACTGTAATATGCATAACAAAGCTTAAGCTGCTGCCAAAATTAAACGAAAAGTCTCCCAATTGCTTACGCAATTTAAAAAAAGCGTTTAGGTGGCTATAATGTATTTATGAACTGTCGTTGCAGTTGCATATCTAGAGAATATTGACACTGCAGAAATATTCAAATTTTACACAACATGTTATTTAATGGTCATAATCATCACACAAAAATTTCAAATATTACAAGTTATTTGTGTTAGAAATTAAAATTCGTGTAAGGGATAAAAATTAAAATATTTGAAGACAATAAAATTGTTAAAATATGCATTTCAAGGCATTTAGACTAATTGTAAAAACATCTGATTACGTACCAAATGTACGACCACTTTCGCTCTTTACAAAGTCGCTGTACTTAATTGAGTACAGGCGTTTAAGATGCGTTAACTAGTAAACAAAAAGTTATTGTCAAGCACTATCCCGTTATTTGATTGACTAATGATAATCACAGGGACCAGTTAATTTTCGTTGTCGTATTGCTCGATGTTATATACGCCAAGGTGAACAACAAATCGGCTCAGTCAATATCGGTATTTGACGGTATTGGAAAAATAATTACGTTGGCTATGTGAAAAAATTATATAAAATGCTTTCCCCCTTATCCAAAAAAAAATTAACGTAAACTTTAAAGTCAACGTTATCGACATTTTTCATATAATTTTTTTTTAAATTTTACTTTAAAGTCTACGTCAACATTTGTGTTTAAAACACTATATTTCGAAAATGTACACACAAAAGCGGTCAGTGGACTAAATTTTTTTAACTTTTTGATTAATTTTTTGTGTTCTTCAACTAATTTTCATTAATAGATCAACTTGAATGAAAAAAACGGTTTACGTTTGACTTTTAATGGGTTAAGCAAATGACATTTGACGAAACTTTTTGTTAAGTTTATTATGGTTTGCCATATACAATTTCTATGTAATTGCACAATTGGTTAAGGCAGCTTATGCATATTATAATTAGTCCTTTAGATTTTGGCTCTCTAATAGTGCGGCAGACCTAATTTTTCGCTTCTTCCCCCACACCAAATAAAGTTATTATTTACCCTAAAAAAGGGTCTTTGGTCTGCAAAAAGTATTTTGCGTCTTTTTAGCCGAACTATCTGGCGTATGAACCCTTTAAAGTTACCGAATTCATTTCCATCATGTATCGAGAAGTTTAGATATAGGAATCACAAATTAATTTCAAGCTGCCTAATTAGGTGAGAGAATGCATGCTTCGGTACTGCAAATACTTCTAAGACGTATATTTTTGTCTGAAAACTGGAAGCTATTTTTCTCATTGCAACTGCTCTTCGGAGATGTGCCCTTACAATTCCTGGCGTAGCACTACTAACTTCTATTTCTATTAAGTTGGCCATCAGTTGCATCGCTTTTATTAAGTTTAATAGCGCGCTTGAAGGCTATTTTAAAAATAAAATTAAAACAAAAATCTAAGAGTTCAAATTAAAGAATTTTAAAACGTCAAAGCTCAAATTATAATGATCAAATCGCCATTAAAATAATATAAAATTACCGAGGAAGCCAAATTAAACGGATTTTCTTCAATTTATTGAAAGTTTTTCTACGGACTTGTGAAACAAACAGTTCAATACAAACTGCCAAGAACACTGTGCTAGACAGCTGATCAAAAATTATACAACAAAACCTAGTTAAGGCTTTCTTCTATTAAAGCAACGATACAAAAGTGTAAATTATTAGAATTATAATTTCCTTTTGTGGCTTTACAAAATACCTTTTTTTATTAGCAGTTTTAGTTTCGTAACTGACAATGTTTGCGCTCCCTATTTCAGGATACTAAATCAAACGGGAGTACTGCCCATTTTGTTATGCTTTCTGCAACAGATTCGTTTCTGCTATTGCTTTGGTTTCAATTTAATTTATAACATCTTTTGCCATATTGTCAACCACATTTGAGTTCAAGAAAAAGAAACAATAACGATACCAAAAGGAAAAAAATGAAAAGTAAAGAAAATAAGTGCAGCCTCATCATCATCCAAATACCAGTTTTTTTTTGCTAATAAAAATTCAATTCAAATGACAAGCTGTAAATTTAGCAAAGAACAAAACAGAAGCTCTACGTTTATTACAATTAAATTTAAAGGACATTAAAAGAAACTTCTCAGAAAAGCAAAAAAAAAAACAAAAGTTGACAGTAGCCTTTTGAAAAGGTAGAGTAGGGGTTGGTGCACATAGTACAGGACAAAATTTCTTGATTTTGACCCTTACGGCCATTTGACGCAATTGTATGGCTATTGTCAAAAAATGTGTATTTCTTTTTTCTAATTTGTTGTTGTTGCTAAAAAAATGTTCCACAAAAAGGAGCATCTTCTTGTAGCAAATTATTTATAGACAAAGCATTACATGAACTAATTTAAATTTATTGTCTAGAGAATATTTAGAAACACAATAAGAAAGAAAAAAGGATTCAAACAAATACACACACACACTCATCATAATTACTTACACAAGACACTATTTGTTCCCTATTAACAAGGGTTGTACCGAAGGAATTCTCTGGTCGTGAATGTTTTTATAGTTTTTGGTTTCATTAAATATAAATGGCCCAGTGACATTTATTAGCAGGACACGAATAATGATGCGTTAATTATTTTAGTGTTAGATAATGAATGTCATGAAAACTAATTTATAATTTTATTAAAAAAACAAAAACAAATTTGGAATTAAGAAACTTTTTAATGGATTAATGACCTCAATGACCAACCAAAGAATTTTTAACACTCTGTATTGCAAAAATTTTTTTCCTTGAGCTTTAAGTGATCGTAAAGCTACTTTTAACTTTAGAGTCACTAGCTACCACAATGAAACCCACGATACATGAAATGACAACATGAAATTTTAAAACAAAAATTTTTACAGATGTAACTAATCAATCTTTGGTGATAACCACAGAAGAAGCTTATTTGTCAGTATGAGTCAAGAGAACTCAGTTTTTCAGGCTGAAATACATGCCATCGAGCTTTGCTTAAAAGAGAGAACACAAATAAAAGGTGATTTTATAAGAACTATCGGAAATTTAAAAAAAAAAACACATAAAATTCAGAAAAATGCATGAAATATTTATTTGGATCGATAGTTGGGTCGATATAATTTAATGTTTGAAGATTATTTCATGCAAATGTTGGCCGCGGCTGCGCCTCAAATGGTCCATCCGCTTAGTCCAATTTTGGCATACTCTTTCCAACATTTCGGCCGGTATCTCACGAATAATGTTGGCAATGTTGGCTTCTAGTGCGTCAATCGAAGCGGGCTTGTCCCTATAGACATTAGCCTTAACATAGCCCCACAAAAAATAGTCTAGAGGCGTTAAATCGCACGATCTGGGCGGCCAATTGACTGGTCCCAAGCGTGAAATAAACTGTTCACCGAACTCGCCTCTCAATTGGTCCATTGTTTCGCGTGCTGTGTGGCATGTGACACCGTCTTGTTGAAACCACATGTCATGCAAGTCAAGCTCTTCCATTTTGGGCAAAAAAAAGTTTGTTATCATCGCACGGTAGCGCTCACCATTCAAAGTAACGTTGTGATTCGCATCATCTTTGAAGAAATACGGCCCAATGATGCCGCCAGCCCATAATCCGCACCAAACGGTTGTTTTTTGTGGATGCATTGGTAGCTCTTGCAATGCTTCTGGCTGCTCTTCACTCCAAATACGGCAGTTTTGCTTGTTCACGTATCCATTCAACCAGAAATGAGCCTCGTCGCTGAACACAATTCTTCGATAAAAAAGTGGATCTTCATCTAACTTTTCAAGAGCCCATTCACCAAAAATTAGGCGTTGTGGTAGGTCGTTTGGCTTCAATTCTTGCACCAGTTGTATCTTATAAGGCTTTACACCCAAATCCTTCCGCAAAATTTGCCACGTAGTGGAGTAACAGAGGCCCAATTGCTGCGAACGGCGCCGAATCGATAATTCACGGTCATCACCAACACTGGCCGATACGGCTGCGATATTTTCTTCAGTTCGCACTCTATGTGAGCGTGTTGGTGGTTTAATGTCCAACAATGTAAATTTGGTGCGAAATTTTCTTACAATAGCCCGAATAGAAGCCTCAGTAGGTCGATTAAACTGACCATAAAATGGAAGAAGCGCGCGATGAACTTTCTTAACAGAGCACGCATTTTGGTAATAAAATTCAATAATTTGCAAGCGTTGTTCGTTTGTAAGACGATTCATGATTAAATTATAGACCAAACTGAAGATGTTTGACAGTGACACAAGATACAAAACGTGCGTGAGCTGTCAAAACTAGTGTTGCCAAAAAGATAATAGCAAAAAAATCACTCTTTAACAATCACTTCTATATTCACTCAGTGCTTTTGAGATAAGATCAAAACTGGTTTGGAAAGACTAGCATTTAATAACAGGGTTCATCTGATATGAATGCCAGGTCATAGTCGATATGTAGACAATGAGAAAGTAGGCAAACTCGCAAGAAAAGACACGGATAATAGTTTAATTCGCCCAGAACCATTCTGCGGACTATCTTTGAGCTATATTAAGCTCAGTTTAAGGAGTGGCTGGAAAGAAAATAGCAACAATACTGACTGGAAACAAAAGGTATCAGGGTAGTTATTTCGATCTAGGAAGAGAACAAATTAATTACATGGCCGGTCAGGAATTCGCCGGTCATGGGATTCATGACTGTTGAACATCGCGGTGTATTGAAACGCTTGGCAAATATGAGGATCAGTCAAAATGACCTCAAAAGGTTATGTAACGAAGATGAAGAGACAGCAGAGCACCCGTTTTCACTATTTAGAGCATCGTTACCTACAACCGTCAGACAAATTACCCAAGAAAATCATTGAATTCTTAATGAATACTACACTCAGGAAGAATTTGTAACTTGAGAGTATTGTCACGATAGGTTTATTTTGCTGCAGTGACCAGATGACTTGTTCCCGCTCTTCATTAAACTTCTAATTAATAAATAAGCAGTTACAAACCAAAGTGTTTATTATCTACTTTTCATTCTGCTTCAAAGAGAAAATCATCTAAAACTTCTTCTTTTGATTGCATTAGATTTCCAGACTATTTCCTTCCCAAATTGAGTTTCGTTGTAGAAAAACTTTTATTTCTCTTCTAAATCTGCTCCAGATCATAAACGAAGGAAGGCATTCCGGTAATTCATCACAAAACAGACTTAATTTTTAACAAAATTTTTGCAGGAACGCCCTTTCACGACCTTCTTTTTTATTTAACTAGAACTATAATTTTATCAGGAACTGTTACATTTTCCCGACAAAACTGGAATTAAAAAAAAAAATATTGACTCATGGTAGCTCAAACTCAATAAAATAATAAAATTTTTCCATGATCTACAAGAAATCCGTTCAAAAATTTTCTAATAAAAGCTGTCAATGTTTGGAGGACATTTTTTCCGAAAAACATGCAGGCGAACAGTCGACTACATAAAGACAAATTTCAAAAGCGGTGACTTGTTGCTTATTTGTTGCCTTTAACATATTTTTTCTAATAAACGAACACAAAATCCGCGGAATTCACTTACATTCGCAATTAAAATATATTTTTTTATCTTTTAAACTTTCTTTTTAATAAAAAAAAACAAACAAAATTTTGCAACTTTTTTTTTTAATTTATTTTGTGTACTCTTATTTGGGTGTATGTGTGTATTGAATTTCTTCTTAGTATTGGCATTTGCTGAAAGTTTAAATAGTGTTGAGTAGCGATTTTCATAGTTAAGACAACTAACTCAGTTGAATTCTCGACATAGACTGCCTTCCGTTTACTATTTCAAGCTTAGCCGAACTTAACAATATTAATATCGCTACGTGTGTGTGTGTGTATAAATATATAATGTACAATGATGTCACTTACATAACGCTACTCGGTATACATATTATTTAAAGTACACACTGATTATATACTTAAGCTAACGTTAGGTCTGTAAAACGGGACTTATAAAATATATACCGGTTGGACACAGAAGAGACTGCCTAATAGGGAGGTGCAAATTATAATAACAATAAGGTGTACCACATATATTAACTACTACAAAGGGTTTTTGATTTGATAATGACCATTAATTTATGCAATTGCTGGCAACACGGTTTATAGCGATGGCTTTCGTTCAAATAATTAAAGTCAGGCGAATAACAGATCCAAAGATAGTGATCCGTTTTTCCAGTTAAAAATAACTGAGTGGTTTACTTTCGCTTTCGATTGTGATCAAAACAGTTGGCATGGTTAAAACCATACGCAGCTCATAGAGCACACACACAGCATCTATCTCAGATTTTCATCTCATCTCAGCACGGTCAGTATAATATTTCTATAAACATGATAACGTGACTATTTAGAAGGTAAAACAAACTAAAGGGTGTCTCCGTAAGAGTGTATTTTTTAAATTCATGCAGCAATAAATTGAGTATTTCAAGCACTGTGGGGCAGGTGTGATCGTTTTGTTAAAACACAAAAAAAAGTAAAGCATAATCAAAATCCGCACCAGACTAGTTGTTGGTGCATAGAAGACGACTCTTTTCGAATTATAGTTAATTGTGCTCCATTTTTAATAATCGAAATAAAAATGTGTGACCCTGCTAAATTTCAGAGTTGCCACTTGCACTAAAAATTTGGCACTAAATTTAAAAAATGGACTTCTCTTACTGAGGCACCCATTATATCAACGAAAAATAGCCAAAAACGTTCCCTCTGGCATTCCTTTTCTATAAGCAATAGCCACTTTATTTTATTATGTCGTTATGGAGGAATACAATTTTGAAAGCCGTAAACGTTTTTCTTAAAAAATTATTTCGATTATAACAAACCGTATTTTGATTGTAAAATATATCGCCCTAACATCCACCATCCCTGACCTACAATAATAAAGATATCGAGATAACCGCTAAATTTATTATTATTATTATTATTGTCATTATGGGGCCATAATCGCACCGCGACCGTTAAGATCTATTGTGCAGCCCAGTTCCTAACTACAATCCGAGACTCCTTACGAATCTCGTAATTGTTGTAGGACTAATCTTGCCTACATCTTCTGGGACCAATGCCACCCTACCCAAGCAGCTAATTCTGCGTCTTTGCACCGCTGGGCACTCGCAGAGAATATGTTCCGACGTTTCCTGTCCTTCCCGACAGAAACTACAAGAGTCGTCTTGTATCAGACCGATTTCACTCATGTGATATTTAGTTAAGTCTACAATGGCACGTAAGTAGCTCAACATAAAGTTTTATGTCACTTCTGCTAAGCATTAATGCGCTCGAGATTGATGAGCTTCTTTGACTGCCGTATGCCCACTTCGGCCCTACAGCAGTGTTATATACTTCGTTTCTCCTCCTTGCGTAGAAAAGCACTAGTGAAGTTATTATTGGTCACCCCGCAGTCATTAATTTTTTTAAGTCGATTTAAGCGATTTTTCCTTTTATTTCCAACTTAAAAAAAATAATATTCAGATAATAAAATTTTGAAAGCAAAGAAAAATAAAAGAAATAAAGAAAGCCGTTACAGTTTGAACATGTCCTTTTGTATAACATAAACTTTCATGTACTAGATGCAACCGGTTATTAAGAGATCATAACTTTGCAGATCATGCTAATTAAAGGAGGCCGCATTGCTTTGGCAAACACAAAAGGAAGGGGTTTTACTAATTTTACTTGCAATTTAAAGAGGTCAATTGAATTTAAATGTATCAACTCTCAACTTCTATAAAATGTTATTTTAAGTGAAGTTAATCAAATCAAAAACACAAGCACAAACACAAAAAATGCTCTGGTACAATTCGCATGTAAATGGATGATGAACTCAAACTAAAAGATTTCAGAAACTAGAAGAGCAAATAATAAACAGCGAATGATAGAAAGAATGAATGAATGAATACTTTAAACGTAATTACTTTTGACAGATTCTTTAATTTTGTGATGTATGACATCTTGCGACCAACCATGTCCATTAAAAAAAAAATAAGCAACAACAACAACGAAAAAGTAAAAACACATAAAAAATATTTAAGCAGCAAAGCAGAGCAGATGTAAGTAAAGAGGATCTGCTCGTATGAATATTTTGGCTTTGAAGCATCAATTTATGCAACTTCAAAAGGGTCAACCTTTTCCCTTTTTCTTTCATTCATTGTTATGTGTGTGTGTGTTTGCTGGTAGGCATCCTTGTTTGCCTTTTTTCTTCTTTTTTAATGGATTTGTGTGTTGTTGTTTGTTGTCATTGTTATAAGAAAGAAAAGAAAAAATAAAAAAATAAAAAAATAAAAACTTGTCCAGTCTCATCTTCTTGTTCATTTCAAAGATGAGTCGAGATTGATTGTTGCGCCACATATTCATGCAACATTGAATTGTACACTCTTCCTTTATATGCTGATGATGATTTGAATGTATGAATGGCACTTGATTGAATTCAAATTATTTTGAAAGGCACAACAAACTTTCTCACACTAAAAATAATTGTTTCATTTAAAAGTGAAAAAGACAGTAAGAAAGACCAGTTGCCGGTATGTGTGCAGTTTGATAGTTATCTACGCTAAAGGCCAGGCCATTTTATTATTTTCTTGCTTTTTTATGATATCTTGGGGTCACAAATATTCACACCGTCTTGAAAATGGATTGCAATTTCAATATTTATTCGTAATTGAAGTAGAGCAAAGTTGTAAAAATTATTTTTTAAGCTTCTTGCTTTTGAATACAAAAAACCTCTAGAATAATAAAATAAGCTACTTTAGCCAATGATTTCCTCTCCTGCCTGGCTACTGGCTATTAAAAGCTATTGAAGTTCGAGTTCGAGACTATACAATTTTAGCTCAAGATACTAAAGGATGATCTAAAGCGAACGACGTGAATTGTAAATAAAATAAAAAGTCTTAATATTTTTTATATTGTAATAAATGATCTACAACAATTATATGTGAAACAAAAAATCGTCCAAATGCTCACAACTGCTTCAGTGACATACTTCAATTAATGACTCTGAGATATAATTAAGGTTCAATGTCGTTAATGTGTTAAATTACATCATCCTTTAGCTCTTGAATTATTCTTGACTTATTGACGTTACACTTTTCTTTTAAATATCCCTGAGGAAAGAAGTCGAACGGTATCAAATCACATAATAGTCGAGGTCAATTAACATCGGCACGACATGAGATAACACGGCCATTGAATTTCTCGCGCAAAAGAGCCATTGTTTCGTTTACTGTGTGGCAAGTGGCACCATCCGCCATGACGAGCCGAGGTTGCTGGCTCTTCTGCCACACTATCGCGAACAGCAGTAATATTTTCCGCAGAACGAACTGGGTGAGCATACACAGGTGTTTTGACCTTTCCTACAAACCCACTTTGCTGACCAAAAAATCACAAAGAGCACGAAATGCATTTTGATTTGAACGCCCATTTTCGTAAAAGGCTTCAACAGTCTTAACGAACTGCTCTTCATGGTTAAATTTAAGTTGAAATTGAAATTGAAATTAAGTTGGGCAAAAAAGTTGACGTTAGGATTTGACTCTCAATTAAAATGGTGCATAATGGTTGGGCCATCATTTATAAAAGATCTAAAGTGAACCAAAGTCAATTAGTGGCTTCAAGACTTGTTAACTGATAGGTCAAAAAAACCGAATTCGTATATCCCTCAGTTTTCTTTTGGGAATTCATACAAGTTTACCACACCAATTGAAATGGTTACAACATTATTTTGCCACTCTATCAAACAAATAAGTATATTCTGGATCTTTATAACTGGAAATGTCGACTTAGTGACACCCTCTGTCCCTCTGTCCGTATAAGTGTTGAAATCAAAATACTGACAGAGGCAACAGAGCTGTTGCCATTGCCAAGTTGCTATTTGATTTCAGATCAGTAAATAAATGGCGCAGTTATGAGTGGCTGTCGCTATTTTACGAATGCTTTTTGTTTTAAATATAAAACCGACAAAGAGATTTTGTTACAGTTTAAAGCTTTTTGTGCACTTTTGTGTCATAAGACACTTTCGTTTGTATGGAAACGTACGTTTTTGGGTGGGGAAATTATTGTTTATCGAATTGAGGAATATTACGGAAGGGAGAACTTGTAAAGACACATCTGCGCTTAATCAGCTTTTAAATGTTTTATTTTTTTTTACTTGCTTACAACAGAATGACAATAACAAACAAAAGCTCCCAGTCTAAAAGTATGTGAGTATGTACGCAATTGTTTGTTTCTATTTTCAAAATGATTGATTGTATTTTATAAATTTATTGGAAAATGTGTCGCACCTTTACTAACTTTTTATTGTTAAAAAAAAAGAGTTTTTTGTTGTAGTTTCTATTAGCCGCCTATTTGATTCGATCAATCGATTGAGATATCGATCGTTTCGTTTGATTGTTAAGTCTGTATATGAACAAAACAAAGTAAACAGAAACTATTCGTTAACAATAGATTGAAATAAAATCATTAACGCTATTGTTGTCAATTGACCTAATTTTGTGCACATTTTAAACAACAAATTTTTTATTTTTGTTTTGTTAAAAAGTCTAAAGCGTGACCAGACAAAATTGACAATTATGTTTTTTCTGTTTGAATGCAAAGCGGGCTTATCAAAGTATTTGCTATTGGCGAAATTGTCAACGGCTTATTTGACAAAATTTAGAAAGGAAAAATAATATTATGAACAGGGTAGGAAATTGATGAAGAAATAATAGTTCTGATTACAAAGTTGATTAACTTGAGAAAAACAGTGACTTATGGCAAAGCCGGTGTTTTATTTTACACTAGCCTGTAAGAAAGCTGAATAAAATACGCTTTAAAATCTAGCACTGATCAAAAATAGCATTCACATCTATCAAGAAAACAAAAAATAATTATTTTGAAAACTAAAGTATTTTTTGAAACCCTTCTAACTAACACACAAATAATGAGTAGGGCAAAGAGCAAGAACGAAGTAACGAATTCCATACAAAATCATACCCAACATTTGTAGATTCAGAAAAAGGTTGTTTAAGAACAAACACGTTCTTATACACCGATTTAACAATAAGAGTCCTCCACAATGAAAAACCCAGCCATCCTTTCGAAGTAAAATAAGAATGTTTTTTTTCTTCTTTACTTTCCAATAAATCGAAACTTAAACATAACGAAACATTGACGACAATATGCTGTTTTCACGATGCAAAGAAAAATAAACGATCAGCCTGAGATCAGAGCAAATTCAATAGGTCTGAAGGAATGCAACAATCAAGGAGATTTATTATTAGGGCAGAAGCAGAAATTACTTCACTATTTTACTTTTTCATTTGATTTGATTTTTTTAATAGTCGTTTTATTTGGTATTACAGTGTAAAATTCCCATAATCATGTCATTTTATCAATATTTAATTTTTTCTTATGTCAAATAAGATCTTCTCTATATTAATAGACAGACAAAAGACAAGAGGTAAGAAAGACGTTCCTTTAAAATAAATTGGAATTGATCTATTTCTTGCGTTTGCGTAATTTTTATTTACTGTTTTTAATCTATTAATTTCATAAAGAAAGAAAAAAAAAAAACAAACGGTTACAAACTGACGGAACACATGTAATATTGAGGATAATGATGATACTCGCAGCCATAAAAAGTAATTCAATAAATAAATGTTAAATTATTTTAAATAATTTTTTTTAACGTTTTACTTTTATAAATGCGTTGTTGTTATTGGGCCATCTAGAGCATAACTACCACATTTCTCTTGCTGTTTTTTTTTCTTATTTTTTTAATATCATTTTCCTGCCAGCCATTATGACAAAAATTAAAAAGGAAAATAAATAAAAATAAAAGCAACAATAAAAAATGAACATGATTCATGTGCACTTTTCATGCCAAGTCTAAATAAAGCATTAAGCCGTAAAATGCAACCAGCCCAACACATCCAAGCCAGACCAGACCAGATCAACGCAGTCCGAAATACTTATTCATTGTTCGAACACGTACACGTACACGAGTATGTGCATGAGTAGCAACGAGAAAAAAATATTGAAAAATTAATAAAAAAAAAATCAGCAAAAAAGGCACACACTTGTATGGTCCTTTTGTTGCCTTTCAGTCTGTTGTGTCTGCTGTTATTATTATTGCTAGTGATGTTGTTTGTTGTTGTTATTGTTGCTGGTGTCATAAATTTTATATGACGACAAAGTCACATGAAAAATTCTTCATTTACTCTCTATTGAACTATGGCTCTCCTCCTTTAGCCGTTTGTATTTTGTATTCGCGCTGTTGTTTTTAGTATGCGTTTGCAAGTCTTTAGAGCTTTTTACACAAACAAACAGACTTGCATCCAGATCCACATTCAGATGACCAGCGATATCTAAAATTAAGGATTTATGGCACTTGATTTTTTTAAACTCTTTGCAGAACCGTTATCATTTGCAATATGCAACGAGTTTAGCTTCATTAACAAATATCGCAAAATGCCACAATAGTTTTAGATGTTATCTATCGATAACTAAGCGACAACTATCAAGAAAATATCTAAAAATCTTAAAATTTATATCTCAAGCTGAAAATACGATAGAGAACAAAACTCATCAGTTAATTCTCAAGCTCAGCTACTTTACGGTCTTTTCAAATTTCCCCAAAATTAAAGGAAGCAAATTTGCGATAAATCGAGAAGGCTTTAAGCATTTTACATCGCTGGCATTTATTTTTCAAAGGAAGAAAATGTCGTAAACTATTGATTGTAACCAAACTTAAATTGGACTGCCAGTTGACAGATTGGTATTATTGAAAGCAACTGGCAACTTAAAACTGTCAATTTCAGTTGCTATTTGAATTATTTTCACCAACCAATTTTTTGTGGAAATAAAATAAAAATTTTATTCACAGAATAAACACACAGAGATGAGAAAATTTTTATATTTTTTTTTAGCTAAATAGTGGTTAAAACTTGGAGGTTAACCCAAACGTTGCTATCGGCGTTTTGGTCATAACAGAAGAGGTGTAGAAAAAATTGGCAGAACATTTTAATAGCTATGACCCTCCAGTGTGTACACATGGTGAGTGGCAGAGAGTTTGAATCCATTTATACCTGCTCCAAGCTGAAAAGGAAAAATTATTAGTAGAACATGAGTAGTAAAGTCAAAGCAGTGAATGGTATATAAGACTCGGCACAGCCAATTTTAACTTGTTTTTTGTTAAGTTTTTAATTTTTGCATATTTTGCGATTTTTAGTGCATGAACTTATTTGCCCTGTAACCAAATCTAATAATTGCACTCGTACATTTCATTTATCGTAAATATTTATAGCTTTTTCTAAATAATTTCTGAATAAACATGTCCTTTTATATTATTAAAGCGGGCTTCAGACTGTTGTATTTAGTATTAATACACGTCAAAAATTCGTGCATTAAGTAAAAATCCAATAGTGTGAAAACAAAATGTTAAGCAAGTCTGGTGAAATACTTAAGTATTTTTGACAGTATTATGGTTTTTGTCATTTTTAGAATTTTTTCTAAGCTATCACACTGCTCATTTTATCAGGGTTGCTTTTGTACAAGCAACCAAAGAAAAAACTAGAAATCAGCTGTAAAATTATTTGCCGCATTTCGTATTTTATTTGAAGTGTGATGGTATGAAAACAAAAAATATTTTCCTTTAGATTTTTTGACAGTCTATTTGATTTGCATCTGATTTCGGTCTCACTCGATCTAATGAAAATGATAATACTCTGTATTATAATGTGAAACCCGCTTAAGAGGTATAGAAAAATATATATTTTTTGGCCCTTTCAGCCCAAAGTTCAAGTATCTACTTCATCCCCTTCAGTAACCTTTTAAATGCAATATTCTGCTACTTTTATTTACTCGTACACAGGGTTTCGTTAGTCAAAGAAAAAAACTTCTTTCTTTTATTAGTAAATCTGTCTTGTTTCGAACCAAAATATAAAAAAGTATGTGTATCAAGTAAATGGAAGTGCTAGAGTTTGAAAAGTTTAACGATTTAAGTACAAGTTAATTTTGAAAGAAAAAGATTTTATGATTAAATATTGTTTATATACAAATTTATGCAGAATTGCTGAAGGAATTCTTTCCATTCTACACTTCTCAGCATGTGTAGAAATAACTTTTTAATCAAAACCAATTTCAGGAATCGTTTTCACATAAATACAGTGGCATTTTTAAAACTATCAAAGGATTTAATAACATTTAATTCTTGTAATTGTTATGACAAAAGTGTTTTAAGATTTATGACATAAAAATCTATTACAAGTAGCAACAACTGAGGAACTAAAACTTGCGCATTTTTATTCATTTAATATCTATTTGTTAAGCAAAAATTTAATTTTTTAAGCTGCATGTGACATTTGTTTAACAAAAACTACTTCTAAGATCTGTTTGTTAGTTTTTGTTTTAAATGAAATAAAAAAACTATTTTTTTAAAAAAGAATTTGTCTTGCTGAGTCTATTTTATGATTTAAAGAAACATTTATAAAGATTCTTTAGATTACGATAATAAATATTCAAAAAAAAAGTTTGGACCTATTAAAAGTGTCACTGCAACAATAAGATGTTAAAGCAAAATGCTCGGTAAGAGTAACCAGAGACGTAAGTTTTGAGGTTAGAGTATTGAAAAACTCAGTTTTTTACTTCGAGTTTGTATAAACGAGACCAAAATAGAGTGTGATTATTACTGTCCAAACATTTAATACAACATTGAAATACAACGCTGTTTCCAATCCATCATCTGGCAACTAAGAATTTTTATATATTTTTTAGCGGCCATTATTTACGCGAATTTATTCTATTTTTTTTCTTTTTGCTCAGTACAACTCATCGCGCAACAGTGTAGTTTTGGAATTATAAAATTTTTATTAAATTTGTGTAATTATTTCATATCTTTATTTAGTCTATGGAAGTCTTCCTTACAGACATTTCAAAATGCAAATTAAAATATATTCAAATAATTTATCTAACAAAGATTTAAAAGAAATATAGTTACACAAAGTTTAAAGGAATACAATAGCGATTCAATCATTTATATCTTTGGCAATTTAGGAAAAAGTAATCGTCTGGCATTGACAACATTCCGAACAGTATTTTAAGAAACCTGCCTGAGGTAGCTATTGTTGAATATATCACCGTCATCAATAATAAAAATAACTCATCACCCATGTTCTGAAAAACGCAAAACGCTTAAATAAGTGTTTTCCAAAACGCTAAACGCTTAATTTTGGTGTTTTAAAATCGCAAGCATATACTGAAGCGAAGTGATGAATTTTGCACAAACAAAGAGTTAAAGAGAAAATAAAATGTTGCACAATTCAAATTAAATATGTTTTGTTTTTATTTCAACCAAAATTTAAAAGAAAATTGGCATTTTTCTATAAAAATACGATTTAAAAAAATTTACTTTGATTTTGTCAATTGTTTGTGTAAATTATTTACTTATAAATTGGCGTTTTTCCATTCACATTCTATGAAAATTTTTTTAGCAAAACGTGCGTTTTCCAGAACATGCTTTTGCGGTTTGCAAAACGCTTTTCGTTTTGAAAACGTACGTTCTTCAGAACATGGGCGCATATTTCCCCGATACATGGAAAACTGCAAAAGTAAGGCTGACTTCCAAAACGTTATAAGACAATGTTTACATACAATTCTAATACGGTATTTAATTGAATAAATAATTTTGCATAGACATTGAAAAAGCTTTTGATAGTATTCGGATCCCTGTTCAAATTTACAAGCTAATAAACTATAAGCTCCCATCGAATTATAATATTATAATATGCTAAATAAGAAATATTTTTGGTTTGGAATAATAATAAAACCAGTCAACGGATTACAGCAGGGTACCGTAAACGCTCCCATTCTCTTCAACTTGTTTATACAAAATTAATAACATAATCGGCTATGCTATGCTGACGATATTATCGTTCCGATAACAACATTGTAGAAATTAATAAAAATCTTCACAACTATTTCAAAATTGTAGAATAATATGCGAATTAAAATTGCTCCGACCCGCGAGCTTTTATAATTAAGTTATTCCTGCAGCTGACAATCCTTTCCCGCCAAGCTGTAGAAATTTAAAAATAAAAGATCATTTTATTTCATGGTACTTCCATAAAAAAAATATAAGCAAAATGAAAACTTTTTCGTTTTAAAAGACAGTAAATTAAAAATTATTAACCGAATTTAAATTCACATACTGGCAATAAATATTTGTAAGTTTTTTATTATTTTATATGCAATTTGAAGAAAAATTGATAATAAACACTAATTTGCACATTTTACAATTCATGTGGATGACAAAGTAATTTTTTAGAACTAACCGAGCAAAATAAAATAGGAACTCAAGACAGGAAGAAAATGCATACAATATCTGCACTCTGAAAAAGAAAAAGATGCTTGAATATGGTCACTGCAAACATAGTTTGTTCTTCACAAAAATATTATTATTAATTTGAAGCATCTAAACATTAGTATGATCACGATAAACATGTTTCTAATGATTTTTAACCATATTATGTTTAGCGTCTTAGATCAACCATATTATTTCTGATAAAATTTGAACTGAAACCATAAATATGTTTATAGTAAACATAATAATGAAAAAAATATGGTTGTAAGTAAATTGTTTTCTATTTTATCTCTTCCGCAACCATATAAATAAAGTGAGTATAAAACAAAAACTTAATCGTTCAAACTCAACTGAGTTTTATGGCTGAGTGGAGAATTAATGCTTCTAAACTAAATAATCCCAAGTTCGAATCCTGGTAGAGTCAAATAAAATTAAAAAAAAAATAAATTCGAACCCGCTGTATTATGTAATAAATAATAAATAAATAAATACAAATTAACAGAAAGGAAAAAGTCAATGGAAAAAAAATTTTTTATTTATACAAAAAATTTATATTAAAAATTTTTTTGTAAATACGAGTATTTATATAAAATATGTATGTATTAAAAAAAATTTAGCCCGGGTTGAACCGCAACATTTGCAGTTAAAAGGTATTTTAATATCTTTGATTTAAAAATCTACCCATACTATGTATCCACCAGAATATGGTTGCCTCAACCATATTTTTTCTTTGCGTATGGTGACGCTGTAAAAAATAAACAAAATAAATGCTAACAAAAAATAACAAACGTATTTTAGTTCCTGTAAACAAAATATTGTAGAGCGTTAATAGAACAAAAATTGTACGATTACGAGTGGACGCAATTTCTTTAGGCAATTGGTTGATATGCGTAGTACACTCACACATTCGCTCAACTTTTGCATAAACAAAAGTTCGATTGAGTACAGAAAGGAAAAAATTTAAATAATAAAAACAAGTTTATGCCTTTTTTTGTTTTATTCTCTCTCCTTTTTTTCCATTTTAGCACTGCTGCTTGCTTGCTGCTTGTACATAGTTGGGTGAATTGATTAAGTGTGCCATTTTTTGGGGTTAATATCAAGGCAATGATTTAGCACCTTGTTACATGTTCCAACCGTAAAGGCGACAAAAAAATGTGCCATAAAAATAAAAAGAGAACAATCAACACATGAGAAGTCCATACAACGCCACCATCACTGCAAAAGCCAAAGCCTTACCTACAACAAACGCACCAAACCAAACCAATCCAACCAAACACAGGGAAAAGAGAGATTTATTTTTAGTAATGGAAGAAGAGGTATTTATAAAAATATTTTAGATCCTTTTTGTGTTCATTTTGGAGTTGTTGTTGTTGTTGTTGTGGTTGGTTTTTAGTCTCTTTGTAGGTTCCCCATTGTTGTGAGGCTTTTAAAGCATGTAAATGTAGCTCGCTTTGGCTTAATTAAAATCAGATTGGACACGTTTGGGGGATTCAAATTCGATTATGGCCAAAAGTGCTTAATTGAATTAGTGGACGTATTTTTTGATTGTTGTGATAGGCATTGTATTACACTGACAACTACTGACAGTCGAAAATGAGCATTGATTGCGGAAGACAAATAATACGTACATACATGATATGGTGTAAGCACCGGCGTGTGTGTTTGTGTGTGTGTGTATGAAAAGAGAACAAAAATAACTTGTGAAATAAATAAATATGTGCATTCATGCATGTCCTGGTCCTGTTGTATCCACCACAATAGTTTTATATTTTAGTAATCAGCCATTTAATGCGTTTTCAGATTGTTTGTGAGAGTATTTTGTAACGTTTATTTATTTATTGCTTCCTATTGTTGTTGTATATTTCATGTTCCTCTTAATACGTACTTACGTGTTTTTAATTAAAAAGCTCAGTGGCCTAAATAAGTCTCATTTTCAAAAAAAAAAAAAAACACACAAAAAGTTTTAGTTAAATTAAAGAAAAAATAGAAATCAATTCATAAACAATTTCGCCTTTTTACTAATAACACAGGGCAACAAATATCCACTTTATAAAATTACAAAGAGTTTGTATTCGTTTTCGATTAAATAAATTATGCTGATTAAAAAAATAAGTCGTGCATGGGGTCTCATCAGGATATCCTCAGCCGGGATGAGCTTAAGGCTAACGACAGCTCATGTGTCTCTGATATCAGCAACATACTTGCCGAGGAATTCTTTAGAGAACACTTCAAAGCAAGGTGGCGGCTTATCTTCATTGGTGAGCGCGTAATCCATAACGGACTCAGTCAACTTGAACTCAATAGCACCTCATTCCGTTGTAACACTGGAAATTACGCCGTCCTTTTCTGTCGCAGAAGCCATGAGGAGGTTATTCTTCCCCAAATTGTCTAAAAGTTTGAATCTGCTGCTCCGAACAGCAATTTGCTTCATCCAACCAGTTTAGTTGTTTAAAAATTCTAAATTTTTAATTTGATTTCGTGTGGCATCATCGTATTACGTTCATAAAAATTAAGAAATAATTTTTTTCGATCCTGAAAATTGAAACATTTACCGGCACTTTAACTGTTTGATTACTTTTATTTTGGAAGGAAATAAACTAAATAATTTATGAATCTTATGAATTTAATTAACAAAAAAATTGGTTTAAGGAAAAACTTTTAAAATAAGAAAAATCAGAGGATAATGAGGTAAGCCCTACATAATCTTAGAATTAAAAAAAAGTGCTCAAAACCAATAATAATAAAATAAAAAAATCAGATTATATGGTGAAAACGTTAGGGATATACTTTTTATTAAGTCTTCCTATAGCTTGGCGATAGCTTATCTTATACTTGCTCCAGAAGGTTGGAACAACTATAATTAATATTGCTTGGGGATGGAAATAGATAAGAAAAAACACGGAAATTATTTTCTTTTTGTTGATTAATCAAAGCGTTAGGTTACTTGCTGGCCTGTGTCAAAATGGACTTAAACAGCAATGGCTTCTCAAAATTCGTTCTCAAAAATAAATAAAAAAAATCAATCAGACTTATTTATGTTTTAGATTTTTTTGAACACAATTTAGTTTTAATTAATTTTAATTGGACAATTGAAATTTAAATTTAATTAGAGTGTGTTCTTGGAAATTTATTTCACAATTTCTTTTTTATTTAATTTTAGATTTAAGGTTTAATTCGATTAAAGATTTAATTAAAAAAGGCAATCAATTTTATATTCAAAAATGCGTGCTGTTGTTGGCTATTTAATTGTTCAAGAGTGTGATCAAGAAAAGAAAAAAAATTATATAAAATGAAAAGGGTTTTTCACGATTTTTTCAATCAACTTAAATTAACATTTATTTTATAAAGGCTTATTAAGCTTTCGTGGGAAATTGAGCAGTTATTTTTATCTTTCGTTGACTTCATCTATTTTCTTAAGCATCAAACTTAAATTCATATACGAGTACATAGTTAAGGCATTTAATTCATTGAATACTGAAATAAACTAAATTTAATTAAAATTAAAAAATATTTTGTTATTGTCCAAATGGACTTTAGACAGATGGATTGAGATTCTTTTCCAAAAATAGTTCCAACTGTACAGCAAAATCAGTTTCCATCACTAAATAAATTTATCAATTTGGTTCTTAATTAATTTTATAAGAGAAATAATTGTGCTTCATATAAATACAAGTCAATAAAACAAATAAGTGGCCTGCAAGTGAAAGGACTTTGCACATGGTATCAATGAATTAATGGCGTTAATTCTGAATTATTTATTTTTAAAGAAAAAGAAAAAGAAAACCCTTTACAGCAGACTGGCTTAAAAAAATCAAATAAAAAAAATTGAGTTGAAGAAAGGTGTGCCATTTCACAATGTACGCTAAAGTGAGGCCCTATTATTGTTACAGCACATACACGTCCAGCATGCAGCATAATTTTTGTAAGTGGCACTTGTCACAATATCCATCAATTGCTTACATAAATTGACTTGAACGAATTTGGATGGAATCGTAGCAACAAAGTGATCGTCATGAATAAAATGAAAAAAGGTCGTCTTAAAAATAATAGAAAACAATTTTATGAAAAGTAAAAAAATAATGTCTGATATGAGTGAAAACCATCGAATACCACGCAGTCGTTAGTAAAATAAAAAATTTATCACGCATAACAGTGACAGGAGTATGCGCGATTAGCATGCTAGTGTTTGTGATACGATTTACTCGTAACCCATATTTACTAAAATCTTATACATTTTTACGGTCATTGACCATCCACAACAGTTACAACAGATTTGTAATTAACACCTGCTTTAACAACACCCTTTCGAATTCAGAAATTAATTTTATGTCTTACAAAATTTTGAAATTGAAACTATTTAGGTGTCAGTGGGTGATTGTAATAAAAATTACAAAAAAAGAAGCAAAAAAAATATGAAGTAAAACAAATGAATCAAATAAAAAATAAAAAAAAGTGTGCCGCATGAATGACAGTCATCTTTGACAATTGACAATACAACGAGGGGACACATTTCACATTGAGTGGGGGCAGAACTACTAAGTGGAATTATAAAATACAATCACACAATGTCAATGAACAAGAGGTTCCATAAAGTCTAGCTTGATTTGAGCCAGACATTTAGGGTTTTCTTAGGAAACAAAATAAAAATGTTATTCTCCAAAAATCAATGGATTACCAATTGTTTACGAACGAAAATACAAGAGCCTCAGCATTCAAATACTTAAAAAGAAAAAGAATGCGTTCAATGGTTCCATGTGATTGCTTTATTGGTTGGTTTTATTTCTATTTTATTGTTGTTGTTGTTATTACGAGCATTAATATCGTTTTTATTGTTTCTGTAGAACACAAAAAACTGCCTGACAAACAATGTTGCTGCCTGCAACAAAAAAAAAAACAAAAAAAAAACCTCAAAAAGGAGACAAAAGAAAAGTTGACTGGTCCAAAACAACAACATTCATTGAGACCCAATAATGACAATGACAAAATCAAAACTGGACTAAAGCTAAAGCTGTACAAGTGGGTAAAGCAAAATCAAAACAATTCTAACTTATGTGCCATAGAATAGAGCCTAATGAGCTCTTCCACATAATAATGCTGTGGCAATTCTTCTTTTTCTGTGATCCTTTACTTCGATACTCATACACCTACCACCGAATGAATGAATGAATGAATAATTGTTAATCCAATCAATGTGTAGCTTTTTTATTTCCATTTTATTCATTTTTAGACACCCGCTTTAACTCTGCCTTCTTGTGAACACACAGCACACAAAACAAGATACGACTAATTCAAGTGCCAACCAACAATCGATCGTTTGTTCGATTAGGGCAAACCAAAAAAAATTTATTAATTTTTTTATTTTAACTACAAAACATGCACGATGACTACAGTCGTCTCCCTAAAACTTACCCAACCGTGTACAAGGTTACGTTTAACTGGGCTATATTGGAAATAAGCATTCATGCCTAAATATGCAGCGTGCAGTAGAACTGTTTGTAATAACTTTAAGATTAACAACTCTTATTCATATTGGAAATAAATAAAAATTATGAAATCGCGAGTAATAATAGTAAATTTGTTTAAGAACACTAAATGCCCTCATAAATAAAGTTGTTGGTTTATTTATTTGAGAATGATATTACAATGAAAATACCGTCACATCAATGTGTGGTGTTTAAAGGTACTAAATAGACGACATGTTTTTTATACTGTATTTGTCAATTTTTACTATGTGAAACAAAAACATGTCGTGTGTACATGAGGAAAACTTCTCCCAAAATTTTAATTAGAACGTACAGTCGTATGTTTTACCTGTTTCTGTATCATTAGCCGGCTGAATAAAAAATTTTACAACAAAAAAATATTAATTTTTTTATTTAGTTTTGTTTTTTAATAATTTTAAAGCAAAGTATATGAATATTTTCGGCGGCTAGGTATAACCCATTTTTCAAACGAACTACGTGGATATTTATATAGAAAAAAGAAGAAGCACAGAAATAACACTACGCAATGCAATTTGCTTATATTTTTAATTCCATTTTATTTTATTTTATTAAAACATAAATTCTTAAAAAAAAAAATAATAAGCAAATCAATTTCACAAAATGTCAGACGTATTTGTACATGTTGTTTGTGACAAAAAATTATAAAGCTTCTGTGAAATAAAAAATTTTGACAAACATGAAGACAACAAGTATATTTTCAAATTAAAACACTCATGTAAAAATCATCTCGTCTATTAGTACCTTAACACAGACACTTAACAGAGTAAGGGAGTTTGTTTTGTGCTCCAACAGAAGTCTAATGATTTTTAATCACTTCTGAGACCAACTGGCGGCAATCGACATCGAGTATCGACATTTTCATATAAAAAGATTAAAGTTGTTCCATAAATTCGATAGAAGCTAGTCTAGAATATCACTTTGGCATCTTTATCAATTAAAAATTTTAGGCTCATTAATGTTAAAAAATCAAAAAGTACCTTTAAAATAAATACAAAAATACCAATTTTTTCTTTTTTATTTCCTTCGCTAACTGTCACAGTTTTTAACTTGGCAATAACACAAAATAATTATAATAAAAAGGCCACAATTTACACAAACTTTATTACTTTCTTAAAATTAAAATAAAAAAAGATTATCCAAAGTAAATTCTTTGAAAAGAGAGGTAGATATTAGAGTGTTCGAACAGATAGTATTAAGAATTATTGGTTTTTCAAGAGTTGTTCTCAAAGATTTATTAAATAAATTTCTTCTGATGATAAAAGTTCCTGATCCTGTATCAATTAATAATTTTATAGGGGTAGCTTTTGTTTGTACTATTATACAGGGTAAAGATTTAAGGCCTGTAATTGAAAATTTGAAGCTTGTATGTTATCAACTTCTATTCTATATGAATTATTTGACTTTACTCGAGATATATTTGGAATAATTTCTGTTGTGAGAAACATTATCATTTCTTAATGTATTTTCATTGTGAAAATTTCTTTGATTTTCGTACGAGTTTTAAGAATTTCAAAAATTATATTTATTTGGCTGAAAGTTTCTAAATGTATTTGGGATATGTTGATTTTTATAATTTGAACTATATCTGTTTTGATTATAAATTTCGGATGGACCAGATATGTTATAATTTTTATTATATGAAATTGATCTATTATTATTTTCTAAATAAATATTTATTCAAACTATAATTAGGATTTGATTGAGAATTGTAAAATTTATAATTGTTGTAGGTCTTATTTGAATTAAATTGAAAATTTGAGTTTTTTGTATAAAAGAAATCTGTTTCTACTAGAATTTCCTTTGCTTTTTATAATGTGAGAGGATTTCTTGCATTTTATTAATGTTGGCTCATTAGGCAGTTTAGATATAAAATTTTTTAAAACCATTACTTCGGTATTTTTACAGGTGTACCATTGTTCGATTGTCTTATCTGTACTTGCCTTTAGATTTAATTTAGTTAATAATCCTGACATACATTCGAATAAATCGCTAACACTATTTCTAAACTCTGAAATTTTAAGTTGGTTTATAATAGATTCTATGCTTTCGGTTATATTAAAATTAATTCTTAAAATTACTTTAACTTGATTCCAATCTATAGGATTATTATTATTTATAAGTTCTATGTTAGCCTTAAAATTTATTTTATTTCTTATACTTAAATCAAACAAGGAAAAAAGGGATGGGTCAGCATGCTTCCGTTTTTCCTCTACGTGCATTATAAAAATTACCAATTCTTCTGTCTTACCATCGAATTCTGGAAGACATGTAATAAGTTGAAAATATTGAGAACCATGTTTGATTTTTAAATTTCGATCCTGATTAAAGTTTTCTGTTGCTTCAAGTCTTTTTATATAATAAGAATTTTTCTTTTGTTGATTCACACAAGGTTTTCTTTTTTTTTTTTTTCATCAAACTAAATATTTATTCAATTTCTTTAAATTAAATTCCAATGGTGTAAAGGCATATCACTTTCTTTTCCTTTGAAATTCTGGTAGTTCGTAATTAATTATTCAAGGATAAATTCTTGAATTATTATTAAAATAAAAGTTTGTTTTATAAATCTTTATATTTTTATTAAATTGTATTTTTTTATATTAATGAAAAATATATGAATTTAATTCTCTATAAAAAAATTATCAATTGAATTTTATTAAAAAAAAAAAATATTTTCTGACAAATATTATACAAAAAAATAATACAGTGAATATATACTCGTATATGAATTAACAATATAAGTACATAAAAACAGTATGTATATTAACAGTATATATACTCGTATATAGTTATATGTGTGTATGTATATCAAATATGTAATTAGATGAGCTGAATAGTTACGTCTTATGAACACACCCAACTTAATTTTTATTGCTGTGAATATTATTTACTTTGTTCTCTTTTTATCTCACCAATAGTAGAAATATTAATCAGATACCAAATTGTTCTGCTGTTTTTGAGATAAAAGTAGTACAATTTTATACGTTTTTATACTTTTTTTACCCTCTTAATATTCAAAGTCCTAAAAAACCCTTTTTATACGTCTTACGAATTTCAAGAATATAGCAGTAACGTTACTTCTTTACCCAATGAATTTCTATTTACCATGCTGAATGTCAAATTCACATCATTATAGATAATCACTAGGTATAGACTCCGTTTGCTATATTTAGAAAAAGCATGTTATTCTATCTTGATATCAAATGTCATTTTAGCTATTAATTTCATTGATGAAGTTTGATTACTTTAAATTTATCCTTTAAAATAGCGCCAAATAATTATTTTAAAAATTATATATGCGTTTTAACATATAAAACTTATCGTACTTATACAAAAACCTATTTTTTAAGATTGAAATAATAAAAAAAAAAAAATTTTAATTTTTCTTCAGTCAATTGGTATAAGGAAATAATAATTCGAATGTTTGGGCAGAAATTGAACAAAACTTGGAATTAATCTACTGAAGATACAGATTTACGTCTGCTGAAAAGGCTGTATAGATATGTTTTCCTTCTTTGTACAATTTTTTCAAAATTTTCATGTTGATAATTTTGTACACCAACATAATTGGAATTAAGCACAAATAAAAATTACATTTTATTAAACTTTATAATTCCAAATTATTTAATATGTTGTAAATTAATGTTCTAGGATTCGAACCAGGGAATCCACAAGGCAGCAGTCGGCTTATTCTAAATCAAGCTTTTTTTACCCTCAATTTTTTTATTGAAATTATTTCTTAAAACACTTTTTTTTCTTAATTGTGATTCAAGTCTAATTTCACAAATAAATACACGTACCACGAAAAACATTTTCTTTTAAATTTTAAAACTTCACTTTTACGCTATTAAGGTTTTTATTTCAAGTAGTTTTCTGAGCTCTTCGAAAATCTTTTTTTTTCGTAGCATTTCCTTATATTCTTGTTAGTAAATTCCCATGTATTCTTCATAATTTCGATTTAAATGTAATTGAATCCAAATTGAAATTCGTTTACATTTCGTTCAGATCTTTTGCAAAATCCTTGAAACTTTTTTTTTTTTTTTTTTGGTTTGTTTGTGATTAAATATGAAAAAAACTGATGTTACAACATAATTATGCAGTTGTTGCACAGTAAATTGCAATTTTATGCAAATTTGCTCTTAAATGCTTACAGTGAAGCAAAAGCGAAACAAACATGACACCCACATGTTTCAATTTTAGAGAGGAAAAAAAGACTGCAAAATACAAACTACCGCAAAAGTCAGCCCACGTATCTCAAGAATTATTTAAAAAAATGTTTTTTAAATTTCTGCAATAAATAGAGTCACTCAAATCAAAAATAATTTGATTATGAAAATGTTTAAGATCCTTTTGAAAGATCTATTTTCTAAAATTCTATTAAAGAAGAGCAATTGATTAAAAAAAAAAAAGAAAACAAAGTCGACAGTTGTTATATCAAGCTCGAGAAAATGAGTTTGCAAAGAAAAAAAAATTATCAGATTTAGTTCGGGAAGTTAATTAAAATGCCCTTACATTCATTTATGTGCGCAGTCAACTAAACCAAGAAGTTATGCTTTTCCTAAAAAGAACTAATAAAGAAACTCAAATCCCATTCAACGAAACAAACATCTAGTAGATGCCACAAGAAGAAAAAAAATGATACTCATGACAATCTTGGTTGCGGTTTCAATCAAAATGATGGATGAGTTGTGTATTTATTTGACAAAACCGGAATAAAAAAATTGCATGCATGTGATGCCACAAACTGTGACAGATGCAAATGCTGTTGTTTGCGTTGTTGTGTTGGTTAATGTTGCCCATAATCAAACAATAAAAGTGTCAACTTTAAGTCACACAAGAAAATATACAGACAGGCAGTTAGACAAACAGACAAAAAGGTAACAAATCCCTAGACAAACACTTAAACGTATGCAGCCAATATGCAACTCCATTCCACTCGTGTAACTAATCAAAATAAGCAACAACATGTTAATGCAGAAAAAATCAATTGCAAAAGATTAAAACTGTAATAGGAATTGCAATCATGAATAAATAATCAATAACGTTCCTTTCCTTTTGTACAGCGATTATTTGTTTTGTTATTTAGAAGGCATGTAAAGAAGGCAGAATTGTCAGTACTGCTGTGTGCTCTCTTGTGTGTTCTACATTTTCAGATATTTGTTATTCATTGTTTCCTTAAGACGATTGCAGTCTGACCTTTTGAACTTTTGCATTATGATTTGCATATGAATGATTGATTTGTAAAAAAGAAAGAAAAAAAAATTTGCATGTGGGTAATTTAATAGTTTTTTAAATAAATTTTTTTTTGCAATAGATTGGTTAAAGTATACCAACAGAATTCCCAGCTTAGGGAAAATTTCCAAAATGACGTGACTCAATTTTAGGTTTTTGTTTTCTTTATTGACAGTTACTTTCTTTTGTAAAGCAATTTTTACGAAATTTTTCATTTAATCTTCCCAGGGAAAACTCATAAATTAATCAGGGTAGGGTGTTGCCATTGTTAATTATTATATAAAAATATGGATAGAATACAGATTCGTAGAAAAAATATCAAGATTTTCAACTTTTCTGCATAATAGAGCTTGAACTTGTTTTATACGCCAGGGAATTTTTCTTCTTAAGCTCCCTTTCTCAACATTTCCAAACCATAATTCAGAAAAGATTTGACTTACGACTACCAAAACATTTTTAATTAAAAAATAAATTTATTACTTCAGCTGATAGGAATTTAAAACTTAAACTGCACTCAAAGAAAACTTTGTTTTGGTGTTAATGATGCCATATTTTCAGAATTTTATGGCGTTTTCTTTTCTAACAAAAATGTTCCATATATTCTGCATTCCAAGAATATTTGTGTCAAAAAAAGTAGTAGTTTAACATGTTGCATGTAAAACATGCAAATATGGTACATGTTTTGCACACCATTTATAAGGAAGGGTGAGATAATGCCCTTTTTACAATTATGTCAACTACTTGTTTATACATACAAGGAAGCTAATTATTTTAATTGTGTGCGAAGATATTAAAACTAATAAAAACATGAAAAAGTTACTTGTGAAGAAGTCGAGATAACATATTCTTCATAAAAATCCATTATTGATCACTTTTGCAGCAAAATTTATTTTTGTTTTATTATCATATGCAAACAGACACTGGTGGTACTTACTGATGCTAAAATATGATCGAAGTGCTATTACCTGGCTAAGTGCATTACATATGGAAGTAGTTCCTTTTATGACCTTCACAGTAAGTCTATTAAGCGCCTCTGTTTTCGTCTCTCTGTCTTTCCGTGCTGGTGTTGAAATTAACTTTTTGGAGTCCCTAAACAAGGTTCAGTAAAGTTTAGCATAAAAACCTCTCAGTTGTTGCTGTCGACAGGTTAATATTGAAATTCAGCCCGATCGGTTCATAAATAGTGGAATTATGAGTGAAAAACTTCAACTACTTATATTTCGTGGCCGTTTTCGTATTATTATTATCACTATGGGCTTTAATCACACCGCTACCTTAAATATCTATTGTGCAGGCCAGTTCCTAACTACAATCCGAGACTCTAGGAACCTCGTAATTGTTATAGGACTAATCCTAGAAAACTTCCCGTCCTTCCCAACAGAAACGACAGGAGTCGTCTTGTACTACACCGATTTTACTCATATGATATTTAGTTAAGTCAACAATGGCCCGTAAGTAGCTCAACATAAAGTTACATGTCATTTCTGTGCTCGAAGTTGATGAGTATCTTTGACTTCGGTAGAGCACTAGCAAAGTTGTTGGTCACCCCTTCAAATGAAGGGGGTATCCGCGCAGATAACAGTTTTTCTAAGTGTGAATTTTCATTTTTTTCTCTTTAAACATAAAACAGAGAAAAAAAAACATGGTATGCAGTTTTGTCAGAAATCACAACTAGTCCAAACAAATCAAAAATAGAACCGAAATTTTGATTTTCGATTAATTTCTGTTTTGACTGTTTCTTGCGGAAAATTTCATGAGCGCAATACAAGGGTTGCCTTTTATATTTTGGGACTTGGCAACCCTGATGTTGCAACCTGGCAACTGACAGCTGTATCGTAAAGTTGGACATTTTTGAGGTTATACGTACTCAGAACGTTTTGACATACGAGCGCTATTTGTGTTGTTTACAGTAACTTAAAAAATTCATCTCCGCCCAAACATGGAATTAAATCGTGAACATTTTTGTGCGATTATTTTTTACAACTTTCGACGTGAATTAACTTAGCAACAGTGCATGGATGAAATGAATTCAATTTTTGGCGATGAAGCTCCATCAAGGACCAGTGTTTATCGATGGTATGGTGAATTCAATCGCGGTCGTAATTCACTCCACGACGAATTTCGTAAAGGTCGTCCAAAAGCAGTTGTTGTTTCGAAAACCATTGATGCTGTGCGCGAACTGATATTGCAAGATCGTCATGTGACGATTGAGACAACCTTAGGCATTAGTGGGACCAGCATACATTCAATATTGCATAAACATTTGACTGTCAAAAAAATTTGTTCGCGTTGGATCCCACATAATTTGTCAATCGTTCAAAAAAAGGTTCGTGTCAGAGTGGCAAAAGTGCTTCGACAATTGGTTCAAACGCATGCAAAAGTATATAGATCTTCATGGAGAATATTTTGAAGAACAATAAACTGATTTTCGATGATTAAAATTTTTTTTTGTTCTCTAAACACGAAATATAAAAGGCAACCCTCGTATGTGTGCACACCCTCCTATCGAAAGCATGCGCATGTCCTGGTTGTAGTTAATTTAAGCTGAAATTAATTATTTATTATAAAATTTAATATTTTAATCAATATGTGCCTTTTTTTTAATATTTAAAAAGAATCTGTAAAATTTAATATTCAACTACGACAGTGAAGGGTATATAAAACTGGGCCCTGCCGGATTGAACTTGCTTATAAATAGATAGTTAAATGAAATGAAAGCAATAAAATGCCAAAAAGTAGGTTATTAATCAGAAAAAAATTTATTCTGAATATCGTTGGTTATTTTAGTTGTTTCGAAGGACCTAATTTTTAGTACACGAACACAGGTAATAAAAATAGTAGTTTATCTTAAGCGAAGGATAAACACATCAATTTCAACATCAATGAATGCATTTGTGTGCATATCACACATATATATGTGAATTCCATTTAAAAAATGCACACAAATGCATTGATTGATGTTCAAATTTGATGTGTTTATCCCCCTTTAGTTGGTCTTAACTCTAAATATAACAAATTCTCTAAGCTCATCTTCACAATCGAAGCTTTACAAGCAGTTAGTTAAGTTATTTAAGTTATGTGGAGGGATGATACTTACATTAGCACTTTACAAGTTACGAATTTTAATTTACTTGTTGTCGTTGGTCACTTCATTTAATTTATGCAAATTTCCGTTACTTTATTTTATTATTTTTCTGTAATTTCGTATTTAAATTTCTTTAAATTTATTTTTTTATTAAAAGTCTTATTTTTTTTTTAGCTTGGATATTTTATTAAAACTGAGAATTTCTGTTTTTTAGAAGTGGAATAGTTATATTTTGACGCAATATGGTGGATCAAAAAAAATTTTAAATAAAAATGTGTAGTAGTAGGTAATGGAAGAAATAAAGGAGACAGAGGTAAGTAGAATAAATACCACATGTTGAGTATAAATTGCGGCAACACCTACACACATATACAACTATAAGCAAAAGTGATGTGACTTGTACCCTGTAGGCAACTCAACTAACATTAAATACTATTAAAAACAATTTCTGAGCATCCTGAAAAATCTTTTATTTAACTTGCTTTGTATGTACGTGGAGGTGGAATCTTGCAAGTTAAATTTGAGCTACTTCCAGGTGTCCGGTTGAGCTGAAAATTTACATGCTGGTCCAGTCAAGATGACAATGCATGTTTATGATAAACATGTCCTGATACTGTTGCCAATATTGGCTCCAGACGAGCGAACTTCTTAACGGTTAACAGTAGGAAAATTGAAATTTTGCTCACCCATTGGGGCATTAATGACATGGGTTCACCATGAAACTGCTGCCACCTCCAGGGTTGGCTCCAAACAAGAAACGTTCTCAACTATCAGCAGCAGAGACTTAAGACTTTGCATTCCCTTCGGATATAATCACCATCCACCATGTCAAAGTCGTTCCAGAACATTAGTGAGACTCCAGATCAGGGATCTCGTAAATGATGAATAGCCGTAAGAGGCATACCATGACTTGTGTAATTTTATCCTAGTATCCTAGCCTTTAAAAGCTTTTATGTATAAAAATTATAATATTTTTAATCTGACTTGTTTTTAAATTTCAAAAAGTAAATTGAAAGAAATTTTCGAATAAAGCAGCTGTTGGACGAATTGCCTAATAAACCATGCAGTAGATGCTAAGATTACTTTAAATAGAGTCAAGGTAGTAGTCAGTGATGTTCAACTCTTTAGAATTTTCCGACTAACTTAAAGTTAGTTATTTAATGGTTAGTAAAAAGTATGTTTTAAAATAAAAGAAAACGATGAAATTTAAATTTTTATTTTCAATTTAAGTTATTTGAATTCTATTGAGAGAAATTTACACCCGCCTGGCAACGATATGAAGGAAGACAGTTGGTCATATCGTGATTTATTATTATTGTCATGGGCCATAGTAATACCACGATCTGTAAGACCTATTGCAAACCCTCGCGAATCTCTTAATTTTTTTGGGATTTATTTTGCCTAGAACTTCTAAGGTCAGTATGCCACTACTGATAGACGCATTAGCGTCTATCTCAAGTACTAACACATGCAAGTATGTTGAACCTGATATTTTATAGCAGCTTACACACTTAGATGAGAACGTCGCATAGAAAAAAGAAAGAGGTATCAAAGGGAGAAAGAAGAGAGGAAGCGAAGAAATGCCTATTATGACAAATATCGCATCTCGCTTCTATGCGTCCTCTAAGAAAGAACTATACTATTTTGTAATTATTTTATGGTTTTGTAAATAGAATTTAGCTGCAAGTATGTTGTTTTAGTAGTCGATTGCAATATTGCTTCCAGGGTATGTATAGCAAAGAGACATGTACGTGTTTATGTGCTTATAAGAAGAGAGAATGAATTGAGGAATATAAAAGAACTGGAATTGCCAGACATAGTGTCGCCTTAATGCAGCAACATCAATAATGCACAATACGAGCATGAATACCTACTCGTACATATTCAGCCTGTATTTAAATAAACAAAGAAAATTGGAATTATTATTTTTATTTTTATTATTTGTATGAATTGATGTGACCCTTCTTTCACTCTTTATCTGTATTAAATCTTAGTTTTTGTAATTTTTGTTAAAGCTGAAGCAGATCAATAAATAAAAAGAAATCTTTTTAACTAAATTCCATTATGACTTGTTGTTTTTTTTTTTCTTTTCTATTGTTTGTGCTGACTATTAATGTTTTCATTTGTTTTGGGTTTTTCCAAACAATCTGAGAACTAAACCAAACAAATAACCAGGACTAACAGGTAGTTAAAGTACAGTCTGCTGCTAACAATGACAGAACTGTCACTTAAGCCAGTAAAAATATGTGAATACTTACGTGCACACAAGCGTATTCATTTAACAATCACCTGAAGTTTTGTTTAAAAAAAAAAGGAAAACCAGGAAATTCCCTACTACAGCTGGACAATTCCTAACACTGCAAGCACAAATTTCAATCATTATAATCAGTAGATTACAATTGATTTCGATAAGTGGTAGACAAAATTCCAAGACAAAGTTTGCCCGACATGCAAAATAGAGAATCACAAGGATTTTTTGTTGTGAGATCAATTCGCACAATAGAAAGCAGAAGAAGAAGAAGAAGAAGAGGAAATGGGCATGTACCAATAACCACAAATAATAAATTAGTGGTAGGTTAAGCAGGGATTTAATATGATGGCTTATCCTACATCCATGCCCGGCCATGCAGAGGTTAAACACCAAGCGCATTTCATTTAAATATTTATTCTTTCATTGTTAACAGAGAATAACCATTTCCAGGTTTTAAAGCAAACACTGTAATACAACTCATATTCAACTGACCACTTGAGTCATCATCCTTAGCCGCCCCAAAATATTATTTTGTAGCACAGTGTAATTTTGCATATTGTGTGGCATTCTCTCGGCTCTTTTTATAGCAAAAACAAATTAATTTTTTTGATAAAAAAAAGAAAAAAAAAGCAGCGAGCAATGTCGGCACTCCTGGGAAAATTATTAAAATAATTGAAGCACAAAAAGAAAAACGAGCAGATTCGAAGGCAGAAACGAAAATAATTAAACACAATTGCACAATTTCAATTTCATTACAAATTTCTTTTAAAATTCAAATTGTCAACCTTCTTTGAAGAAAAATGAAAAAAGAAGAATTTCATTTGTAAAAGGATAGAGAAAAACTTGAAAGAAAATAAAAACACAAAATTAATTGTTTGTCACCTGCGTTTTTGCTTTAACCTCTCTGTCTCATAGGTTTGTTACTGGAGCACATTAACAGTTTGTTCAATTGTTGCAATAAAAAAAAAAAAAAAAAACAACAACAAGAAAAAGAAAGCGTAAGAGCGACCTTCGTATTTTGTTGATCTTTGATTTTTGACATTTTTTTTTTTTGCAAAGCACTAAATTTAATTAAACAACGTGACAAAAAAGGGTTCAGCGTGCTATTGCTGTTACTGCTGCTTCTGCTGCTTTTGTTGTTGTTGTTTGTATCCCTTTGATGTTTATCAGAGGTTTTCTAAACCATTGAGTTTTTGCGATCACATCAATATTCTTTATTTATTTATTCATTGCAGATTGTGAATGAAAAAAAGAAAAGGCGAAAAAACAAAACTGAGTTGGTTGAGAGGGGGGTTTCAATTTTTAATTGAATTGAATGATTTTGTATTGAAGGAAAAATAAAATTTGCGAGCATGTAATTGCAAAAAAGGTTTCCTTTTCTTTTTTATTTATATTTTATGGTGACATCTGCGAAATATTTTATTCGTTTTCTTTTTTTAAGGAGTTCAAAAGGGTTTATTGTCATCAAAGGTCTTCCTTCTTCACCTTTATGTTCTTCTTAAGTTTAAAGCAAATATTGGAAATCGTATACGTACATTTTGGAAAAATATAAGAAAAAACAATACAATACGATGTTTGATTGGAATTGATTAACTTTTCAATAAATTTAAATTATTGAATTTTTTACTCTCAAAACAAAAAAATTGCTGGTATATAGGCGGCACAGATGTTAACTATTTCACGCTTTTCAAAAAGTTTATTTGCATTAAAATATAAATCAAAACTCATTCATTTAATTCCCATTTAATTTAAATTTTTAGATTTTTGGTTAAGCAACAACGCATCCTTAGCAAATATTCTTAATAAACAATATGAATACATGATAAACCGGTTTTAGAGCTGCCGGTTAGATTTGTGGGACCGGTTATAGAGCTTTCTAATTTGTTTTCTTTTAGGAAATTTTAAAACTCAGAAAAGAAAGTGCGAATTCTTTATTATTCTTCTTTTCTCAAGTTGGACAATTTTGGGTGAAACCCAAACTAAATTAAAAAAATAATTTTTAAAACTCCTCAACTGCAACACAACAACGTTTTTGAATTGACATTCACTGAAAATTAACAATCAAATATTTAAATGTTTTGACATGAAGAAAACAAATTTAACGAAACGAAATTGTTTCCCAGTTATGTATACTGGCGATTCAAGTGCTGTGTAAAAGTGTAAACTGCAACCAAAATATTTTACACCTAAAAACATTTCTTACATTTAAAATTTGTACGTGAAGCCATAAAAAACATTTAGTTGATTGTTTTTCTAGAAAGGAAATTACACTCAGTGTTGTCAACTTAGTACTTTAAGTAGTACTTTTTATGTTTTTTTTTTTTAATTTTCAAGTTTGTGCTTTTTCATTTTATATAAAAATCAATTGCTGTTCGTTATTCTCGCTAAAACTCCAGGGAAGTTTTAAAAGGTTAGTACGATAAATATGAAAAAAGCTTGGAATATAGTAAAAGTAACAATTTCGGTTTCTCTTAAAAACTATTCTTACCTGTCAAGCATATGATTTCGTTCCGTCGCTTATAAATCAATTAAATTTTAAGTCGTTCAGAAATCAAATTAAATTTAAGTGTGTTTTCAGCGCTGGTCAAAACATAATTTTAATGCAGTGGGGTGATAACCTAAATCAATTACGTCCTATGTACATTGTCAACACGTTGTTGTAGTCTTATTAATTGATACATAAAAATAAGATGTGGCAGAACCTGTGCTGAATTTGTCACCCACCCAATAAAATTGTTTAGAAATTTCATATGAAAAATGTGTTTTTTTTAATAATTGAGTGTTTTTTATTCAATTTTTGAAACGATTTTATTGCCACACATAAGCTGTGAGAGTTTAGAGAGTGAAAGAGAGTATCGGTTCATATATCCTATCCATTTTGACTATTTATAACAACAGCTGACAAATTGCCAAATTCTCCTCATTGTATAGAGACCTCAAGAAGCAGGTTTTCACACTTACACAGCAAAATGGGCAGATGGGCATTGTTATATCGACTCTACTACCTTTAAGGATTCATAATTTATGTATTTACTTTTTTGAGCGGCAACTGAAATTTTTTAAAAACTTCAAACGAAAAGTTAGAGTGAAATAAAAATAATAAAAAAAGGAAGAGATAATAATTTCATTTATCTGGTCGTTTGGGTCGGTCATGTTTTAAAACAAAAGTCAACCGGCGCGTTGGTAGACCAACTGTCTGCTCTTGATGCATTACGAATCAAAAATGGGAGAGAGGAGATTTTTTTACTCGTACTATATATAGAGATGATCTTTTGTTTTAACCATGTCTAATGGATTTACGAGTCAGTTAAAAATGAAACCGAATGAACAAAAAAAAAGCAATAAATGAAATGAAGAGGACTGTAGAGAACAAAAAAAAATATTGTCCATAAAAATAAAACAAAAGAGATGAACAAATAGTTGGAATTAAAAGTAAAAAAAAATTCATTCATAAAACAATGACTTTTCAAAAAAAAATAGTTTTAGTTTATTTCAAATATAAAAATTAGAAAAATTAATAATAATAAAAATACTCTTGCAACAATAGAAAAAATAAAGAAAAGAATGCCTGTATGGAACTGTCTGAACAAAATGTGTTTAATTTCCATTGTCTCTTCTATTTGGGTAATGAATGAATGTTATACACAAGAATAGAATAAAAGTATCATTTTCAAACAAAACAACATGTTGTCTGTTTAAATATCCGCCTGGCTGTTCCTGGTTCGAACGCTTTTTTTTTTTTTTTTTTTTTTTTTTTTTTTTTTTTAAAGCCAACCTTTGGCGACACAATGTCTGGCAGGATCGCTTTGTTATTGTCTAAAATCTTTCTTCTTCATTATCGCATGTGGAATGCGTGCTGGTTGAACCTGCGTAATCACACAGAGAAATTCCTATTCTTACTGGTCATGTTCAAGCGATTATAAAAAAGGTGGTCTGAGAAGAATTATATTTTTTTGTTTTTGTGTTTGGTTTCATTTTCATTGTTTAATTGATGAGGCATTTTCTGCTAAATGCTTAAAATTTTGTTTGCATTAACCGAATGAATTACTAAAGCGGGAGGCTGTGTTCCATAAGTGACCAAAAAATGTTAAGGCCAAAACTTAAAGTATTCAACTATCGGCTAGACTTAATTCGACAGCTGTGTGTGTAAATATGCTTTCTGCATGTGAACTTCAAAAAGTGATTGTAAAAAAATGGTTTAATTAAACATTTATTAGTGGTTTGTTACAGCCCGGTTGGATATTTTATAATTTAGTTTTATTTCATGCATGCGAAAATAATAAAAACTGCTAATATAATTTGATTCCTTAAAATTCCCTGACGATGTATAAATTTGTACATTTATGTTTAAATAGTACCATTTTTGACCCGTTTGTGATTTTTCACTTTGCTTAGTAACGTTTGTGTCTTGTTACATAATAATAATTAAAATGTGTAATTAAATTTAATAAACATAAATTTAATCTTAATAAGTGTAATAATTTTATTTGGAGTTTAATGCTTTTATCCAAAAAAAGTAGACTTTAAAGTAAAATTTTAAAAAAATTATATAAAAAATTTCGATAACGTTGACTTTAAAGTCTACGTTCATTTTTTTGGATAAGGGGGTAAGAGTTTAACAAAATATCACTCTTTATTTGTGCGTAAAATTATTTAATTTTTTATAAAGATTTTCAAATTAACAGGAATAAAAAATACAAAAATTCTTCTCTGGCATCGCTCTCTCTGTTGGATACAAGTTCTATTACACACAGGGTATTTATTGATGTCAACTTTTTGAAAGAAAAAGCGCATAATAATTTTCAAAAAAGCCATTTTTGAGAATGAACAAATAAATATAAGAAAGTTTTTATTATTTTTTTTCTTCGCTTCTTTAATTAATAACTTAAGCATGATATACTACGATAATATGCAAGCTTAAGTGTTGTGCTAAACATATCGCCTGCTTTCTTATTTTTAATTTTAAAGTTTACATATTCTTATCTTAATTTATAACAATCGACTGTAGGTGTGTTTGACATTGTACTCCTCCTAAACGGCTGGACCGATTTAATTGAATTTCTGTGTATGTCTTTGGTTTACGCCTTGGAAGGTAGCGCTGTAGTCGGTATCTGGCTTATTTAACTACTACCTATTTTACCCGGTCTTTCTCGGTTCTGTACTCTATGAGTACGATTTCTAAGAGTAAGAAGATTTTCTGCATAACCCAACTTACAGTTTAAAGAAAAGAAAAATTTGCTACGCCCATTAGTTCACCTTCTTTTTTCAAATCGGAGAACGGTTGGACCAATTTGACTAATTTTTTTTATTATATATTTGGCATAACCCAACTAATATTTTTTTCTCTTTTTAGTTATTTTTCAATATAAATAAAATTAAAAGGCAAAACAATGTTTGCCGTTATTGACTAAATTTTTGTATTACAGCATTGCCAAGTCAAAAACTGTTTATATTGATTTTGCTTATAAACAAGACGTTACGTATTTGGGATTTAATTTTATTTGGAAATAGCAAATAAATAAATACAATAAGCCGCATTTTTGAAAAGAAAAATATGCAAAATATAAAGTTCAGTATCTTGGAAACTAATTTTTTTTTATTATTTTCATTTAATTTATTTATTAGAGCCTTTTTTTAATAAAAGCAAACGCTTATCAAACATCAGTATCAGAGGATAAAAATTTGAAACAAAAATTTCTCTTATTTTAGCTTTAAGAAGGGTAAAGCTTTCAGTAAAATTTGTGATAATTAAAGTAGACTAAAAGCCTTTAGTAAGCCTATTGAACGTTTATGAATGCAGTTCTGTCGAATTTATGAATATGCTGCTTATAGTCTTTAGAATTGGTAACTTGTTGCGAATATAAATTTACTATTCAAGATTCAATAAATAAAATTAAAATCGAAACAAAATTTATTTCAATCCGGCTGTTTAAATACTCTGTGTTTCTCTCAAACGCTTTATATTATTTGTGAGGAGGGTATTAATGCTAAATTGTAGAATGTGTGTGTGCGTGTGCGGTGTAAATAGATACAAATACAAGATTTACTATCCTCACAACCCCTTAAAAATAACAAAAACTTAAGCTGAGATCTTTTCGATTGCACTATTTTTTTATTTCCTTTTTTTGTTATAAATTTAAACTCAAACGAGCATAAAACGCTAATCTCAATGTTCGCACAAGGTTTTAACATGATTTGATTTTATTTTCTACCTTTTCTATTTTTCAAAATGATTCGAAAAAATAGTAAGAATTAATTTGTTGCTATAAAAATCCATTTCGGCTTTAATTCACATACGCATGTCAGATTAGCTGAGATGTCTGGGGTAAGGACTTGTACTCGCGCATGTGTGTGCAAGAGCAAGAATGTGCAAAAGTGCTCATATTTATTTGTATTTGTAGTTGTTGCTTGATAAATGTCATAATATATCAGGACATCCGTAAATGTAGATGACGACTAAAACTATTACGCTTGAATAAAAATATTTCGCTCCATTTTTTTTTTTTTTTTTGAGTTTTTGATGTGAGAAAAGCAACAAATCTTTAGTTAAAAAGAAACTCCCTGCAGACTTCCAGTCATATTCAAAGGTAAACAAATAAGTGGCGCCTAAATACTATTGCTGAGATTTATTTCATTTAATTTTATTAACTTCAAATATATTTCTGGCATTCCTCTGCGAGAATATAAAACACAAATTACTTTATTTAGTATTAAGATAAAAAACAAACACCTGAATTAAGCAAAGGAGCGAATAAAAACTGAAAACTTTACGGTACTTGATTGTTAATTCATTAGGAAATTACGTTCGCTTAACGGAATCATTTTAAAAATTCAAAACGAGCTTAGACCTATCACCGTTTAATTCCATAATATTAAGTTTTGCTGCTACAGCACTAAGCTCAAACTCCATACATCCCATCCCTTCCATCCATAAGTTGCAAGTTTAGAATAGAAAATCATTTCACAAACACATGTGAATCATGTTAGACATTTAGCAGAGCATACATAAACGCCTTCATAAACAAACATTAGCTACACGGGACTAAAGCTGAAAAAAAAAAAATTAAAATAAAAATTATAAAAAACAAAACGAGAAAAAGCATAAGTGCTGGTGCAAGTACAACAGCTACCAACAAAGAAAAAACAAATGCAGTACAACAAACGGTAATAAGTCCACATGTAAGTTGATGTATGTCTGCTTGTGTGTGTATAAGAGTAAAGATTACAAAAAACCTTAATGAAAAGCTTTTAATAACAATTTTTTTTAAAGGGATGAGGTGTTTATACTTTTTATTAGAAAAAGGAAAGATTTTCTACAACATGTTTGTTAAGACTATTCTGGTGTTTGTTACCACATCTATACCATCAATACTAAGGACACTTGACTATCAAAAATATTCATTAAACGGATTTTCTGAAGGACCCGGAGATAGTGAGCAATTTCTTTTTCCGTAACGTAACCTAAGCTAAATTTAAAAAATTGTAAGCAAATCAAAATTTGGCTAATTTTGAATACTTTAAGGTCCGTTATTACAAATTTCAGTATTTACAGTAGGGTTTTGTGGGCAAATAACCGATGTTTGGCTAAAACTTTGGATCCAAATTTTTGATTCAATCAGGGCTGTCATAGAATCCAAGTCGGTTTTGTTATTTTCGAAGACAAATAAAACCGATGTTCGAGTCAGTTGTTCTATCTATACATTTGTTTATTTTTATTAAAATTTTTTATGTAAATGGTTGATAAATTGTAGTGTTTTCGTTTAAATAAAAATAAAAACGTGATTTTTATAGAAAATTTGTAATATAAAATATATAAATAGTGCCAGTGAAATAAAATCACTTTTGCCGTTGTAGGATTTTTATTATTAGAAGAAGAACGTTCACAGAAAGTAAAAAGAATATTCATAAATTACCGGTTAAATAAAGAAGCTTTCCTTTTACACCCTTTTGCCGTGAAACTGCGCTTTTTGTTAATTCAGCCAACTGTTGTCAAAGAGCTCATACCGTTGGCTTATCCTTTAGCAATGTCAGGATATTTTTCTGTAAAATGCATAATTATTGAGTTTTAAATGTTTTTTTTTTTTTTGTTAGAGTAAAAAAAATTATGAATAAAAATTTATTTTTGTAGAATTAATATTAATTTACTTAAATTTTTACTAAATATCTAACTGCAGGTGAATTTTTAATGACAAAAGTCCGTTTTAGTCACTTGCTTTATTTGAAATTAAACAAACCAACAACTGTCAGCTGATTGGTTTCAATCCAATAGCAAAACCGATAACATTGGTTTCTGTGACACCTAAAACCGACATTAATTCTAGTCCAAAATGGAACCGACAACAACAAAGTAATTTTTTTGTCGGTTTCAAATCCAATACCGACAACATTGGATTCTATGACAGCCCTAAATATTTACTATATTTTACCTTCGATAATGACCGTTGTGGAAAACTATCTGAGGTAAATCGGCACTCGCCATTTTAATTGTAGCATAATTAGAGAACTAAAGAAACGAAATAATTATTTTCAGGAGGATACATGCATGGAGTAGATCACATATGATATGACAAGAATTTTTTAATATGAAATACTAAGAATACTTTTTATTTTTCAGCGAACGTGAGGCCACACAACCATTTATTTCTGTAAAGAGAATTCGCAGCATTAATTAAATATTTAACAAATTATATGTTAAATACTTACATACGAGTACGAGTATGAGCTTAATATTTTAATTTTTTACCTTTTGACAACTTTTTAATTTTGTTTAAAATTTTATTTGAAGACATTTCAGGCAAAACAAATGAAAAAATATTGGACCATAATCATAGTCACAAAAAAGTAGGCTTTTGTTAAGAGCCGACTTTTGTTCATAAGAAATATATGAATTTCAAGTCGTTTTTTAAAAAGATACCGACTTTAGTGTGACTATGATTATGGGTCATTGTTTTTAAACAAGCTAAAAGTATAGAACCTCAGTATAGTGCGAAGCACCATAAGCAGCTGTAAGCAGCAGTCACTTTCCATCCCTTCCTTTGGTGTTCAGAGAGCTAATGCTACATAATGGTTTCTAAGAAGCCCTGCTCTATCACAGGGTTCAAATGTGATCAGAACATTTCTTTTTTGAAGGCAGTATTTACCTTTTTATTTGTTTAGCATTAGATTTTAATGATCAGTGATTTCATTTCCATATATTCGTACTTTAAGTGAAAATTAAAAACTTTAATTTTCGCATTCAGACTTCGCAACATAAGAACATTTGCTTATGCAACAAGGTGCTTTACAATTCGTTAAGTCTCGAATGCTTCCTGTTAGCTACCAGCCAGTGCACGTAATAAGTCATAGTCGTACTTATTGTGCCTGCCAGTACATTCAAACCACTCAATACAAGCATGTGTAGTACATGCAAATAATTTCCATGAATTCTTTTCTAAAACAGACTCCTTTTTTACGTTTCTTTTTGTTTTAAAGGTACGAGTAGTATTTCAAAAATTACTAATTTTTAACGCTTGAAAGCATTAACAATTGACTTTTCTATACAAAAAATTTGCCGGTGTTGTACCACATAATCGCAGATACGTTGAAAAAGCAGACGTTTTATGTGTATGTGGGGGGTGATGGCATTTTCTAAACCGAAATGTTTATTTTAATATTTAATACGAGTACAACTCCTGTTAAAATAAAATCAATTTTTTTAACACTTTTTTTTTGAATAAAAATTTTTTTAATTACAAGCAGAAATACGTTGCACATGAAAATAAATAAAAAAAATAAATTTCATTACTTAGTATTGAAGCAAAAGAATATTAGAGACTTGATATTTTATTATTTAAGTGAATGCACTGCACACACAAAAAATATTGGTAGGAAATCGATTACCATCACAAAATATCAATTATTCATGCTCATGAAGAAAAGACGTTTCTCACAACTTTAATATTGTTTGATTCAACCGATAAATCATTGACTAAAACAAATATAGAGATCCGTTGGAAGCAACTACTAGAAATGTATGTGGAGGAATGAAACACTATTATCACAGTAAAATCTATGTAATTCGATTGGAAATTTAATATTAACAACCAATAGTATTTTGCCTTAATTAATTTTGTATTTAGTTTCTTTGACATTTCCCAAAATAAAAGTTGTGTTTTAAAAATTCAATAAAATGAACAACGTGAATTTAAGGGAAAGAACTTCAAATATGTATACGGAAACCAATGGACCCCAATTCGGAAGATGTAAGCCTTGTAGAGTTTTGTCTTTAAAGTAAAATATCATAATATACTTTAATATATTTTTACACAGAAACATTTCCTTCCTGGACTAATCTGAATGAGAATTAAGTTTAGTCGGTAAAATGGAATAAATATCTTTGTTCTAAATATTGCAGTTTTTGTTTGGTTTGTGGCTTAAATAAATGTTGAAAAATATTTTTTTTTAAATGACTTCATTTTGGTGGCAATATTAATTCGCAGTATTTCAGATACGACTGCCGAATTGTTTCAGTTGGTATACTCGAATTCTTCGATAGTACATGCAACCGCCGGAATTAGATTGGCAACGAATTCGAGTATCACAACCGAAGTTGTTTTCGGTATTCCTTTAGTAAACATTTTATTAAAGCTTTTCTAAAACTTAAAGAAACTTCCCGGACGATCAGATTAAAGTCTGTGAGGAAAAATTTTAGCTAAATTTGTGCTTAAGAATGGGATTGCCATCAAATAACTTCCTACAGTAGTCAAGACGAGGAAGAGAAGGAAACTGCTTAACACTTTCTCTGTCTTTGCCTTGCCCTGGAGGATCAGCGGAAATTCTACTCGCTCCTTTATGTTTTTCTTATTGTGGCGCCCTGTGCAACCTAACCTAAATTTGCTCTTAAAAAAATCAAAAACAATTTTATGGAACAAGACTCCTTTAGAGATTTAGCATGCTAAGACCAGTTATTACAAATATCAAATATTTGCGTGATCATTAAATCAAAAGATCACCGATAAGTCTGTCCCTAATTTTCTACTCAAATTTTGTTCTAAAATTTAGCCAAAAATTGATTATCCATCGTAGAAAATTGTAATTTTAACTATTTGGAATCTTGTAACAACGAGCCTTAAAGTAACTCTTAAATAAGTAAATTAGCGACATCACAAAAAAATTCTCTTCAATATTGAAAAAAAAAATTATTCTAATAAAAATATTAAATAGGAATACGAGGGTTGCTTTTATATTTCGGGATTAGAGAACAAAAACAAATATTAATCACCGAAAATCACTTTATTGTTCTTCAAAATATTCCCCATGAAGATCTATACACTTCTGCATGCGTTTGAACCAATTGTGGAAGCACTTTTGCCACTCTGACACGAACCTTTTTTTGAGCGATTGACAAATTATGTGGGATCCAACGCTAACAAATTTTTTTGACAGTCAAATATTTATGCAATATTGAATGTATGCTGGTCCCACTAATGCCTAAGGTTGTCTCAATCGTCACATGACGATCTTGCAATATCAGTTCGCGCACAGCATCAATGGTTTTCGGAACAACAACTGATTTTGGACGACCTTCACGAAATTCGTCGTGGAGTGAACTACGACTACGATTGAATTCACCATACCATCGATAAACACTGGTCCTTGATGGAGCTTCATCGCCAAAAATTGAATTCATTTCATCCATGCACTGTTGCTAAGTTAATTCACGTCGAAAGTTGTAAAAAATAATCGCACGAAAATGTTCACGATTTAATTCCATGTTTGGGCCGAGATGAATTTCTTAAGTTACTGTAAACAACACAAATAGCGCTCGTATGTCAAAACGTTCTGAGTACGTATAACCCCAAAAATTTCCAACTTTACGATACAGCTGTCAGTTGCCAGGTTGCAAAACTAGGGTTGCCAAATCCCAAAATATATAAGGCAACCCTCGTACAAGATAAATTTAATTTAAGGCTTTTGGAAATTTTTTTAAGCCAAAAAATGCTGAAATAATTATTGAATTTCATAAAAATAATTTTTAATTAACGGCAAAAATGAATATAAAACCCACAACATTCTCACTAGCATTTCTCTTCTTTTAACATAATTAAATTGCATGTAAACAGAGTTGCCGTTTTAGCCTTTTTAAAGCTAGATTTAGACTTTTTTCTCATTTAGCTTCGAAATTAATGATTTAGCCTCTAGCGCTTTTTCGTTTTCAAAATAGCATTAAAAAGTTAAAATTTTATGTGTAAAGATTTGCTTTTGTTTTATACATTAGCTAAGACTGAAGAACACAATTATTGAATTTATATTTTGTCTGCACAATGTTGAATTGACTTTTAATTTTTTTGAGAAAAAATCGCATTGTTTGTAGAAATAAAATTCTACGTTTGCTTTAGATGGCAAAATATTACCAAAATGAAATAAAACAATATATTGGATAAAATTTTGAAATGTAAGAGAAAAGTTAATATCAGAAATAAAAAAGTATTCGACTGCTCTTTAGTCCCCATTTACATCATGGACATTTCTGTCCGGACAGACGAAGTTTACAGGCGAAGGGGCAAATACGCAAACACGAAATAAATTTTTAAAATGTATTTATTTATTATTACTTTAATTTGATTTGCTTCAAAAGTTCTTTTTCAATTAATTTTCATACAAATCAATTAAGCACGTCACGAAAATAAATGGAAAGAAGAATTAAACAAATTTCTATCTGGACATTAATGTCCAAAATGTAAAGGGTTTAGAACAGAACAAAAGAGAATTGAAAAAACATCCATCAAGAAATGTCCATAATGTACTCGTAAATTGGGACTTATAAAATAAATGTGCTTTATCTTCAGCAAGTAGTTCCTACCGTTCTTTGCTCTGTCTTAGCTACTCTTTAAAAAGATTAGGCAGATGATGCAATTTAAAGCCATGTGTCAAAATAACTTAATTTTTTGGTTTTAGTAATTTAGAAAATTTAGAATTTTAAGCTCTATTTTTTTAAAACTGTTTTCTACCTATTTTTTGTAATTTAGTTTTTTCTAGAATTTCTTAGCCAATTTAGCTTATCTATTTTATAGCTCCTGGCAACGCTGCACATAAACCAAATGACTTAAAATATTTTTGAAAATATTGAAAAACTATATCGTAGAATAATCAACACGGTACCCTGCATATGTGCAAGCTTATGCAAATGTAATTGTAGAATAGGCTTCCGAAAACAGTATTATATTTGGGGTATTCACAGTAGTATCATATCAGTGATAAAGTCTTAAAGTCATATTATTTTATGATAAATTAAAAAATTTTTTGTTTGTTTTTCAAACAAAAAATTCCTAAAATAATAAGACTTTTTCTACTGTGTTTAATATTTTATGTCATAAGTCCTCAATAGACACTGCGTTATGAAGGGTTGCTCACTTTATTTAATTTTTCAATATATTTATAACCAAAATTGGAAAATAAGAAGATAGAAAGATTTTAATTTACATATTTTTTTAATATTTTATTGTTTTGCTCGAGTTATTTTATTTTCTAAGAAAAATGCGGTCTTTTTTTTTTTTAATGAAATTTAAAACGGAAGCTAAAACTGATGACAAAAATAAAGTAGAATTCACAACTTAAATTTAAAAGTGTGACAAAATATGTTCAAGTGTGTATAAAGAATAATTCTAAATAATAAAGGTGTGGCTTGATGTGGTAACATAACTTTCGCATTATATGGTGACCTCAATTCTTAATGCTACATCTGCATCTATGAAATATAGAAATTTAATTATTACTTCCTTAGTAAAAATTAACTTACTCGTACTTAGTATTGTCTTTGTTGTGCTGGGTTTTAGTCCCAGTATCTTTTCAGCATAGCTCTCATTTCCTCAGTATACTTCGTGATTACCAATTGTTTTTCCTGAAAGAAGGGAATAAATTTCAAAAAAAATTAATTTTAATCTCTAAAATCTCTTCTAATTTCTTCTACTAAAAAGTGGGAGCGATTCAAAAGTGGTATGTTAACAAATTAAAAAAAAGAATCCATTAAAACACAAAAATGTGTATGGCGAACAAACAAACTGGAAATCCACCACTACCGAACTGGCTAGTTAGCAATAACGTGCATACCATTCCTGTGAGTAGTAAGAACATCTAGAATTTCTATTACACTTATTTGTTCCAAATATCCTATTATTTTTCTTCTCCACTACGAAACACAAAATTAATTTCATTTATATGAATTTGTCCCAGTAAATCCCTACTGCGATTTACTGGGACTCCAAAGAGCTGAGTTGAAATGTGGTGGCAGTAGTAGCAGCCCATTATAATTTTGGCAACCATGCTAGGAGAATGGGGTTACCATCAAACGACTACTGTACGAAGACGAGGAAGAGGAGGAAACTACAGAACACCTTCTCTGCCGGTGTCATGCCCTGAGGATCGGCTCAGGCTCCACTTTGGAGAGCACTTATCTGTCTATCTCTATCTGTCTTCTTATTTATTTCCTTTCACTTTTTTGTCTTTACTGCTATCCTTCTTCACATCACACCACATCAGAGAAATCCAGTGAGCCCAGCTTCTGTTTTTCCCATTTGTGTAATCTAACCGTGCCTCGTATATAATTATGCAGCTGTCTCTGGCGTAAGTATAACTTTTGCTTAATTTAACTTAAATAAGACTCATACCTCACATACTAAAAGAAAAACATTGTGCTTATTATTTTCCTCCCATTTTGTAAATACTTTTCTTCTCTTCATAGTGCCTTAACGAAGTTATGAAATTAAAAATTTGACCACAAGGTTGAGCCGTTCTCTAGTTTTGTGCCTAGCAACAATTTTGACAATTAATTTTTATTCTTATTTATATTTGCACTTGAGATTGTTTTATCTGACCCTCAATAATTCTCACTAGAATTTATTCTTATGGAAAGTCTATCAGGTATTCTTAAATATAGAAAAATTTAAATGTGATACTACCAAGCTGAACATTTCGAAATCGAATACGGAATACAGAAAAGACCACTATCTTACCCTTTGAATGATAAACATTTTTTCTTCACTTTAATGGTAGCCAGCACCTGTGAAGCGAATGCTTTAAAAAAAGTAAAATTCGTTTTTAGAAAAGCAAAAATTTATTTACCAGCTGTGTGAACGAGGAATTCAAATCCGAGCGACTGGAAGGTGTCCCCCGACGAGTCATTTAATTCTCCATAAGTTAATCTAAATAAAATAAATAAAATTTTACTGTGTTAACACGAAAACATGAAGGTGTTTTAATTCAAAGGACGCAGACCTTTAGTAAGATCCTGGGTGACTGAGTCATACCCTGTTTGGGAAAACAAACAGCGTGACAAGCTAGTTGCCGAGTTATTGCAAATTATATGAAGCAGGAGGTTTTTTCCATACATCGCGAGAACTACACGTAGCATTTACAAAGTAATATAAAGCAATTATAACTTGCTACCATGCACATATATTCAAATGGAGTAAGAGAAACCTTAGGCACCACAGAAAAAGTTTATTTTGTTTTTATAAGAATATTGTAATACAAATGATATAAAAATAAATTAAATAAAATTATTTATTATATATCCTAAATAAATTTTTGAAATATAAGACCTCAAGCTTAACAAAATAGCCATATTATTTAAAAGAAATTATTTAATTACATTACTCGATCCTATAAATTTAATATTAACGAATATTTTTCAAGCTTAAGATCTTAATAAAAATAGTTTTTATTTTAATTTTCCAATAACAATTAATTTCTCTGAAGAAGACATCCAAAGCAAAGTCGAAATAAAGGAAAACTAAAAACAAATTTTATTAAGATCTTAAGCTTGAAAAATATTTGTTAATAATAAAACGTAAAGTTATGTAATTAGACTTTTTTTGGCTTCAAAAACTACTCATTTTAATAAATAAACCTAAAAAAATATTTGTTACAGTAATTCCTTCCGTAAAAAAAACAGAAAAACTCTTCACTTCATTTCACAAAAAATATTGACAAAAAGAAAAAAATATCTTTTCAAAATCAAAAGCTTTTAAACACAGTAGTGAGCTTAAAATTTAAATTAAAAAATATTTTTTTTAATCTCTGCAAAACACATGTACTCGAAAATTAGAAAAGAAGACGAACGATTTTATTATTTTAGACAAAATTTCTGTAAATTTTCTACTTAAAAAACATCCTTTCCCTATCAATTTCATTCTTTTCTTATTCTAATGAATGCAGGCAAAAACAAGAGAAACTTGCTACAATTGAAGTAAAGTAAAAATAAAACAAAATTTGTTTTATTTATTTTATTTTTCTTCTTTATTCCACTCTTGTTATGAATGAATAATTTACCCTAATTGCCCCTACAGGCACAAAAAGGCAACAACGAAAAAAAAAATAAAAGAATAAAAAGAGAGATGCTGCTTTAAAATTTGTTGTTGTTGCTGTCCGTTCGTATTTTATGTTGTGTGAAGATTAATACCGAATTATAGTCGACACTTTAAAAGACACTCAAAGCACTACATATAACAAAAAAGGAAGCTTTTTGAATGACAGACATTTTCTTTATCATTTCAAATCTCGTGTCAAATATTAAGCTTTTTTTTTAAATAAAACGAAGTAGGCAGTTATAATAGAATATTAATTACAAATTTATCTTTTTGGCTTGGACGGACGTACATTTTGTTAATCTTAAAATAATATTTTCACAGAATTAGCATTTGTTAAGGGTGATCCTGCAAAAGGGGCTTATCACGGTTACCCTTCACCCAAACATAGCATTAACGAAATTATTAATAATTCTTTTCGTTTAGAGCTGACGGTAGGATTAAATAGACTCCACAAAGTAAAAAAACTTAAAAACGTAACTACATTAAGGCAGGAGTTTAGAATGACTCACGATGCGTTTCGAACTTTTGCAAGTTTTCTCCAATCGGTAAGATGTTGTTGGACCTGATCTTTCCAGCGGTGCTTCGAACGTACTCTTCTGCATATAGCTTCGAAATAGCACTCGAAAATATTTCTAGGCTGAGCACTAACCATTCTATGTTTACACTAGAATGTGGTTGCTCTCAAAGATATTTTTTCATTCACATCGTATCGATAAAAATTTTAAAACTATTTTTATAGAGTTTGTTTATTTGCACAGGTCGTCTGACCTGAGTTGAATACCATTTGTAGATTATTTTAACAAAGAGAAAATCTTTCAGATTCTTAGAACCTATCGGGGTCCCACAGCACTTTGTTCTCGGTTTTTAACCTTAAGGGTGACCAATCGATACATTTTGTCAAATAAATTAATTTAAAGTAATTATGCTTGAATTGTTTAGCATTTTATGAATTCTAATATCAATCATCTTCCCACTTCGATATCGCTGAGTGGTTTTCAAAACTATTTTCAAATCTTTGAAGACACCAGACATCCATGAGAATGGTTGATCTTACCTCAGGTGAGCATAAAACCAGCAATACAGCCTGACTGTCTGCCATTTATATAGTATAAAGGCCTTTCCCATTATTTTTTTCCTCAAGCATTCCCTAACACATTCTGCAAAAATTATATCCAAGACTAGAACTGCAGAATTTTTTAGCAAAAGGTACACCAATTTTGGATTTTTGTAACATTATATACCGCACCATTCTCTGCGTAATTTGCTGAAAGAAAAACAATTCTCTTGTTATCGTTTTCCTTTTTACGTAAAAATTATATCTGGTAAAAATGTTTTTAAATGGAAAAATGTTGGTTGTAGTTTACACTTGTACTCAGAACATGAATCACCAGTTGCGTATTTCGTTTCGTTAAATTTGTTTCTCATGTTAAACGATTTAAATATTTAATTGTTATTTTGCACTGAACGTGAGTCAAAAAGTTATCGAAATGTGAAAAACTTTTCACATAAAACCAGTCTCACAAATATCTTTTATTTAATTTTTTTTTTTAATTATCATTATTTTTTAAGAATCAAACTGAAAGTCTAGTACGTATAGAATTAAGCTGTTCATCTCTCCGTTTATTTTAATTTTAATAGGTGCTTAAACAGGCCTACATGTCCTTTCTTCAAATTTAGTCCCACTTTACTGGTGTACATTTTAAAAGTAAATTCATTTGTGTTGCTGTTTCTATTAATAGTTTTGGTCTTACATAGAATTCATTCACTTTTCTTTCTGTAAATATTAATATAAAATGTTCTTCCGGGCTTGTTAAGGAACAAGCATACAATTTCATTTATGTATAATAAAATGTGATTGGTTATTAACATAAGCTATATGTCATGATGTAACACACGAATAATTTGAAGTTCGATATTCTCAAAAATTGATGATGCACTTAAACAAACCCCGAGTTCGTAAATTAAATTACAAATCACAGCAAGAACAATTACAAACATCAGCAGAGATATTCAATAAACAGTAACAAAATATACACAGAAACAAATTCTAAACCAGTTAAATATTTTAATTAAAATACTTGTTACATTACGGCCCGTTATTACCACTTTCGCTAGTTAAAGTAGAATTTGTGAGTTATTTTTAATTTAATGTTCAGCCATAAGCTTAATGTTTCACTTTTAAAATCTTTATCTATCGGTAACTTGTAATAACGGGACTAAAGCTCTTTTGGCCATAGGCTTATAGAAAAGAGCGTTCATTTCTTTTCTTGTTTTTTGTCAAGGCGAATCTATACAAGGTGGTCTTACATTAGCGAATTTGCTCAAAAGCTGCTGTATTCCAAATTGTCAAAATGTATTTCAATTTACAATTTAAATCAGAAAAATTATTCCATTTTAAAAGATAAAGTTTTTAAAATCACAAATGCTGCACTAACAAATAAAAATGTTCAAATTTCATTCAGCAAAATTTTAAAATAAGAAAGTTTGCTTTAAAAACTTTGACAGTTTGAAAGAAAATGAAGAGCGAATTGATTATGCGGCCGCCTTGCTTAGATTCGTCTTGTTCTATTTTTTTTTTTTTTTTTCTAAAATAAAAAACTTTCTAAAACTACTTTTTTTTGGACACAGCTTGTCTTGATATCTGGAAAACTAATAGGCAGATGCAAAAAAAGATGTTGGTTTACGTGGCAGCCTAAAGGCCCTCAATTAGAGTCACAAGATGTAGGATCGACTTAATAAGAAATTTTGTTGCGGAGTTGTGAATTTTCTTTTCAATTAAATAATACCAGCTTGAGCCCAGATTTTTAAGTTTTAAAAAAGTCTTGTAAGTTTTAGTTTTATTTCACAATTAAGTTTTCGTCTATGTTCAGTATTTTCAAAATTTATAGCAGTATTTAGTGATAATAATAATGCTTACAAATAACGTTGACAAAAAATAATTACTTTACTAATTCTCAATAAGTTCATTCTAGAACTTCTCCATTTGTTCTCTCTAGAACATCTTTTCAACAAGTTCCCTCCAGAACTGTTTCATAGGTTCACTCTTGAACTTCTTCCCACTAAGCTCATTCAGAACTTCTTCTCTCTAAGTAAATCTCGAGCTGTTCTCTTTAATCCAAAAGTAAATTGAGCTTAAAAATCAAATGTCTGCTGGGTTATTTTAGTTTCCTACATTTACATCTAAAGAATTTTATACCTATAAGCTCAGAAAAGGTCAAATACAACAACACAAATGACAGCAAACCCATTAAACAAAAATTCCATTCCAGTTCTCCTCGTTCATGTTTTTTTTCGTTCCCCTTTGTAACTCTTAAAAAGCAACAACAACAACAGCCCATAGTATAATTGAAAATAAGAAAAATAATTAAAATTCAAACTTTTTGTAGGCAAATTTTAAATGAATTAGCCGAGGCTGATGATGCTGAGAACTATTGTTTTGATAAAAGGGGCGAGAGAATTTGGACAAGTTCTTTTGGTTTGTATTGCAAAACAAAATAACAACCAAACAAAACCCAACATCATGTTTTTTTTCTCTTCCTTTTTTCTAAGCTTTGCAAGGTCAAAGTTTATATATAAAAAAATTCTTTCTTCTATTTTTTTCTGCAACATTCTTGTACGAGTATGTTAATTGCTGTGCAAATTTATATAGAAAAAAATCCTCTTGAATTTTTAGGGAAAACAAAGCCAGCAAAAAAGGATGAAAAGGACTTTTTTTAGTTTTTTTTTTTGTTGCTTTCATTTAATTTTTGATAAAGTGCCACTTAAAAATCATTTTCGCTAATTGTTGTTAATGTAGCGTCTACATGACCTAAAAGTTGTTAAACGATATTCAACAACAGCAACAACAAAATATTCACTATATTTTGTTTCTTTTATTGCTTATTTGAAGGTATGTATTTAGTTAATTTGTTTAAGCTTCAATGCAAATTTAAAATAAACCCCAAATAGTTTTTTTATTTAAATACGCGTAACATAGACGTGAAATTTGCAAAAGACTAATTTTCCTTACTGTGGCCCAGTGTTGGACTATTCAATATTTTTGTAATTTTTTTTTTCATCTTCTTTAAATAAGACTGTGTCACAAAAAAATACCCGGGAAATTTTATTATTTTTCTGCTAGATGCTGTCGAATACAACAAGAATCTGTTTTTAAAATTTGTAAAATTTTGAGTTACGGGTAAACAAGCGGTTTTTCTTGCCTTCATGCAGTAACTTAGTTGAATATCAACTGATTTTAAGTTTCTCAGCGGATTTAGAAAGAAACATTGAAGCCGTTTGAATGGTATATGTGCGCATTTTTCCACCAAAAAAATAAATGTTCATTTGGAGAAGTTGTTACGCAGTATTTTATAAAGCATCCGTACAATTTTTGAATTTATTTTCAAAATATATTTATTTATGAGTAAAACCCAACTTTTGTTTTAAAGCCGTTAAAAATTTACTGAGTTATTAAAACTTTACCCAAATAAAATTTTTTTTTTGGCCATTCCACTCGAAAAGGTTTGATTGGTCGTTTTTTTTTTCTCACTCAATCCCCTTGATGTGACCAACAATATTTTATAATCATTTTTATTTTCTTTTTGCAATCAATTTTTTATGAAAATGTTGCCCTTGTTCATCGCTGAATTTATCCTCAGGTTGTTTGGGAAGAAGTCCAAATGTGAGTGTAAGAACAATTGGCAAACACTTCACACTACAAGTATATATAAAGTATCTTGCTTGCAATTATAGTTCGTATGGTATCCATTTGTAAAAATTAAGAGTTATTAGTACACGTAGGCTTTGTACGATACCAATCATACATGTACGTCATACTGTTTTTACACTAGAGCACATTTAACCTCTACCATCTATTGGCGAGATGACAACATCTTCCCAAATAAAATGGCTTCAGAAAAAATTAACATCTTCCAACATCTTTACAAGATGTTCCTATTTCATTTTGTTTCACTCAACATCTTTGAACAACTTTCGTTCCATCACTAGAAAAATGGCAATATTTTGGAATTTTATGGCATTGACATATTAATAAAATAAAAATTCAAATTTTTAAACCAAATTGATTTGATCTTTTAAAGCAACACTTAGTCCAATAATTAATGATTTTTCTAAATTCATTTTCATATATTTTTCTGTTTGTTTTCTTTTATTTTTCGGCAGTTTAGTTGCTGCTAGATGTTAGATGTTGCAGTGTAAACAACTTTTTTTCATTTTCAAACATCTTCCATACATTCCTCTTAAATATGATCTAGTGTAAAAACAGTATTACCCATTATGTGTTATGATTTGATGAATTGTTTGCGTATATTAGACAGTATAATATAATTTTGTTCTGGATATGGACCACTCACATGATTACCTCGGCCATGAACCTCGGTCATGCGATCAAATACTAGATTTTGAAACTCTAGCATGCTTCTGTTTTTAAAAAGCTTGTTCTTGTTTGTCTTGTATACAGAAAATAGAGTCGGAACAGGAATCGAACTTACAAGCCACTGATCTACAGGGTATCCTCACATTTGTATTTCTCTAAAGTCTGAAAATCAACCTTTTCACAAATATCCTGATCGAAGGTTCTAAAGTTTCCACATCCACTATGCCTATAACATCAAGAGCTACATAGAATCTCTTCTAGAAAAGAGGAAATTAAGATGCTAACGATAAGAGTCTCGCTCTCAGAGATTAAAAGTGCGTCTCAATCAATGTCAAAGAAAGTTACAGGCTGCATTATAAATGAAAAGAGTCTAAACTTCAAAAATATCTTCAAAGCTTATGAACCCTCTTTCGGTTAGACAACGGTGAATGGCCCAAGAGTGTAGAGGAAAATTTTGAGGCATATGTCTCAACTCCACATATCAACGAACATCAGAATGCTGGAAAAGCTCCCAGTAGTGACAATATAACTGCGATGACGATTATCAACTTAGTAAGCTCTGCTCTGCGAACAATCCTTTTTAGTTTTAACTCCTTGCTGCGACTTGGCTCTTTTCCGGCAGCCTGGAAACATGCAGAAATAATAATGATAACCAAACCTGGCAAAGACATTATTCAAGTAACTTCGTATCGCCCTATAAATTTGTTGCCAATACTTAAAAAAATAATTCTAAAAATTGTTGCTTGAGAGATATTGACCCAACCATTAATTTGGTTTAAGGAAAAAAAAACATAGTATTCGGGGAGCCTTTGAGCATAAATGCTATAGCTCCACTTTTTTTATTGACATTTTGCAGCCAATCAACAAAGTCTGGCACGATAGTCTGTTACATAAAATTACAACGTATCTACATAAAGTTATATGGTAGATAGTACATTTCTTATTAAATTAAAAAATGTCATCTGTTCCACCAAACAAATATGTGCTGACGTTCCACAGGGAAGTATACTGGAAACATTCCTTTACATATTGTGCACCTCAGGTATGCCAATGAGTGGTCTGACTCATAAAGATCAGGCAGTTGCATCTAATCAACCTGAATCCCACGTAAACCACTTAGAAAAATGATACGAGGGTATCCCAACATAACCACATGAGATACACTGTTATAATGTCTCCCGTTATTCCCTTGACACGAGCTAACGTAATCTAATAAACACATGTACATACATTGTACATGCATTCATACATACATACTTTGACTTGTTTAATTGCAACTTTTTATTCATATTGCAAAATGCAAATTTATTTTAAATACGTATTGCCAAATTTAATTCCAGACATTTTTCTTGGGAACTGTTTTCAAATCAATTGCATTTCCGTTCTCATAACGAAAATGCAATTCAACCTATTTTACTTACGAAATTATTTCATTTTTTAAGAATTTTTCCAACATAAGTTTGTTTTGTTCCCAACAGCAATAACGAAAACAAAACACACTTATGATTAGTAGGCAAAAACCGATGAAGAAACATTTAGTTTTATTAATAAGCACAAATCAATTGTAATTTAGCATATAAGGAAAGAATTAAACAATAAACAGCTCAGTTGATTTTCAGAGAATAACTCAAAACAAGTGTTTTTTTAAATGTTACTAAATTAAATACTTTTACTATACACCTCGACCGACGCCTAACATGAACTCATCACATAGCAGCAAAAATTACCCAACTAAAACTTGAATCTGCCCAGGCTTATCGGTTCAAGGTCAGCTGCCGGCCGTCAACTTCCAAAAATCATTGTTGATTTTTCCAATACAAAAAACTATTAAAAAAAATTCTAAAATCCCACAATCGAACCGGAAATATTTCTTAAAACTTTAAAAATTTTTCTTTTGTTGTTGTTGTAGCCTAAATTGGAAACTTTCATTCGAATTTCACTAGGATATTGAATATGTATCGCTTGTAAATACTTGTAAAAGATTTTTGTTTCCATAGTTTGAAGTAAAATAATTGCTTCAAACTGTTGGTTGTTTCTGTTACATAGTCTAGCAACTAACCTGGTTTCTTTGTCATGATTTGATTATCTGCACGTACGAGTGGTATTTGCTGCCTTTGGTAGATGTTAGATTTTTTTTTTCCTGTTTGGCGCTCCTCGTTTTATTTTGTTTTTGTGTCTGTATCTGAATCTATTTATTTGCTTTTTGTTTTCGTGTTATACAAACTCTTTTCACTTCATTGACTTTGATCGTTTTGTTTGGTGTTTAATGTTTAATGATCATTGTTTTGTGTACTTTTTTGTTCTTATTGTTGTTGTTGTTACATTATTGTTGCTTGCTAATGTTCTTTGTTCATTTTAATTCAATTGTTTGATCTGCTTGTCCCACTATTCCAAATCATTGTTATTAAACAGTTTTATTGTTATTGTTGTTGCTTGATCATTAGTGTCCATTATTATGAGTTCTGTTGTAATAAATATACGTTTCAAAGTACAAATGCTACTGTGAACAGTCAGCGAGAGAGAGAGAGAGAGAGAAAAAAAGGGAATAAAGTATCAATTGCCAAATTTGTATTTATAGTTTTTGCGGCACAATTCATTTCATTTAAGCTGAGTTTTTATTTAATTCTCTGCGATTTGTTTCACTGTTGCAAAATATACAACAACAACAACAACAAACGTACAAATATTTGCACAAATTTTTATTCGCATTTATTTTCATCAATCCATTCAGTGTTATTCACTCAATCTTACGCTCGCTCCTAAATGGACATGATTATTGTTTATTATTTGATTTTGCCATCATTTATGCTTTTCACTTTTTTTTTTTTAATTTCGAGTGCGTTCACAACAAAAAAAAAAGAGATGAGGGTTCGTGTGATTTATGATACCAAACAAAACATCAAATTAAATGAATCTTTTGAAATATTTTCATTCTAATTCAGCAACAAAAACAACAGGAATTCGCTTTACAAACTGGGATTTTGCACAAATTTGTGCAATTTTCGTATTTATAAATAAAACAAAGAAATCAAATTTTGGATTAAATTTTTTTATTATTATTTCAGTGGGTACGATCAAGTAAAAAAACCAAAATTACTCCTCCTTCCCAAAACTAATGAACTACTTTCACTTATATTTCATATTAGTACCTAACACATGGTTGAGAAAGTTGAAGTCCTGAAAGAAACACTTGCCTAAGTTTTTCAAACTCTTTAATCTTCTTATTAATAATTAAAATAAAATTTAATTTAAAATGCAGGCTTTTAATTGCAGAGTGCACTGGCGGACATCCCAGCGCACAGACAACAGAAAGCATGTTATGGCAACCAATTTTATTGTCAATAAATGATGCTGGTGATTCACTAGCGATTATAAAATTGTAATCAATGGCAACGATTTTTTTTTGATTACATATGTCACCGAATTTCAATCTTCAATATCGATTATTAGAACTAATTTTTTGATTGTTTATTTGTGCAAAAAAAAAAACTAATTTTAAATTAAAAACTAATTTTATTTATTTTCATTAAAATATTAAAACAAAAAAGAGAAAGGTTTTTCTAATGAAATGACAAGACTCGCTTGTTAGTTAAATAATCCATAACGTTTTCGTTTGTTTGTTTGCATGAATTCATGATTAACACGATTTATTCGTTTTTTTTAATGGCTCGTTGGTATTTGTGAAGTGCCAAAACCTTCAAGTTATTGTTAATTTTTAAAAACTACAAATTCTTTTTGAATTTGTTTTATCAACAACAACAAAAAACCAAGCCACCGCAAGTAAAGCGAATCTAAAAATTTTAAATCTCTTTAAATTGTTAAAAATCGATTTTGTAACACAAAAATATTTTAAAATAGGGTAACCGCTCCTAATGTAGGCATGTTCCAGTAGTCGTCATTTTTTGTTTTTAAAACCAAAATAAACAGGTATAAAAGAGAGTTTTCAATGTATAAAAAACCATTTTTGATTAAATAATATACTTAACTCTCTATTTCAAATTAGTTCATCCTACTGAAATGAGTAATTTATTCATTCTCTGAAATGTCGGCAGAAGTGCTTGTTTTCTTACTCAAAATTTAGTGGCAAGGCCAATTTTGAATGGGTTGGTAAAGCTATTATTTGAAATAATTTCCATATTTTAATGGTTTCTATGGAAAAAAACGAGTTGAAATATTGTTTTTGATAAGTTAAAATTAGCAAAAAATAATATTTTTTTTGCTGTTTAATGATGCCGCTCTTAGTTACAAAAATTTTGTATAATTTCCTGTAGTCGTCATTGGGTGCCGACTATTCGTAAATTGTGTTTTTCCAGTAGTCGGCAGAACGTTTTATAAAGTAACTTCAAGCCTGCCGAGTATAGGATCATGTTTCTGGAGTCGGCATTTGATTGCCTTGAAAAAATTTACAGGCAAAATGATATGCCGAGAATAGGATCACAGTGTGACGAGCACTCGGACATGTATGCCGACTACTGGCAAAATTGGTGTATTTTTAAAAAACTATAAATTACTCAATTTTAATAAAAAAAATTTGAAAATAGCTTAATCCATTTAAAACTATACCCAATACTGTACCATTAGAGAGTTATATCAGAGTAATACGATGATCATGTATAAAATGGTAACAATTTGAAAAAAGAGAACGCGTTAAACTGCCGACTACTGCCACATTTACCCTATTAAAAGTTGGTTTGATTAATTTTGCGAAAACTTAATGCTTTTTTTTAAATATATGAAACAAATGAAATTCGGTTGTACCGAATTTTATATACCTTTCATTGCTGTAGCCAAAAATTCGCACATTTTCGTTAAATAGGTATTAAAAATTAAGCCTAAAATATTTCCAATGGGGTGGCAAATGTTATTTAAAATACTTTTCTTAATATATTTTTTTTTAATTTTTTGAAAAGATTAATTAATTTTAAGTAACCAAATTTAATTTAAGGAGAAAAAATCTCTTTATATATTTATGTATACACTTGCTTTCAGCATAGAAGTTTTTATGCTTTCTATTATTAATATCCCTGAAGGAAATGTATTGACATTCACTATTGAGTGAATCTATTCTGACTCCCTACTGACCTTGTCTCCAGTACTACTGAATTAATGTACCCTTTTCAGTGTTCTGTGCTATGGACCATAAACTAACATAGACATGTAAAAAGTGAGTGATGCAAAAGGCCCAAAACAACTGATTGCTAAGGATCTATGAAAGAGAAAGATATATTACACATTGTTTACAAAAAATAGGAAAATTCATGAAAGTAAAATTAAAAAATTATAGAAAAGAGAAATTTTATTATAAATTTATTATAGGAAAATTATTAAAATTTCATGTTAAAGTGATGAAATCAGTGCACGGGTGAACTGCTTCACCTAAATGTGTTGAAAGATGTGTGTTTGTTATGAGGAAAATAAGCTAAACACATAGCACTTTGTGTTACATATTTTACAGTAATAACTCATCAAACGATTGTGCCACAAGAAGAAAAAAAATTATAATTCTGCGGCAATGGAAGATTTTGGAACAATTTTGTTTTATTTCTTAAAAGACTACAACACTGTGCGCAGTTTTGTGTTCTTTTTTTAATAAATTTATTTCAATTAATATTATTGTTATAAATTTTTAAGAAATTAACACAAAAAACTAACCATTGACTGAAAATTTTCACAAATTATGGTTTTCAGCGATAGAAAATAAAGGCAATGAGAGAATTAGCAATTGCTGTGACTGTGTACAAGGGACAAGTATAAAACGCGTATCCCTTTTCAACTGTTTAGTCTATGTTAGTTTATGCTATGGACATTTAACACGTACGTGTCACTAGTTCTTTATGCACTACTGACTAGGTACTCCTCTTGACATCCTATATATAGAAATTGGAAATATATATTTAATAAAGACAGTGGTACTACTAACGATGTACTTCTTTCGGAGATACGAGTATATGTAGACAATATAGCGACATTGGAACTACTGATTTTCTATACATTTTACAATGTAATGTGCCATGGACATTTAACAAAAGATTCACTGTATTTATTTGTTTAAACATACATAAAATGAAAAAAAGTACAATTAAGGGACAGTTCACCAGTTTTTGCGTCTTAAAACTTTTTTATTTCCCCACTAAATAAAATGATACTGCGCCAAAGAAAACAAAAAGAAGCGTTACAGAAATTAAACAAAACCAACACCTTTCTGTTGACGGCGACATAGTAAATAGAGTAGACGCGTTGGTAACAATTTCATCATTTAGATACATAAATCTTGACAAATGTGTTGACTTTGAGATACATAATTCCAGGCTTCCGTTAACCACAAAGTCCAAGGCGAGTTTACACAAATTAGAGAATTCGCTCATAAGCCGTTTGAATTCGATGGCCATGCATATGCCAAAATTAGTAATTTTGTATGTACGAGTATGTGACTGTGCTCGTAATTTGAGCTGTGGATGTGAACAAATTTAAAAATGAAAACAAAAAATTAAAAAAATATTTTAAAGCAAATTATTTAAAACGTAATTGTTAAATAGATAATTTTATTGAAAATTCTACATAAATCAACAAATTTTAATTAGATTCTTGGTGTACGTACTATTACGAACAATGCGAAGAAAAAATATGTGATTAAGGCAAACGTAATCTAATGGACACATTATATGTTTAAATCATACATATTGTTACGAAAAATCATGCTGTTACCCCACTGTATTATATTTCGTAAGAAACTGTATTTATATATGTAAATATAGCAATTTGTTGTTTAAGCTACTACATAGAATTTGTACATGTAATGCTTGTGTGTGAGTTATAAAGTAAAATGTGTAGTTTTTATATCTGAATTAGCATATAAGTTTCGTTTTAGCTTAAAGTGTTATAAATGCAATTATCTAGATTTAAAATGACCGTGACAGTTTGGTTTCATTAGTTCATAAACAGTAAATAAGGTTTGTAACAAAGATGTACGTGAATGCGATTCAAATGCCTTTTTTATTTTTTGAAAATGTGTATTGAATCATCACTAAACATTAACTAAATGAATGCTGTCATAGCAGGATTCACCATAGCAAGTAGTTTGTTAAAATATGCATGTCATGCTTGCATTTTCTATAAGCAGTTAGCATTAACAAAAACAGCGAATCAACTAATAATATTAAAGCTTATGGAAGTTGTTTAAGTACTGTATTTTGTTCTATGTAATATAAATAATAATAGTGTTATCTTACAGAAAAAATATTTTTCAGATACTAAGAGAAAAAATGAAGGCAATACTTCAAATTCAATAATTTATTATTTAAAGATAAATGTAACTATATTTGTAACTCTTGATTAATAATTCTTATTCAGTTAATTACTTTTACAATATAAAGGTTCTAATCTGCTGAGGATTCAGAGTAGCGTCTGATAAAGTGGTCCATATAGATATGCTATCCCCTTCAGTACTTATTGTACTGAGTAAATAACTCTTGGGAATATCATGAGTAAAAGAATAAATTTAAAAACCAACACAATTTCTGGAATTAAGCACAAATAAAGATTAATATTTTGTTAAACTTTTAAATTCCAAATAGAAATTATATTATTATATTATATGTAACTATTTTATTTAAATTTTAATTCACGAGCTCTACGTCTACTTATTTTTCTTTGGCTAAATTTCGCTATTCGTCATATAGCATCTTCAGAAATTTTACAATAACGAATCGTAATAAACTGAAGGTTTTTATGGTAGGGTGAAAACGTAAAAATATTACAAATGATTTCCAACTGCAGATTTTCTGCTTCAATACAATTTCGATACAAGTTTTTAAAATAACTTTTATTTTTAAAAATTTTTTATTAAATTTGTTTGTACAAGTAAACATTTCTGTATTTTATTGCTCTTGCACTTCTATTAATTTATATTTATTTGTTACATTATCCAGCGGGTTTAAATTTATTTTTAATTTTATTTGACTCTACCTGTATTCTAACTAGGATATATACAGTTAAGGAGCATTAACTCGCGAATCAATCATTTCAACCACAAAACTCAATTGGTCTTTGTTTCATATACATGGTTGCGAAATAGAAAAAATAGAAATCAATTCACATGTAACCATAGGTTTCTATTTTATTTGAATTAAACATATTGGCCCATAATCCTAGTTAAACTAAAGTCGGTATCTTTTCAAAACTAATTTTAAATCTAGAAAATTCTTATTTGTGACTATAGTTATGGGCCTTTATGTTTATGGTAATCATAACATGTTTACTATAAACATATTTTTGCATAAATCCAACCATATACATATATACATACGTACGCGCACGCATGTTAGTATATAAATTGCACTTGAAGCATTTGGTTATTTAATTAACTAATTTTTATTTATTTAACATAATTTATTTAACTTCATTATTTCAATTTATCAATAACGTTTGTTTATTATTTTTAACTTTACTTTTTTTAAATTCATTTTTGAATATTTTTAATTTCAATTAATCACTAAGGCCGAGGCCACGCAATGAGCGGCAAAGCGGTGAGCGGCTGAGCGGCAAGTGGCTTATTACTGAGCGTCATTTCTGAGCGGTTAGTGCGCTTAGTTGTTAAAATTCCATTGTCAAGAGAGGTTTGTTTATTGTTTTTACGCGAAAATCGTATTCATATTTACAAGAATTTAATGCGTTTAAGAAAAAAAAGAAGATTTGGTATTCATCCTATAAATGAAGCAAGGCGACATTACGGCGAATTTAACCATTTATATACAAATCTACGCAAATTTCCAGACAGATTTCGGCAATACTGCCGTATGTCTCTGAAATCCTTTGATTTGCTGTTGCAAAAAGTTAACACCAGATTGACAAAACAAAGAAAAGCAATTTCTGCAGAGCAAAGGCTTGTTTTAACTTTGAGGTAAGTTTATTATTTATTTATTTGTTTTGGATTGTGTACATGTATTATTTGCAGGTTTTTAGCTACAGGACATTCCTTTCGAGATTTGGCGTTTGTAATCTATCTTGCCATAATAGTGGTCGGCTTTGTACAGGTGAAATTATAAGCTCCGCATTCACTTTTGCCATGTTTATACTTTGCCGCTCAGAAATCAACTAAAAATTAGAACAAGTTCTATTCCTGAGCGGCGCCGCTTAGCCGCTCAGAAATGCCGCTCAGCCGCTTAGAAATACCGCTCATTGCGTGGCCACTCCAGTTTTTCAATTTTTTGCCGCTCACCGCTCAGCCGCTCACCGCTTTGCCGCTCATTGCGTGGCCTCGGCCTAAGTCATGTTTTTAAAATTTCTATGTTTGAATTTCCTATAAAATTACCGGACGGGCTTATAAATATTACTTGAAGAGGAAAAGCTAAGAATATTATATAAATATAATATTATATTGTTTATTAATATTATTTTAAATTCAATTAATGACATTTCTTCACACTATTGTAAAGCGACTGCGTAAAGTTTTATTTATTACAACTTTCGATAGTTAAAATTAATATATTGTGGGCCAAATAACCGGGTTTTGGCTACAACTTTGGAACTAAATTGCGGTGGATAGTTAAGGACACACTAAACAAAAGCTTGATATTTGACTTGTAAAATTATAACTTCAATTGTCGGTAACTTGTAATAATGGTCTTTAGAGTGTTTAATAAAGCTTTACTCTTATCAGGAACGTTAAGAGTTTAGATAATTATAATTAGTAAACAAAAACAAAAAAATATATAATAATTATTTTATTTCAAGAAAAGAAATTATAATTAAGTGGAAAAATCAAAAAACCTCGCCCAGCATCCTTCTTGCTATACGATTTTTGTATTCGTATTTCCATACACACAGGTCATTTAACAAGCAGACACACACATGCACATGCATCCATAATTTAGACTGCCTGGTTTCTTGTGTGTTAGCACATGCGCACAAGTACATACATATATATACTGGTTTTCTTTAAAGCCCTTGTGACACTTAGGCCCAGGTTTTGACTTCATAATTTAATGTTATTTACTGTAGAAGTTGTCAGGACAAGGAGGAGGAGGAGGAGGAGACTATGGAACACCTTCTCTGCCGGTGCTCAGCCCTGGAAGAACGGCGCATGATTCTCTTTTTGTGATCTTTGTGTCCTTTCCCTTCACTCTTCTATTGCTATCCTTCTTCTTCTTCACTTACTTCTATACAGGTATCACAAAGGGACCACGTCAGAGGACCCAAGTGAGCCCAGCTTCTGTTTTTCTTATTTGGGAGCCCTGAGTAGCCTAAACCTAACCTAACCATGTCTTTAAGTGACATTTCAATACAAATATCAGCTTGAATTAATACTTTATAAAAAATTAAAATTTCGAAAATAATTAATTCATTTGCAAAAACATTTCTGAACTAATTGGGTTATATACTTCCTTAGAGAATAAACGGGTACTTAAGTACTCATAAAATTAACAACACTAAAAATATAAGCTTATCTCAACAAAAAGGAAAACAAAAAAATATTTCATTAAACATGGATTTTTGACATTTTTCTTTGGTACTGTTGATCGTAAGTGAAACTAAAATTCATTTCTTATTGTTTTAATAATTTTTATATATTTCTTAAATTTTACAAAATATTTTTATTTTAAACTTCTTTTAAAAAACTTGATTTGTAAACATAAACACAAAACAGCTGTTTGAATAATTCTTACAAGTAAAAGTTTTACCAGTAAAAATTTGCAAGAATTTTTTTGTGTCTCAATTTTGTACTCTCTTTTGACGCTCTCTCGTTGCAAATTTTTTGAGTTAATGAACACTTTCCAGTAACAATTGTTACAAATTCGTAACAATTTTTAGTTATTGAACAGACCTTATAACACAGTCGATAATTTCGTGGTGCTGCCAACTTTTTGTCGTACTTAAATAAGAACAATGAATTGTGACCGAAAAACTGAAACTGTATTTAAATAACAATTAACTGATTGCGAATTAAGTACGAAGTTAAAAACTGGGCATTAATCGTTAAAATCCATTCACATAAATTCAGCCATTCATTATTGCCTAGTATTATTAGCAGAGACAATTTCAGGCACACATCTTTATGAATAGTAGTGAGTGAAAATCGCTGAAAAGTGGAAGAGAAATTGGGTGAAGCTGGCAACCTTCCTTGGGATGTACAGATAATATGTGACAAACAAACAAACAGAAATTAAATTTATTTATATAGACAGATACTCTTTGCTATAAGTAAGAAGAGGTAAATAACTCTGTGATTCCGTTTGTACACACAGAAAACAACTTCGGTTGTGAAAACTAAATTTGTTTTCAATCAAAATTTTGTTAAAAATATTTCGAGCTGTAAGACCAAATTTCGATTATCACAATTCAATTCTCACAACCGAAGTTGTTTTCTCTGTGTAATTTCTAAGCAGTACTTCTCCCGCGCTAAGTATTATGTATCCTTATAAATAGCAGGGTTGATTAAGAGATGTCCGTCTGTCTGTCTATCTTCGTAGTTGTTGAAATCAACTTTTTGTTAGACTAAGACCACACACAGGAATCTTAGTTGGGAAATTCATGATTTTGTAGGAGAAAGAGGAAAGAAGAATGGAAAGGGGTACAAACTTGCTCGTACTCAGCAATTCCCTTTTGTTCTCTCTTCGTATCTTGTATAAAGATATAAAAAAGAACACAGGTAGCTTGAAGGCTGACTGAATAACAATGCTAAAATTGCCGAAACAAAAAATTTTTGTGTGAACAAACGACAATTTTGAAAGAGAATTCAGAGAGAATTGCCCAACTAAATTTGCTGTCTGTGGTCCTGGTCTTAGTTTTATATGTATATTTTTAAGCTGCACGTGTGCGTAAAGCAGCAGACGTTACGTGTTCATGTATAAAGGGTGGCCCACGTATGCGATAGAAATTACAAACGGAATCACGAACTTATATGTATATAATTTTCCTATTTACAGTGAAGGGTATCAAAATACTTTTGGCCAAAAAATTAAAAATTGTTTTTTAATGCGTAAGAACAATACTTGGATGAATACAGTTAAATACTCCTGCCTTCCAAATAGACTCTAAAGAAACTGCTTATAAAAGAAAGCTGTCTTCTAAATAGTTGCTCAAAATGCTTAAGGTTCCAAAAAATTTTAATAAAATCATTTTTTGTATAGGAAAGTTTGTGTGTGCCTTAATTTCTAACAACTCGCTCAGCAATATTAAGAAAATTTTTACAACAGAAGCCTCTTGTTTTATTAAGACTAAACAAACAACAAAAAACAGCAACAGAGAAAAAATTATGACATAAATCAAAATTTTTCAGAAAAACCTTTACGCAGGCGCAAAATTCATTCGACCATAAAATATTAATTCTGCTGTTCGTTCATATTTATTTATTTTTTTATGATTTATATGCTGCACACAAAGCAAGCATAAATATGAAATATTTTTTATTTATTTATTTGTTTTTTATCTTTTTCTTTTTGCTAAAAGTATCCAAGTAAATAGTTTGTTCCTTGAGACAGGCAGCACTTACACTGAAACAAACAAACGCACCCTAAATTTACAACTAGTGGTGGCCCTCTTTTTTGTTAATGTTGTAACAGAATAGAAGAGAATAAAATTGAAACAATGTGCTCATGGTATTTTGTGTTGGCAAAACAAAACGTTAATTATAAATTCAAATATGAATTTTTGTTGTTGTCTGTCCTGCTTTAAGCGAGAATTATCCTGTAACAAAAATTTAATTTTTTTTCTACCAAAATATAAACTGTCACTTGTCAGTGTTGAAGACTTTATGAGTTTCCATTAGACTAACTCCGTTTAGGTTTCCTTTTCTGTAGCTTCTTGTAGTCTGTCATATTTTTTCTTGTTCAAATTAAGAGAAAGGAATCTCTTTAGGTAATAAATCATATTTTTCTGATAACTAGAAATTTTTTTTTCTTCAAGAAAATACGCACAACTTGTAAAAAGGCCACCAGTGCTTAAGCATAATTGTAAGGATTTTTTTTGGATAGACAACATTTGTAGTCGAATTTACGTTGCCACGTATCATTGTTTTCGCCTTGTAATGTTTGATCTCAAGATAAGGAAAGCAATGGAACTTTCTACGCGGACGTCTGAAAGCTATTTTTGGTTTTTTGGGTGTCGAAAGTTATGTATCGATTTTAATAAAATTTTGAGATTTTTTAATGAAACTTACGAGACTGATATGCTTGTAGAAAAAACGGCAAATTTTTTTATTTCTTTTTGTTAGAAGTTAAAAAAATTTAAAACTTTAAATTTATAATAAAAAAGGAAATTTTCGCCACAGCTTCCACGATATCTTTGAATTTAATGAAGGATAAGCTGACCCTCCCATGTATTTAAAGCACTTGATAATTTTGCACTAAACTACGAATTTAGCAAAAGGATTTTTTTATTCTATTCGAAAAATATTTATTTTTAATTCCTTATGGAATTGCTCAATTTTCGCAACCCTAAAGTGGTAAAACTCAACAAATTCAAAGTGGGAAAAATTATTTGAAGTAGTACAGGACAATGTGCGGGTTGGTAATTAAAATGCAGATGGCGGCCTAACGGCCCTCAATTAGAGTCGCAAGACTCCGTTTTGAACCAATGCTGATGGTACCGATTAATAGTTTCTTTATGATTGAAACGATTTTTTTTGATGGATTATGCTCAGGTTTTCAATTAAATGTTTGCTTATAAAGACTCTTTATTTAGACTCTTTTTTTTAAGAAAAGAAAGAGAAGAAGCTTCTGCAACACACCAACATTCATTCAAATAAAACAAAATTAATTTTCTGGTATTAAAAATGTTGACTCTAACAAAGCAGAAATTTTGAATTTTTCATTAAAATAAAAAAAAGGAAAACGAGTCATCCAATAATAAAAACAAACTGGAGTCTAATCGTCTGCTGCAGAAAGAACAAAATTAAACTGCTCTTAAACCAACAACAATAAGTAAAAATTTATAAAGTCTCCAAAGTGTCTTCTAAAAGTAGAATCTCATGGTTTTTACGATCAAGTATTTTTTTTTTATCTTTTAAAAGAAAAATAAATATTCAAATGGGAGATTAACTAACCCACGTTGCAATGAGTTTCTGCTTTTGTTCTTAATGGATTTAAAATGTTAAACTTTTTACAGAAAAAAGAAAAAAACGACAACAAAAAATAAAAAATCCAATCAAGGCCAATGACATATCGTTTAGATATTGATGCGTGTGTGTGTGTGTTTCGTATTTTAGTCCATCGATAGGGTAAATTTTATGCTCTTTAATGCACCTAACATTGATGCTTTTGAACAAAAGCAGTTGACTTGCGAGGAGCACCTAAATGAAGTTTTCTTTTGTTGTGTTGTTTTTTTCCTTTTCAAATTTGTAGCTTAAAACACACGCGCACACAAAGCGGAATCCACAAACACACAGTTGAAAGTGCTCAAGTGGACACCCTGCTGTTTATGGAATTCTGGCAAGCGGGTGTCAAGCTCAAGAACGAGCACTAAAAATGCCAAAACGTCATAAATTAAGAGACGCGCTTATGTGTTTCATATTTTTTTTTTTTTTTTTTATTAAAATTATTCTTGTTATTATTTCATATTTATTTCGTTTTTTTTATTTACTTTTTAATATTTTTTGATTTTGTTTTTATTTCGTAAGAAAAGATATTTTGAATCCCCATCGCTTTTTTTTTGTGAAGATTTTAGGTGCGAAAATACTGATGCTGAGTTTTTTTTCTTTTGTATCAAGTTTTAATTTTTATTGTTTTTAATTTAATTTTGTAATCCGGAATTTAAAATTTGTTTCAGTAACGCATACCAGCGCAAATTTTTAAAAACGTTAAAACGTTTGAAGTGAATCTTGGAATTTTTTTATTGAAAGGGGAGATGGGAAAAATGAATATTAAAAACGTTTAAGGAAAATTTTATTTGGAATTTTATGAAATATATTTTTGAGAGGCTTTACCGATTTACAAATGTTACGTTTTCTTGTTTTAGTCTCCAGCTTGAAAGGGGAGGAATTATTTTTTATATACTTCCTCCAGCCCAGATTAGGTTGCACAGACATTCTGCCACAGAAGAAATCAGTTGGATCTCGTGAGCGGAGAAAGTTCTTCACATTTTGAATTGTCCAATGATTCCAAGCCCCGGACAGTAAGATATATACGCCAATTTGTCAAACTTTCAAGGAAGCCTTTGTTACTCCCAGTTGCAATAGGTTTATACTCAAATAAGATTATAACCCGGCAACTAATTCAGTAGTCATATTTGTGAGCCTCAGCGGTACACCAACCTAGTGGCTCATTCACAATAATTTTCTCGGATACACCCATGTGGTCCTATGACACAAAAACTTCCATTTTATAATGTCGAGCCAACTCATTTAGAGAGATGCTTGGCATTCAAGAGCTTATCTGAATAATCCCACTCCTTTTAATGGGCGATAATTCAGAAGAATAACAATAGCTTCCACCTTAAACCTTCCTGAAAGGGAGGCACACAGTAGCCTCTATTCCCAGTTATGCTTTAAAGTATGTCATCATAGTTCCTTATGGCACTGAGTCTAATTGCAGATCTCAAGAGCAATTCCTTGATCCTCAAATTTGCAGAAACAAATAATTATTAATTTCAGTTGTTCGTTTCTCTTTTATTTTGTGTTATGATTTCATTTTAATAAAACAACTTTAGCTTTACTAGATTTATAACTTTTTTATTATATTGTTCCAAGTGGCAGGCAAATGTCTGTCATTCACTTATAATTTATTCAGTCATAATTTGTATCGATTTAAGTTTTTTCTTCAACCAAGATACACACATATAAGCCATTGTTGGACACTAGAATCTCATACTTAAATGCTGAAGAATTGAGCAAACATAAACACAGGAAAAAATTTAGGAATTTATATGCATGACAACAACCATCAAATAAGAGACAAACAAAAAATAGTTCTCATCATGTGCAGTTGGAACTCTCAAAATATTTAGATGAACAAATGTAATTAACGCACTCTCAAGCGTCGCCAACTAGTGTCGCCAACAAAGTTTTTTCTTTTTTTTAAACTGGGCTCCATCACCATCAATATTTGTTAAAACACTTAGGTAAACATTGATCATCTATTTGTGTAACGACAAAAAAAAGTAACAGCAGCAGCAACAACAATTTTCAAGTAAACAAACTGGCTGCAAAACAATTACTTACAGCACTGTTTGTTACTACAACTGTGTAAATTTTAGTACATAAATTTACACAAAAAAAACAAGTTGAATTCGGCTGTGACGCGTCTCATATACCCTTCGCTGTGTTAGCCAATTACAAAAACGGCCAGTTTATTAAGCTTGAGGTCATATTATAAATATTTATTTATTTATTTTTGTAGCAAAATATCGATATAAAAATAAACTTTTATAATACGACCTCAATCTTAACAAACTAGACGTTTCAATAAAAAAAGGCCAAATAATTTTATAAGTAAAAAAGAGCTGCCAAATATTGATAAAACTAATTGTCTTTGAATACAAATTTTTTATTAATCCTAAAACAAATAATTAATTTCCGTTCAAGAAACTAAAATTAAAGCGTTCTAGGGAACTTTATTTTTCAGAGCAAGTGTCTGCAGGCACTCAATTTTTAAATTAAAAAAAATCTGAGAAAGAGATGCAATAGGAATGCAAAAAAAAAATATAATTTAATTTTATTTCAAAAACATTTGCAAACATTTTTTACGCCAAACAAATTTTATTAAATATTTAATATCAATTAAAAATCTTCGAATTAACAGCAAAAATCAAAAAAATCCGGTTTGAATAAGATTTCTGTATTTGTAGTTCTGTTACACTGTAGTGCCATCAGTGGCACTTGACCTGTATAGTGCCATCAGGACACACACACGTTTGCCTGGTTTTGTGTTTTTATGCACATGCACAGTTAAAAAATTTCCATAAAAAACAAAGAAATAAAATTAATGAAAATCTAAAATTTCGGTTGTAAATGTGATTTTTCTCCCCCATTTGTGTACCGATTGCTCTCATAAATGAAAAGTCAAAATTTCGGCTGAATTTTTTATTTTTCTCGGCCAGTTGTGAACCAATCGTTCTGGTTTTTGGCACAATCATTATAGCTGTCATTTCTGCTAAAACTGCTAAGACCCACTCAGAAAAGTGGTCAATAATCTTTTGACTCACAGATATTTAAGAACCGATACGGCTGAATTTCAATAGCAACCGAAAGACAGAATTAACTGACAGATTGGTATGCTATACTTTTCTGTACGTTGCCTAGGGGCTTGAGAAAGTTGATTTCAACGACTACACAGACAGACAGACAGACGGACATCGGTTATTCGACTCTGCTATTTATAAGAATTCAAAATATATATATTTTATAGGGTGTCCCATGTACAGCTTAGAAATTATTTACAGTGAAGGGTATAATAACTAAATTACAAGCACTAGAGAGAGAGAGAGAGAGAGAGTAAAACATGTAAGAGCGTGTTTGTGTGTCCAGAGCACACATCTAGCAAACAAAAAAAATTTAAATTATAAAAAGTAGGATAAGAAAAAGAGACAAACAATTTGAATAAAAAATTAACACCCAACAATCGATTGTATGGTTGATTGAATTGAAGGCGACTTTGTTTTTGTTATTGTTCATATTTTTTTTCTTTTAGTGTTTTCTGCTGTGCTGCTGATGTTATTGTTAACTTTAAGTACTACTGTTTGGGTTCTTTTGTTATGAACACAAACTAAAAATTAAACAAATAGTAGCAGCATGTTAAACTAAGCTGAACTGAAATAAATAGAAATAAATTTAAACATATGGCCAGTTAGAGGAGCAAACATACCAGTTAAAGGAGGGAGGAATGTAGGTTTGTCTAGGTAAATACCATGTTGAACATTTCATACTGCTTTCCTAAATGATGTTAAACATTAAAAATGTACCAAAAAATTTGTTTTAAAGGGAGCAGAGAGTGTGAATGCAAAGCGTCAACTAACTATTCAATAACAATTAGACAACTACAGTGGGGCATAAATAAGATCAAAGTAAAGAAAAGAAATAGTATATAACACCTGCAACGAAATCTTGTTTATTGCATCATGTAACTCTAAAGAAAAATAAGTATAAATACCGGCACATGTACTACATTTGCTGAGAACATATAGAACGAAATTACTGCTTTTCATGGCGAAAGTATCTACATGCTAACTTCATTAAAAAGTTTTGCTGTGAGTAAAGCCATTTATATTTATTACCAGTTTGCTCCCACACTACTCCCACTGTAGGAAATACATTTGCAAATGTGTCTTTGTGGGAGATTGCTTGTTTACACTATTCCAAAGTGATCATCTATTCCGTACATGTACACACATGAACTTACATGTATACTTACTCGTATGTATAAAATCAGGTGTACAAAATTAAAAAAAAAAAAAAACCTGAAAAAAACTGCTCTTGTTTACATTCTTTGTACGAGTTGTTTCTATTGTGAGATTACATGTTTCATTGGAAAAAATAAAAAAAAAACAAAGTAAGTGAGCAAAAGTAAACAATAAGTTTTGGTTAATGTTTATTTAATATTTACTAATTAGTTCTTTTTTAACAGATTTTTATACCATTCAGTGTAAATAGGAAAGGTGTGTACGTATGTAGAAATTAGTGATTCAGATTGTAGTTTCTACAAAGTATATAAACATATATTCTGGATCCTTAGAGTTGATTAAACGATGTTAATCTGGCTGCATGTCTATCCCTGTAGAATAGACAACATACAGAAAAGTTTAGCATACCAATCTGTCAGTTGTTGCTGTCTTCAGATTGTTATTAAAATGCAGTCTGATCGATCCACACATGAAGAAAAAAGATAGTTGAATATGGTCACCGCAAACATAGTGTGTTCTTCACAAAAATATTATTGTTAATTTGAACATTATTATGATCACGATAAACATGTTTCTAATTATTTTTAACCATATTATGCTTAGCGTCTTAGATCAACCATATTATTTTTGATAAAATTTTAACTGCAACCATAAATATGTTCATAGAAAACATAATAATGATAAAAACATGGTTGTAAGTAAATTGTTTTCTTTTTTATAAGACCATATAAATAAAGTAAACGTTCAAACTAAACTGAGCTTTGTGGCTGAAGTGGTTGAGTGGCGAGTTAATGCTTTTTAACTAAATATTCCCAAGTTTGAATCCTGGTAGTCAAATAAAATTAAAAAATTCAAACCCGCTGTATTATATAATAAATAAATAAAAATTAATAGAAAATAAAAATCAATGAAACAAAAAAAATTTTATTTGTACACAAAATTTATATATTAAACATTTTTTTTTAAATATTTATATATAAATTATGTATGTATTAAAAAAAATTTAACCCTGACCGGGGGTTGAACCACAACATCTGCAGTTGAAAGGTATTTTTAATATCTTTGATTTAAAATTTTATATGGTTAGATGCAATCATAAATCTATCCGTACTATGTTTCCCCCAGAATATGGTTGCCTCAACCTTATTTTTTTTTTCGTGCATAAATGGCAGAGCTATGCGTGAAGAACCGTGACTGCCTCTTTTTTAACAATTTTTGGGGGTGGCTTTTTAGGATCAAAAAAAGTGTTAATCAGTTTTGGTAACCAACACGATGATTATGTTTTATATTTTTGTTATTATTGAATTAAAATTAGAATAAGTATAGAAATCATAAGCTATTGAATACTTAATAGTTGTTATTACCAATATAATAACGAGGAGAATCAAACATATGCTATAAAAATGTGTTTTATGCGCATTAAAAATGTTGTAAAAGCATGGAAATATGCTCCAAAAATCCAATAATACGAGTATATGCTTTAAAGGTAACAAATACAACTTGTTTAATAATAAAAATCAACATTTCATTTAGAAAACCTAAACATAATAAGAAACAAAGCAGAAAGTAACAAAAATTAAATATTCATTGAGATCTGAATATATAAATACACAAGTATATGCGAGTATTTAATGCTCTTATCCAAAAAAAGTTGACGTAGACTTTAAAGTAAAATTTATGAAAAAATTATATGAAAAATTTCGATATCGTTGACTTTAAAGTCTACGTTCTTTTTTTGGATAAGGGGGTTAACTTTTAGTAAATAAGACAGTTTATCATTCGTAACCGCTTTTGCATAAGCAATAAAATATTGACTTAAGTAAACGATAATCATATTTGGAAATTTGTTTTGAGGAATTTGCATTTATGTATGTCAATAGCTTGGTAAATTAAACAGTGAAGAATATTTTTGTTTTTATTGCTAAAACATGGAACAATTAAAATATATTCTAAAATTGTTATATACCAAAAAATGCAAAAACATGCTCTTATACGGAAATATGCAATAAAATGGAAAAAATATTAAAAAATATGCACTGAAAAACCTATGCCAAAATTCGTAAAAAGCTTGGAACATACAAATAAATCATCCAACTATTAGAAAAGACATGCACAAAAGAAATTTCCAAAGTATAAATAAAAATTAGTTGTCTCTTCTCTCACTAGACGGAAGGTATCATATCTCTTAATTCTTCTGTGTCCCTCGAACTGTGCAAAAATTTTAAAGAATCGATGCATTCCGCAAGTGATCGTGAAAAATTAAATTTTTGCTTTTTTTAATTTTTGTTTTGTTTTTTATAGAAAAATTCAAATTATAAATGTGCGTTATGTGTATGCAAACATGTGTGTGCTCACACAGGAAAACAGGCAGTCGTGATTATATTTACATACATGGAAATGTATATCTGTTTACAGCCTTATGAGGAGGTTTTCTAAGGTTTTTTATTTTTCATTAAACATTTTTTGTCTGAAATTAAAAAATTGTTTCAGCGTTGATTGTTTTAAAAAATTTTTTTAAATTTAATATTGAAATTTATTTTGTTTTCTTATCGGCTATCTTTCTTAGAATTCTTTTTCCCAATAAGAATTTTAGAATTGTTTCATGTGTGCTCCAAGCATGATTACAGACATTTTATCGCTTTTACAAAGAAGGATGTAAGAGTAGATTTTTTGTGTGTTTTTAATTTGAATTTCTTTTAAAAGAAATAAATTTTTTATTTTTAGTATAATATTAATAGCAAAATATTCAAAGAAAATTATTTTAATTATTATTTGCCATTTTTTTAAAAAATTAAAAAAAAAATATCAATATTTGGCTACTACAGTGAAGTGTTACTACAGACTCAGCACTGCCGAATTTAACTTGTTTTTTGATATAAATTTATCCGTTATTTATTTTAAACGTTGTGCTGTTTGTTAACATTTTTAAAATCATTTAAAACTAAGCTTTTTACCATTAACAATAAATGTAAATATGTTTTCAATTTAAACTCGAAAATGCATAATAAAAGTGGCATAAGTTAAAAAACATATTTTTACAGAAGAACCACTTAAAATTTAGCAAATTTCTCATCTTTGTTATGGGAAGAAATGCATGTATAAAATGGGTGTCCTCCTAGATTGGTGGGTAGTGCACTATATTATCAATCCGGGGTTCGCAGGTTCGATTCCTGCCTAGGCTTTGGGTAATTTCTGCAGAGAAGCCAAGAAGCTTCGTAATTTTGTGCTGTTAAAAAAGATTTTATTCTAAAGAGCAGATTGAAGGAAATTAACGAAATGAGCGATATCTTTTTTTTTTTTATAAAAAAAATTAGTCTTTTATTTGAAGACTTGGGTGCAGAAAATTGGAATTACAGGGCAGATTTCTACTATAAAAGCCAAGAAATTTTTTTATAGACGTATAGAACTTTAAGTTCGCATTACTGTTCAAGATGGCCACCGATTTAACAGCTGTCAAGTGATTTATTCTCAGTTTGGTTTGGCAATTCATCATGAATAGACTCACGCCTGAACAACGCTGCAAATAGTTCAATTTTATTTCGAAAATAATGGTTCTGTGCTGAATACGTATCGCGCACTACGTCCATTTTATCGTCCAAAATCGTCCATAAGAGCAGCTAATTCGATTAACCATGGACCGTTTTCACACCACGTTTACTCTTATTGATAACTCTCATCCCCAGAGACGCCGTACGGTGCGTACAGAAGAAGCTATTGCTGCTGTAGAGCGTAGCATTGAGGATGACCCGAATAAGTCTATCCGCCATCGAGCACAGGAATTGGATCTGTGTCCATCCACTTTATGGAAGATTTTGCGGAAGGATCTTGGTTTGCGTGCTTACAAAATCCAACTCGTGCAAGAATTGAAGCCAAACGATCATCAAGTAAAGCGTAGATTCGTCGAATGGGCCCAAAACGAGATTGCCGTTGTTCCCGATTTTCATAAGCGAATTTTGTTTAGCGATGGAGCGCACTTCTGGTTGAATGGCTACGTCAACAAACAAAACTGCCGCATTTGGAGTGAAGCTAATCCTCAAGTGTATGTCGAAACACCGTTACATCCAGAAAAACTGGCTGTTTTGTTGTTGGTCCGTACTTCTTCAAAAACGATGATGGCCAGAACGTTACAGTCAATGGTGATGGGTATAGAGCCAAGATTACTAACTTTTTCATTCCTGAATTGAACAACCATGATGTCCAGGAGCTGTGGTTCCAACAAGACCGCCTAATTTCACGTTTTGGACCTGTGAATTGGCCTCCAAAATCTTGTGATTTAACACCGCTAGACTACTTTCTGTGGGGATATGTAAAGTCATTGGTCTATGCGGATAAGCCACAAACGCTTGACCATTTGGAAGACAAATGTTGGAAAAAGTCATTGAAAATTGGACGTCCAGATTGGACTACATCCGAGCCAGCCGTGGCGGTCATATGCCAGCAATCATATTTAAAATGTAATACCACAAGATTATCTTTCGGATAAATAAAATTCATGTCAATCGAATAATCCATCGTTGTTTTATTGTCTATAAAAAAACACCCTTTACTATTAGTCCGCAAAAATTAAATGTCTATTTGACAAGATATTGGCTTGTGTTGAGAGTGATTTTATTTTTAATAAAATTGGAAAAGTCTTAAGCCTCTTATTTTTATTTTATTTGATTTGTGAAATGCTTTTAATATATTTTCGTTTGTTTACAATCTCAATTTCGTGAAAAATTTTTAAAACTTATTTTTGAAAACTCTTTAATGAGATTGTTTGACAATTTTGAAATATTTTGATCTTGTTTGTATTCTAAGCAAAAGAACCCTTAATGAGTAATAGCTCGTTTGTGCCTAAGTTTTCTTTATAAATAGTGCGACTGGACTTACTTTTTAATAAAATTAACTTAAATAACAACTGCCTGATGGTTTACATAAGATAGTCTTAGAGAAATCATTGAATAGTGGGTGTACAAGTGGTCTTTTAAAACTTCCATGCACTTCTACAAATATTTCAAAACTAAAATTTGCTTGCAGGCTTTTGGGCGGCCAACAAACGTCAATGTATAAGCCGTAGGCGTCATTTTGATAATCTTGACGTTGACAAAAAGTGATGTCGGATTCGCTACGCCAAATATTCGATTTTATGTAAAATTAATAGCATTCCAGGCCCAACTCCTAACATTCGAAATCGATCAAAATAATTTGAAAATTTTGAAAAAAAAATGCACGATATTCATGAGGCGATTTGGTCTGTTTAAAGGTTTTCTTTTTTTTTTTTATATAACAGTATGTAGAATAAGTAGAAATACGGTAATTTTTTTAAGGTAGGATAAAGTTTTTCATAATTAATTTACACAGGCCAACAAGATATAGTATTGTTATTGTTATTATTATTAATAATATTTAATATTAGAAATTAAATAATTCTAATTTTAAATTTGTTAATGAGCACTGGTAATTTTGACTATCGGCTCCCAGGGTCTGGGCAGGAATTGAACCTGTGACCCACCAAATAAAGTAATTTTTGTTCGAGAGTGACCAAGTACAGATGTAGTATGTAATTTCTTTTTGTCACCTCGAATTTTTATTTCGTTTTGTTCGTGAGTAATTTAAAAAAAATACACTTTTATTATTTACATTTCGCTCACATTAATTTCAAAACGTGCAATTTGGTGCTTAGTACTACTTTTACGTTAAATTGCATACTTAATAGCAAAAAACTTACATACGAGTATATGTGCTTCCGATTTGGGAACGTTAAATTCATTTTGCTTATTTTCTTTTATTCGTAATAACTAAACGCTATATCTGTCACTTTTATACAAACGCCGAGGAAGTCGCTGAGTTTTTCAAAATTCTAACTTCAAGCCTTAAATCTCTGGTTACTCGGTGGTTCTAAGTAAAAAAAAATCCAAATTCAACTTTCTGATTGCTTATGATGCGTTGTATAAATTTACATTTCCCTTCCAAACTTTGCAGTGCTACAATTAAAGCTAAAATTTTTATATTAAAAAGATTTTTTGCTTATCCTGAAATATGTATGTTTTAAATGTAACTTAGGCCATTTTTGAATTTGTATGACTTAGCTTTAGTGCAGAGAACGGAATGAGTGCCTTACAGGCATACCTAAATTGGGGCGGGAAGCGTTTTTTATCTGTCAAATTTCTCATGCCCATACAAAATGTATGGAGCATGTATTGGAAAATCTAATTTTGACAGCGCGTTTTGTAGTGAAGTTGGCTGCAAAATAATGTTTTTTTTTTATTTTTGATCAGTAATGACATGTTAGCTAGTTTTTTTTTCTTAATTTAGCTATATTTTTGTTTGTCTTTAGTTTGTTTTATTAAACCAAATCACTACTCGAGAAAATACGCACCACCAGCACTCTTTATTAAGGATGATGCTTTAATATAAATAGAGGGTGCTAAAAATACTCCGCTTGCCGCTCCAATTTAGGCTGGACTGTTATTTGTTGCCTTTGAATAAAATCATAAAAAATAATTGTTGTCAATTCACATAATTTCAAAAAGCAATACATGACAACAATCGAAAAAAGTGATTGTAATGAATATTATGCATTGTATTACCTGTTTTCTATTAATTGTTCAAAATACTCAAAACACTCACAAAAGGCAACGAATACAAAAAGAATGGTATGAATAGTTATAATGTTGTTTGAATAAAATTCAAATTTTTTCCTTAAAACTGACACATGTATATTTTTTACTATTTTTCATGAAAATAGAAAATGCCCCAAAGAAAATTTAGAGTCTAGTGTCTACATGATACTAATTTATCAACTATTTTTCTTAACTTTAGCCATGTTCTAATGTTGCCACTTTATTAAGTGAAATCGGTGCATTATGCTGTAGAAAACCCTCATTAAAAAATTACTTCGAACAAAATTTTTGTTCTGAATAAGTAAAAAAAAAGCTAGCTAATGTTGGTGTTTGTTTTTTGTGGTCATTTTGAATTTAAGAAAGTCTTTCCGAATTTTGTATTTTTTTTTTATTGTGTGAAAAATATCGGAATTTATTTTTTTTTTTTAATTTCCACAGACTTTCTTTTTAATAAAAATAAATTAAATTATAAAAATGACTTGAGCCGATAGCCTATGCAGCTAGCGCTCCTCATTTACATTTAGTCTTAGAATTTATTCTAATGATTAAATAAATTATAAATAAATAAAATATAAAAATTACGAGTGCCGAACGAATGGTTTGAATGTTTTTGATTTTTTCTACATACATATATGAAAATTATGAATTCTATAGCAGAAATCTAGAAATTTTCAGGTTCTACCTTTTCTTTATAAAATATTTTCTTCCAATAAAACTGTTACTCTTTGGAACTATAGATTCAGTTGTTACATAAGCAACAAATAATTCGTAATAAAACAAAAGCGGTTAAAAGTACTACGTGTGTCTGTAAATGTTTAACCCTATAGCAACAAAAAACAATTCAATTAAAAGCTTTTAATCAGTAAAAAAATATTCTTCTATTTTTCTCATCTTTGTTTCGAAACCAGCTTTAGTATTGTTTAATAATTAACGTAAAGTGATTATTAGCATTAAGTCATAGAATTAATAAAAAGGAAAATAAAAATACTCATTGTCAGCGCTATTGTGTGATGTTAAAACCAAACATCTGTCTAAATAATTTGCTAAGTAAATACAAGATAAAGAGACAATGATGATAATAATTGTTAATAATAAAAAATAAAATAAAATAAAATAACAACTAACTAAAGACATCGTTTTCAATAGAATGTTTATTTTAACTGTTTTTCTCTTCTCTATGTTTTTTATAACTTTTTTTATAGACAAACTAGAGATTATCTGTGTATTTAACTCGTTCCTTTTGGAAAACAATTGTGCCAATTCTATTCTAATATTCTATGACAGCATAAATACGTACATACTCGTACATACACACATACATATATTTGTCTATTAATTACATTGTTAACACAAATGCAATTGCCTATCTCTATGTGCATGTGTCAGTGCACATAGTTGATGCAACTGTGTAAAATGTTTTTTTATTACTGTGTGCCTCTCTCCCTCCCTCTCTTTAATAAAATAACAAGACTGTAGTTGCCAGACTATTTCATAAATCTCAAAACACTCTAGTCAAAAAGTCCACTCAACTATGTACACCTAATTCTCTTTTTACAGGAATTTGATTTAACACAAGTTAAAAAGAAAAAAAATTTTTCTTTTCATTGCTTTACACTACAGTCACACGATCAAGTTTTTTTACAATTCTCTTTCAAGAAATTTACACATAATGCTTGTCCAAATTCACAAAAATTTAAAGCTGTGACGTAGGCTGCACGCAATTTCAAAGCAAGTTTTTCAACAAGATGTTATCAAGAAAACAAATAAAATTTATTGCTTCCTTGAAATTATTGGAAGAAAAAAAAAAAAAAAAGATTTGTCGCATCCGGATTTTTTGCTGCTTTCAATTTTAGCTTTTTCGGCACTGTACGACGTTCGAAATGACTTTATTTTTCTTAACCTCTTCCACCGACAGTTTTGTTTCGGCGGCAATAGTGTTATGTGCCTTAATTTTTAAATCATTCTGTCTATATGTGGGAATATTCATGTTCCACAGAACTTCATGGCTTCTGTATAACTCTATGAACCGCAAAACGTCGTTATATTTGTTTAATTTGTTCACAAACATATTATCAAAAGAACTGCAGTCAGCTGTTTTCTTGACTGAAATTTGAAACACTCAATTGAACGAAAAATTGAAAGCAAATTTTAAAAGTGTGAGTGTATTGGTAAAAATATGAGAGAAATTTTAAAATTTGAATGAAAACTTGATCGTGTGACACCCAAGTTAACACGATTTTTACCCAATTCAGAAATAATTTCACAAGATGATGAACAAAATTATATCTTTTTTTAATTTATTTTTTATAATGTAATTAATGAACTAAAATATGTAAGCACTAAGTAAATACAATATTCTTAGAACATTTCTATCGTGTAAAAAGAGAATTAGGTGTATTAAAAACAAGTGATCAGAATGTATGTATCTGAAGTCTGAACAAATTGAATATGACTGTGTTGCATATTAAAATTCAATGTTCTATGAGATGGCATTTAAAAATGTTGCAAGTAAATGTGTTTGTAAAATTCCCATATAAAAATTAAGTTGCCAGATATTAGCAACCAGAAAATCTTTTATGCGCAATTCAAACAAAAAGATTATGTCTTATCGAACAAATTAAAAAAAAAATTGTGTAATTTATTTTGATAACCAGCGTTTCCAGGACTTTAAAAAAAACGATAGAAAAGGCTAAAGCACGCCGAAAAAAATAAGCTAGAAAAAAGTTAAAAAGCTACAGCTTAAAATTCAACATTTATAAAAAATATATGAAACATCAAAAACTAAAGAAAATATATAATGTCGTTTTTCACATGGCTTAAAAATTACCAAAATCAAAAAGGAATTTAATCTGTAGGCTCTAATCTTTCTGGTAGTTTTTATTTTATGATGCAAAACGGAAACTGCCAAAATTTAAAAAAAAAATTTAAATAGTCAAAAGTAACTTCTGAGTATTTGGGCAGTATATTACAAATCTAGATGACCTCCCCTTTAGAATGATATGTGTCTCATCTCGTAATCTTGTATAGTTTGTCCGTAAGCTGCGAAAATCCCTGCTGCTTTAACAGTACTGGAGTATACGCAAATTTAAAAATAATCCATAGTAACTACCGGACGAACCATAGACGATTAAGGGATAAGAGATATACCATTTTAAAGGGAAGGCTGTCTAGCTTTGTAATCTATTGCTCAAATACTCAGAAGTTACTTTGGACTATCTTTAAAAATTTTTTGAGGTATCCATATACACCAGTATTGTTGGTTTGAGGGATTTTTACCATTCCCCACTTTGCGGAGGTACCATTCCTGATTTTGGCTATGAAAATTGCCAAAGTCAAAAACGAGTTTAATCTGTAGGTTCTACGCTTTCTGGAAGTGCTTTAACATTTTTGGAAGTGTTCGTAATTTTTATTTTATGATGCAAAACGGAACTGCCAAAAGCCTTGAAAACAACAGTCCTGGAGTATATGGAAATTAAAAAAAAAAAATTTTAATAATTCAAAGTAACTTCTGAGTAATTGAGCAATAGATTACAAAACTAGGCAGCCTTCCTTTTAAAATGAACAGTGAGTACTTGGGCAGTAGATTATAAATTTATCTTCTGGCCAAAAACAAATCAAACCAATACTCAGATTATAAATTTAGACAACCTTAGCTTTAAAATGATATGTGTATGGGACTTTAAATACTTTTGAGCGAATTTTCAACTTCGATATTAAAAAATAATATTTAAAACTCCTCGAAGTAATAATTTATTTTTTGATTTTTCTATTATGATAAAAGGTCCGCAATCTAACTTTTTTTTTTCAACTAGTGCTATTTCGTGAATGGTAACACTTAGCTCATGTCTGATTTGACAGGTAATTAGTTTTATTCTTCCGCTGAAAGAATATGGTTGTGTTTTCGCTTCGCTAAGTGGGCCTGCGATCGACTTACAGAAGATGCCGATTTTGCCAAACAAAATCATCTTTTCAGATGAAGCTTATTTTGATCTTGGCGGGTATGTAAACAAGCAAAATTGTCGCATTTGGGGCACAAAAAACCCGCACGCATACATTGAAAAGCCGACGCACCCAAAACGAGTCACCATTTGGTCCGGATTTTGGTCCAGAGGCATAATTGGGCCATTTTTCTTCGAAAATGAGCAAGGAGTGGCCGTCACAGTCAATGGCGATCGTTATTGGGCAATGTTGAACGAATTTTTGTTTAGAAAAATTGAAGAGGAGGTTATTGGCAACAATTGGTTTCAACAGGACGGCGCTACGTGCCACACAGCCGAAGCTACACTCGATGTTTTATAGCATTTTCAAAAAAAAAAAGTTATTTGGTTTGTCTTACTCAAAAGCAAGCAACCACAGCATTACTAAACGGTAGTACTAGATAACTAAATACTAAATGGAACTATTTATTAATCAATTAGGAATAAAGTGCATTTTTATTTGACAAGTTAGAAGCCAAATACTTTCCTTTCCTGAAATTATCGTTCGATCAATTTATCAATTTACATATCAAAGTTTTATGGAAAATATTAATTTAGCTAAATTGGTCTCAGTCGCAGATTGTTTATGTATGATTTGTTTTCATTTTTCCAAAAAAAGGCTGTTTAAGGCTATTTTGAAAAACAAAAAAGGCTAAATCGTAAATATTGAGGCTAAATCCTAAATCTAGCCTTAAAAATGCTAAAATGGCAACGCTGTTTATAACATTCTGTTTTTACAACATTTTTTTAACGATTATCAATTCAATCTGGCAACAACAAACCACATTTGTAGTCGTTGTGTAAGTTGGATTATTTATTGTATAATACCTCCATACATAATAGAAATTTGGACAATGGCATCTGTCATTTCTTTTGTTAAGTCTGTTTACGTTCAAATATTTTGCAAAATTTTTTTAAAATAAAATACAATAAATGAAAGGAAGAATAACAAATATACAGAAACATTTAATAAATTAATGTATGTATGTACATATTTCTGTTTGTATGTATGAATAAGCATACGCGCTAACATACATAAATACTTATGTATGGATGCACTACTTGAAAGGCCTTGCAAGCACTATTTGTTATAAAATATCACACATGAGTGTGGTGATGTATGGCTTTCCAGTATGCTAGGTGTTCTAGTACACTTTTAATTGCTGTTATTAAATATATGTATGTAGAAAATATTACGAAGGCAATAACAAAAGTTATAAAATTTGTCTTTAAGTCATAATGAGCAGGATCACACATGGTAAATTTAGTTGCAATTCTTTCTCAATTCTCTTTTAAAATTGCCGTTGTGTCTACACACAGCAATTGTGTTTCGGCAATTCTAGCATTTTCATTCAGTCATTCATTCAGCCTTCAAGCTACCTGTCTTCTTTTTTTACATCTTTATAAAAGATACGATGAGAGAACAAAAAGGAATTGCCGAGTACGAGCAAGTTTGTACCTCATTCCATTCCTCTTTCCTCTCTCCCCTACAAAATCAAGAGCTGCCCAACTAAAATTGCTGTGTGTGGTCCTGGTCAATTAGAGCTGTTATATTTGATAGTGGTATAAGTCCACTTTCCAAAAAATTAGTGGTATTTTTGGTAAGATATAGACACCATCTATTCATATTTACAATCGCACATTTAATGGAGTACGCTTTCTTCATAAAGTAATCAAACGAATTTGGTGCTGGTGCTAGTGAATTAAAAGCAACATGTTCGGAATAAAACTTATATGGAAGAAAAAAATAATATTTTTATTTTTAAAACAAGCAAAATCATTATTGGCTCTGTTTTCTAATACGAATTAGAAAAAATTTTTGTTCACATTTTTTGGTATTCTCTAACTCGCATTCACATAATTTTTTTCGTTTTAAAACCGAATAAATAAACTAGCCCAAAGTAAATCGGATGGCTTACTATTGTAATAAATGATTAAAAAAACATTTAAAAAAAGAATTAAGACTTAAGACTTTAAGCCTTTTTTATTCCCATTTTTTTGGAAATTACAACAACAACCACTTTCCGACAAAAGCAAACAATGTTTGTGAATTTTATAACACAAAAACCTGACTTGACATTTAGGTAAAAATTTTAATTTAACTTTGAATGATATCAAAATTAATTTTTGAAAGAAAACCAAACAGCTATTTTTTCGGTTTAAAAAATTTTTTGTTTTTATTTAACGATTCGATATTTTACATTATAAGTCCATTTGAATGTATTCAATCGATAAAAATGTGGATTACAATTTAGTCATGTTGTCATTTTTTATAAAATGTTATTTTTGAAAGTGGTATAAGTCCTGTTTTTTATAATTAATTTTTTTAAATAATTAAAATAATGATTTCGAAATAAAATTGTAAAAAAACGTTATTCGAATAGATTAACGTTTGCCAATATTTTTAAATTAACTCAAAAACCAAACCCTTAAATATCTCAAATCATAAAAAATTGACTTATACCACTATCCAATATAACGGCTCATTTTTTTTATTTGTAAATAATACAAATAGTTATATTCCTTTGTAAAAGCAAAAAAACGTTCATTTGTACTTTTATTTGAGCCATTTCACTAATTCAATTCTTAGGCTAAATTCGTCTACTCGTTTTAAAGAGACTTTTTGTTTTTAAAAATGAAGCTACCGTATGTCAAGTACACTTGAAAACGTGAATTTATTTTATATCTAAAGAGAGCTTTTGTGATATCGATTCATTATTTACCATTTTACTTAATTTGTTTTTAAAAGTGGCAGCGCCATTCTTCAGCTTTGTAAGTGGGTAAAAGTGATTTTATATTATTATTTCATAACTTAATTTGAGTTGAGTTTTATTGAAATTTAATTTTTCGCTTCGATTTTGTTTTAATTTTAGTTTAATACAAGAATGATAACTCCAATATTTTGGTCACAATGTAATTAATAAATCTATAGAAACTGGAAAGTTTCCCGAAACGGAAGATATCATCGGTAACACCAATAGAAAAAGTTCCAAGGACAAACAAATCTAAGCAATTTAGACTAATAAATAACTTAAAAACCTGTGAAAAAGTAATTGAAAAATGGTCTAACTACACTTGGAAGAGTATTTCGAAATTAATAATGCATTCTGCAAATATCAATCAGGATTTAGAAGAACATTTTCTTGTGAAACAGCAGTAAATTATGTTATTAGCAATTAAATTGATTATGGCAATTTTCTTCGAACTCAAAAGGGCCTTCGGGACTATTGAGAGAGATATATTATTAACGAAACTCCATATGTACGGAATACGAAGGATTGAGCTAAATTAGCTTAACTGGAAGAAAACAAGTGGTGAAACTTAATCATAAATATAAGATCCGGTTTCATAGATAACAATTACGGAGTACCACAAGGATCGGTACCACTAGGAGCATTATTACTTATAATTTATATAAATGACATGACGAAGGTGATAAATATTACGTGCGGATGCCACAGATAAATAATGCAGAAATAATATGATATTTGATATGAATAATATAAATGAATGACTGAAAATTAATAAATTAAAATTAAATGAAAGTAAATCAAAAATAATGCAGATAAATATGAACGATGAAACAGTGTTTAAAATAAATAATCAAATAATTGAAAGGTGGACAATATTAAATATCTGGGTTTTATAATAGATCATCAGTTAAAATTTAAAGACCATATCGATTATATTTGTAAAAAGATTGGTTATTTTAAAAGAATACGTAATAAAGCGTCTATGATAACGTCAGTAAATATTTAGAACGCAATGATAAAACCACATTTTTAAATTTTAATTAACAAATAAAAGGTGATTTTATAAGAACTATCGGAAATTTAAAAAAAAAAACACATAAAATTCAGAAAAATGCATGAAATATTTATTTGGATCGATAGTTGGGTCGATATAATTTAATGTTTGAAGATTATTTCATGCAAATGTTGGCCGCGGCTGCGCCTCAAATGGTCCATCCGCTTAGTCCAATTTTAGCATACTCTTTCCAACATTTCGGCCGGTATCTCACGAATAATGTTGGCAATGTTGGCTTCCAGTGCGTCAATCGAAGCGGGCTTGTCCCTATAGACATTAGCCTTAACATAGCCCCACAAAAAATAGTCTAGAGGCGTTAAATCGCACGATCTGGGCGGCCAATTGACTGGTCCCAAGCGTGAAATAAACTGTTCACCGAACTCGCCTCTCAATTGGTCCATTGTTTCGCGTGCTGTGTGGCATGTGGCACCGTCTTGTTGAAACCACATGTCATGCAAGTCAAGCTCTTCCATTTTGGGCAAAAAAAAGTTTGTTATCATCGCACGGTAGCGCTCACCATTCACAGTAACGTTGTGATTCGCATCATCTTTGAAGAAATACGGCCCAATGATGCCGCCAGCCCATAATCCGCACCAAACGGTTGTTTTTTGTGGATGCATTGGTAGCTCTTGCAATGCTTCTGGCTGCTCTTCACTCCAAATACGGCAGTTTTGCTTGTTCACGTATCCATTCAACCAGAAATGAGCCTCGTCGCTGAACACAATTCTTCGATAAAAAAGTGGATCTTCATCTAACTTTTCAAGAGCCCATTCACCAAAAATTTGGCGTTGTGGTAGGTCGTTTGGCTTCAATTCTTGCACCACTTGTATCTTATAAGGCTTCACACCCAAATCCTTCCGCAAAATTTTCCACGTAGTGGAGTAACAGAGGCCCAATTACTGCGAACGGCGCCGAATCGATAATTCACGGTCATCACCAACACTGGCCGATACGGCTGCGATATTTTCTTCAGTTCGCACTCTACGTAAGCGTGTTGGTGGTTTAATGTCCAACAATGTAAATTTGGTGCGAAATTTTCTTACAATAGCCCGAATAGAAGCCTCAGTAGGTCGATTAAACTGACCATAAAATGGAAGAAGCGCGCGATGAACTTTCTTAACAGAGTACGCATTTTGGTAATAAAATTCAATAATTTGCAAGCGTTGTTCGTTTGTAAGACGATTCATGATTAAATTATAGACCAAACTGAAGATGTTTGACAGTGACACAAGATACAAAACGTGCGTGAGCTGTCAAAACTAGTGTTGCCAAAAAGATAATAGCAAAAAAAATCACTCTTTATATATACGATACCTGTTGCACAATGTCACAAATAGAGAGGCTGCAGATATTACAGAACTGAGCGATGCGATCTATATTAAAATTAAGTATTTGTACATCTATAGAGTTTATGCTTAGTGCGTTGACAAGAACACATTAAAATTCCTTCGTAAGATCAAAAATGGCAATGCACCAAAATATTTAAAAGAGCAATTAAATTATGTGGGCGAAATACACTTAAAAATGCGACTTCCGAGAGCAACAACAGCAACAATGCAGAGGTGTCTTTTTTTCAAAGGGCTACATTTATATAAAATACTACCGACACATAAAATTAGAACAAAACAATTATACTTTTAGAAAGAAATTTATATACCTTGGTAAAAATAATCCACAAAGAATAAATATGTAAATTTTATTTTAGAATCATATATGAATATATTCGATTCAAATCCGGTTCGAAACCATGAATATATTCGGTTGAATATATTTAAATCTTATGTGGGGGATATGTGCCAGCTATAGGAAGATCTTAATTATAGTTGGCTCGCGTGTATGGAGCAATTATAATTAAGTAGGGATTATGGGAAAAAAAAAGGAGAGATTCTTACATTAATTAGGGAATGAGTAAGGAGGGATACTTACTCGTTTCTTACATGTACATAGGATGAAAGGCTGGTAGATGTACGTTTAAATATTAAAATCAGTTCCAATTCCTTTATTTATATAAGTATGGCTTATTAAATGTATATGTATTTATGTATATGCATTGTGTAAATTTATATATGTATGTATGTAACAAATTTAAATTAAATTTATTAATTACTTTTAAGGGAAGATCACTGCACAATAATATGGGTTTATGTGTATGTAAATTATAGAAATTTTATTTAAATTTATAATTTTGTATTAGGTAAGTTTAAACATAGGTTTTATTCAATATTTAGATATGTAAGCTTAGGTATAAGTTTAAATGAGTTTAATAAAATTTTTAAGTTAGATTTAGATATATTGGGGAAATGATCTCTTTGATGGTTAGCAGACGACTCAACATTCTTCAAATTGTGTGTAATACTCTCTCTCCTTTTGTTGCTTATAGTGCATTTACATTGAACCAAAATCTACTAGATTTGATAGGAAATCTCTTTTTAAATCTATACCGTTTACATTACCTTTTTTTTTGATATATAACAAGATTTCACTTTCGGAACAAGAACAAACTGCACTAAATTTCATATTAATATAATAAATAACACTTATCATTTTTTTGTGTATGTATTTCCATCCATTTTAAAATATTTTTTTTTTTATTTTAATGTGTGTAATTTAATTTTTTTTTTTTCATCAAAATGTCAAATTTTCTTGTGTAGTGTCATATTTTTTTGGCTTATTAATAACAAAACTACAGTTGTATTACTAAGTACAGCAAAATCTAGTAACAAACTGGATTTTTTTTTTGTATGGGAAATCCAGTCAAAATGAACTAGATTTCATTCAAAATCTCGTATTATAAAAATGTAAGCTACAAAATATTTATTTTCAGTATAACCCAACTGGCAATTGTTTGCAAATTGGAGTTTTTGTCCAATTTAGATACGCCTCTCATATTTTCAGCTACATATTAAATATTAAATGACCCTTAAAAGAACTAATTCATTATAATAATCCTTTAAATAATTAAGAGAACAACAGGGAAAAACACAATTATTGTCCAAGTGAACTTGGACAATTAAAGTTTAGAGAGAGCAATCTCATTTGTCCTTCTATAATTTTTAAAAAGGCCACGTCAAACTACATGTAGATGCCTCACTTGTCAAGTCAATTATCTCCACTTTCTGAATTTTAGTACATTTTAATATCAAAGCACTTAAGTAGCTCATCACTGTATATATATATTCAAAACAAATTTCTCTCAACAATAGTAAACGACAACATTTTGTTAGCCTTTGAATTACAAGTAATCATTTTTCTCAACTTTTTGTTTTATGGAATTAATCGATTTGGCAAGTGAAGCATCCACTAGTTGTTCCTAGACAAAACGAGTTCAAAGAATAATAGAAAAGAAGACTGCACTTTCAGCAAACTTTTTCTCTGTTGAGTGTGATGGTAATCTAGACCAAGAACAATAGAAAAGAGCTTCTGCTCTCTTCGTTCTTTTCTGTTATTCTTAAAATTCCAGACACTGGATTTTGTGAACAGAGAAATAAATTGCAAGGCGTAACCTTTTATTGTGCTTGGGTGCATTCAGCCTTAGTCGTATTCTCTATGACTTAACTAACAGTATTAAACTACTAAGAATTCAAATTAGGGTGGGTGGGAAGAATTAGTTCAGTGACATGTTCTAAAAATTGTCTCTAAAGCTGATATCGATTCAACCTGCAACTATTTTAGGAAATAGAGTTGTTACCTTTAAATTCTCTATCAAAAAATGCATACAATTTGTAAAAATTGCCAAGAAGCACTTTGAAGATTGCCTATATAAAATGGTATATCAAGGTAACTAAAAAATTTTTATCATACAACAACAACAAAAACAATAGTTAAAAGAAAATAAAAATAGAAAGGAAACAATTGCACTGTGATAGAACAAACGATTATTTTTTTAACACAATATGTTCACCCGCGCAGCCACATGTATGTGCACATACATTCTGAAATACAATACGAAACAAAAAACAAAAAATTTCACTACAATATCCGATCAATATGCCCTGATAAATACAAATAACAAGCGAATATCTGTGCTTAATATACGAGTTACAATTTGTTGTATTTTAGTATCGTTTACAAAAGAATTAAAAAAAGTTTGCTTTTTTTTAAATAAAAAATAGAAAAACTCTCTATACAACAGCACACAACAATTACAATTTGTTTGCGATATAAAAGTAATTAGTGCACAACAAATTGTCACGACACTTTCGAATGCGATGCAACTTAGTGTGTTGGCATGTGAAAATGCATAACAACGAGATTATTTCCATTAATAAATACAAACAAAATTAAATTAATAAGTTAATGAAGCGACATGAAATTTGTTGTCTTGTTTTTTGTGTAATTAAATTATTATTTTTTTTTTATTAAAGCAAAGTAAAGTAAAGTTTTCACCATGTGCTATAATCGCAAGGGGGCTTGGCCTGTAAGAACTATCTTGTAACCCAAAGCCGAACTAAAACAACTCAAGACTACAAATCTTACAACTTTCGGAGAAATCCCTTTCTTCTCATCAGCACCATCTGTATCACCAACGTTGGGATGCTAAATATGTATTGTGAATGTTAAATATTGCTGGCAGCACCAAGAAAAAAAATTTTTTTTTTTAATTATTTATTATTATTGAATCTTTCTATAAGAAAATTACAATAAGTATCCAAATCTTAACCGTAAAAAAATATAAAAAACTTAAATAAGTATTACCAATGTAATAACTAGTTACTTGTACTCAAATCTTAAGAATAAAAGGAATATTCTACGTTTAAATAAAAAAGTTGTATCCCTCTTCTCACTAGGCGCAAGGTATCACTTCTCTTAAGCCTTCTGTGTCCCTCGAACTGTAACAGGTCCCTGGCGAGGGCGTTTGGATGTGTCGCCAGTTTGTGAACGTACTTAGTACAATATTTTTCAATTTCCTCCCGAACCGTTGGAATTTCTAGATCTCTCTGGATATTCTCATTTCTTATATACCAGGGGGCGCAGACTATTGTTCGTAAAATATTCGACTGTCTTCTTTGTAACTTTTGGATGTTAGATGCACACGCAGTTCCCCAAAGCTGAATGCCATATGTCCAGATTGGTTTAATAATGGCTTTATATAACAGAACTTTATATTCCAAAGATAGAGATGAAAATGGACCTATCAGCCACATTAGTCGAGCTGTTTTAGTTTCATAGCTGAGATTTTGGCCTCAGTGTGTCGTGACCATGTTAGGCGTCTGTCTAGATGGATTCCTAGATATTTAGTTTGGGTTTCCACCGGAACAATGACGTTATTTATTTTTATTGGCGTACAATTAGCCTTTCTTAGTGTGAATGTCACATGGGCACATTTTGATGGATTTACTTTGATTTTCCATTTATTTAGCCAACCTTCCAGCTTGTAAGTGCTCAAATACAATTTTAATATCTTTGTTCACACTTAAGAATGCTGTGTCATCTGCAAACGTTGATGTGATAATATTTCGATTTGTAGGCATGTCAGATGTATAGACGATGTATAATAGCGGGCCAAGTATACTTCCTTGGGGAATGCCTGCAAAAATCTTCTTAACTGGTGCAAATACATTTTATAACCGTACCTTAAATGTTCTATCAGTCAAGTAATTTTTAATCAGCTTGTGGGTGTTAGTAGGAAGAAGTCGTGTTATTTTTGTGAGGAGACCATCATGCCAAACTTTGTCAAATGCTTGGGAGACATCAATAAGCAATGCTGAACAAAACAGCTTTTTCTCGAAGAACGACCTGAAAGCAGTAACAATTCTGTGAACCTGCTCTGTAGTTCTATGACCAGCCCGGAAGCCGAACTGATGTTCTGGAATAATATTTCGCTTTGCTAGATGGGGCACTATTTTCTGGAGGCGGACTTTTTCGAACAGCTTTGATAGTATAGATAATAAGCTGATAGGTCTGTATGACGTAATTTGAGTAGCGTCTTTACCCGGTTTTTGAATCATGCCAATTTCTGAAATTTTCCAAGAAGACGGGAAAACCCCCACTCTTAAAATGGCATTAAAAATGAATAATATAATTCTCACAGCGCAATCTGGCAAGTTCATCAGCATTGAACTAGTAATTCGATCAGCGCCGGGCGATTTTTTCCCATCAAGGTTTTTGATTGCCATTTTAATTGAGGGCAGCCGCATCTTTATATGGTTTTCAATGGAACCGCTGATGTATGGAGGATTAATATCACTATTTATTTCATGTGGAGTGAAAACGTTTTCCAGATCACTAGCAAAAGCATTTGCTGGTTCACTTGGATTTTTAGCCCAACTAAGGTCCTCACGTCTTAGTGGAGGTTCGGAGGAAGTAGGGCACTTCATATGCTTCACAGCTTTTCATAGGCTGTGGTCGGCTTTTGTTGTCGGATCCAAGTTACTTAAGTAATTTGCAAGCGCTGACTCATGCTGTAAACGCAGCTTTTCTTTAAGTATTTTTTGACACAAATTCAATTGTTTCTTTAAAGCTGGAGAACGATTTCTCTGCCATTCCCTTATCAATTTTCTTTCTTGTCGGATGAGGGCTTCAATATCAGCTGATGACTGGAACGGTTTCTTCCTATATGTTTTTCTCATTGGAGTTGCATTTCTAGCTGCACAAGTAATAACGTCTGTAAGGTGGTTCACAGCACATTGTTCCTTAGAGGGATGTTCTGGGAGAGATGAGAGCTCACATACATTTTATACTTTAGCCAGTTCGTGTACCGGTTCGGGTAGAACGTAGGAGATACTTCAGAGTTTATAAAACTATTACGTAGTGTAATTATAGTCGGCGAATGATCAGATGGTAGGTCTTCTAGGGGACTAATCAGAAGTTGGTCACGTTTAATATTTTTTATAACAGTGAAGTCAATAAGGTCTGGCTTTTTGGTACAGTCTGTAGGCCAGTATGTGGGCTCACCGCCAGATACGACATCTAGACTATTTTGAGCAATAGCATTGTACAGCTGCCTACCTCTTGTGCTATAAGTCTAGAGCCCCAGTGGGTATGTTTAGCGTTGTAGTCTCCTGCTGCCAGGAACTTGTGTCCCAATGTTGCGAAGAAACTCTTGAAATATACACATTAAATTGTGGTATGAAAATCAGTAAGATTTATAGAGGTTGCCTGAATGAAATCCTTCCTAAATTCTTGCATAACGAAGTGCCTCACGTTTTTACGTACAATGACGGCCGTGCCACCACATGCCTTTCCACTTGGATGTTTAGTGTCATATATAATGAACCCGTTAATTATAAAGCAATTCTTTACAGTAAAGTGTGTTTCGGATACCAAAAGGATGTCTATTTCCTGCCTGTGTAGGAAATCTTCTACCTCGAACCTATGTTGGGATAACCCGTTCACATTCCAGTAGCAAATACGCAACTGCGTCATTTTATTTTTTGTCTAAGAAGGGTCTGCAGAATCATGTTCTGATTCCGCATCATCTCCTGAAACATGCCCTGCATATTATTCATAAAACTGTTCATGTTGGTCATGAAATTGTTCATTGTCTCCGTCAGCTTGTCGATTGAACTAGAGCTGGTATCGTTGAAGACCTGAGGGCTGCTCCTTAGTACTTGGGCATATGAAAGGTTTTTCACGTTGGGCCTATTTGAAGATGGTAAGCCATCGAAGTGTTGTTGGGCATAGTTCACTCTATCCACATGTACACCATTAGGTATTGCAGTAGCTTCAGTATGAAGGCTCGGGTAGTTCAATTCGTGATATTTCGCATTTGCTCGACTTCGAGGTTGATTCGATTTTTTTATCCTCTCGAATACTTCCTCTATAATTAGCAGAATGTCTTCCGTTTTTTTACAGCACCGTTTTTGGGTGCTGTACACTCCGTGGTTTTATGCGCGTTACCACACACTACGCAAACAGATGGTAGCTTGCAGTAAGATTTTGTGTGGCCAAACTCTTGGCAATTGGTGCATTATGCAGGGCCATTACGCTTATGTGGCTCCTCTACTGTTCTTCGGTTAAGAAGATATCTCAAATTGTAAATAGGATGCGTTGAATTTTTGGTCTTAAGAAGAGCTGCGTTAAAAGCAATCTCCACACGGTGCATTGATTGGGGAATTTTACCTTTGTTGTGTATGTTGTGAACATTTCTCACATCATAGCCTTCATTTTCAATAGCTTTCTTGATTTCGTCAACAGGGACGGAACTGTCAATGCCCTTTATCACAACCACGAGGCCCTTCGCACTTTTTAGTTGGTACGTGTAGTAATTCTTTTTTTCGGCGTTAAGACTATTAACAATTAAACGATAATTCTTCTCAGTATGTGTTTGGATTTTCGTTTCCTGTATCTGTCCCCTTCGCATAGAAGCTACGTAAAAATTATCTTTTCCCACAATCTTTGATAAAAGATTTACAATTGCGTTCGATGTTTGCTCGTGCAAATAGATAGGTGGAGGTTTGTGTTCCTTAGACGCAGGTTCTACTGGTGCAACGTCTGTGGGTGCAAGTATTGAAAATCTATTTTCGGAGACTGGTACCGTAGCCGCCTGACTGCCTTTGTACTGTTTAGTTGTGCGCTCTTGTTAATTAGTTCTAGGACTAGCCTTACGTTTGGTAACAGTGCGTGCCGGTTTGTATTTCCTTACCTGCTGGAGTAGAATCTGCCTTTGGTGTTGGTGTATCAACCTTAGTCTTCGGAGTGGTTGCTGTTAGACTAGTTACCTTGTCAAACTGGCGCGTGAAAATTTGCGCGGCCACAATCGCATTTGGCGTTAAAGAGCGAGTCCTATTCTCAGGCCTGGCTGTTAAGTATGCTCCGTCGTCCTTCTTATTATTCATACTATCTGAGAACACATAGTATGCATTGTTCCTACTCACTTTTTCGTTTGGCTTGTCATTTATGTTTTCGCTTGTTTTTGTTTTTTTATTTAATGATGTCATTTTTCTCTATATGGGTCCCAACTTGAAGTCGTTATCTAAATCCGTAGTGCAGTTACCCCTATGATGACCCCGAGGGTCCATTTGCATGCAGTGAGGTCTTCGCAAGAAAAATTGAATTTAATTAAAGCTGTGAATTGTGATGAGGCAAAGAAATTTTCTTATTCTATTTCTTAGAACTACGGATACATAAAACTTATCTTTTTTTTTTTTTTTTTGTTAATATTCTTTATTTGATACTAGCATTTAACTCACTACTGTCGCTATTATAAATTCTTATTTCGTTGTAGACCATTTAATTCTAGGTTTTTTAATACAATTAAAATCAAAAGATATCATAAAATATATAAAAAGTACCATTTTGTCAGTGTAATAATTTTTATATTTACTTAGCACCGTTTGAGCTCTGTCGGGTAGTTGTAGATCCGTTAATGTTAAAAAATCATAAAGTACCATAATAGCACTGTTTTCTTCTTTTATTTATTTTTCACCTTACCCTGAATCGTTTAAGGTTCATTAATATTAAAAAATCAAAAAGTACCATTCAAATCAATAAAAAGTACTGTTTTACTTCTTAATTAATTGTCACTTTTCTCAATGGGGTTTGACCCCAATCTCATAGTTCTATGGTTGCTATATAAAAAATTCAAAAAGTACCAATAAAATCAGTAAAAAGTATTATTTTAAGACATTTATGGTTTTCCACCTTGTATCCGGCTTTTTGAGCCCAATTAGTACCTTGAGATTCCTTAATAATAAAATATCAATGTCTCCTACATGATTTTTCACTTTAATCAGGAACGTTTGAGCCCAGTATCGTACTTAAAAATTAAAAAAGTACCATTAAAATGAATAAAAAGTACCATTTTGTCCACTTAATGATTTCTTATTTAGTTTAATTCTACTGTCGCAATTCTAGGTTTGCACGTAACATAAAAAATAGCACTAAAATTGTTTAAGTATAAAGTACCAATCGTATTTTTTTCTTTTGGTTATTATTTCTCCCTTGAACAATTTTTTTAAATTGATTTTTATCGCTGCATTAATTTACATAAAGATAAGTATTTAGAAATAGTAGTAACAAAGGGCACATATTTTACACCTTATTTGGTCGAATTTTAAAAAAGTGCTAATACACATTGGAGACCTTTTAAAGCAGAAAAGAATACAATTTAGTTGTTGTTGCTGTGATTGTTACTTTGAAAGATAAATGGGGTTAAAAAAAAACTTTATAATAACAGCTTTTACCCTTTTTATTCCTCAAATGTACAAATATCGGAAAAGTACCAAATACCCATCCGTCTATTTTTTTAGTAGTATGAACTTTGCCTCTATCTGTAGTAGTTCCGGAGAAAATAAAATCGATTTTACTATTTTTTACCCCTTTGGTTTACGTGGCGGCCTAAACGACCTTCAATTAGAGTCGTAAGACTCCGCTTTGATCTAACCTTAATATTCGAATTTCCAAAAATCCCTTCTTATTCGTCCTACACATTGGAACAGAAACCAGGTTACCGCATTTCAAGTCCGTAGCTTTAGCTGTTTGGGCTGGGTGATGATGATAAGTCATTCAGTCAGTCAGTCAATAACGTAACTCTTTTATATGTATAGATTAAACTTTATCATTTAGTTTGGTTAAAAAGAATTTTCCAAATATTTTCATTAATTATTTAGTTTAGGATTAACACAAAACTAAAACATTATTTTAATCAATATTTGCCATTTCACTAAAAATTAAAAAAAAATAAATAATCTTAAATATTCAAAAAAAAAATTAATATTTGCCACTACAGTCAATGGTACGGTACATATATAAGACTCGGCGAATTTAACTTTTTTTAAATTGCATACATAATTTTATAGACCAGAAATGCTTTGCTGACTTGCAATGTTGTTACAACAAACAATACTAAATTACTTAACACCCATAACCGATGAATTTCCATTATTTTTATTTTGATTACTCTATTAATACTTGAAAATAAAATAAAAAAATATAATAGAAATCGATGTGTATGTACGAGTGCAGGGCTTATTCAGGTCAGTCAGTATTTACTTTCAGAGATACATAATACATTCAGGAGTATAAATAAATGAAGTAACCAACCATCCATCCAACCAACCAAGCATCAAATAACACTCATTCTCACGCAACGCAAAACGGAGTTAACCGTTTAATATTTAAATACCTGCTGCAATCGTATAAATAACGAAAATATTTAAATAAGCACCTCTTAAGAAGATGAAAAATATAAATTAAAAAACAAATAAATATTTTTATACTTTTCTTCCACCAACAATACCCGATAAATTAGTTGATAATGGAACTCATTATTTAAGACTTTTTGTTTTCTTTATGATGAGTTTTTCTTGTTGTAGTTGGTGCTTACAAAAGATTTATAACACGTATGGTATTTATCACACGAGTATAAATATGAATGCCGGCACTTACAACTTCTTAAACAAACACAAATTAATACGTTTGTAGCAACAGAATGATAATGATTTTATTAAAATAAAGATGATTTTAACTTTTTGGTTTAAATTTCAAATGCACAATTACAAGTTCAAATTTTAAGATGAAAAATAAAAAAAAAAATTAAATTATTAACAGACTGGAAGTCTTGACTTTATGGTTTTTCACTTCATCAAGAAGGAATTTGAAATATGAGTCCTCAAAGGCCTTCCAAATAAGTGAAGAATGCGAGTCATTAGAATAAAAAGAGCGTATGTACCGAATGTCAGAGAAATCTGTTGGAAAAACACAAATAAAGATAAATAAAATTTTATTTATGCTGATAGATTTCAATGCAGAATTAAATTAAAAACGAGATAATTTTTAATCTTGGTTTTGCTTCCAAAAGGAGCCAAATACAGACATTTTTTTTACATTTTATTAAAACCGGTGTAGAATTTTAAGAGCATTATTTCGGTTTTGTTTGCGGCAAGCTGCAACCCGTGATCTTCAAGCCATATTTGCGTCCTTATCATGACTTGGTTAATCTTCCTTCTGGCATTTCCATACCTAGTATCTCGTCCATAGATCTGGATCTAGAATGGATCCCTGTGCTGCACTGGATGTGATAGCTTTCACTCTCCGCCCATCGCAGACTATTAAGATCATTCCGTAAATCAAGGGTGACAATGACGATTATACGTTTCCGATAATAGCGTCTACCCTGGGCATACTCGAAGTACCTCACTACATTCCCGATGGCACCAAACGTCGACCTGCAAAATTGGAATCCATGCTGTCGTTCCGACAGTCCTCCAACTATTCTAATAGACTCTGCTAATCTGCGTTGCATTAATTTCTGAAATAGTTTTTCGGCGCTGTCCAGCATGCAGAGAGGGCGGTATGATGACGGTAACATGAGAAAGTCATAGATAGATTTATCTATATATTTTTTTTTGCAAGCTCTTTGTTTTTGTATATATTCATGCTTTCCACTTTTTACTTCAGTATACGAGTATGTACCTATTATTTATAAATGATGGTTGAGTTTTAAGGGCCGATGTTGAATGTGAACCACACCTAAGCGTCAAGTTTTTTTCTGCATTTCATTTGACATTTCTCTATTTCAGACTAACTCAATTTGAACCATGGAAAGAAACACAATCGAACAACACGTTAAAGTTATTCAGGCTTATTATGAAAATGGGCGTTCAAATCAAAATGCATATCGTGCACTTCGTGATTTTTTCGGTCAATTTAATCGTCCAAAGGTGCGTACAATCGGAAAAATCGTGCAAAAATTTGAGCAAACCGGATCTGTAGGAGATGTGAAAACACCAGTGCATGCTCGTACAGCTCGTACTGCAGAAAATAATACTGCTGTTCGCGACAGTGTGGCTGAATAGCCGCCACGTCAACTCGTCGTCGTACCCAACAATCGTGAGATGATAACAAACTTTTTATGGCCCGAATTGGAAGATAAGGATCAATTATGCCTCAGCGTCATCGAAAATTTGGACCATCGGATATAGGTGTGCCGCCGAGTTCGCGGCTGCCATTTGGCCAATATTTTGTTCCATACATAATTGAATCATACCATATTATCATAATAAAAAGAAATGACAATAATTTCCTAAATAATTTGTGTTTTATTCAAAATCAACATCGGCCCTTAAAATTTAACCACCCTTTATATGTAAAAGAGTAATGTTATTGACTAACTGAATTCATCATCGCCCAACCCCAAACGGCTGAAGCTACAGACTTGAAATTCAGTGAGCAGGTTACCTTAACAACGGATTTTTACAAATTCGAATATTAAGGGGGTAAAAATGAATAAGATCGGACTTTGGAAAGGTACTTGGTACTTTTTTGATATTTGTACATTTACGAAAATTGATGCAGCATATAAAAATTGTATTATTAATTTGTAACATCCAATAAAAATCAACTGCAAAAAAATTTTCAAGGGAGAAATATTATTGGTACTTTATATTTAAAAAATTTAAGTTGTATTTTCTATGTTATGTGCAGGCCTAGAACTGTGACAGTACTGAACTAATTAAGAAATCGTAAAAAGACATAATGGTACTTTTTATTGATTTTAACGGTACTTTTTGGTTTCTTTTTATTAACAGCCATAGAACAATGAGACTTGGCTCAAACGATTCAGGTCAAAGCGAAAAATTATTAAAGGAGAAAATGATACTTTTCATTCATTTTTATGGTACTTTTTGGTTTTTTAATACTAACAACCCTAGAACTATAAGATTAGGCTCATCCGCTTCTTAACAAAATTAAAAAATTATTAGGGATAATATGGACATAGAAATTTGAGACTGAGATCTTCAAGAAAGTAACAAACTATAGCAAAGAACAATATTGTACCTCGCTAAGTAGTGAATTCAATACAAGTCAATAATATTTCCGTGCAATCCTTTACTATTGAAGGCATGTCATGTTTCTTTTTTATATAATTCCTGATAATTTCATATTATTTGGAATTCAGAAATTTATACTAACATCAGACTCTGAATTTGGTGAAGCCCTCACTTTCCCAGAAATTATTTTCTCCTTATCAGCATCATCTGTGTCACCAATGTATCGTTAATGTTAAGTATTTAACTCACGTACAACTCCAAATTGAATACAAGAATTATTTTCCTTGATCAATCATTATTTTGGCTTAAAAAATAAAGAAAGCAAAAACAAAACTTTAAATAGAAATTAAAAATTGTTGAAAATGTTGAAAATTAAATATTTTTCTAAGGCTGTATTGTATTAATGTTAAATTATTAGGCTTTCCAACAGACAACAATTTGTCTCATATTACATACTAATCATACAAGCACACTTCGCTTCAAATTAATTTTTTAATGATTTATGGTAAATAGGCGTGGCTCAACAGTAACATCAACAACAACTTCAACATGCATAAATGTAAATTACTTAATAATTCATACCGATTTTTATTAATTCTTGCCATTACTCTCGGCTGGTGACAAACAAAAGCGCCGAAAAGAAATTATGCCACCCTTAAAGGCCACCCCGTTGTTGTCTGTAAGGAAAAATCACTTAAAATCCACAATATCACTGTAGTGGAAAACAATTTTATTTATGACTTTATATTCCGTCAATGAAACGACAACAACAACAAACGATGCAGCAACGGCAGCAGCAGCAAACAATCTTATACAATTGCTTATTACTTCCGCAATTGTGCCATTAACAACAACAAAAAACAGTACATTTTATTACTTAGCAACTTAGACATACCAAAGGCCAGCCGACAAGCCAGTCAGCCAGCCAGCCCTCTGTTGTTAAGTACAAAACATACTAATCCAGCCAACGATATTTATTGTTAAAGTCCACTCGTGTGACAGAACTCATCATCAAGGGCTGAACTATCATTTTATTATACTTTTTCTTTTCAATTTGCTACAAATTGTATTTGTTGCATTTTTAATCCTGCTTTAGAATTTCCTTAAACTATTTTTTATTGATGTTGTTGTTGTCGTTGTCTTTTATAAAATGCTCGCGAGTGTAATTTGTTTCCTCTGAGATCACAGCAGGATACCAAACGAGCTCAAAATATTGGCAATTTTGCCGTTTCTAACACACTTAGCGGCTTGGCATGGGTTTCACAGCCCAGCATCTTTTATAAAAAACACGTAAAGTGTTTAAAGCCCAGTGTGATATACGAGCAGAAATTATTATTGTTCGACAATAAATAGAAAATAAACAAAAGTCATCGTAGTAGAGAGAAATACTCGTATAATCAAGTCCTTATTAATTCGAAACGAGTTAAGTATTTTAATTGAAGGATTTCAAGTCTAAAGCTGGTGTTAAAAAGGGGGATAAATAACAGTAGAGATTAAAGTACTAGTACTGTTGAAAACAGCTACCATGTAATAAGGTCCAGTTAAGCATTCTCTAGTTAACGGTAGTCAGTTTATGGATTTGGTTCTCAATAATTAAATTGAAAACCAAAAGCCAGTAATTTAGGAATGCCATGAAGAAGTCTTAAAACTATAAGTACATCGACAAATTTCAGTATTTTCTTTATTTAAGCCTATGACCAGCGTTGCCAGGAGCTAGAATAAAAATAAGCTATATTTCCCTAAAAAAAAAGGCTAGAAAAGGCTAAATCACGCCAAAAAAAGAAGTTAGAAAAAAGTTAAAAAACTACAGCTTAAAATTCAAAATTATAATTTTTATAAAAAAAAACCCAAAAAAAATCATAAAATATCAAAAACTAAAGAAATAAATTCGTTTTTAAACGTGGTTTTAAATACTTATAAGCGAATTCAATTATTATTCAACTTCAATGTTAAAAATAATATTTAAAATTATTTATTTGATTTTTAATGCGATTTTTATTCTGATATTTCGCTTGCTTTATCGTACTCAAAAGTGAACAACTTCAGCATTACTAAATGGTAACACTAGTTAACTAAATACTAAATGGAACAATTAATTAATGAATTAGGAATAAAGTGCATAAGTAAGAACTTTCGTTCGACTAATTTATCAATTAACGTATCAAAGTTTTATAGAAAATATTACTTTAGTTAATTTGGTCTCAGTCTCAGATTGTTTATGTATGATTTGTTTTCATATTTCCCAAAAGAAAGGCTATTTAAGGCTATTTTGAAAAAGAAAATAAGGCTAGGAAAAAAGCTAGAGTCTAAATTATAAATTTTGAGGCTAAATGCGAAAAAAAAGGTTAATACTAATCTTAAAAAACCTAAAATGGCAACGCTGCCTATGACACACTTTTATACCTAATCGTGCGCTTCAGTTATATAAAAGTTTGAAGAGTCTTCAATCCACTTAAACACAATGTTTTGTTAATGTAAACAAAAACTTCGGGAAAGTTCAGCCCTGCTCGCCATTTAAAAAACAAAATTTAAAAAAAAAAATAAAAAATCGCACAGAGTTGTGGAAAAAATTTATCACATATACCTCCTTTAAGGACACACTATATATCATATGTAGGTTTTGAAAACCGCTAAGAATTTCAACACGACTATTAAGCAAAAACTGTTTTCAGACAAACACAAAAATGTTAACTTATTTGCATAAATTTGTCATAATTTCACGATAATTTGATTTAATTGCAATTTACATACATATCGCATACATGAACTCACATAAAATTTAATATAATCCTTAGACTGCCTCCTACTCTTAAATTAAATTATCATACACTCAGCTAAGCACACTTTGGCATCTTGTGATTTTCATTTAAAAAAAAAATTCAATTCACAAAAAGAAAAAACAAGTTTTTAATTAATCATATACTAGTCAGTGCATCGTATGTGCATTCCTTTCCTTTTTGCTTTTTGCTTTTTATTTTTGTATTTTTAATTTCCATTTGAGTTAGTTTTGTTACAAATCTGATGCTTTATTTGTTAATGTACAAACAAACATGTTACAAAAGAAATTTCTAAATAATAAAAAACATATCTCTGCCTGCCTGCCTGCTTGGCTGTCTGTCATTCCCGTGATTTACATTTACATTTTTAGTACAAATTTGCATAAAAAGCAACATATTGTGGCATACGAAACAATGTTGTTGACAACGCCAAAGTTTTGTTACTGTTTTTTTTCTCATTATTATTTTTATTCTCATATTTAATATCCTACTTAGATGTTGTTGTAGTTATAGTTGTTGTTGTTGGTATTATCTTGATTAGGGTGGTAAATTGTGTTAAGAGAGTGTGGTGTGGTGAACTCGTTATTCTCTATTAAAATGATGAGTATGTTTATGCATTTGCATTAACACCCAGCTATTTGCGTGCGTGTGTGTGCGTGTCTGTTTTCATTTTTTCGTCATATACATTTTGTTGGTTTTTGCATTGCAAGTTGTATAACGGTAAAAGCAAGGCAGTAGGTATGGCAGATGAAAAAAAAAGTTTAACAATTATTCAACACTGCGAACTAGTTAAACGGAATAAATTGAAAAACAAGTAGTAGTGAATAATATGGAATTATAAGGAAATACTATTGATGAGGGCTTTGAACTATAATTCAAGTGTTAAGACTTTCATTGGGTTTTGTCAGCTAATACAGAGAAAAGTATAAAAGCTTAGAAAATTTTCGAGAAATAGTGAGAACCATGCGACTGACAAATTTCTATTCGTATCTTTCATTTGATTTAAATTTTTGACAAGTCGTTTTACTTAGTATTACAGTGTAAGACCCGCATAAATAACCTTCCGATGTTTTTTGGCTGTAATTTAAAAAAAATGAAAAACTTTGATTCTTATTGTGGATTATTTTTATTTGGTCTTTTAATTTTTTTACATCAAGTCGAGAATATGATGTCAATGATAGGGGCCAATCGCAAAATTTATAGCATTTTCTGATAGGAGAATTACTTTTGCGCCACCTTATATGTACATACTGAAGTAGAAAGCGCAAATATGTATTTGATCTGTTTAGGTGCATCCACCGTTTCGTTTTGAAAAGACATGTTTTTAGTAACTGTTTTCTAAAGGGCTATTCACTCATTTGGACATATTTTACAAGGAAACACCTAAATAAATGTTTGTCTTTCTGAAAAGAATTTTTGTTTTATCATGAACTGACACATCAATTGTAACTGAAAAGATAGGACACAAATTGTACAAGTCCATTACGAAAGCATATACAAGTAACAAATTTGCAATATAAATTTAGTTGATAAAATATTTACGATTTCAGCCCAATTATAGATCAACTAAGTGGTAATCATGTTAGCAAGTGAGTAATATAATGACTAAATCGTTCAGATTTTAAAATTCTTTAAAAAGAACTTGGTCATTCCTTTCGTTAATCGTAGTTTTCGCATACTGTATGATGGATGATCTTTGTGATTTTCGTTTATCGTACCTCTTCTTCACCGTTTTTAAGACACATTGTACAAAGTAAATGGGCAATATGTGCCCGTTGCTCCTGTAAGAAGCATAGGGCCTTATAAATATTACCTAATAGCTTCATATATAACTATTTTGTTGTATTAAAATCAAAAGGTGTAAAAAGCCAATAACAGCTGATTGTGATATCTGAGTGTTTAAGAAAAGTAGGAACCAAAAAGTAGCAATGAGCAAAAGACAAAAGAAACTTAATGATAAATTTTTTAATTGAAAAGGCGAATTTTATTGATATAACGCATTAAAAGCATTTACAGCATTTCTACACTGTATTTTGAGAATTCAATAAAAATTAAATTTTTTTTTTAAAGAAGAACAAAAAGTCTCAAACACATAACTAATAGAATAAAGTAATTTTTAGTCTTTAGAACACTAATTAACAACACTTTTTGCATGTGCACAACCTGTGCTTTTGTAATGGTTTTTGATTAAATCAAAGTTTGCAAAAAAACGAAACGACTGCAAACGTTTCGTTTTGTAGTTTTCCATAATAATACTCTGAAAAAATACAAAAACGAAACGTTTACATTTGTTTCATCTCATTTCTTTCGCGAACTCTGCAATAAATTAATGAATTTTAAGCAAATTAAAAAATAACAATCGCAATTTTCTTTCATATTTTACAAATTCCTTTTTGTGGTAGAAAATAAAGGCAATGAGAGACTTAGTAATTGTGACGATTGTGCATAAAAGAAACGTATAAAAATTTACTGCCTTGCCTAGTTTTAGTCTATGGTAGTATCTGTCAATCAACGATGAACAATACGCAACAACATTAAAGTCATTGAACTATGAGTCCGAAAATTTTTCTAAAAATTAAAGTACCCGAATCGCTTGCTTTACATAACTAGGCCGTAAATTAATGCCACAAACCTATTTGATAGCTTGTGCTATAGACACTTAGATAAGCAATTTTATAATAAAGGGTCCGCAATCTAACTTTTTGTTTTTCAACTAGTGCTTATTTCGTGAATGGTAATACTTAATTCATGTCTGATTTGACAGATAATTAGTTTTATCCTTCCGCTGAACGAATATGGTTGCGTTTTCGCTTCGCTAAGTGGGCCTGCGATCGACTTACAGAAGATGCCAAAGAAATCATCTTTTCAGATGAAGCTCATTTTGATCTTGGCGGGTATGTAAACAAGCAAAATTGTCGCATTTGGGGCACAGAAAACCCGCACGCATACATTGAAAAGCCGACGCACCCAAAACGAGTCACTGTTTGGTGCGAATTTTGGTCCAGAGGCATAATTGGGCCATTTTTCTTCGAAAATGAGCAAGGAGTGGCCGTCACAGTCAATGGCGATCGTTATTGGGCAATGTTGAACGAATTTTTGTTTAGAAAAATTGAAGATGAGGATATTGGCAACATTTGGTTTTAACAGGACGGCGCTACGTGCCACACAGCCGAAGCTACACTCGATGTTTTGCGCCCTGTTTCAAAAAAAAAAAAGTTATTTGGCGGACCTTGTATTATATAAGAAAATAATACACACGTAGCTGTAAAATATTGTTCACACAAAACCTAGTGACAACAATTGAATTTAAAAAAAAAATATTCACCGTTATTTGGCAAAAATATGTAGTCACTAGTAATTTACTTGTAAGCTTCGTTAGTCATGGAAAATCAAAATAGAAAAAATATTTTTTTCAAATGTTTTGAGAATCCGACATGGTCAGGAGCAATGATTGTAAAAATGCTACAGATTCCAAAAAGCACTGAAAATAAAGTTTTGAAAAGATATAACCAAACCTTAAGGAAAGATTGCAAGCAAAAGGAAAAGAAAACGCAGAGCTTACAAAATATATAGCACGCTCAATGTAACAAATTCCGGGTGCAAAAAAAATATAGCGCCAGAGTAAGTATCGCAAGAAGAAGAATAGATGCTGGCTACAAAAGCTTTCGTGCAATAAAATATCCAAATCGGAGTGAAAAGCAGAAGGCCATTGCAATAAAACAGTCACGCATTCTTTGCGATAAAGTGTTGCCTTATTATGGACGATGAAACTTATTGACTTAAAACAACTGTCAGGTAAAAAAGTTTATATTGAAGCGAAACATGGAAATGCCAATTCAAAATACAAATACACAAAAATGGATAAATTTGGTAAAAAAAAACATCATGATTTGGTAAGCAATTTGCAATTATAGTCTAAAAATTACCCCATTTACCGTGTCTTCAACAATGGCATCAGAAAGTTATATGAAAGAATACCTGCAGAAACGATTGTTGCATCTAATTGAATGTCACCACTCTCCAGTAAAATTTTGGCCTAATTTAGCATCTTGTCATTATTCAAAATCTGCGTTGGAGTGGTATCGATATAGTGACAAAGAACGTGAACCCTCCTAATTGTGCTCAGCCTTAATGGTATCCATTGAAGCAAAAATGTGTAAATTCATAAGAGAAAATGAATTGTAATTAATTTTTAATTTTATTTTATTTTCTGAAAAAGCAATAAATAACTATTGATTCATGCGTCGACGGCTCCTTTTCATTCTCGTTATCGTTCTCAATAGTTAAGTGTGGGTTCTCTGAACCCCATATGCGGCAAACTTTCTTCTTCTTCTTCTTCTTCTGAGCTTCATCTGAAAACACAATTTTTCGGCAAAATTTTTTGTCTCCTGTCAAACAAATTTATTCTCAGAGAAGTGCGAGAAATGTTCAGTTCCTGAGAACGGTGACGAATTTATGTTGATGGATGTTCTTGCACATTATCAGCTACAGCAGCAATGCTTAGAATTGAACGAACTGGTCGAGAACGTACACGGTTTGTTTTATCCAATAAAGATACATTCCAATGAACCCGCTTCACAAACTGAACTGAAGGATAATCTTTTCTCGAAAATTTACCACGTATAGCGTCCCATTTTGCAAATTTTAAACATAAACCTGCAAAAAAAATTTTTAATTTTAAATGGCTCAGCCTATACTGTGCACAAATAATTTGTTTTAATTTATTAAATTAATAATAAATTATTTAACATAAGCAATCTTTTTGAAAATATCGCCTTAAGAGGCTTCGGTGTACAATTTATTTTAATTTTAATAATTATTTTAAACAGCTTTGTTTTACATTTACAAATAATTTTATATGCATTCACATATTTACTAATTTATTATTTTGCTTGCTTGCGGCATAGTTGACGTTGCTGTGTGATGATGATGAAGATGATGATCATTTGTCATATAAAAAAAAAATACATACTCAACCAACATCATTACCATTTCTTTTTGCTTGATACATACGTATGTATGCAGAAAGATGCATTTATTTCATGCCACACTGAGTCAAACAGAGATTTAACGAATGAAAAAGAAATAAAACATAAAGGTGGACACAAACGTGCCAAAAGCTGCTAATGATTTGGCACTTCACATTAATTTGTTTAAATTATTTTAGATGGCAAGAAATGTGAAGAAAAAAAAAACAACTTAAAATGATCATGGTTCGGTGCTGTCAATTATGTACAAAAAGAAAAATCATACAACAACCTATAAAACCGCCATTAATGTTAAGAGCAAAATATAAAAAAAAATCCGCTTTACAAATGCTTAGCTTTACAAGTGCTTTTAATTACAACTTAATTACTGCTTTTTACTAATAAATAAAGCTTGTTATGAGAGAAATAAAATAAAATAAAATTAAATACTAATTATGGCGTAAATAAGTTAAAAGATTAAACAAAGATTTTAACACAAGAAAAATTTTTATTAAAATTATTGACTTTTTGGGGCTGAAAATCAAGCAATTTTTTCTTCTATTTACTTGGTGGTAGTTTTAAAAAGAAGACAAAAGCTTGCAAGCGCCCAACTCATTCCATATTTTTTACTTCGTATTTTTTTTTTTACTTTTGTTGTTTTATTTACCACCACCAAGACTAATGTCACCAAAACGACGACACCATTATAAAAAGCAGTGAAAATTATATTTTAAACTAACAATATGTTTTTCCAGTTTTAATGTCCTTCCTTTTGCTCACAGTGTGTAAAAGCGTTAACCACACCATACCAAAAGTTGTGGCATAAACAGCCAGCCGTCGTCAACTTTCAACTTTGTATAAACAGCAAGTACTCTTAAGTGTTTATTATAACCAGAAGAGTCGGCTACGTGCAAGAGTACATACTCGAACACACTGTAGGGCACATAAATAAAAGCACTTTTTATTGTTATATAAATGAATGAAGTAAGATAAAGGAAATAAACCTTAAACGAATAATTAGCAACATAAAATACGTCTCAAAAATTAAACAAACAAAGAACCATGCCCCTGATTATAAGAGACGGATGGAATCATAGAAAATTCCTTACCCAACTACTTTCGGGTCACAGATACTTTAAAAAGTACCTGTATCGCATGGGTAAGGTAGGATATCCAGGCTGCATATATTGTGAAATAACTAACGACGACGCTGAGAACACTTTTTTCATTCGCAATAGATGGCACTCTGAGAGAGACATTTTGAGGGAGCAGATCGGAGATTTCACTCTTGTCAACATAGTGTATAAAATGGTAGAGTACGATGACAATTGAGAATTACACCGAACGCATCCTACGCAGAAACAAGAAAGGCCTCAATGACGCAGTGAAGACGGTCACTTTAACCGAGAAGGCATTTTTAACGCTATCTCACCTGCCAAAAAAAAATTATGAGTATCGTTGCTGTTAGAAAAACACTTACATACATGGAGGGTGGAAAGACGAGAGCATCATGGTCAGTTGCCATTTTTAGCGAAAACTTTCCCAAGCAATATTCTTGTGTCAGCATTAAATGCCTGTAGAAAATAGTTAAAAACAAAGTGAACTTTGTGTTCACATGCTGTTAAAATCTTCGTTTTTAATTGAAGAGTCATTTTTCTTTACTCTCATTTTATCAAACATTAGCCGTGAAATCAGCCTTTTATTCGTTATGTTATATTTTATCAACAACAAAACACTTTTTCTAAGAAATGTTTCTTTCCAATCACTACATCTAGATGTGCGCTTGACTGAACGTAAACATAACAAAACTTCCCTTAAACAAATTTCCCTGCATGTACTTTGTATTTAGTAAATACAGTTTAATAAGTGTGGGTTATTTTAATTTTTTTTTTTTTTTTTGCTTTTATAACAAACAACGTCCAAATACTAAAAGAGGGTGTTTTTTGTAACAATTTGGTTGTTGGTTTTTATGGCCCTTATTATTCCTACAAGTGGGGTATTTTTGTCGTTATTATTTGCTTTTACTTACTTTTGCTATTGTTGTTGTTGTTGTTATTGCCCAGCCATATTATCGTGTGGTTAATTCAAAGCATATTTCAATTCTTGTTTCTGGTAATTTAAAGAATAATTGGCATTAACGTCATTATAGCGTAATAATAATCACAATGCTTGTTGTAGTAATAGTAATACAAACTACATAAATGACACTTAAAGAGGACTGATTAAAAGGTTGTCGTTATGTAACGTTTTTTTGGTTTCTCTCTCTCGATTTCTTTGAACAACAACAAAATGTCCACATTTGTTAAAATAAAATACGAAAAAGAAAGGCAACAAACAAATAAATAAATTGTTTAATCTCAAAACAAATAATAAAATAGAGAGAGAAGTGCTTGCCTGCTCGGCTTGCTTGTATTTTCAATAATTAACCAAAAACTTAAGCTCAAATCAATTTGATCCGTTTTCTTTTTTGTAACAAAAACAAAAAAGACAAAAGAAGTAAGCCAATTTGAAATGTAATTCACTTCAATTGTATTAATGCTAAGTGTTCGGGATAGATCGGATTTTCATCTTTTTCTTTTTCAAACTATCAAAAAATTAATTAATTTGTTGTTAAAACTAGAGTATTTTTCTTCTTTTATTATAACTTAAATTTCAAATTTAAAAGCAAACTTATATCTGTTCCAAAGAACCGCGACCCATATCTTTTATCATATGGGATCAATCACAGTTTTAGTCTGTTTGTGCTAAATAATTTTAAATTTTTGGTTAACGTTGCTCGACATCGCGTGCTACGGTCAGAGGAGAAAAAGAGTTTTCAAACGATTGTAAAGTTATAATAAAAAAGAAAATAAAAACTTAATTAAAGTCATAAGGGGTTGTTATCTAAAGAGATTTTCAACACCCTGTTGATGTCATCTATCTGGATACGTCAGTCATTCAGCAATTGCTGGTTGGTCTCATACAAACTAAACGCTTCATTACTCGATCGCCCAGCACATCCCACAAAGATAAAGGGTGTTTTTTATAGACGTATAGAACTTTAAATTGCAATAAAACAACGATGGATTATTCGATTGACATGAATTTTATTTGTCTGAAAGATAATCTTGTGGCATTACATATTAAATATGATTTCTGGCATATGACCGTCACGGCTGGCTCGGATGTAGTCCAATCTGGACGTCCAATTTTCGGTGACTTTTTCCAAAATTTGTGGCCGTATATCGGCAATAACACGGCGAATGTTGTCTTCCAAATGGTCAAGCGTTTGTGACTTATCCGCATAGACCAATGACTTTACATAGCCCCACAGAAAGTAGTCTAGCGGTGTTAAATCACAAGATCTTGGAGGCCAATTCACAGGTCCAAAACGTGAAATTAGGCGGTCTTGTTGGAACCACAGCTCCTGGACATCATGGTTGTTCAATTCAGGAATGAAAAAGTTAGTAATCATGGCTCTATACCCATCACCACTGACTGTAACGTTCTGGCCATCATCGTTTTCGAAGAAGTACGGACCAATGATTCCACCAGCCCATAAAGCGCACCAAACAGTCAGTTTTTCTGGATGTAACGGTGTTTCGACATACACTTGAGGATTAGCTTCACTCCAAATGCGGCAGTTTTGTTTGTTGACGTAGCCATTCAACCAGAAGTGCGCTTCATCGCTAAACAAAATTCGCTTATGAAAATCGGGAACAACGGCAATCTCATTTTGCATTATTTGCAAAGCGTTGTTCAGGCGTGAGTTTATTCATGATGAATTGCCAAACCAAACTGAGAATAAATCACTTGACAGCTGTTAAATCGGTGGCCATCTTGAACAGTAATGCCAACTTAAAGATCTATACATCTATAAAAAACACCCTTTACTTTCATTCAACAAGAGTGATCTGAGAATGTTAGAGAGTTCTTGTTAAAAAAAATTGTTAATGAATTGTTAATTTAACATGAATGCGGTTTTAACGTTAAATCCAACTTATAAATTCTGTGTTTATCATACAAAATGCCTAATAAATCCACATTAAATGCTATTTTGGAATTGAGTTTCAGTTAGATTTATGAAATTCAACCCTGAAAATATACTTTTATTTGCCATTTTGGTTGGCGTCTTTGACAATAACATGTATTTATTTTGTTGGTTTTTTTAACAATTAAAATTCTATTTGTAAACGGATTCGTCTAAAAATTGGTACATACGCTCGCTAAGCATATCTAATCATGTAAAAAATGTATTCAACGGCGATGGCAATAAAAGAATTTCGAAAAAAATGAAACGAAAGACAAAGAAAATATGCCTCGTAATTATATTTACAAAAGTCCATACTAGTTATGTAATAATTTTGTATAAAGTAGCGCATCAAATATACTTATTTCTATGGGAAATTAATATTTTTTTGTAGATATTAACTTGACACACTGTATGTTAAATCCTGAATTTATTAAATTTACAGTGTGACCGCAAAAGCATCAATTAGTGTATTGAATGTTAAATTCAGAACTTAACTTTCAATGTGAAAACACTATTATTCCCCGACAATGTTAAGCTTTCATTAAATCCTCCCATTTTTTGTTTTCTAATACTCGTGTGAGTTTCTGAAAAATGGAGTTTTATAAGAAACATGGTTGCATTACTATAAAAAACAAATGTATACAAATTTCCGAAATATTTCTATGCCCAGGTGTCCCGAAACAGAAGGATAAGACATTCCGCAGTTGCTCTTATCTGGAACGCAAAAAAAAACACTGATAGAAACTTTAAGGCCGATGTTCTGCCAAATGGAGGATCACTGATGCTGGAACAGGACATTAACTTGTCATGAGCAATAGATTGGAAATAAATTTCTGGATTCAAGCAAAGTTCACCTGAAATAGCAAAAATTATCTGGCCCAGAATGGATCACGTTTGATTCATTGATGATAGGAGAATGGGTCTACCCGTAAATGATTACTGTAGTATTTGTTAAGATGTGAACGAGAAGAAGACCGTTTAACACCTTCTCCGCGCTGCTCGGCAATAGAGCATCAGCACTATTCCACCTTAGCGAATGCGTCTACGCTAATGACCGTAAGAGTCGGCTTCGTGAGAAGAAGCAAACGAATTTTCGAATGAAATAAGAAAAATTTTTGTTCAGGATACTTACTTTAATGGGCTACAAGTGGTCTTACAAAACTATCATAGTACCCATGGTCACTTATTCCTCCTTAGTATGGACCGGAATCGACAATTGTGGTATACTGATGGGTCCAAAATGGAATATGTCAGGGCTGCTGCGGGAATTGCAAAACCATGTTTCCGTAAGGCAGTTACAATGGGAAAACAGCTTCTATTTTTAGGCGGAGGTCCACGCCTTAGAGCACTTATAGTACCGGAATATATTTTTTTTCAGACAGTCAAGCGGCTCTATGTGCATTGGTAAGCTATTCCTTTCGATCCAAATGGGTTTGGGATTGCTTTGGCAGAGAGAAACGCGGTTACCTTATTATAGATATCGGTTAACAAAAAGCAGGTTTTCAATTAAATAATGGACTGTCTAGCTGAAAAGAGCATGCGGTAGTCAAAGAGACTCATTAAACTCGAGCACATTAGGGCAGAAGCTGTTTTCCACCCCTACAGAAATGACATAAAATTCTACATTGAGCTACTTACAGTTCATTGTAGACTTAACTATCACATGAGTAAAATCGTTGTGATACTTAACGACTCCTGTCGTTTCTTTCAGGATAGACGGGAAACGTCAGAACATGTTCAGCGGTGCAGCGACACAGAATGATCTACTTAGACAGGGGGACATTGGGCCCAGGAAACCTAGACATGATTAATCAAACAGTAAATACGAGATTCGTAAGGAGTCTCGGATTGTAGTTGGGAACTAGGCTGCCCAACAGATCTTAAAGACAGTGGTGACAATAATAATAATGGCAGAGTAACGACATCAAGACAGTTACATTATCTGTCAAAATACATGGAAAGTGTTAGTATATAAGCGCAAAATACATTAATTTTTTTTTTCCTTTTGTAGCAGATTTTTTGTATGTGTCAAATACGAAAAATTGAATGTTTGTTGTAGGGATGTCGTTACCTTGTGTAGTTCTGCCATGGGCCGTAGGTATACATACATTAAGGAAAATAGGCATCACTTTGTGAAGATACTCGTATAGCTAAAATGTTACACAATTAAGCTGTGTTCACATTATGTGTACAAGTCATATGGAATGCCAAAAGTTTTTAATTATGGATTTTCATATGTACGTCGAAATTTGCGTTTTACATACGGTTTATAATTTTTGTTTTCACACACATATATGTTATGTACATATGACATAACCTCTAATTTACGAAAACAAACAAACATTTATTAAAGCAGCTGCTTTATAAAGGGTTTCCAGTAGTGGTAATCATACAGCATTTTGATATTTTTTTTATTTTTTTTAACGATACATATTAAAAAAAAGTTTAAATAGAAATAAAACGAGCAATAATATCAACAGAAATTATATAATAAAAGCTTAAAGAAGGAAACTTTGGTTAAAATAATCTTTTTTGTACGCTGTGTCCTTAAATTTTGTTTGAGCGGAAATTTGAAATGAAAAATTGACATCATTTAACACATACGCTTTTCCACATCAATTAGAACGAGCTCTAAATAAAAAAAATAACATTGCTATCACACATAAGAAAAACACATATGTTATATATCAAGGGGATCACACTATGTGTATTCTTTTATGTATGTTCAATTTTGACATTCCATATGACTTGTACACATAATGTAAAATATTTTTTAAACGCCACCAAATTTTGTTAGAAAATAAAAAGTTTAGGAAGATTCTTTGACTAGTGAAATTATTAGTAGATGATCGTTTCGATGTCATGTCAAAAATTATCGCATGAGTTTTCTCTGATGCTTCACAGGAATAAAAGCACAGTTTGTCTGTTCCACTGAACTTGTCAAATTATTATACTATCGTAGGGAATTAATTTAGCCGCCAAAGCCAATTGTGGAAGAATCTAATATGATTGAAAATTCTAGTTTTGTGGCAGGCAATAGTAAATGTTTTTTTTTTTCCTTGCGTGGGTGTGTTTGTAAAAGTTTATTTAATAAAAAGCAAATAATAATAATAGAAAGGATTTACTATTTTAAAATTTCATTTCATGAGTGCATTAAGCAAGACGTTATCCATAGTTTGAAGTTGTTTAATCTCTCGAGATAGCAAATCATTTATTTGTTAACCGGATTATTCCAAAAGCTTTCTCATTTTTGCATTTTTAACATCTATTTAACTATTCGCCAGGTAGTTATTGGTTATAAGAAGATTTTAATTTTTTTCTAGCTAGCAAAATTAATGGAAACATTATTTAAATCAAATAAAATTTGTTGTGTTATTTTGGTAAATTTTGTCGCCAGCTTTTACTGTTGGTGTCAACATTTTGTTAGAAAACTTGTCATTTTTAAATTATTTCTTTTTTGTTCAGTCAAAATCACTTCCAATGTAGTTCCGTTCTTATCGCACCGAAACCAAAACCGTTTTAATTTGTTTAAACTGAAAAGAAACAAAAAAGTAAGAAACTCTTAAAACTCATTATAATTTTCAAAACAAAAACGGCAATAAAATCTGTAAAATATGATTAAACTAACTAACTGCAGGACATTTTCTAGTTAGTTGTTTACATAGAAATATTATTAGCAGTTCAATCAAAACAAAAAAAAGTCTGTAAACTAAAGTCGGATGACCGTGCCAAACATAAATCGAAACGAAAACCTTGAATTTTCTTTTCCAGTTTAGGTATGCAAGCAATAAAGCGCTAATCCTGGTATTAATAAACCTGAAGAATAGGTGAGAAAGTAAATTGTAACTTATTCAAATAAGAGAGGCAGAGATGGGATTTTTTTTTTGCTTTTACTCCCTTGGACTGTTTCAATAGGATTTTTTATATTATGATAAAAAAAAAATATTAAATAATTTTTAAGTTAATTAATGGCCAGTTTTTGACCCAGTTTTGTATTTAAATGTTATTTCTCTTTTAGTGACATTCAAATGCGAAATTCAATTTTCTACTTCAAAATTAAATAATACTTAAATGGGCAACATTGCCCATTTAAAATCTACTCAAATTATTATATGTTTTTAGCATCTTTTTGTTCTTGCAGACAAAAAATATTTTTGCCCATTGATAAATTTTTTTTTTTTTTTTTTGCTGAAACAACCAATAGAAATTCATCTTTTGTCCAATAAAAATTCGGAAATCTCAATTGCATATATTTTTGTAGCTTTTTCATTGTATTTTTAATGTTTTTAGATTTTATTTTTCACTATTCATCACATTTTTTTCTCTGAACAGCTGGGTTTCATTGAACGTCGATAACACAGTCGATAATTTCGACTGAAAAAGTGAGTGTTTCTAAAAACAACTTAAATTTAAGAAGCATTTAACTAATTGCGTATTTAAATACGAAGTTAAAAAGTGGGCATAAATCTAGAAATATTTTAAGTCATGAGTTCGAGTCTTCGTGCTGCCTTATGTGCTATTCTCAAACCCTGTCGATTTTTTTTTTCAAAAGAAATACAGTGTGTTGTTTTTTACACTACACATGCTTAAATCAAAATAATACAAAAAAGTATTATATTTTTAATATCAATGAAACGGGTTTTATTGGATAGAAAATTTTGTGTTAAAGTTTTAAATATGATTTTCCGGCGATGTCGCCACGACGGCTGGGCGTACAAGGTGCAATCTGGAACACAAATTTTTCGTAGCATATGTGGCCGTATTTCGATAATAACTCTTGGAATATTGACTTTCAGAAGTTCAATCGTCCTTGGTTTATCGACGTAGATAAGAAAGTAATCCAATGACATTAAAGCTGCGTTCCCGTACTCCACTTTGGGAGCCCCCAAGTGCCCAAACTTACTCAAAATTATTCCCGTACATAAAATTTGGGCAAATGCATGTACTAAAATGTCAAAATATTTTAACGTTTTCTTTTGGGTAAAAATTTTACTTTTTGCTGTTCCCGTACTTTTAAACATTTTAATCTCTAATTGAGAGTTATTTCTCCTTACTCTCATTTGCGCGCACTCTACCAAAAAAGTATCGGAGCTTAAACCACACGATCTTGGCGCCCAATTAATTGCGCCATTACCTGAAATTTTTTTGAGCAAATCAATTGTATCACTTTCTGTGTGGCATGTGGGCTCGTCCTGTTGTAACTACATGTCAGCAAGATTAATCGCAGCTAATTGAGGTACGAATAAATATCTAACCATGTCTCAATAACGTTCACCATTGACAGTAACATTCTGACTATCATCGTTTTTACAGACATATGGACCAATAACTCCGCCAGCTAATGAAGAGCACTAAACAATAATTTTATCTGCATTATATTTCGTCAACAACTTGTGGATTATCTCCACTCCAAATGGGACAATTCTGCTTATTTACATACACATTCAATCAAAAATGGGCTAAATCTGAGCACAAATTTTGAATGGAAATTTTGCTGACCATAACCATTATTTTTATGGAAACTGCCAATAATTTACAAGCGTTACGTTGCAATATCAAAACAAACTAAATAAAAAGTAAATTGGTTGTCAAATAAAGCTTTGTCGACAACTCAAAGTTGTAAACCTCTAAACAAACCTTGTGTGGATGTGCTAACTTTTGCGATGCAAGCCAAGGAGTGATCTGAAAAATCGTTCCATTTCAAAAATATTAATCAGTGTTTTGCCAATTATACGTTCTGGTTTGTTTAAGTTTAAGTTACGTTAATCTAAAAGAAGATATTTTAGCGTAATAGAACGACTGAATCTTCAATCATAAAAAACTATTAATTGATTAAATGACTCATAATGTCAGCAAAAATGTTTTTTTACTTATCTTACCTTATCCAAAATTGTTATATACAGAGATCCATGAATTTACTTAAATTATCTTCACATTATTGTGAAGCATTTGGTCAAAAATTAACAAAATGCGAAATTAAAATTGGTTTTGTTTTAGTAAAAAAAAACATTTCCATCCTTTATGTCTACACATTTTCATATAAAAAAGAAAACGAAATAGGGATGGAACTCTCAGAGAGCAGATAACAGCAATCGGAGATACATACATACATAAGTTGCAAAATTATGCGCGTCTAAACTGGGAAGAGCAATAAAGTCACAAAACAATAAATAAAATGCAAAACTGCGTTCAAAGGCTACAGTTCTATTGTTACAAGAAATTATTTTCGTAAACATGACATAAAAACCATCCATTCATAAAACAAATTTCTTTTGAAATGCAACAACAATAAAAAAAAAACAACAACATGCATTATGAAGTTGGTCAATATGCTGCTGTATCCGTCCTTTTTGACGTTTTTTCCACAGTTTTAAGATTTACTTTACTTCACTTTACTTTAAAAACACAAACACCATCAAATCCATATATAATCTGTATAAAATTCTCAGTAAAGTATTTTCTATTCTTGTATTTCCACTTTAAAATGAATCAGTAACACGGAAACGAAAGTGGGTGAGAAATACCTACTTGTAAATGAAAAAGGCGAGCACATGCAAGTAATATTACTCATGTACCATCACACCTTTTAAAGGCATTTGGATTTTAAAATTTTAATTTTAAAAATTAAAAGGATATGCCGGAAAAACTAGCATATTTGTATATAGGGATTAAGCTAAGGATTTGCATTTAAGCTGTGAATTGGTTGGTGTAAGCCTGAAAAATCTTCACTGATAGCCACCATCATTTAAATATTTACTTAAAACGCTTTTAAATTGCTTTCAAGTTAACATTATACCCGCACCATTTGCTCTGCTTTCTTATTTTGAAACTAAAATTTCTAGATTTATCTTAATCGATTAAGTCTGATTAAATTCAACTTCTTTCAAGACAGTACAATCAAAGTAAGTGTTTGTTTCTATTCAATTACTCGTACATTAAAATTATTTATCTTGAAATTCAAATAAAAAAATTGTTTTTCTGCCTACTTCATTACAAAAGTTAGCAGCTCGTTAGAATGCTATAAATGCACATTTGTTGTCATATTTCGTAAACTTTGTAAAAAAAAATGCTCTTTTCTTAATTTTTTCTTTAGAAATATATTTCCGTTCAAGGCGAATTCATTATAAGGTGAAGTCAGTGGATAAGCTCGTTATAGGTTTTTGAGCCCTGAAGCTGTCAAAAAGTCAAAATACGGTGCCATGTCGCTAATCCGTAGTATCCAGTAATCCGAATGGAAGTTATGACGCACTACATACGCTATAGTCCACATTGATTGCAAGCTCGCTAAACCGAATTTTTATTTTTTTTTTCTGCTTTTTTATTATTGTCTGCTTTTTTTTTTTTTTAAATAACCATGTGTGGAATTTTAAAACTAACGGGACATCACTGAGATGCAGAGCCTTCTATGATTGACATTGTACATATTTAATATGTTTTATGTCTTGTTGCTGAATGGTATTAGTAGCGAAAACATCAATTTAAATAATATGGCCAAGAAACGTGCACATAAAACGCTGTCATTAGCTGATAAGCTTAAAATAATAGAAGAAAATCGCGGACAATCAGGGGAAATTTAGCAAAGAAATTTGCTGTAGGAGCTTCATCAATTTGAGAAAAGCTTTAATTTAATAAAAATACAATAAATTTCTTTGAAATCTTGCCTAGTGTTTTATTTTGGAATATAGTGAATTATAATAACAGTACATCCAGTAATCCCAATATCTTGTTAGTCCGAATCAGGGTCTGCAATCAATAATTCGGATTAGCGAGCTGCCACTGTAGTATGATAAATAAGTCTTTATCTACTACTACTTTTTAAGGTATGTTTTCACTCTTTAAGACTTTTGTTAAGTTTTTTCAATTAATAAATTGTTAAATAAAAAAGTTTTGAATGAATGCATATTTTTAAATTTTGCAATTTTTAATTCATGTTTTATGCGCATATTTTGCGTTTTTAAGTACATGAACTTCCTTGCTAATGGCATATGGCATTACTTGTACACTCAAATAAAAATAACTTACTTTATAAAATTAATTATAATTTATAACTTATTTTGCATTTAAAATGGGTTTTTAAATTTGTTCTTGTATTACAGGTTATCATGTAGCCTTTTGTCTATCTTCCAAACTCTTTATTTTGTATTTATTTTTTATTGATCAACCAATAAAAAAATAGTGAATATTAGGAGGTCTGTAAAGATCTTGGCAAATATATAACAGCTAAACTCAATACAACTTTATGGTATGAAGAACGCTGTAATTTTTTTATATCTTTCATTTTATATTTGAATCTTAATTATTTGATTAAGTATTTAAATTTCATTATTTACTAGCTCTTTTGTCCAATCTTGGCCGGTCATTTACTTTGTGAACTAGAATCCTTAGAATAAAAAGGGCGTTTGTATTTAATTTCAGCGAATTTCTTTGAAAAGCATACTTTTAATCATTAAGAAACCCATCTGAATTGTTCTATTTTAAAGTAAACGTCGGCGATTCCTTGGAGTATAGAGATTATTTGCAGCAAAATTTCAGAAAACTCAGTAGAAAACAGAAAATACATATTATTTTTATAGACGATTGTCATTGTCGTAACTATTAAAATATGGACAATATTATTGAAATGATTCTTTAAAATCAGAAAGAGTAACAAATACATACATACAAAATTTCGTGTTTATATTAGGATGGATATAAAAAAAAAGAATTAAGTCAAATCGAAATCAATTGTTTTTAAATCTTCTGAAAAATATTTTTCAATGAAAAACCCCAGTAATTTGAAGAAGCTATTTTGTGCACAAGTATTCACTTCAACTACTTAGCTCAATGAATGGTTGTTGTTAAATATTAAGTTCTTAAGAAATAGCAAATGCCGCAGTGCAAATAATTCTCATTTCAACTTCTAAATTTCTTTGTGGGAAGGAGACGTTAAACTACAAATAAAATTAATTAAGCGTGGGTGATACACACATGGAACTTCAACATCAATCAATGAATTTCTAGGCGTTTTTTTTATGGAAGTCAACCACAAATGCCCTCATTGATATTTAAATTTGATGTGTCTATCCAACGCTTTATATTTGTATATCCAAAGTGTTTTAGAAAGTGGTATAAGTCAACTATTTTTTAAAACTTTATCGGGCAACATCTCCTTTTTGGTCCCAATATATATTATTCTATTCCTCTTAATAAAACTTTTTTTGCGATTTTTTTTTTTAATTAAAAAAAAAACTGCTGCATTCTGAAATTTACTCGTATATATTGCCAGAAAAACTGTAAATATTTGCGAAAAATGAAATAACCGAGCGCAAGTATTAGATTTGGTTATAGCACAAAGCCACAAAACATTTTTTCAATAAAATTTATGAAATACCATTAAAAACTTTCGAGCTCAAAATTTTGACACTTTTTAGATATTCAAGTTTTTTTCAACAAGCAACGGAAAATATTTGATAAAAAAATATTACCCGTTATAATTTATATAAAGTGCACGGTTTATACTAGTTATATTAAAATGTTTACAATATTTGTATCGGTTGAATACATCAAATTACTGTTACATGGCCAGATAAAGGCTTAAATGAGTTAACGGTAATTTTAGTAAGATTACTAAAATTATCGCTAGTTTTTTTTAAAAAGTATCACTTTCAAAAATAACATCTCAAATGTAAAAGCGGACATCTCTATAAAACCCCTATTTTTTAAACAAACCAAACTGTGCAGACAAGGCTAACAGGCCAGGAAACTCACTTACGTAAATGTCTTTTTTTGTTTTTTAAACGTCTAAATGTTAAAGCATATTCAGAATTAAAATATCCAAACAAAATTTTGTTGGTCTTTTTCTCTCAATTCGTCGAGTTGTGAATTTTTTTTTCAAAGAATAATATTTTCTGTGGAAAAATGCTGTAATCAAAAACTGTTTTTTAATTTTCGTTTACCCATCACAATGTAAAACATTTTTCAATTAATTAAGTTTGTAATTTTTAATATTTATTTTCATTTTGTCAAAGAAATTTAGTTTTTTTTTTTTTATAATACATACAGTTTTTCAAATTGAAGGTTTATTTATTAAATGAAGTAGATACATATTTACAGCTTAATTTTTTTTTTAATTTTTCTTAATTTAATTTAAATATTCTACAAATGATATAGTTAGTTAAAATAAATTTTGTTAATTTAATCAGGCTTAAGTTCATTTTTATTTATTTTTTTTTTTATTATAAAAAAAAATCTATTGGAATGTAACGTACTTTTTGTGCTTCTAGCATTTAATACTTGTAAGGAGAACAAAATGTGAACGTAAGCCTAATAAAAAATGATTTGCATATCAATGTTATATATTCAATTATTTTATTTGTTGGAATGGTTAAACAAGGCTTCACCTGACAAAATAATGTAGCTTTGTTTCATTGTAATTTACAAAATATGTAAAGCGACCCATTCGAAAAATAATTATTGTGTTTAGTTTTCTATTCTATTAGTGTTTTTAAAAGGGTAGGGTAAGACAAAGACAACAAACAATTTACTTATAAATCTGAAAATATAAAAGAATTACCCCCTTATAAAAAAAAAAAAAAAATAAACGCGGACTTTAAAGTCAACGTTATCGAAATTTTTGTGAAATTTCACTTTAAAGTCTACGTCAACTTTTTTTGGATAAGAGCATTAAACTAGAACTAGAGAAAAAGTTAACTTAAAATTACATTTACAATAATCAATCAAATCAATTTTCTTTAGGAAGGGTAACAAAGTGTTTAGATTTGCAATAACAAAAAACAACTTAAAATGCTTAATACTCGCACTTTGTTTGCATTTACGCTTTCACAAAAGCAGTTGCATCAAACACTTTTAATATGGGTCTTTGACCCGTTTTTGTTAATTGTTGTTTATTGAAACACGGACTTGTTATTAAATCGATTTTTTCAATACTTTTTTATACCTATACCCAGTTAGGTATATTTTTTTTTATTAAACTATTTCAGCTTCACCTTTTGTAGCCTAAAAATATTAATATAGAACGGGAACCGGCCTCCTTAAAGCGCTCTCCATTTGAGTCTCCATGCCATTGGGTGTCGCTGTGCCCGGTGAAGAACCGGGCGACGAAGTGGAAGATGAATTGTAAAGTCCGGCGGCAGCAGCATTGGCAGAGTGAGCAGCGTATAGAGAAGGAGCTGAGATGCCTGAGTATATGCCGGAATAAAAACTGCTTAAAGTGGAAGGAGGTAGTTGTGGAGCCTTTTGGGCTTCATGTAAATTGTGGGATTGATTTGTGGCTGCAACTGCGGCAGCAGCCTGTGTTTGATGTAATTTAGATAGCGCTAAAGGATCGAAACCGCCAAAATAGGGCACTGGATAGGGTTGATCCAGATGATGGGATGGTGCAAAGTAGGGAGGTAGTTGATGAAAAGGATTGTAAGATCCCGCACCGGGTGCACCAGTATTAGTTAATTTTTGTTGACAACTGGCCTGCATTTGTAAAGCTCCTGGAGGTCCTTGTGATAGAGGATTTTTGGGTTTACGCCGCGGACGATACTTATAGTCGGGATGTTCTTTCATATGCAAGGCTCTCAAACGTTTCGCTTCATCGATGAAGGGACGTTTGTCAGTTTCAGCCAGAAGTTTCCATTCGGCACCTAGCCGTTTGGAGATCTCAGAATTATGCATTTTGGGATTATCTTTGGCTATTTGACGTCGTTGAAGACGAGACCAAACCATAAAGGCATTCATCGGTCGCTTGATGTGCCCCTCTTGGCCAGGTGAAGTGGAATGATGATGACCCAATTGATTGCCTGAACCGTGTAAATTATGCATAGTGGAATTAAGAGAGCCCTGACTGCCAATGCTACCCGCTGAGCCTACAGAAGAATTAGGTGAAAGCGTCTGTTGTCCCACAACGTTTTGCATGTGACTATGAATACTGTGATTATGATGGTTTTGACTTGCCATATGGCCCATGCTAGCGGTACCCATTATAGAATTACCGTTGGTAGCACTGTGAGCTCCTACGGGCGAACCGCCCATTGCCGCCGATATGGCAGCCAAACTGCCACTTTGTGAAAAATGCATAACACGTTTTATATCCATTTCTGAGGCACTGATGGTACTTTGTGGAGCATAATCACCAGGAGTGGGCATATCTAAAGGCTGCCCGCCCAAATGAAATCCATAATTTGGATGCGATGATAAAGCTGCCATGATTTTCAAATACAATTTGCTTTAAATTAAATGTTTTTTATCGTATTGAAGAATCTTTATTTATCTGTGTATAAAACTTTTACAATTGAATGGATGACGGTCACTTTCTATTAATGTTTTTTTTATTTATTTTTAATTCTTTTTCTGCATAAAATATTTGTTTTCTTTTCATATCATTTATTATTATTCTATTCTTTTCACCGTTTGTTTTTTATGCATGCACTCACTCGTTCGTTTACTACAATATTCCTTTTTTTCTTTTTCTTTTATTTATTTATTACTTTGTTTTTTTGCTCTGCACAAAACCACCGTTCATCTGAACAGTTCTTTCACAACTGAAGTAATCACACATTTACTAAATACCGACACGATTTGAACCGAATATTTTTTTTTTTGTTTTGTTTGCTTTGTTCAATTTACTCTCACTCTCTTGCATTTGCTTTGTTTTTCATAATTCTCTTGAGCTATTTGTATTTGTGCTGAATGTTAAATGTTGTGCACAGGAGTGTGTATGTTTGTGGATGCTGAATATTGAGTGTTAAGTCAAGTTTCCAACTATTATTGTCGTCTACTCCCTATTTTTAAAAATTTTTTTATGTGTGCAATTCCTTTTTACCGGTAGTCATAGCTGGGGGGTCAACTACATGAAAGAGTGAAAGAAAAAGAGCGATAATGTATTATGCTTTTAATGGAAATGGTAGTGGTATAAAAGAGATAGTATTTTTCGTTTTGGTTAGAAAATGTTGATTTTACCAGTGTATGACCAGAGAATAGAATATATGGTTGTTGTTGGAGCAGTTATTGTTTTTGGTGTTGTAGTTTTTGTTTTGTTTTTATTTTATTATTGTTGTTGTATGCTGTAGTCTTTCTTTTTTTCTCTTATTGTTTCCATCATTATTATCGTGAACAACATAATAATTTTCTCTTGTTGTTGATGTCGCTTTTTGTGTGATAGTGTGCATGTTTATATTCATGTAAAATTGAGTATGTTTTGTTGTTATTATTGTTGTTTCATAATATGCGTTGTTTGGTTGGTTTTTATGCAGCCGTCGATCTTTGTTTGCCTCGTATTGAGCCCTTTGTGCGCATTGTACCATCATCATTGAGAGGTGTGTTTAATACAATGCTAGCCTAGCAAGCTTCTTGTTGTTGTTAAAGAAAAAAAGAGTAAAATGGCATTGAGTTGCTTTTGTGTGCTCTGCATTAAACACACATACAAAAATGTTGAGCTACTATTGTTGCTGACGTTCGTTTTATTCATTGTAGATACACTAACGCATAATAAAAACAGGACATTTACATATATCTCACATCCAGCTCCACTCTCTCCCCTTTTTTTAATATGTATACAAAGTTTAGAAAACTGTAGAAGAAAAGCCTGAAATTAAAACGTTTCTAAAATTAAACTTTTTCCCTTTTATTGTTGTAGGTATGTATGTATGTATGTAGATATTTTTTTCTATTCACATTTTGTTGCTTTATTTTATGTTGTAGGAATTTGAAGAAAAAAATTTTGTTTCTATTCTATTTAGCCATTGTTGTCAACTTTTATTATGGACGAATGCAACACAGTCATTCATTTCTTGCTTTTATTCGTTGCTTTTTATTCTCCATTGTTTTTCGTATGCTTCCATTGGCATAAGTATGAGTAGCATGACTACACAAAATGCATTTTTGTACACTGTATTACCATAAGTGAATACAGTGGGTAGTGCAGAGATGGAGAGAGTACGTGTGTGTTTTTGTTGGACTGTGCCAATAGCTTTTATTTTGCTATTGTTATAGATGAGTGTGTTGGCATTTTTCTCTTTCTTTGTCTACCTTATAATTAAACATAATCTCTACAAGAACCATCCACTAACTCATCCTTCTAAAAATTGGAAAGTATGTTTCTAGTAGATGTCGTGATATAGATATTCTCTTCTGCATAATGCCTAGAAACAAATTTCATACATACTCACATTGCTATCACATAAAATGTTGCAGGCGCTGCCTTTACCTGAGTATATTCTTCCAACAAAACTCATGCTTTACCGATTATTTATGGTTACTAATCAAAATCACTGTGCTTAAACTTACGATTAACACATACTTGCTGGAAATAATCTTTTTTGTAATTCGACAGCTACAATTGCATGTGTGTATGTATGTATAGCCTATAAGCAGTCAGCCTTAGGTTTGCAGTTTCAGTTCTTGTCTAGCTCTGCTTTCAAGCCAGAAGCTTTAAACATGGTATGTGTTATTTTAAAGAACATTTGCACAGTGCAGTATGGTCGACACTGTATAAGGTAACTGGCTCACTAGAATGCTTTTTATTGACTTTGAAAATCAAATTCATTCCTTAGACCCATTGACGGCTTTATTGACCTGATTTATTTTTACAGAACTTATATTTACAAAAAGTAAAAAACAAATTAATACTATCAAATAAAAAACATTATGGATTATGCTATGGGACATTGTATACAGCCAGGGAATGCATTACATTTTGGTTCAAAACGAAATGTTGCGATTCTACTTGAAGGCCTTCAGGCCGCCAAGGAAAGCAACTAACCAAACAAGCATTCTGGATATACACCAGTTCAGATAACACGAAAGGTAAATATTCTAAAAACTTGACTGTAGCATCACATATAATATATTATGTCTTTTTCTTAACCTGACCTACATTTATTTTGTGCACGCATGTAAGATTATTTTGTACAGTACCTATAAACAAATGTTAAATAAAAAATTACAGACAAATTGTGCGTTAAAATAAATGAAAAAACAGTAATTTTTACTGTAGTGGTAGGTTACAATAAATGAAATGAAATTTGAACTGTTATAAAATTAATATTCAGAAATAAATGTAAAATTTATATAAATTAAATGAATACTTAAATAGTTTTTCGTTTGTTCAAAACGATTTTTCATTTGAATTTACCTGAATAAAATTTTGAGTGTACCCTTCTTACTTACAGTGAAGGCTATAAAAATTAATATGTTAATATGTGCCGATATTAATGTGATTTATCTAATATTCTAAAGCTAAGATCACATTACAAAAATATTTGTTGAATTAAGAGTAACCACTACTTTTTGGCAAGTATTTTAATAGTCCACCATTTGACTTGTATTACATAAAATTAATTGAAATAATATAATTATACAAGCATGCTTTATTTAAAAAAAAATTAAAATAATCTAAGCGTACATTTCTGCAAAATATATAAACGTATATGGCTATGCTTACTTCGACAAATATTTGTTTAATGTGACCGTAGCTTAAGTAAAGTGTAACAGTTTGCTGGGACATACAATTATTACATACATCTTCACGTATTTGTATGTAACACCTTCAAAAATTTTGGACATAAAACAAAGTTTTAATTGTAACGAAAAAAACTTTTTTTTAAGCTTTTGTTGGCAAGAATTTTATATAAAGCTTTGGTAGACAAAAATATATGAAAAGCTAAAGAGCCTAGAGTTGAATCAATTTTGACACCCATTCAATCACAAAATTACCTCACAATCACACATGCGCAACTTAGTTTTCTAAATTTAAATTGTTGTCTTGCAAAAAAACTATTTTATTTGCTATAAGAAACATGAAAAAATGTTGCCTCTCGTACAAAAAGTTAGCCCCGGTCAACGCATATCTTGTTTATTGGCACTCCTCCAAATAAAATTGTCCGTTTTCTTTAAAATACACTGCAGTAAGTTTAATATCCACCTGCAGCGAATTAGTTATTTAAATATAAATTCTTGAATATTTATTTAATTAAAATAACAATTCTTTCAAAATTAAAAATTTATTTGGAAGTTGGTTTTGCAAAATGTATTATTTTACATCATGGAAAACTTTCCAAAAATATTTGTTTACTTAGCATAATAAGTACTAAAGGAAAAGCATATCCATATGGCTACTCTGAATCATCAGTGGATTACTCAACAATCTTCTTAAATTCCTAAAAAAATATTTGAATACATATTTTATTACACCTATTGACTAAATGAGAATTGAGTCAATAAGTAAACAAAAAGTTTCAAAAAATTCAAATAAGAAAATAAAAAAAAAAAAAAGAAATACACAAATAAACAAAATTTACCAACCAACATATTACAAATTAACAAAAATATTCTATTTTTATATCTTTCTATTTATATTTTATATTTTTTTTCGATGTTATTTTAAAAATAATATTTATATGGATCTGCAACCCTATTTTTATTTTTTTTATATATAATAATAAGAAATATTTCAATTACACATTAAGAAATGAAAAATATCAATTGAAAACTATTAAAAATATTTTTATTGACAAAAATGAAAAAGAATATAATACAAAATAATAAATTTAAAATGAATGTATACATGAAATAACAATATATATGTAATAACTATTTGTATGTATGTATGTATATCAAATATTTAAATTCCGCTAATTATATAAGTATTTATTTAGACTTTTATTTAATATATATTGACCTTTAGTCTCTTTACTATTTTTAATATTATTAATTTTTATAATTTTTCTGACGAAGCTTTAAACAGGAAAACGAAATATTGAAATAAAAAATTTTTTAGGTATATTTTTTTATTATCATTAGTTACTTCCAATCTATCTTTCCATATGAAGATAATAAGCAAATTTGATCAAACTTATTTTAGCATTTACGTTGTATATTTCAAAATGAATACAACTATAAAATTTAAAATAAAATCTATTTAACAAGAGTCATTTATAAATCATTATAATTTATAAATCATTTAATTTAACAAGTCGTAATCTAATATTTTAAAAGTTTTACCACTATTTTTAAAGTAAAAAAAAAATTAAATAGAAAACAAACAAAAAATAGAAGAATAATTAATATGGCTGTTTTATTAAGCTTGAGGTCTTATTTTATAAATTTATTTTTATATCGATATTTCGCTCCAACTTGCGTAGCTTCTTCAGGATATAATTATAAATTAACAAATTATTATTATTATTTTTTTTTTTTGTATTTAAATAATTTGACTAATTTATAGTTATATCCTCAAGCAAGTTGGAGCGAAATATCCATATAAAATATCCATATAAAAAGAAAAAGGTCAAATAAACTAACAAATAAACAAAAGAATAACAACAATATTATGAATACATAAAATAAATACGTTTTTTATCAATAATTATAATTTCTAAATAGTAGATCTACATGATGACATCTTTTTAATCTTCTAATTTTATCAAAGTCATTAACAGCATAATAGATAAAGGATTCGCATAATCGCCATTCTAAATATCAGTGATATCTTTATAAAATTTCTATATTTAAAACACTTGCAGTGTCCTAAAATTTAAAATAGATTTGTAAAGCTTCAATTTATTTTGGAGATTAAGCTGAGATTTTGGTTCAATTAAACAGTTAAGTTTTCTATTTTTTAAGTTTTTTATTTTTTTATACGTTCTTTACAAGTTAGTCGATGATCAAAATGTATGTATAAATTAAATATTTGAATGACTTTACATCACTATAAGGTTCCCATTACAAGCTACTAAGCACAAATCATCATAAACTTAAAAAATATTTGATACGCATCTGCTAAAGTCAAGGTCTTAGGGCCATTATTACAACTTACTTATAAGGTCTCAGATAGCTACTCGTATAATTAGTTTTAGTTAAAGTAACTGATAAAGTGATCAATAACTTTTTTTTCATTATTCTCAATAAGATAAATAGTCATGCCAATTATGAATATTCCCAAGGATTTTTTCCCTGGGAGAATTTTGGTTTTTGGGAGAAAATTGCCTAAATCAGATAACTTGCCATGTTAAAAAAGGAAGAAATTTTGTTTATATTAAGAGGAAAGGGAAAAGTGAAAAAACTCCCGCGGAATTTTTTATTCATAATTTGGCTGGTTATAATAATTGTTATGTGGCACCCCTGCTGTGAATACCGATTACTTTTCGTTGCTATAAATACATAATGGCAACGGCATGCCTTTTTTTGACGATTACTTTTCAAATAACTAAGAAATTATTTATTTTTAAAATTTTATTTTAATATTTGTTATTTTATTGTTTTATTTTTGTGTATTAATAAAAAACTTATTCAATGTCTATTGCTGCTGAGGTTGCCATATCTAAAATCGAAAATATGGCAACTTTAAATGCTTGAAGTTCACGTTAAAAGTTGTGAGTATAATAAATACACTTTTTAGTTAAAGTATGTTTGCAATAACCAAAAATCATTTATCTGTTCGGTAACCTCCTACTTTTAGTTATCGTTTAGTTGTAACAATGGCTCTTAGAGTATATAATTGCTTATCGAGATATTTAATCATGTGATGTTGCAGAAGCTTTGTTGTGTTGATGTGCCTGTGTGCAATCTATACCTAGAGCATTCCATAGCGCAATTCGTTATATATTTATTTAATGTATCTTAAGTTAAAAAAACGTTTTTTTTTTTGTGAGTTTGCTTATATGTTTTATGTTGAGTTTATGTCGCCTTGTAGGTATTTTCTGAAAAAGTGCCTTTACGGTACACACACTAAAGGGTTGCAGAAGCATACTTGAAAGCCATACATCACTACAAACATGTGTAATATTTTATATTAAAAAGTGCTTGTAAGCCATTTCAACTATGCTTGCGCAGCCCTTTAATTTCTATTTTGAGCGCTTTAAGATTCGTCTTACTAACTAAAATAACAAAAACAAAGAAAGAAAAAACTTTGCTGGTATTTTTTTTTCACTGTACTCGTATACCTATAAATGGTTAGGTTGTTTGGCTCGTTTTTGTTTATTATTATGAACAGTAGTTAGTTGATAATGAAGTTGTTGTTGTCATACTTCCTCTTATTCTTGGGTTGTTTCTTTTCGTTCATCTTGAAAATGTTATTGTATTGCCATTGGCGTTATTGCACTCTTTGATAGTGTGCGAATTGTGTGTCTCTGTGTAAGCTATTGAGCCAATCACAATGGTTATATGGTGTGGGAGCTTTTGTTGCTATTGTTTTGTGCGCAAAAGCTATATAATGTGTTATGTGTATGTACCTATGCATACTACACTCAACCCCTCACACAAAGCCGCATATAAAATAAACATTAATAAAAATAAATAAGTAAAAAAGAACTAAATACCTACCTATACCCGAGGCAACAGCACACTAGGTGTTTATGCGTACAAGTGAAGTGAACGTACATAAATTACAGTTGTCCTATGTCTGTTTGAGCATGTAGGTGTATGTTTATGTTGATTTTGGCACCTACATATGTATGTATTTATTTAGGGAGAGCATTAAATTCAATATGTACTCGTACTATGGATGAATGTGTTTCCTTATTTAGTTTTTGATGATTGTCACTACTGATTTACTGTGTTTTTATCGCTTTGTATTTTTTATTTATGTTTTTACTTTCACATAGTACCTATTCTTTGTTGCATTAAGTGTTCCTTCTTTGATTACTTTACAACAACAAGCATTCTTGTATTTATTTGTTCTAAGGTTTTAGCTTCATAAAAAAGGAAATTTTAATTGATAGGTATTTGTTAAAGGTACCTAGTAGGTTTTGAGCAGTGACTAACAAAATAAATTACCTATTATAGGTCGATACTGTATTTTTTCTCAATGGAACACCTACAGCTGTATAGATGGACACAAGCTTTGATGTGCAAATAAGATTTTGCGTAAATAGGTTTTTCCAACATTTGATTCTTATGACTTTAATGTGCTAAAGTAATTCCAGAATGACTAATTTCACTAATAAACGATTTTTCATAAATGTAATAAGAAAATCACAAAATCTATTTCAGTTCAAAAACAACTACTTTTTTGTCACTATTATTATGGCCCAATATTTTTAATTGCAAGAGCAAGAATATGGCAGCAACATGTAAATTAATACGTTACCTACAATTATAACGACGAATTTGAATTTTTGGTAATTTAGGGCTTTTTAGAAATCATAAACCGATATGTACCTACTTACTCTCCATTAAACACAGAAAAAATAAATCAATTAAAAAGTTGGCAAATTGATTAAATTTTTAATTGAATCAATTAAACATTTTGTCAATATGAAAATTTTTTAACTGAACTGAAGCAATGATCATATTGGTCAAATATTTAATTCATTCTTTAAAAATTATAATCCATAGTGAATAACAAAAGCAAAAACGCAGAACCAAGGTGAGCTTTTGAGACGGAAACTTCTATACACATTTTTTTTTATTTATTATTATTAAGTCTTTCTATAAGAAAATTACAATAAGTATCCAAATCTTAACTGTAAAAAAATATAAAAAACTTAAATAAGTATTACCAATGTAATAACTAGTTACTTGTACTCAAATCTTAAGAATAAAAGGAATATTCTACGTTTAAATAAAAAAGTTGTATCCCTCTTCTCACTAGGCGCAAGGTATCACTTCTCTTAAGCCTCCTGTATCCCTCGAACTGTAACAGGTCCCTGGCGAGGGCTTTTGGATGTGCCGCCAGTTTGTGAACGTACTTAGTACAATATTTTTCAATTTCCTCCCGAACCGTTGGAATTTCTAGATCTCTGTGGATATTCTCATTTCTTATATACCAAGGGGCGCAGACTATTGTTCGTAAAACATTCGCTGTCTTCTTTGTAACCTTTGGATGTTAGATGCACACGCAGTTCCCCAAAGCTGAATGCCATATGTCCAGATTGGTTTAATAATGGCTTTATATAACAGAACTTTATATTCCAAAGATAGAGATGAAAATGGACCTATCAGCCACATTAGTCGAGCTGTTTTAGTTTCATAGCTGAGATTTTGGCCTCAGTGTGTCGTGACCATGTTAGGCGTCTGACTAGATATTTAGTCCACCGGAACAATGACGTAATTTATTTTTATTGGCGTACAATTAGCCTTTCTTAGTGTGAATGTCACATGGACACATTTTGATGGATTTACTTTGATTTTCCATTTATTTAGCCAACCTTCCAGCTTGTAAGTGCTCAAATACAATTTTAATATCTTTGTTCACACTTAAGAATGCTGTGTCATCTGCAAACGTTGATGTGATAATATTTCGATTTGTAGGCATGTCAGATGTATAGACGATGTATAATAGCGGGCCAAGTATACTTCCTTGGGGAATGCCTGCAAAAATCTTCTTAACTGGTGCAAATACATTTTATAACCGTACCTTAAATGTTCTATCAGTCAAGTAATTTTTAATCAGCTTGTGGGTGTTAGCAGGAAGAAGTCGTGTTATTTTTGTGAGGAGACCATCATGCCAAACTTTGTCAAATGCTTGGGAGACATCAATAAGCAATGCTGAACAAAACAGCTTTTTCTCGAAGAACGACCTGAAAGCAGTAACAATTCTGTGAACCTGCTCTGTAGTTCCATGACCAGGCCGGAAGCCGAACTGATGTTCTGGAATAATATTTCGCTCTGCTAGATGGGGCGTTATTTTCTGGAGGAGGACCTTTTCGAACAGCTTTGAAAGGATGGATAATAAACTGATAGGCCTGTATGACGTAATTTGAGTAGCGTCTTTACCCGGTTTTTGAATCATGACAATTTCTGAAATTTTCTAAGAGGACGGGAAAACCCCCACTCTTAAAATGGCATTAAAAATAAATAATATAATTCTCACAGCGCAATCTGGCAAGTTCATCAGCATTGAACTAGTATTTCGATCAGCGCCGGGCGATTTTTTCCCATCAAGGTTTTTGATTGCCATTTTAATTGAGGGCAGCCGCATCTTTATATGGTTTTCAATGGAACCGCTGATGTATGGAGGATTAATACCACTATTTATTTCATGTGGAGTGAAAACGTTTTCCAGATCACTAGCAAAAGCATTTGCTGGTTCACTTGGATTTTTAGCCCAACTAAGGTCCTCACGTCTTAGTGGAGGTTCGGAGGAAGTAGGGCACTTCATATGCTTCACAGCTTTTCATAGGCTTTTGTTGTCGGATCCAAGTTACTTAAGTAATTTGCAAGCACTGACTCATGCTGTAAACGCAGCTTTTCTTTAAGTATTTTTTGACACAAATTCAATTGGGTCTTTAAAGCTGGAGAACGATTTCTCTGCCATTCCCTTCTCAATTTTCTTTCTTGTCGGATGAGGGCTTCAATATCAGCTGATGACTGGAACGGTTTCCTCCTATATGTTTTTCTCATTGGAGTTGCATTTCTAGCTGCACAAGTAATAACGTCTGTAAGGTGGTTCACAGCACATTGTTTCTTAGAGGGATGTTCTGGGAGAGATGAGAGCTCACATACATTTTATACTTTACCCAGTTCGTGTATCGATTCGGATAGAACGTATTCGATACTTCAGAGTTTATAAAACTATTATGTAGTGTAATTATAGACGGCGAATGATCAGATGGTAGGTCTTCTAGGGGACTAATCAGAAGTTGGTCACGTTTAATATTTTTTATAACAGTGAAGTCAATAAGGTCTGGCTTTTTGGTACAGTCTGTAGGCCAGTATGTGGGCTCACCGCCAGATACGACATCTAGACTATTTTGAGCAATAGCATTGTACAGCTGCCTACCTCTTGTGCTATAAGTCTAGAGCCCCAGTGGGTATGTTTAGCGTTGTAGTCTCCTGCTGCCAGGAACTTGTGTCCCAATGTTGCGAAGAAACTCTTGAAATATACACATTAAATTGTGGTATGAAAATCAGTAAGATTTATAGAGGTTGCCTGAATGAAATCCTTCCTAAATTCTTGCATAACGAAGTGCCTCACGTTTTTACGTACAATGACGGCCGTGCCACCACATGCCTTTCCACTTGGATGTTTAGTGTCATATATAATGAACCCGTTAATTATAAAGCAATTCTTTACAGTAAAGTGTGTTTCGGATACCAAAAGGATGTCTATTTCCTGCCTGTGTAGGAAATCTTCTACCTCGAACCTATGTTGGGATAACTCGATCGCATTCCAGTAGCAAATACGCAACTGGGTCATTTTATTTTTGTCTAAGAAGGGTCTGCAGAATCATGTTCTGATTCTGCATCATCTCCTGAATCATGCCCTGCATATTATTCATAAAACTGTTCATGTTGGTCATGAAATTGTTCATTGTCTCCGTCAGCTTGTCGATTGAACTAGAGCTTGTATCGTTGAAAGATTTTCCACGTTGGGCCTATTTGACGATGGTAAGCCATCGAAGTGTTGTTGGGCATAGTTCACTCTATCCACATGTACACCATTAGGTATTGCCGTAGCTTCAGTATGAAGGCTCGGGTAGTTCAATTCGCGACTTCGAGGTTGATTCGATTTTTTTATCCTCTCGAATACTTCACATCATCTATAATTAGCAGAATGTCTTCCACCGCAATTGATGCACTTTCTCACATTGGAGTCGTTTTTGGGTGCTGTACACTCCGTGGTTTTATGCGTTGGCAATTGGTGCATATTATTTCAAAAATATAATCCTTAGTGAACAACAAAAGCAAAGGCAATTTATTAAGGTTGCTGAAACCGACACTTATAGATCGTCAATAACATGTTATCATGTGTGAAGCATTGGCAATTTTTTTTTGTTTTAGTACGATTTTGACAATCGCAATACTCTACAAAATTTTATTACTGCAAAAAATTTACCAATTACTATCATAGTTATTTTAGAAAGGAACTAATTAAAAACTTTTTTTAGGGAAATATTTTTTTTTTTTTTTTAGGAATGTTACTATCATTCGAAAGGACTTCATGATATGCATGCTTGTAGTCGTTACTCTGAGACCCACCTAAAGTTATTACCTATCTTTGCGAATTACAACATTTCCAGTAAATTTGTTGTTCATATTTTGAGTTGAGTGAATGTTATTGCATATTTTGTTACAAAGTCATATTCTTCATTATATTTTGTAATATTTTTTGTCATATTTCGTAATATGTATAAAAAAAATTTGCTCTTTTGAGAGAAAATTTGCTGAAAATTTTTCCAAACTTTAATTTTAAGCAAATCAGCTTTTGGGGTGAAACTAGTGAATTTAATTTGGAATTGTGTGATGCTCTGGTGTCTGTAGATACACCCGTATAGGTATAAGCTAAACAACCAGCATTTTACACATTTTTTTAAACAAATATACCAATGAAACCATTCCTTTGGAAACAGCAATTCCAAAAACTTATCTCGACAAGTGACAAAGAAAAACAAAAACAAATTTTTTTTAAAAGGCGGATTATGCTGCAATAACTCGAGCTGTCAATTTCGCTTTTAGTAGACGACTTTTAAAAAAATAAAATTTTGCTCTACTTGATTGATGCAGCCCCATACATGATTAAGTTAAAACATTTTTAAAATTTATTTTACCCAAAAATGTTAAATGTCATGGATGAAGAAATTCAAAATCAATTTGATACAAAAGATAGATTCATTGATATCATGTGGTAAAAAATATTTTTAAAGTCACCTTTGTGTGTTTCACTATTTAAATAAAAATATCCTGACTTGATCCTTTTACCACAATCAACTATAACAAGATGAGGTACCTGGTTGGAGGCATTTTGAAGAATTTTAAGATGTGGTAAACAATTTTAGCGAAAATGATGCAAGCGCTATAGAAAAAGTAAACAATATTTTAAATTTAGTTAACATAAGGATTCAATTAGTATTTATATACACAAGCTATGGGCTTGTAGTCGAGACAATAACCAAACTGGAAGGGTTTAAATCATTGAGCATTTCGGTTAAACTCGTTGATTAGTAGTATTTTTAACTTAACTTCCAGTAAAGAAAATGTGGTAGAAAATGAATATTCTAGAAAGGGATTGATCACTTTTATATAAGCGTAGTTGATGTCGAACGAACACATTCATGTTTAAAACAGTTTTAAGACCAAATAGAATGAGTTTTACATCTGATAACTTAAGAAAACTAATAAATATTTATCTTTTTAAACTATGTTTTCACTTTTCAAGACTGAATATAATGTAATCATGTTTTTTTTACGTCTTTATGAATTAATTTAATTAATTTTTAAATAAATAAATTTTCAATGCATATTTTTTAATTTTATTTTTGCATATTTTGCAATTTTCGGAGCGTAAACCTCCTGTTCTGGTTATTATTATTATCATTAGGCCTAGAATCGCTTTTACCTCCTTTTTGCTTACTGCTCAGTGGGACCTTTCCTACTTCAATGGGACTCAACAAAAAAACTTCCAGAATTCGTGCCTTACGACATCATAATACGGAACAGTTACAGAGAATTATTTGAAATTTTAAAGTTTATTTTTTATGCCGGTCATGTTGAAACAAAAATTTTAATGTTGTTAAAAAACTATTGTCTCAATTTTTCAAGCTCCTTCTTAATTGTTTACACATTAAAATTGATTTTCTTTTACTCCAAAAACTCTCGAAAAATGTCTTGAGTACCGGATGCTGCAAATATAACTTTCACACAATACCTTACTTTCCTTTCTTTCCTTCTACTTCTACATACATACACACATAGCTCTCAATGTACATGCGTTTGTATGGGCGAATATGTTCCATTTTATTTCTTTTTTTGCTTTTAGTTTAAAATAATTGTTGTTAAATACCTACTACCCCATTGTGATTGTGGTCATAAACACACCGTGGGATTTTAAGGAACGAGTTAATGACACTTCAATAAAAACACAAGTGTGTACTTTAAATCAACTTTACAAAAAATAAATCAACTAAATTGCTAAATTGTGGAAAATTATTTAAATTAAAATAAAAATAAAAAAAGCTACAGACCACTGTACTTGACAAACTAAAAGTAAAAGGATCAGAAAAAAGTGTGTAAAAAAACAATACTCGTACTAACCCCTAAAAAAAGGTTGTGTGAGCAGGATAAAGAATACAAATTTAATGAAAAATAAAAGAAGTCTTAAATATATATTATGCTTTCGAGAATTGCGCTAAACACTTCTTTTTAAATTGAGATTTTTATGGAATTTGCTTTTTTTTAAATTAAAATTTGATAAATTAAATGGAATTTACACAGATTTTTGGTAAACGCACTCGTTGAGCTGTAAAAAGTTCTTTTAAAAGGAACTTTTTTTTCAATGAAACAAAATTTAACATTAAAAAAATAATTTATCGCAAAAAATAAATAAATAAAATTATAAAGTAACAAACTATCCCTTTCCAAAAGTACACTTCAATGAAATCTAAATAGGTGTGCAATTGATTGAAACTAATTTTAATTAGGGCAACGCAACGCTTAGAAATGAAATAAAATTATATTGACATTTCGCGTTGCGTTTTACAATAGAAGGCCAAGTGAAAGATGCATTTAGCAAATTTATACAGATGAGACAGCAACAGACGCAATGAGTTAAATAAATTTTGTAATTAAAGCCAAAATATATGTGATTAAATACTCAATTATCTTTTGAGCATTTTGAAACTTTTTGTTTGCCTATTTGACTAAAATTCTCATTTGGTCAATTGGTATAATGAAATAATAATTCGAATGTTTGGGCAGGAATTATTGTACTTATTGTACTTGGTAAACAATTTCTTGAGATTTTCCATGAGATTATAATGGAAAATAATGCATTTTTCACACCAATATAATTTGGAATAAGCACGAATAAAGATTAAATTTTGTTAAAAATATTTATACCTGTTAATGGTATTGGGGCCCCATAAGCTACACAAGGTCTGTGCTTAAGTGTGGCATACGAAAACAAAGTTTGTGACGTGAGGTTAAGAAAATAATTGCACAATTTGTTATTTTAAAGTTTTAAGTTTGCTGTAAAAATTAAATAAGAAAAAAGGACAAAATTGATTTTAGTTTCTTAATTATTTTTTTGTATGCTTTAACATTCACGGCTTTATTACTGTAACTACTGCCTTTAATGTGATATAACATCGGCTATTGTTTGTATAGTTGTATTAACTCTGTCTAGAAAATTTTTCCGTACTCATTTTTCATTGTTAACAGCTCCATCGACTACACAAACATCAAACTTTTTACTAAGCTTGTGTAGTGTATGGGCCACATATGGGTATTTTTATTAAATTTTATTACATCTGACACTGTGGTAAAATCGTTAGCAATATTCCAACGTCACATCAATAATAATTTAGTATTCACGGCAGTCTATTAAAAGAACAGAGAACAACAAAGGAATATATTGTAGGTGTAGTTGCTGAGTAATTTTTTTTTTTGAAATATGGTTCTCAAAGAGTAAAACTTTAGATGGGCTTATAATTTTTATAAAAAAATTTTTTTTTAAGTTTTTAGAAAAAAGTATATTAAAAATATTTAATTTTTTTTTAAATTAAGGCCCAACTATAATAGACAAAAGCTACCTTAAACAATTGTGCGATTACACAGAAACTGTATATGGCAAACTATAATAGTAAAATATAATTTACTTAAGCAAACAGCGAAAATGGTCGTACATTCCGTACGTAATCATATGATTTTACATTTACGGCCATTATTACAACTTACTTATAAGGTCTCAGATAGCTATAATTAACTTTAGTTAAAGTAACTGATAAAGTGATCAATAACTTGTTTCCATTATTACAAGTTCTCAATAAGATAAATATTTAGCCAATTCACAAAGCGTGCTAAAGTGTCCTAAGTGTAGTATTCGTCCTAAATTTATGACTGTCGTAAAAATGTTGTTGGTATTTATTATATAAAAGAGATTTAGGACATTACTACTTTGTTTCCTGTGTTATTTAATCAGCTGTTTTTTGTTGACACAAAAATAATTTCCCCCCCATTTTTATGAATTCAATAAAATGGAGAAAACACAAGGAAATATTTAATTTATAGCTTTCCTTGAGATCTGAGCTTGACGTTGAAGTGAGTGTATTCTTTGGCAATATGACAGGCCGTTCACAACAGTACTACTTTATCTAAGTAGTCATTTATAACTTAGCCATTTTACAGTTTGTGAATTGACTAATTATAATATTTGTTATGTGGCACCACTGCAACTTTTCGTTGCTATAAATACATAATTTCAACGGCATGGCTTTTTTTGACGATTATTTTTCAAATAACTAAGAAATTCTTTACTTTTACAATTCTATTTCAATATTTGTTATTATTTTTGTGTATCAATAAAAAAATTATACAATGTCTATGGATGCTGAGGGTGCCATATATAAAATCAAAAATATGGCAACCTTAAATGCTTGAAGTTCACGTTAAAAGTTATGAGTAACACAAACCTATCTTTAATTTATTATACACTTTTTAGTTAAAGTATGTTTGTAATAACCAAAAATCATTTATCTGTTCGATACCATCCTACTTTTAGTTATCGTTTAGTTGTAATAATGGCCCTTAGTATACAAGCATAAATAAAAAATACTTCTTGGTGTTTCGTGGGTACGAATATAAAAATAAGCAAATCTGGGTGACTTGATATCAAATGTTCTTAAAATAATTAAAAATAATAATAAATCTTTATTTATTTATGGTATGAGACAAACAAATTATGATCATTAAATAACATACACCAGGACCACACACGGCAAGTTTAGTTGGGCAATTCTTGATTTTGTAGAAGAGAGAGGAAAGAGGAATGGAAAGGGGCACAGACTTGCTCGTACTCGGCAATTTCTTTTTGTTCTCTCTTCGTATCTTTTATGAAGATGTAAAAAAAGAAGACAGGTAGCTTGAGGCTGAATGAATGACTGAATAAGATTTCTAAAATGGCCGAAACAAAATTGCTGTGTGTAGACACAGCGGCAATTTTAAAAGAGAATTGAGAAGGAATTGCTAAACTAAACTTGCTGGGTGTGGTCCTGGTCATATTGTGTAAAATTGTCGTTGATGTAGGATATGTAATAAAAAGAAATTGAATATTTATCCAAAAGTGCGAATATTCTCTAGTTTGCAACTGCGACGAAAGCACATTATAGCCGCCTAAAAGTTTCTTTAAAATTGACAGACTTTTCGTTCAATTTTGTCAGTAGCTTAAGTTTTGTTATGCACATTACATTTAGGCCTTTAAACACATAAAAACAAGTTAAAAATACTTTCTGAACTTTGACTTCAGAAAGAATTAGTCTTTACGTTCTATTATGTTATGAATCAGCTGATTCAATTCTGTTCAATGAAAATCGTGTATGTTTAGTGTTTTTGTTTTGTTCTGTGCCGTTACGAACAAACCCAAGGCATATTGATGTATAAGGTAAGAGCAATCCTACAGCTGGAAATTTGTTTTTCGTTTGTTGTCACGGGAACTGTCAAATTTTTTTTTTTTTTTAAACTAAAGAGTGATTTTTTTGCTATTATCTTTTTGGCAACACTAGTTTTGACAGATCACGCACGTTTTGTATCTTGTGTCACTGTCAAACATCTTCAGTTTGGTCTATAATTTAATCATGAATCGTCTTACAAACGAACAACGCTTGCAAATTATTGAATTTTATTACCAAAATGCGTGCTCTGTTAAGAAAGTTCATCGCGCGCTTCTTCCATTTTATGGTCAGTTTAATCGACTTACTGAGGCTTCTATTCGGGCTATTGTAACAAAATTTCGCACCAAATTTACATTGTTGGACATTAAACCACCAACACGCTTACGTAGAGTGCGAACTGAAGAAAATATCGCAGCCGTATCGGCCAGTGTTGGTGATGACCGTGAATTATCGATTCGGCGCCGTTCGCAGCAATTGGGCCTCTGTTACTCCACTACGTGGAAAATTTTGCGGAAGGATTTGGGTGTGAAGCCTTATAAGATACAAGTGGTGCAAGAATTGAAGCCAAACGACCTACCACAACGCCAAATTTTTGGTGAATGGGCTCTTGAAAAGTTAGATGAAGATCCACTTTTTTATCGAAGAATTGTATTCAGCAACGAGGCTCATTTCTGGTTGAATGGATACGTGAACAAGCAAAACTGCCGTATTTGGAGTGAAGAGCAGCCAGAAGCATTGCAAGAGCTACCAATGCATCCACAAAAAACAACCGTTTGGTGCGGATTATGGGCTGGCGGCATCGTTGGGCCGTATTTCTTCAAAGATGATGCGAATCACAACGTTACTGTGAATGGTGAGCGCTACCGTGCGATGATAACAAACTTTTTTTTGCCCAAAATGGAAGAGCTTGACTTGCATGACATGTGGTTTCAACAAGACGGTGCCACATGCCACACAGCACGCGAAACAATGGACCAATTGAGAGGCGAGTTCGGTGAACAGTTTATTTCACGCTTGGGACCAGTCAATTGGCCGCCCAGATCGTGCGATTTAACGCCTCTAGACTATTTTTTGTGGGGCTATGTTAAGGCTAATGTCTATAGGGACAAGCCCGCTTCGATTGACGCACTGGAAGCCAACATTATTCGTGAGATACCGGCCGAAATGTTGGAAAGAGTATGCCAAAATTGGACTAAGCGGATAGACCATTTGAGGCGCAGCCGCGGCCAACATTTGCATGAAATAATCTTCAAACATTAAATTATATCGACCCAACTATCGATCCAAATAAATATTTCATGCATTTTTCTGAATTTTATGTGTTTTTTTTTTTAAATTTCCGATAGTTCTTATAAAATCACCTTTTAATTCTTAATTAATATGCTCAAATAAATATATAAAATTATATAGGCCTACTTATTTGTATTATATATAAATAATATCTGCATATTAACAAAAATATTTGACAAAATTTATATTTGCTTATTAACCCCCTTATCCAAAAAAAAAATTAACGTAGACTTTAAAGTGAACGTTATCGAAATTTTTCATACATTATTTTCATAAATTTTACTTTAAAGTCTACATCAACTTTTTTGGATAAGAGCATTAGTGTCTATAATTTTTAGCCATGTTTTCTGTATCTGACTAAATGTGTTGTAGGTGTAATTTGTAACATTTCTAATGTGTACCTTCTTTTATAATTATTTTCTATATTTAAAATAGAAACATTTTCCAAATTAGGAAAATGATTTAATTCAAAACAATGAAAACTACTTTTAAAATATTCTTGGGCCTTGATTTCAAATTTGCACTTCGGCTTTTTTTTAATTCACTCTGGCTCCCGAGATATAGCGTTATCTCCCAAATGCTGGCACTTCCATGACATACATATAAAACATTGCGTGAAAGTGGTTGATAATATTTGATTCAAAAGAAAATCCTTAAGGTAAACGTATGCACCATTACAGAGTATTGAAACATCAGTCAAAATGACCTCTGCAGGTTGTGTAACGAAGATGAAGAGACAGCAGAACACATATTGTGTCACTGCAATGGTCTAATTTTTACCCGTTTTCGCTACTTAGGACAACATTACCTACAATGGTCGGACATGGCGGACAAATCACCCAAAGAAGTTTCTGAATTCTTAATGAATACTAGACTCTGGGATGATTTGTAACTTGGGAGTAGTGTCACAATAGGTCTATTTTGGCCGCAGTGACCAGGAGACTTGTTTCCGCTCCTCATTCTAATTCTAATTCTAAACGTATGCACATTGTTTTTAAAATTATTAATTTCAAAGATATTGAGTGAAATTATTCATTCCGTTTTGCTAGCGAGTGTGTTTTTGATTGTTTACAAAAATTCACAGTTGATGGTTATGACGTCAAAGCAGAAATATGGTATACAGGATTATTTATTCTGTTAGTATTTACGTATCAAAAAATTTGAGAAAGACCGATTTTGACAGGGAGCGAACACACTGACCTCTGAGCCATCGCACTGGCGTAAGTGAAATTTAAATTTCGTTAACGCTCAGATTGGATGACAATCATCTCAACAAATTAACCCAAACAATTCAGTCAATTTGATTTCAAAAATCCATTTTAATTTATAAAAGATTTCCTCTTGATTTTTTCGCTAAATTTTTATCAACACACCACCGTAAAAACGATCATTCAATTTATCACAAACCATAAAAAAACAGGACTTTTTTTATTCTTGTTGTCCTCATCTTAAGTGGCCCGTTTAGATTTCAATAATAAAGCATTTTTAGTTTAAATGTGCATTTAATAAAAATTTTAGTAAAAAATAAAACAAGATGTAAAAGAAGTAATGAAACCAATTGAATTAAACAAGAAAAAACCACAACAACAACACATTAATTTTCAAATGCCACAAATACATACATTTTGCCATTTTTTTTTCTTCAAGTGGCTGACTGACTGACTGGCATAGACTTCCTTTTGGAATGAAACCCCTTTTTTACTTCTTTTTGCTTGAAGAAAAAGTTCACATGAATCCTGTCGCAAAAACAAAAAAAAAAAACAAATCCCGAGTTGAGTTGAGTTTAATTGATTGTTTTCTTAATAAACTTATTCATTTAAATACAAGAGATTTGTCGTTGTAAATGCCTTAGAAAAGAAAATACTAGTATGTGTATTGAAGGATTTTGCGTTACACAGAAGTACACACACACATTCATACGAGTACATACATGATTCTTATGAAACTTACATTCTAGTCATTTATGTAATTTTATGTTTAAGGGTTAAATTAAGCATGACTTATAAGTGTAATATGAAAAAATATGCTTTTTAATAAGAAAAAATTAAAAGAAAAAAATTTATTTAACTTCGCTTCAACACGTTCAAATTATGATGCGCTTTTAAGAGTTATTCCAATAAATGATTGAGTACTTTTCAAAGGCTTTTAAAGACTGCATTTGTCATTTGCATTTAAAGCAAAAATTTATTAATTCCCACATTCATTTGCATGAATTCAGAATTTTTTTTTTGTCTTAAATTTATCTTTATTCACATGCCAATGGCTTCGTTATGTGACAAATTGTAAAAAAGCGTACGAGTATGCAACTTAACAATTGCATTGCTTGCACCTTCATAATTCCATATCCCTGAATTGTATGGTGTGAATTCATTTAAAAAAGCGAATTTTTATGAGCATTCTCAGCAAAAAAAAAAAATCTTAATTTTAAAGCAATAGTGATGATTGGAATGAATGTATTGCATTTTGTGATGCATTATCATAAGGCTAAAAATAGAATTTTATTCACTTTTGTATTTTCAGAGGAGCATTAAATAAGTCATAGTTTAGGAGATATTTTTTGCATATGCTTTTTTTTATAATAAACGAGGTCATCATTAAATAAAAATTTTGAAATATATTTACAAAACTCTATTAGAAGAACACACTAGATGCAATTAGAAATGTATAGTTTCCGAGAAGCACTAAGTTAAGCGAACTCTCAAAATACTCTATTGTCTGCATTCGCATGTTTGCCCACTCACATTACCCACACGTATAATTAATTTTTTTTTATTATTATTATTTATTATTATTGAATCTTTCTATAAGAAAATTACAATAAGTATCCAAATCTTAACTGTAAAAAAAAATATAAAAAACTTAAATAAGTATTACCAATGTAATAACTAGTTACTTGTACTCAAATCTTAAGAATAAAAGGAATATTCTACGTTTAAATAAAAAAGTTGTATCCCTCTTCTCACTAGGCGCAAGGTATCACTTCTCTTAAGCCTCCTGTATCCCTGGAACTGTAACAGGTCCCTGGCGAGGGCGTTTGGATGTGTCGCCAGTTTGTGAACGTACTTAGTACAATATTTTTCAATTTCCTCCCGAACCGTTGGAATTTCTAGATCTCTCTGGATATTCTCATTTCTTATATACCAGGGGGCGCAGACTATTGTTCGTAAAATACTCGACTGTCTTCTTTGTAACTTTTGGATGTTAGATGCACACGCAGCTCCCCAAAGCTGAATGCCATATGTCCAGATTGGTTTAATAATGGCTTTATATAACAGAACTTTATATTCCAAAGATAGAGATGAAAATGGACCTATCAGCCACATTAGTCGAGCTGTTTTAGTTTCATAGCTGAGATTTTGGCCTCAGTGTGTCGTGACCATGTTAGGCGTCTGACTAGATATTTAGTCCACCGGAACAATGACGTAATTTATTTTTATTGGCGTACAATTAGCCTTTCTTAGTGTGAATGTCACATGGACACATTTTGATGGATTTACTTTGATTTTCCATTTATTTAGCCAACCTTCCAGCTTGTAAGTGCTCAAATACAATTTTAATATCTTTGTTCACACTTAAGAATGCTGTGTCATCTGCAAACGTTGATGTGATAATATTTCGATTTGTAGGCATGTCAGATGTATAGACGATGTATAATAGCGGGCCAAGTATACTTCCTTGGGGAATGCCTGCAAAAATCTTCTTAACTGGTGCAAATACATTTTATAACCGTACCTTAAATGTTCTATCAGTCAAGTAATTTTTAATCAGCTTGTGGGTGTTAGTAGGAAGAAGTCGTGTTATTTTTGTGAGGAGACCATCATGCCAAACTTTGTCAAATGCTTGGGAGACATCAATAAGCAATGCTGAACAAAACAGCTTTTTCTCGAAGAACGACCTGAAAGCAGTAACAATTCTGTGAACCTGCTCTGTAGTTCCATGACCAGGCCGGAAGCCGAACTGATGTTCTGGAATAATATTTCGCTTTGCTAGATGGGGCACTATTTTCTGGAGGCGGACTTTTTCGAACAGCTTTGATAGTATAGATAATAAGCTGATAGGTCTGTATGACGTAATTTGAGTAGCGTCTTTACCCGGTTTTTGAATCATGCCAATTTCTGAAATTTTCCAAGAAGACGGGAAAACCCCCACTCTTAAAATGGCATTAAAAATGAATAATATAATTCTCACAGCGCAATCTGGCAAGTTCATCAGCATTGAACTAGTAATTCGATCAGCGCCGGGCGATTTTTTCCCATCAAGGTTTTTGATTGCCATTTTAATTGAGGGCAGCCGCATCTTTATATGGTTTTCAATGGAACCGCTGATGTATGGAGGATTAATATCACTATTTATTTCATGTGGAGTGAAAACGTTTTCCAGATCACTAGCAAAAGCATTTGCTGGTTCACTTGGATTTTTAGCCCAACTAAGGTCCTCACGTCTTAGTGGAGGTTCGGAGGAAGTAGGGCACTTCATATGCTTCACAGCTTTTCATAGGCTGTGGTCGGCTTTTGTTGTCGGATCCAAGTTACTTAAGTAATTTGCAAGCGCTGACTCATGCTGTAAACGCAGCTTTTCTTTAAGTATTTTTTGACACAAATTCAATTGTTTCTTTAAAGCTGGAGAACGATTTCTCTGCCATTCCCTTATCAATTTTCTTTCTTGTCGGATGAGGGCTTCAATATCAGCTGATGACTGGAACGGTTTCTTCCTATATGTTTTTCTCATTGGAGTTGCATTTCTAGCTGCACAAGTAATAACGTCTGTAAGGTGGTTCACAGCACATTGTTCCTTAGAGGGATGTTCTGGGAGAGATGAGAGCTCACATACATTTTATACTTTAGCCAGTTCGTGTATCGATTCGGATAGAATGTAGGAGATACTTCAGAGTTTATAAAACTATTACGTAGTGTAATTATAGTCGGCGAATGATCAGATGATAAGTCTTCTAGGGGACTAATCAGAAGTTGGTCACGTTTAATATTTTTAATAACAGTAAAATCAATAAGGTCTGGCTTTTTGGTACAGTCTGTAGGCCAGTATGTGGGCTCACCACCAGAAATAATATCTAGACTATTTTGAATAATATCATTATACAGCTGCCTACCTCTTGGGCTAATAAGTCTAGAGCCCCAGTGGGAGTGGAGTTGTAGTCTCCTGCTGCCAGGAACTTGTGTCCCAGTTTTGCTAAGAAGCTTTTGAAATTGTCGCTATCAATTATGTGTCTTGGAGGACAATATACACATGAAATTGTGGTATGAAAATCAGTAAGACTTATAGAGGTTGCCTGAATAAAATCCTTCCCAAATTCTGGCATAACAAAGTGCCTCACGTTTTTACGCACAATGACGGCCATGCCACCACATGCATAATTTATTGAACTGAATTTCTTTCATTAAATTGAGCACAAAACAAAAATTAAATAGTTTATAGCAGAGAATTGCAAAAATCACATATTTCAAATTGCTTACGTGTAATCAATCAAACCACACAAATGAACAATTTGAGTAAAAGTCGTGTACAATATTTGATTACAACATGTTCGACGCACGATTAGAAACTAATTGCTTTAAAAAGCAAAATTCAAACACAGGCTTTCTCAAACATGTGTGATCGTTTATTTTTTGCTTTATTGCTTTTCAAATTCAATCGTGACGAACAGTATAAAAACAATCTGTTTTTAGTTTCTATTAATTTAATCTTTCGGGATTTTGCTCGGCCAAAAACATCAATTAAATCTTCATAGCTTACTTCTTGCACAAGTTGGACTTCAATAGACAATATTGCAAGAGCGTTAAGTCTATCTTGGCCCATACTTGACCGTAGATAGTTTTTTTTAACCGTTTCAGGGTGGAAAAAGATGTTTCTGCTAAACAGTTTGTAGCAAGGAATTTAGTATTTTCCCGTCAAATCTACCGATTTTGAAAGCAGTGGAAAAAAATTATTTTAGCTATGTATGTATTACCAAAATAAAAACTTAAGATACACAGGTTTTTTAAGAATATTATTTATTTTCTTTATTCAATCTGTGATCAGAATCGATAACCATCTAAATCGATTTACTAATTAAGAAGTAAATTCAACAATTGAATTACTTAATTTAATATAAATTTCGTATTCGTTTAAAGTAAAACTTGGCCAAATCAATTGTCGAATTTGAATTCCCCTTAGATTGTTTTACCTTTAAGTTTTTGCTCTTAAATTATGCCGCCCTAGGCGTAAATCCACCACTGCTTGTCTGGTTAATTTCCATTCGTTATTGGCATATTGATTTCTATGTAGAGGTACAACCATGAGGTACCTCTCTCTTATAGGCTAAAGGTACTGACTTACTATCCTACACGATCGCACGATTATGTCAAAATAATATGTGACAGAATTCTGTCCTACTTGACAAAATCGCTTTAAAATGGCGAACTTTATGCCACACTATTATACAAAAAAAGATGCAAAAACATATGTTTACTCACCTTAATACTTTTAAAAGTATTCATTTTCTTCTTTGCCGCAAAATATTTTTTTACAAATATGTAAATACAATGAAAAATAACCTAAAAGTTTGTATAAAGAAAACACAAGCTTGGTATTGTTGCTATTTTTCTGCCTCGAACATAGAAAATGCAACTCTGATCGCACAGATAAAATTTATTTTATGAAAATTTTCATAACATTAAAAAATCGGACAGACCTGTCAAAAAGTCTGCTTGTTCAATACACACTATCATACTTTTTTAGCACACATGCGTTTTTAGACAGATCGTACGACTAAGTAGGTTAGTGAGTCAGTACCTTTATCAACTAATTTTTTCATTATCTTCAATAGAAAGGAGGTTAGACTAATCGGTCTAACCCAGTTTCGGAATGTACTCAATGATTACTTCCCTCCATTTGTTAGGAATTGCTTCCTAAGCAAAGCTCGCTCTGAACATATTAATCACATGATGTGAGGGATCCCTTTCTGAAGGAGTGCTGGAATAATTCTGTCTTCTCCAGGAGATTTGTATGGATAAAAGGTAAAAGATATCTCAGTAGCTCTTATCCAATCTTGAGACTTTGGTCTTCGTTCCGTGGATAGACTGGATTGATCCTCTGGAATAATTACGGAAAATGAAAATCTTAGAGCTATCGTTCGTAAATGATCCGTCCGGCTTTTTAAGAAGCCCCATTGAGTTAGTGTGCATTTTTGATAGTACCCTGCGAACTTTAGATAAACTGCTTAACTCCGAAAGTCCACTGTAGAGTTTCTTCCAGGATTCTCTCTTAGCTCTTCTAACCTCTCTGTTGTACGTCATAAGGGCCCGGTTACCCATTATTTTAGACACGTTGCTGAAATTTGTTAAGCGATCGTTCCACCAAGGAGTAATTCTATTGCCTGATTTTTTTCCCAGGGCAAGCTTGGTGATACGAGTTCAATATAGCTATACTAATTGCTTCACATGCGATTAAAAGTTCATCTGAATTCTGAATTCATTTCCATCTAGGGTCCCTGTTTGTAGCATTTAGCTTGATATCAAAGTTTATAGCAAATCTGATGTGAGAGTGATCCGACAGATCTGAAACTTTCCACTCATTAATGAAATTTCTTAGGAATGTATTGCACACAGTGATGTCCAAGGGTTTATTCCCTACATTCATGATTTTTAACATGTTACTCTTAATAAATTCGAATAAGCACTCATCTCTATGGTTTATGTTCGTGCTGCCCCAGGTTGCGTTGTGTGCATTTGCATCACAGCCAATCATAATGTGGTTGTGGTATGATCCATGAGTCTATGTAGTGTAGAGAAAGAAAGTTCCTCTGAATCGCCAGGCAAGTAGACTGAGCATAAGATTATCTCTGGCCCATTTGCCATCTCCATCTTCACGGCGACTTGTGTGTTTTGAAATTAGAATTTTCTTTCCTAATTAGAATAATGATCAGTGTTTTCCTGCATTGCCATTTCTATGCAGCTGATAAATCCGAGATTATTATTGAGATTTTCGGACTTGTCCATCTCAGACAATAAGCTTCTTTTTATCAGAGCAGTCTGACGTAGGTCTATGTATTGAGCATCCTTTTGGGCTTTATTCAGCAGTGGCGTAGCTTTAGGGGCTACCTTTTCTCTAGCCTCTGCGAATTATTGGCCGATCTTCAGTACTTCGACGACTGAGCACCCGACTTCTGGTTTTTCTTAACCTAAGCATATTATGTGAGCACTTTCATCTTTGCTTATTCAGACGTTATACCATTGCTGATCATGGGTTTACTACGACATTTTAGGCACCAGAGAAATAATAATTTCTCTTTTGATTCGTGATCTCGCTTGGTACGCTTGATTAACTAGCAACAAGCTAATTCGTATGTCTACCTCTTGGTTTCAGTGGATCCTGAGAGCTATTTTTGGCATTTAGTTCGAAATCTGCGAGAATAGTGAACGAAGTAGAGTATATTCATCTGACTCCGTTGTTTTGATTTTTATGTTTTATTTTGCTCTATCCATAAAAATAAACTTCAAAAGTGATAATGGGTTGGTCCATGTACGCAGAGCTCCCATACGTACATAAAACTATTTATGCTGGAAGGTCGCCCGGCATCCGAGGAGAATTCATTGCATTTTACAGTCCTCGGCACGATTCCAAGAAACAACTTGGCCCGGAAATCGGTTAATATTTAGTTTTCCAAATCTCTCCAAGAACCTGTCCGACATATTAAAGCTAAGCCGGCATAGCTCCTTGGTAAATTGATCCTTCTTAAGCTCTCTGACCCTAGAAGCAAGATTAAATGGTCTACAACGAAATAAAAATAAAAAATATCACCAGTATGGTTCGAAGTGATGAGTTAAATGCTAGTTTCAATACAGCATATATGCTTGACAATTTTCGATTTTTAACTGGTAACCGTATCAGTAGTAGAATCTATAACTTCTGCTATATGGTGGATTTAAAATCTACCATGAAAATGGTGCATCTGTAGAACTATATCTTTATTCGAATAAAAAATATTGCAGAAACTTGGAAATTGATACGACGTATCATAATGCCTCAAACATATGACGATGTATTGGTTTTGTTTTCAATACAAATGAACGAAAGAAACTACCGTGCGCCCGGCCTTTTTCTAAAAAGCTCGATACTAACTTGACCATTATTTTATATGTATAACTTTCTAAGCCTAAGCAACATCTACCATGAAAAACAAGTTGTTTCTCGGAGAAAAAAATTAAACAACAAAGAAGCCATAAAGCAACCACTGTTCATGTACTCGTACAAAGGTGATCAATGAGAAATACCAAGAAATTCCTTAAAACACGTTTCACATATGTAACCAGCCCACAGTAATGGAAAATGTTATTGAAAATGATGAAGAGTTTTCTAAAGCATAGGCTTTTCTTTTTTTTTTTTTTGTTTTAATCACTTTTGAAAACACAATATTGTCAAGTCGGTGACAGTGTCACATTGTTGCATTAAACAATTTGTTACTTTGCCACAGACTCAATATCTACGAGTGCACACATATGTATAGGAACACATAAAGTCTGACAGTCATAAAACCTTGTAATCATAAAAGTGACAATAGAGTAATGGAAAAACTATACTAAAGAAAGAATGCCAGACATCATAAAATAATAAAATAAATTAGCGTTTATGTAAATAAATAATATTTTTCTATTGTTTTCCCCATTATTTCCTTTACAAAATTGTCTGCATGTGTGTCAAAACAAAAAAAAAATTCCTTTAGCAGTAAATGTCTTTAAAGGCACAACAAACAGGGTACGCCTGTTAAATAGCAAAAGTAACAAAGCATTAAAATGGAAAATGTAAGTTTTTGGTAAAAATTTACTTGTAAAATTAAACTGCATTAACGCAATCACTCACACATTCCAACGTGTGACCCTATTTGGATTTGTAATTCGCTTACAGCGTTGCCATTTTAGCCTTTTTAAGTCTAAATTTGGCCTTTTTTTCTCGCATTTAGCCTCGAAAATTACGTTCTTTTCTCGTAAAAATTAAAACAAATTTATACACAAATAAACTAAGGCTGAATACAAATTATATATGTATAATATACATTGTATATACAGTTAAACCGGCTCTCGTTGGACCGGCAACAGCATGGATAATCGAAATACACGGTTAATAGAGGTAACATTAAAATATACAGAAATTTATTTCTTCTGACGAAATATTTGTTTATTTAAAATATTCTTTTATATTACTTTGCCTCTTTGCTTTAAATTTTTCTCTCAATAATTGGTTTTGAATACGATGCATCTGGATTTTATCTGGTTCTGATATAACTGTAGATTTTTCTACAAGCTTTAACAGAACATTACAGGCCTCTATCTCTTATGCAAACGTTGGAGTTTCTATTTCAGTCCTTTAGTGCAAAATCTACTTTCGGATTTTCTGAATTTTTGAGTGTATATCTATTTTTTAAACCGTCGATTGAATCACTTTTAGAACCATATAGCAAAATTTGTTCTTTATTTTTCACTAAATCGCGTACAGTTTGCTAGACAACTTCATATTTTCCAGACAGCAATTTAACAGATATGTTTTTCTCGTAGTCATGAATCAAAGTAATTTTGTCTTTAATTGAAAGAACTTTTCTTGCTCTTTTTGGTAATTTGCTAACAGGTGTTAGCAGATGAAATTTCACTTACTAAATGAATAAAAACGCAAATATGTTCTTATGTGTGGGTACATGAACTTAAAAAGGGGAACCACCGGATTTAAATTTACATAATAAAAAACATATGAATGCTGCACCGAGAATAGATGTAAAGCACGGTTAATAGAGGAATAAATCTAAAGCACGGACAATAAAGGTAAACCACGGATAATAGAGGGAAAAAATAAAAAGTACCGCATGCCGGTTAATAGATGCAACCGATAATAAAGACCCAGTTAATCGAGGTTTAACTGCAGTTTGTTCTGTAAACTTCGAACTTGAATTGAAATAAATTTCTATTTTGTTTGCATAGTGTTGAACTGAGTTGCTGCTATGTACTCGTACTTTTAATTTTTTCAGAAAAGTCGCAATGTTTGGATAGAAAAATTTTTGCATTTGCTTTGTTAGCGAAATATTAACCAAATTAACTAAATATGCTCTACAAAACTTTGATATGATGATTGAACGAAAGGAGTGAAGAAAAGTATTTGGCTTCTAAATTGTAAAATAAATGCACATTCTTTGCATGTACTTCATATCGAAATAACTGCTCGCTTTTTAGTACGATAAAGTAACTTAAATATCAGAACAGAAATTGCGTTGAAATCAAAAAAACTAAAGTTTAAGTTAAAAAATAATTGAATTTGCTTATAAGTATTTTTAACCCATGTGGAAAAGGATCTAATTTTTTTTTCGTTTTTGATATTTTATGTTCTCTTCTTGCTTTTTTATAAAAATCATAATTATACTGGTAATAAAAAATGAAGAAAATATTGAAGTTTTTTTTTTTTTTGGCTGTTCGCACATACCAAATATTTGAGGAGAATCCAAAAATATCGATAATATGAAAAATCTAGAAACCTTTTTATAGTTTTTTTTAGTTTGTATTGCTGTATTTAAAAAAAATTAATTTCTATTTTAATAATTATAGTAGATTCAGTAACACAAAACCAAAACGGTAAATTAAAAAGTTTTGTTAATATAAAGGGTGGTTAAATTTTAAAGGCCGATGTTGATTTTGAATAAAACACAAATTATTTAGGAAATTATTGTCATATCTTTTTATTATGATAATATGGTGTGGTTCAATTATGTATGGAAGAAAATATCGGCCAAATGGCGGCCGCGACATCGGCGGCACACTTCCATCCGATGGTCCAAATTTTCGATGACGCTGAGGCTAATTGAGGTTCTATGCCGTTAATGTGCCGAACTATCTCATCCTTTAGCTCTTGAATTATTGCAGGCTTATCGACGTACACCTTTTCTTTCAAATAACCCCAAAGAAAGAAGTCAAACGTTGTCAAATCACATGATCTTGGCGGCCAATTAACATCGCCACCACGTGAGATAACACGGCCATTGAATTTGTCGCGCAAACGAGCCATTGTTTCGTTAGCTGTGTGGCAAGTGGCACCGTCCTGTTGAAACCACATATCGTCCACATCCATATCTTCCAATTCGGGCCATAAAAAGTTCGTTTTCATCTCACGATAGCGAACACCATTCACAGTAACTGCCTGACCGGCCTCATTTTAGAAAAAATACGGCCCGATGATGCCGCCAGCCCACAAACCGCACCAAACAGTTACTCTTTGTGGGTGCATTGGTTTTTCGAATATCACTCTTGGATTATCATTCGCCCAAATGCGGCAATTCTGCTTATTGACTAATCCACTGAGGTGAAAATGTGCCTCATCACTGAAGATGATTTTCTTCGAAAATTGATCATCCACTGTTGCCATTTCTTGCCACCATTCTGAACATTGATGACGTTTGGAATGGTCAAGAGGCTTTAGCTCTTGAGTCAATTGCACCTTGTAAGCGTGTAAATGCAAGTCTTTATGCATAATGTTCATCAACGACGAGCGTGAGAGGTGCAATTGTTGGGCACGACGACGAGTTGAGGTGGACGGCTCTTCAGCCACACTATCGCGAACAGCAGCAATATTTTCTACAGGGTTTTCACATCTCCTACAGGCCCGGTTTTGCTCAAATTTTTGCACGATTTTTTCGATTGTACGCACCTTTGGACGATTAAATTGAGCACGATGTGCATTTTGATTTAAACGTCCATTTTCATAATAAGCCTGAATAACTTTAACGCGTTGCTCGATTGTGTTTCTTTCCATGGTTCAAATTGAGTTAGTCTGAAATTGAGAAATGTCAAATGAAATGCAGAAAAAAACTTGACGTTTAGGTGTGGTTCGCATTCAACATCGGCCCTTAAAATTTAACCACCCTTTACAACGGCGACCTCGTTAGTTAGGTTTGTGTTCAGATATCCTTGTTCTTTACTGTTACATTTCATCTTTTGTTTTGTTGAAGAGATTCCTACATTATGATACTCGTATGATTTCTTTGCCAATTTTAAATTATTTTTGTCAAACATACAAGTATTTGAATTCGAAATCTTTCAACTAACTCAGGGATGTCAGTAATTGATTAGAAGTTATTGTTTTGTGTAGAATCAGATTTTTTGGTACTATCCTACAATCAGTTATTAATCTTGAAATTAATTTCTGCCAACATATTTATTTCTAACTTTATTTATATTTTTCGCTTTAAATTGATAATCACTAATCTTTAGTACTCTATTTATTAAATTTTTGGCGGTGTTTACAATCATATTCTTCGGATGTTTGGAGAAGAAATATATGACTCCACCAGATCATGTTGACTTTTGGTACCAATCTGTTTTTATATGTTGATCCTGTTTTATAAGTAATATATCTAGATAGTATATCAGTCTAGAATCAATTTCTTTTTCGAGGGCGAATTTAATGCTAGGATGGAAACCATTCAATTTTGTTATTTCGGATTATAGTGAATAACTCGTCCACATATTTCGTAAGTCCGCCAATATTGACGAAGCGGGTGAGCCCATAGGTAAACTTTTCCTTTGTTTTTAAATTTTGTCTTCGAATTTCAAATAGCGGTTTTCTTTAGAACCTTGACAAATAATGGCCCACTCATCCATGTATATGTTGCTATTTCTTCCCATCTATTCCCTATTGTCTTTAGAGCTAAGTCCATTGGAAATACTGGGGAAAATAAAAACTACGCCAGATGATACCAGCTTTTCAATCTGTTTGAATAATTAAATTTTTAATTCTTTCTTTAAAATCTAATGAATTTTTCACGTTATATTTTGAGTATTTTGTGATATTCCTTAATATATTTATAATGTGCTTACATAGCTTATTGCTCGGAGCATCTGTGCAAGATCCTATTGGTCTAAGGGGATAATTTTCTTTATGGATTTTGGGAAGGCCATAAATCCTGGGGACGTAGGACACTTCAGATCTGAGTCTTTTCCCTCTAGATTTACCTAATAATAATGCCGAACTATCACTCCCAATTTATATCTAGCAGCTAAGTCGAGAACCTTGTACAAACAGCTACATGATTCTAGGTATATCAGGTTATAGAACCAAAAGGTATTCTAGAACACTTAAAACTAACATGTTTTTTTATAAAACCTCTTAAATAGATAAGTTTGGCACTTAGGATAAAAATATTAACTGCCAAGCTTTTTATTTCGATGAGAAGTGAAAACGAAAGAAAACCAGTCACTCATTTTCGACTGATTGGTAAAAAAGTAATATTAGAAAATAGAAAAAAAATTATTTCTAATTTTAGAAGTTTCTGTGCGTTTTGGGTAAATTTTATAAGAAAAATATCCAAGTGACAACAATCAAACAAGTGAGTGATTGTGGCATTTGTATTCGTACAAACAGAAAAAATATAGAAATGCTTACGTTATTATTCGATTTTCTTTTCATAAAAATTGTCGTATAAAAAAAAGGGAGCCGCAAATCAGCTGTTTGTCATCTGAAGTAGAAGCGAACGATATTTTTAGATTAGTAGGAAGGATGAACATTACGTTAATCTGTATGTACAACTATCTACATGCACACAGTCCAAAAGGGAACGCAAAAATTACCTGCCGATGTCAGTCACAGTCCCGAGGATTTCCCTCATAACACTATTATAAAGTACCAGCTCTATCGACACTTCCAGCGAAACAATAATGACAAGCATTACATGCAATGGAAGTTATGTGTCCCACAACCACTTCGTGAACAGGTCATACTGGAAAATCACAACCAGCCGCTAAAGGGACATCTGGTCATCCATAAAACCAAACGGAAAATAAACAACCGATACTACTGGCCAGGGATGAACCGTGATATTGTGGGATATATTAAAAAATGTGATACCTGTCGGAAACGTAAAAGTACACTACGTCAACCTACTAGTAAAAAGCCCACCGTTATCCCTAAATCAACAGCATATTTATCTGCATATGTGACTCAAGTGCACGCAACCACATTGCCGAAAACTCGATATAATCAAATGACCGTTCATATGAGATGGTAGTATGCCGGCCCATCATGTGAAAGACAATCATTGTCAAAAGAACGCGACTTTAACCTCCCAGAAGGAGTGTGGAAAGTAATGAAGGGTGTAATGCTAGGTACCAAGAGGAATTTTTACCGTGCACTACTAGGTATACTTGTACCCTGTGAGTACTCAAAAGAGAGGCTCCTAAGCCTTCTAGTCGTGGTTGTTAGTAACAAATGATTCGTAGTCTTTTTACCAGCAACAGCTTATTCTTTTTCTTTCTTTGTTGTTCGTGTGTCCGGTGTCGAGGTGTTGGTGGGAAGGATTCAGTGAGTATAGGGATTACTTACCGTGTGTACTAAGCTCTTTCTACGTCAACAGAGAATCTTGCTTACCGACTCTGACAAAGCACAGATATCCTGCCGACAGGATAGTATATATGAAGATTTATTGCATAAAAGGAATTCTATAACAGTAAGGAAAAAAAACAAATGTCTTTTTCATTACTTTATGTCCGATCCTGGACGCCGCTGACCTAAACCAGCAACCAGCGGAAACGTGTCGTTACAATACACATTATATTTTGAGACACATATGAAGCTACATTTAATTTACATTGCATTTAAATAAAAGTTCTTTGCTTTTTCTTGTTCCTATTTTCAGAACAAGGGCTTTGAAAATGCTTACGGAACAGAACTTGAAAAGCAACAGTTCACTACTCTTCACTATTTGAGCTCTGTGAGCAAGTACGTGCTCGTATTTAATTTTTGAACATGTACTTTCAAATACAAAAAAAGTTATTTGTTGCAGATGTCAGTTGCCAGATATACAGATATCAGCTATACAAGCTCTGCTTTGGTTTTAACTATTCCCAATAAATTATTAATATCGTGGTTGCGGCTGGTAATTTACGGCCAGGCACGTGTGATGCTACTCTGAATAATCTGCAATAAATCTGATCCTAAAATCAGGCATCGTATTGGCTCGGAGATAAGCCTTCGGGCTCTGTCGGTTAGGATGATGGTTGCCTCTATGGGGACAACCTTGAAGTTTTTCTTTTCTTTTGACATACCTCTGGTAATCTGGGTGGGAATTCCGAAAAATCCTCTCCAACTTTTGTTTTATAGTCAGATCTAGATGGCGCATAAGATTTTGCAGTGTTAGGACATAATCTTTGAAACACTCTCGTGGTCTTCGTGTCTATTGGTGAACCTCGTCATCCAATTTCTTTTAGTACTTTGGTGGCAAGAAAAACTTAAAGAAGTCTTTTCGGAACTGTGACTATTTCAACCAAGCAGCTCTTGTCCCATGGCAAGGTACCAGCCAGCTGATCGGTTCTCTTTTTATATAAAGAGAAGCTTTGCGGGTCAGTTGTGGTCGCGTTGTGGTAAGTAATTTCGACTAGTGTTGCCGAAAAGGAGAATCCTATCTACTTATTTTCCTTGGCTGAGAGCTTCCTATTTAAAAAATAAAAATAATTTTTATAATTCACAATATTTACTGTTACTTTTTTAAACTATCATAAAAATGATTAGTTTACTAAGGTTCGTATTGTAAAATAAAATACAAGAAGTTCACTTTTCTCAACACTTATTGTAGAAACACACTTAATTTTAGCCGTCACATTGACTCTTTCTTGTTTATGACACACCTTGTTTACAGTTTAATGTCTCAACTAGAACCCAAATTGTCTGGCAATCTTAGAATTGCCTTATATACCGTTTCATTGAGAGCCATCTAGATTTCTTTATAACAATGCCAAACTATAACGGTCATTTTAAATCTACCAGCTCAGCCCAGAACCTGATTCTAGGCTTATCAAGTTATATTAGAAGCAAAAGGTAAACGAAAATTCTTATTCTAGGTAATTCTAAAGCACTTAAACTAACGTGAAACTTATACACTAATACAATACACATTTTACTTTATAACACGCACACAAGCATTACTCTCACAATTTCTTCCCAATAACTTAAATATTAAATAGTTATATTTACATACTCGTACATATATACAATATCTTATGAACACTAACACAGCATGATTTTTCGTTATATCTGGCAACAACAGTATCGAAAAATTATGAAAAACAATCATTTTCATTTAAATTCCTTCTCTCGCTTTTTCTACGCACTTCTTTAATAAAGATGTAAGTACCAACTCCTTTCGAAGTATTTGCTATTTCCTCAATTGATTTATGATACTTCATAAGCAAATAGGAATATATACGAACACTAAGCAAGTAGTTATTCTTAAGTTTTGTTGTTCATAATATATGAAACTCATTTTTATTTGCATTTGTATATACAATCATTTGCGGCAGACTACATAGGTACTACACAAATCAAATACATTTGTGCAGATGTCTAGTACAGATACAAACTGCTTTTAACTTTTATATTTAGTACAAAACACAATCAATTCAACAACTTCTAGCACATGCAACAACCTAGACATCAATTCTATGGACGTACAATTTGCAGCACAATATGTTCATACGTTGTTTATTTTGAAAATCGCTCAAACATAAAATACTACATTAGGTTTCTGTTTTATCGGTTGGCAACAGAGAGCAGGTGGTATTGCCAAGCTAATATTTGTTTTCTTTTTATTATCAAACAGCTGCTTTCGCACGTACTCTTGAAGAGCAATAAAAATAGCATCAGTTTGTTGAAAAGTATGCATTTAATGTTGTTGTGTTTTTGTATATGGTTAAAGTGATTAAAATCTATAAAGATAAAATTAAAGAAAATAAATTTTTTGAAAAGTATCTAAATATACTACAAAGAAACCCAATAATAGCGAACAATTTTTTGGATCAAAGTAAGAGGTATTTAATTGTCTTGCTATTATTTTCCAGTTTGCAAATCAAAATTTTTTTTGTTTTTTTTTTCTTACTTGTTTGGCTGTTGGTACGCAACAGATACAGAAACACATACATCTTTTACCGAAACAAGCAAAGTGTGTTGTGGAGTAGATTCAAGCTGATTCATCAGTTATAGTAAAAATTTTCAAACACTTAATACAATAGAAATTCTGGAGAAAAAAGTGTTATATCGAATACATACACTTCCATTCAGATAATAATAATTGATAAGATAAAGAGATAACTTAAAACAACAAAACCATGTCATCGCAACAACAACAAACGGCCGACGAAGCTGCATCTCTTAAAAGACAATTGGCCAAAGGTATGTTGGACTCGAAATTTGTTATTTCTTTAACTATTTAAGTATGTATATATGTATATGTATACATGCACATGCATGTAGTGGAAGAGAAAGTGGTTCATTTCGCAATTACATATCTTAAAAATTAATACAATTTAAAGCTCATTTGGCTAAACCACTAAATTCAAAAAATTACTCCACACAACGAACAAAAAATATTTAAAACATACACATCACTTTTATCACACTTGATATCAAAAGAGAAATTTTCGAAGATTTATATAATGATCCAAATCAGAGTTTAAGTTGGAAAGGAAATAATTCAAAAACAAACTTTTGAAAGATATTGTCTCAATTTGATCTAAAGTAGATACATATATTAATAATAATATACTAATAATATTATATTATGTATAATATTATTAACATTAATAATATTCTCAAATTGTAAACGTAATAAACATAAATATGTCTGTATGTATGCTTAGATCTTTAAAACTACACAACGGATTTTGATACAGTATTTTTTAATAGGTAGAGTGATTCAAGAGGAAGGTTTATATGTATAATCTTGGAAGGTTTAATGTCACAAATCCGCCCGGCAGGTAGCGCTATAGTCGGTATCTGGCTTATTTGCCTACTACCTGTTTTTACCCGTTCTCGCACGGTTTACTCGATGAGTACGAAGATCGAATATATAAAAATTTTAAGGCAAGACAACGTTTGCCGGGTCAACATTTTAAAAATTGATTTCGATAAAAATATGGGCAAATTAATACTGTATAAAAATGATATGAAGCAACAAGACAATTATTACGAAAAGTTGAAAAGAGAGACAAAAAAATGTCCAGCGCAGACGGTCGTGTACTAGACACCTCGCCTACAAACTTCGTGTTTCCGGCAAGAAATGTCTATAATGTCTAGTGTAGTCTTAGGTAATACATGAACGAACTATTCCTATTATATTATTCACTCACTTGAACTGAACGAACTAGTCCTTTATTTAAATTCCCATTGTTCATTTGTTTGCTCTTTATTTGTAATGAGCGAACGAACTTAACTTAAACTATGATAAAGACGAAGGAACTTAAGCTCTCAGTTTTTTTTTTCTTTTACAAAAATTCTATAAAAGACAAACTAATTGAAAAAAATAATTATGTATAATTCTACCATTCAATTCTGTTATAAAAAAAGTATTATGCACGCTAAAAAACGCAATTTTAACTTATTTTACCATAAAGCCTTACTTTTTTTTAGCCATAGTCGCTTAAGTATAGTGTGAATTAAATTATCAAAAAAAAAGCCGAAATATAAATTTTAAGATTTTTCGAATTTTGTTTTGTTGATTTGCTTTCTATTTTTATAAAAAAAATTCCTTTCAACCCTTATTCGATATCATTTTACACAGAACGTTCAATGACAATCAAAAGTATTTGAACTATGTACAAAAGTAATAAATAGACTTGTAATGCGTAGTTCATTTTAGTGAGCGCCCTTCTCAGTTCAAAAATTAAAAAGAAATAGTTCGTTCATTTAGTTCATTTGATCTTTTGTATCTTTATCACTTATACTTTTGATTGTCATTGAACGTTCTTTATTATGTAAAATGATATCGAATAGGTGTTGAAAGGAATTTTTTACGGAAATTAAAACCAAAACAACAACAAAAATTCGAAAATTTTTTACATACAGTGCTGTTCTGTATTCCGAATCCGAATATTTTATTCAGAATGGAAAATTTTAGCACCTCATAACTACTCTGTGATCCATTTTAAGTTTTTTAAAATTTTGTTTTTTGATTTATTTTGGGTACGAAATAGAGTTCTGCACAATTCAAAATTTTGTGTAAAAATGTCATTCACAAAAATATAATGCATTGCCATGTCAACTGTTATACCATGTTATGCCAAATCAAACATACTGTCTTAGCATGTCATTGCAACTTGCCTAAGCTGTTGTACCATGCTGTGTTTAATGGCATGTCTTTAATGTTATTTTAGCAGCATGTTATTAAATCAAATAAATAATTAATGAAAAATGGTTTAGATTGAAAAAAAAAATTATTTATTTTGAAAATTAAAATAAAACTTTATTTTTATAATCCATATAATGCTTACAAAATATTTTTTATTAAATTACGACGGTATATATTACAAGTTTTTAACAAAAAATAATATTACTCGTTTTTAATTATTTCATTTCAAAATTAAAACTTAGGCTCGGTCCCACGATATCGAAACTACGAACGTTCGCATAGCAAAAATAAAAAATTCAAATTTGTTTTTATTTTCCATATAAACTGTGCAAACGTTCGTATCGTTTCGATATCGTGGAACTGGCGCTTAATTTGTAAAGTAAAATAAACAAAAAAAAGTTATTCAGGCTTGAATTTTAACGGTCCGCTATTCTACTACCGTTTTTCTTTTACTTAATATTATTCAAAATATGTTTTGTAATAAAAAGAAGAAAGAAGAAGAAGCAATAACACTGAGGCCTATTTAAAAATAATTAAATAAATTTTATTCGAAATATTTAGTCAACAGTAAATGTCCGTGGCTATTAATTGTTTTATAAAAAATTAGTGTAGATATTTTTTTAATAAATGTATGCACGATTTCCTTACAGACCTATTAATTTTTTTTTTTATTTAATATTTTTTCTTAATAAAGCTTAAAAAAATCCTTAATTCGTTACATTATTTGCAGTTTTATTGTATATAATGAGCCATTTAAATGATTAGAAGGCATAGTTAATAACACATATGTCGCATGTGTGTTGGCATACTCATTTTCTATGTTAATGTGTGCGAAATTACTGTAAAAACTATGCATAGACTTGATTTCAATTTATTCGACAGTGCATGATGCGACCGACACATGTCGCTATGTTTTATAGTTCAACACTTGCAGGTCTCTAGTACGAAATTATTGGTAGATTTAAAAAAACATAAAAGTTTTTATTTAACAAGAAAAGAAAAATGTAATTCCACATTTTTTCAAACCCGTGTGGAATACAGAACATGCACGACAGTTTTCGATTTCTTTTTTAATAATTTAATTCAAAAAGTACTTTACTCATTATGGCTAAAAAAAACTTAAGGTTTAATGTTAAAATAGCCTAAAATCGATTTTTTTAGCACACATAATACATTTTCTCTTTTTCAGTTTATTTGTTTTAAACACCATTTTTGTAAAAGAAAATATTTGGCAACTTTCGGTCCTTCCTCTGTGTTTTCGTTTAAGCTTAGTTTGTTCGTTTATATATAGGTCGTGCAAATGAACTATAGGAATTCAAAACTCGGACTAGTTCGTTCAGTTCAAATAAGTTAATAGTAAAATGGGAATAGTTCGTTCGTGTACTACCCAAGACTAGTGATAAAGAGATAAAAGATCAAATGAATAAACTATTCCTTTTCAATTTTGGAATTAAGAAAAGCACTCACTGAAATAAACTACGGAAAAGTATCTTGATTTAATATGTTTTATAAATTTTATATGATTTGTGTATAAAGATTTACCCGTCGGCTAATGCGGAATACCTGAAGGTGGGTATTGTGGTACTCAATTTTCATGTACGAATCGTGTTTAAATTCACAAATATTTTAGGAAGATGAAAATATTTGTCTTGAAAAATTTTTTTTTTACTTTTTTCTTATTATATATTCTGGATTCAGCAGAAATTAAGTCTGGGTAATACGTTTAACCTTAAGTACGTAGTTTGATTTATTTCAATTAAATATTTATATTTTGTCATGCAGGGTTTTTATGTTTTCAGTCATAAATAAAAATAATTGAAGTTATCTAAATTATTATTTCGTTTCTGGTAATATTTAATATTATTTCACATTACCCGACGGTGGGGTTTTCCCTCCTATTTTCTAAACAAAGCTTTTTAAGATGATTAAGATTTTTCTTATATAAGCATTCTAAATATAAAAAAAAATAAATTTTTTTTTAAATAATTAGTTGGAGAAAATTTTGCTAATAGTTTTTCCAGGAATCCAAAACAAAAATAGTGATTCCACAATACCCGAAATTCCTCTAATGCTTTTCTTTTGTTTTTTAATAAAAACAAATTATACATAAAGTAACTAACTGCTTTTGAAACGATAGATAGAGATATTCTTCTGCAAAAACTACATAAATACGATGTTAGAGATAAGGAATTAAAATGGTTTAAGTCATATTTAACAAATAAAAAACAAATAACTAAAGTAAACAACGTTAAATCCAATACAAATCGCAACAACTATGGAGTGAAACAAGGATCAATTTTCTGAGCTTTATTATTTATTATATACATTAATGATTTGCCAAATCTACTAAATAAATGTGAATTCGTATTATATGCTGATGATACCCTGATTTTCACGGAAGGGGAATCCATTTTCATTTTAAAATTTTGCAATCGGTTAAAAATTGCAAAAGATTTTTAGTGCTTTTAAATAAGTGAACCGGAGTGTATATAGACCTTAGTGTATAGACACTTATGTACCAAATTTCAGACAGACAAACAAACAGAAAATTAATTTTATTTATATAGATTAAAATAAATTTCATAGAGCAAAACAAATTATTATTCAAAAAATTATTGTAAAATATAAAAGTTATGCAGAAATAGGACAATTATCTAATTTCTGTAATAACGTACTCTAAAAAGTAAAAGAACGGTAATGTTCCATCTATTGGTAAGCCTATTGACTAGCTGTAGCAAAAGGGGGTCCCTACAGAACTCAACAAAAAATTGCATATAAAAGTATTTGGTGGGAAAGATTAGACGACTTCCAAGAGCGCAGAGTACAATCCAAAAACACTATAAATCACAGAGTTTCAAGCATATTTGTCATAAGATATGTTTAGTAATGATAATATTTTAGTAGTTTTGTAATCTGGCAAGCCCAGATTAGGTAGAAAAGAAAAGAAAGATAGAGAAGCGTAAGTTAAATAAAGGCACTTGAATAAAACGGACGTGTTGAAGAGAATTTTTTGATTTCTATTGAATTAACCATCCTAACATATTAGTGTAGGCATGTTTTTCACATTGTGGAGTGGTACCAATTCATTAAATAAAGACAAAAATGGACCATCTGTTCGTTGATGTTTTAGAAAAAGTGATGTTGCCTTCTTCAGAAGAAGATTTGTATCCACTTTGGATCTTCCAACAAGACAACGACTTTTAGCCAATGATATTAAAATGATGGACTGGCGTGCGGAATAGCCAGACCTTAACCAATATAAAATCTTTAATCTGAAGTAAGAAAAATGTGTGTAAACCAAAACCAACCAAAAAATAATAACTTTGGGCAGTAGTTAAGAAAGAACTCCCAAAACAGGATATGAAGCCCTGACAAGCTGAACCGCTACGCTGCCGTTATTACCTCCAAACATTACAATTAGGTTTAGTTTAAAATGTTTATTTTTTAACAGTTAAAATTTTGTGTGTTAACGGTATTTAGTAAAAAAATTAACAAAAGTCAAAAAATTTGACAATTTTTTTTTTTTTTTTTTTTTTGCGAAGCGTAGACACTTATTATTATTTAAGTTGTAGAAGATTATATCGACAAGTTAACAAAGGTAAAATAAATAAAAAAAGGGAAGCCCTGCCTTTAGTGCTATTTTTAGCGCAGCTATACATACAAACATAAAAATTTGAAAAATGCTTCCCAACAATCCAAATGACTTGAGAAAAATATTAAAATAAACTTACAACCATAAGCTAGCCTTATGACTGCAAAATATTTTAGAGAATATTTAAAAACTACTCGTATATCCTAACAATTGTAGAATAATCAAAACGGCACCCTTATAATTAAACCTATATGTGCAAGATTACTATAAGCTTACTCTTATACGAGTAAATATAAAATAAGCTTACGAAAATGATGTTTCCTTAACCTGTATATAGAAAATTTTATTTTTTTTAATTTCAAAATTGTGAAATAAGAATTCATAGATTTTAAGATTTTTTTATTGTTGTATTGGTACAATTTGCTACGTAAAGAAAGATCGTTCCGATGTCCTTAATAAACTGGTCATCTCTAGTTCGTATTGATATATCAACATCTATAATTGTTTTCTTTAATAAAAATTGACTTACTTTATATTACGCTTTTTGAGCTTAGATTTCGCACATTTTTGAGTCCATCATAGTTGGTCTCTACCAATTACTTTCCTGAAAGCAGGGGATAAATAAATTTAATTACATGCATGTTTTTATATATAAAACGGATAGAACTTTTAAAAGAATCGAATTTTTTTGCTATTTTCCTGCTAAATTACTGCAACCACCCAATTGGCTTATAACTGAAATTGAATTGTATTTTAAAACAAACATTTCTTTTTTTACAGATTTATACAGGGTGGGCCAAAAGAAACCAAGGGGTGTAAAAGTTTAATAACTTTTTTGTTTATTAACTTTTTTTTATTTTTTCTTTCAGATTATATAATATACAAAATGGAAATTTTTTTACACTAAGTATGAAAAATGATGTCTCTTAAATGACCACCGTTTTCAGCTTCGCACTGATGGGCTCTTTTTAGAGCATTTTCCATAACATCTTTCAAAACTTGTGGCTGTAGCGTTCGAATTTCTGCAACAATGTTTGCCTTGAATTCAAGGATTGTCTCTGGCTTGTTCACATACACTCGCTCCTTCAAAAAACCCCAAAGAAAATAGTCGGGTGCTGTCAAATCTGGCGATCGCGCTGGCCAAATAATTTCCGAATTTCGAGAAATTATTCGCTCTCCAAAAATTTTACTTAAAAGTGCCATTGTGTCTCGGGCAGTATGGGCAGTGGCTCCGTCCTGCTGAAACCACATATCAGGTCTGTTTTCAAGAGCAGGACGTAAAAAATTTTCTATCATAAAACGATACCGCTCTCCATTTACGGTTACAGCACTTCCATCTTCATTCTCGAAGAAGTAGGGCCCAATGACATTTTCAGATGTGATCCCACACCATACAGTACACCTGATGGGGTGCAATTGGCGTTGATGAATGGCTCTTGGATTTTGAGAACGCCAGAACCTACAGTTCTGCTTGTTAACAAAGCCATTCAAATGAAAATGAGCTTCATCACTCATAATCAAATTTGCAATAAAGTTGATCTGTGGTTTAAATAATAAAATTCTATTGTTCTGGTTCTCTGTTCAGTTGTGAACCTCTCGATTATAAATTCTCCAAGTGTTGTCTATATAATCTGAAAGAAAAAATAAAAAAAATTAATAAACAAAAAAGTTATTAAACTTTTACACCCCTTGGTTTCTTTTGGCCCACCCTGTATATTACATTTAGATTTTGTCAAGCTTTCGCCATTATGTTGATATAAATTTTATAAGTTTATTAAGTTATATTGTATTTCGATTGTTACATGGTTTGCTGGGATATGATTAAAACCTATCAAGCTAAAATATACTTTTATTAAAATCATGATTGAAATGGTAAAATATTTTAAAAACATTTCCAAAAGTCTACATGTACTTATGTATGTGCATAGCACGTGCGCACGTATATATGTATATGCAAGTACATACCATTTAGAAAAGCTTTTAATTTTAAATCAATCGTTTGCCGAGTTATAGCATGTACATGTGTTTCTAATTAGCAAATAAAAATCGTATATATGTATGTATACAATTTGTAAAAATTGTGCATACCTATTTATTCTCTTATCAAGGCGATATGGTACATTATTTATACATATAAAAGAGTAACGTTACTGACTGATTGACTTATGATCATCCCCCAGTCCAAACGGCTAAAGCTACGGACTTGAAATTCGGTAAGCAGCAATTTTTGGAATTTCGAATATCAAGGGGGTAAAACGGGAAAAATCAAACGTCTTATATCTACTACAGATAGAGCTAGTCCAAATTGCAAATTATTCTACTAAAAAAATAAGCGGATATGTATTTAGTACTTTATCTTTCAAAGTAACAATCATCTTAAAAAGGTCTCCAATGTTTATTGGCACTATTTTAAAATTCGAGCAAAACAAAAGATAAAATATGTACCCCTTTTTACTACTATTTCTAAATGTGTACTTTTATGTAAATTGATGCAGCATTTAATTAAAATTTCAAGGGAGAAAGAAAGTACCAAAAGGAGGCAATAAGATTGGACTTTATATTTAAACAATTTTATGTGCAAACCTAGAATTGTGACAGTAAGGGACAAAATGAATCTTTTTATTCATTTTAATGGTACTTTTTTTAATGAAAACAAAATTAGAAGTACTAGATTGATCTTTTTGGTACTTTTTGATATATTATTATTAACAAATCTATACTTACGAGACAAGGGGACAATAAAAAATTATTCCTGAGGAAAATAAAATAATTTTTATCTTTTGTCTTTTCTATTCAAATGATATTTTATTACTCCAACTTAAAAAATAAAATATGTAAAACTATTTTGACATAAAAAGAAAAAACTTATTGCTATAATATAAAAACAAAATTCATGGCTAGCTATACGTATGTAATAAAAATTTATACATGAGTGTTGTTTTAATTAATATAAATATTCAACAGTTATGTGGTACTTTTTATTAATTTTTTTTGATATTTTGTTATTAAAGAATAGTACAAATTTGGCTTAAATGGTCTGAAGCAAGATGGAAAACCATAAATGGGAAAAATGGTAATTTTTATTGGTAATTCTTGTAATTTTTTTACATAAGTTTTAATGAAAACGAACCTAGATGTAAGATATTGGCGTCAAACGCTCTTGAGCAGAGTAAAAAATCATTCAGAGGCAAAACAGTACTTTTTTGATTTGAATGCTCCGTTTTGATTTTTTAACAGTTACGAATTTAGAACTATCAGACCGAGCTGAAACGGTGCTCAGTTAATAGAAAAATCAATAAACCAAAAAAAAAGTTTACTTTTTCTATATTTTAATGGTATTTTTTGATTTTATTTGTATTAAAAAAAACCTAGTACTGAGATTAACCGGTCTACAATGAAATAATAAATTATAATAACCCATTTCACATATTTGCAATCATGAATAACTCCTATGAAAAATAAACTTTTAAGTAATTCAATTGAGATTGACAACATGAAAAAATGTTTACTTCAAGAAATTCCCCCTAATCGTAAATAATTTTTTCCCATGAAATTTGTTCACTTTTCCCTAATATTTGTTCACTTTATATTTGCTGGGGAGTCGTTATAGTTCTAGGATACAATATTAATGTGGGTATGATCAATACATCCCACAACACCAGGTATTCCAAATTTACAATCTGCTGAATAATGAATAAGGAAAATTTTGATTTTTGAAAAAATACCCTAAATCAGAGAACTTTTTATTTAAAAAATGGCAAAAAAAATTTTTATCCATAATTGAGTTGAATAAGTCTTCGGCTGAAGAATTAGAATTAGAATAAGGAGCGGGAACAAGTCACCTGGTCACTGCGGCCAAAACAGACCTATTGTGACACTCCTCCCAAGTTACAAATCATCCCAGAGTCTAATATTCATTAAGAATTCAGAAACTTCTTTATGTGATATGACCGCCATGTCCGACGTTTGTAGGTAATGTTGTCCTAAATGCTGTCCACGTTCTTCTTTAGACAGATAAGTTATCCACTGGTGACAAGACTTTTCTCTAAAACATTCAATATTTGTGAAAGCATTTCTCCATGATTATGTCATACCAACTTCATAATCTTCTGCTACTAACTTTTGGTATGGTTGAAATACCAAAAGAGTTTAGTAGACCTACATCCAATAAATAATAAAATGCTTCTTTATTTGTATTATTTTTAAATCTAATACAAAAATTAGTTCAAAGCAACTTTATTTATTAAGTTTGTCACTTACAGAGCATCAGGTAATAAGGGGTTAGATGAATGGCGCCTATTTTCTTGCTCCCGTAATAACAACATTTGCTGAAATTCCAAACATTATTCTACTGAATGTGTTTTTTTTTTTTTAATTTTAAAATTTTTGTACACTCAGCTTGTTCTTCTTGTTTATAACAATCAATGTGAACTGACAGCTTATAAAAAATTCATGGGAGATTCACGATAGCATTTTTCACTTCGAGGGAAATAAAAATCTCATGGGGAGAAATATTTCACATGTTATTGCCGATAGAAGTGAATAGCGACGGTGTGGTACTTCGCTGACGAAGTAACGAGTTAAATGCTAGATTTGTATATCTTTATATACCCTTCACAAAAAGGGTATACATATATAAGTTTGTGGAATTTCTACACCGTATATGGATTCTTATAAATATCGGAGACGTCTATCAGAACTCCCTAGACAACAAAGTTTAGCATACCAATTGTTGGAAGTTCCTGCACGTAGGTTGCTGTTTAAATTCAGCCCAATTGGTCAATTTTAGTCAATTTTTCTGAATGGCCGAGAAAAATATAAAAATACAACAATTTTATTGCCTGTTGAGCGATGTCAAAAGAAAACCAAAGCGAACGAAAGCAAAAGCAATGTACGAAAATTTGTTTTTGTTTTCAATACAAATGTGCTTTGCTTTCGTTCGTTTTGGTTTTCTTGTAACATCGCTGAACAGGCCATTAGATTTTTATTATTTTCTGGTTTTTATAGAAATATTAAGCAGTTCACGTGCGTAATGTGTGTACACACAAATACGAAATCAAGCAATCGGTCTTATACAAACTTGTATAAGTAAGTATGTGTGTCTTTTAAATGCTTTATGTGTACTAGCATTAAGAAAACAGAAATAATATTGAAAACAAAATTCTTTTTTTAAATTTCTTTGTTAATGTTTTTTTTATATTAAATATTTATTAAAATATGTTAGGTTTATAAATGTTTGCAAAAACATTAAATTAAATTTAATTTTTATTGTTTAACTTTCTTAAAATTTCTGAATTTTTATATTAAAAATTGAGTACCTACAGCCATTTAATTGCTTTTAAAAATAAGGATCCCAGAACGGAATTTTTCTTAGATCTCCTCAATTTGAAATTTTTTTACTGAAATTAAAATTATTTTAAGATTAATAAAATATTGGAATTTAATTTAATAATAAATACAAATATATAAAAAGACCTAAAAGCTTAAAAAATATTTATTTATTTACTTTCAGATAAAAAGGTCAAACAATTAATATTTATATTAATAAAATAATTTTAATCAATGTTTTCCATTGCACACGAAAACTTTTTAATTTATTTTATTATTTTTTTTTTTTTATATTTAAGAAGAATGTATGTGCAAAATGAAAAATATACATATTTTGCTACTACAGTGACGGGTATAGAAGAATCGTCACATCCGAATTTAACTAGTTATTTTTAATGTTTTTTATCAAATTAATTTTTATTAGTACCTATATAAGCTTCATATTTAAAACCGATGTATGGACTGGCGTTCAAAATTTTTTAAAAAGAGGAATTTGAAGAATGTATAATATACATGCAAAAATTATTCCTAGGTACACTCACTCATGCTGACTTCAGGTTTAGGTACGTTCATGGCTCACAATTATGTATTATTTATTGTCATCAATACTTAAAAATTCACGTAAATACCAGAAAATTCCATTAAACAGGATTGATTAGATAACACAAAAATAGTATAATATCCACAAAAACGTGTTTTTGAATTATAATTTTTGTATGTATTTATTTCTCGCTTTTTACTTCAGTATACTCGTATGTACCTATTATGAATAATATTTCCATGTAATTCCCTATTGTTGAAGGTACATGATATTTTTGTTTTGTTATTTAATTTTCTGATAATTTGATATTATTTGAAATGCAGAAAAATTGTTTTCTACCCACCCTAGACACTGGCTTAGTGGAGCGATCACTTTCGGAGAAATCCCTCTCTCCTCATCAGCACCTTCTGTGTCACCAAATTTTGGATGCTATGCAAAAAAAGTAAACTTTAAAGTAAAATTTTTTTAAATATTATATGAAAAATTTCGATAACGTTGACTTTAAAGTCAGTATAACCGGAAATAGAATATGGGAATTTTTTCTTCATCACAATTCACAGCTTTAAGACCAGGACCACATACAGCAATTTAGTTTCGGCAATGTTTGCATTCTTATTCATTCATTCATTTTGCATTCAAGCTTCTTTTTTTACAGCTTTAAAAGATACAAAGAGAACAAAAGGGAACTGCAGCGTACGAGCAAGTTTGTACCCCTTTCCATTCTTCTTTCCTCCTTCTCCTAAAAAATCAAGAATTTCCCAACTAAAATTCTTGTGTGTGGTCCTGGTCTAATTACATTCGATTTTTCTTGGTGCTAATTTTTGATTCATAAGTATTACCATTAATTGAACAACTTATACTATCGACTTTTTTCGATTATTTTTTTTTTACCGACCTGTTTTTGAATATTCGTATGTAAAAGATACATTTTATACATAAATGTTCAAAGATGGAATTTTTATTTCATAAATCACAAAGTTTAAAGTTTTAATAGATCAAAAATTCCTCTTTAATTAATTACCAAATGTTATGAAATTAGTAAATATGAACTATGGAGAATTATTATTACAAACTTATTTTCTTGAAGCCACAATTATACAACCCAACAATGAAGATTATTTTTCAATAATTTTAAATAGTTACTGTGTAATATAGTACATTGATTCCTAAAAAGAGCGTATCACCTATAAATTTCTGACATTGCAATATTAAGTATAAATAAATTTCATTAAAAAAATGACTAAAAAACATTTTAATTATGTATTTAAATATTTTTTAAATTGGCAGTAAAATTAAATGTAGTTGTTTCAATTCACTAGGAAATAAAAGTGATAGAAAACCGATATCAGTGATGGTGGAATACCAAAACGATGGTTGATTACTGTTGGTCACTTCACTAAAAACAGTAAAACGAATCTCAAGAAAATTGCAAAAAAAATTTTTTCCTAAAAATCTCATTAAATCTAAAATTACAAAAATCTTATATTCTATTCTTAGTCGTAATATCTTATTATTCGATATTTTTATTTATAATTTAAATTAATTTATTTGAACTTCAGATCATATTTATTATTTATTTTTTAGAAAATATAGTTTTGATATTGTGTAGTTTAATTGACCTTTTGTTTTGTAATAATATTCAAATATAGCTTGGAATTAGGTCATTTAATAATAAAACAAATAATTAGAAAGTTTAATTTCTGTTAAATTTTTGTTTTAATTTTATTTTCCCGATATTTCGATCAAGATCATTGATCATCTTCAGGGGATTTAAAATATAACAAATTTACACATTTATTAATCATCATTTAATCTAACAAGAAAACTTTTCATTATAATTAATTATATTATATTTAATTTTAATTATAATAATATTTACATTTTTAAAGTTTTTGGTTTGTTATTGTCTGAAGTTTAAATTATACTTATTGTTGTTTTGATACATGTTTGTTTATTAAAAGTCTATATACCTAAATGTATGTGCTATTCTATCAGTATCACTCTTTTTATAATTTAATCTTCTCTCATTTGTTATGTTAATTATGTGTAGCATTTCTGGTGTGTATCGCTTTTTCTAATTGTCCTCTCTCGTTAATATTTTTGTATTTTCTAAGTCAGAACTGAAATTATACTTTCTAATTATTTGTTTTATTAATTAATGACCTGGCATTAGGTCATTATATTTGAAAATATAATTTTATTATTTTTATTTTGATATTTCGCTACTTCTTTGTGTAGCATCTTCAGAAAATATGTACTTAAATTTTTTTTTATATTTTTTTATAATATAAATTTTTTTTTTAAATTAAAAGAAAACATTCATACATGTGTATAAAAAACATTTTCTCAAATGAATTATATTAAATGATTAAATTTTGTACTCATATCCAATAATTATGGTATTTTTGGTCAATCCAAAGTCCATTGAATATTTTTGTTGTTTAACTATTTTCCAAAATACTCCTCCATTCATAGTATGATATACCTTTTCAGCTCAAAAATGATATATAAAGCAATTCTGACATTGCCGGAGATGATCGGTTTTAGTTGAGACGTTAAACAGTAAACAAGGTAATAACGTGTTGTTGGCACGGTTATAATAAAAAAGTGTGTTTCTACAATAAGTGCTGAGAAAGTGTAGTATTTGTGTTTTATTTTACAATACCGAACCGTAATAAACTAAACGTTTTTATGATAAGGTATAACAAAAACTTAACAATATTTTATATTATGCTGTATGAAATATTCTTCATACAAAAGAATATACGAGTATATACTATTGTTTTTTAAGGAAATATTAAAAAATACATAACAATTCATTTCCTCTTATGAATTTCCGGGTTTTGCCTTGATGGATTCCATTAACTGCTGCATAACCTTTTGATCAACTTGCGCTGAAAATTTGTTTCAAATTTTTGACATATTCTTAGCCTCAGGAATAACAACACCAGTTTTCTTAAATTTGGCTTTGACAATAGCACACTATTGTTCAATTGGCTGAAGCTGTGAGTAATTAGGAGGGTTCATGTATTTTACCACTATATCGATCTGAAAAATTTGATTTGAAAATGGTGGCGTTTAATTAGAGGTAGTAATTGCAGGCATTCTTTAATATAAACGATAAATGGCGTGATTTTTACACCACAAACATGATTTTCTTTTACCAAATTTATCTAATTTCGTGTTTTGGTATTTGGAATCGCCATCTCCAGGTTTCGTTGCAACATAAAATTTTTGACGTGGCAGCTGTTTTAAGTCCATTTTGACATAGTTTCATCGTCCATAATCAGGCAGTTCTTGAATTTTTTTAAGACTTTATCGGGTTTTGTTTATCACGACGATTTGGATATTTTATTGCACGATAGTTTCTGTAGCCTGCATCTATTCTTCGTTTTGCGGTACTTACATTGGTGTTGTATATTTTTGCACGATAATTGTGGGGACACCAAGAATACAAAAATAACAACATTACAAAAAGCACATAAACTTTGTTATTGATTTTGTAAAAAGTTATTTCCAGCAGTTGAAATCAAGAAGTGCTAGAGCGAAACGCAAAATTTTTTTCCGATATTCATCTCCCTTTAACAGATTGATCTCTCTTAACTTTTGACAGGATGGGCTTCATACAAAACATTCAGCTAGCGTCTCAGTGTCACCTGGTTTACTTACACCATGCTAGATACTATTTATCACAACAGAGCAATGACATGCAACACCTTATTTGAATTGGCATGCCATGCAACACATAGTAAAGGGTAGTCCATTTACAACACATAATGTGAAGTGTAAATAAAACAAAAAGTCATCTTAATATTTTTTATTGTGATAGATGGATCTATGACAATTATGTGTAAAACAAAATATCGGAAAAATGTCCACGTTTTTTCTTTTAAATATACCCAAAGAAAGAAGTTCAACAGTTTCAAATTATATTATCGTGGCGGCCAATTAACATCTTCATGATATGAGATAACACGGTAATTGAATTTCTCGCGCAAAAGAGCTATTGTTTCGTTGGCTGTGTGGCAAGTGACACCTTCCTGTTGGCACCACATATCATGCACGTGCATATCCTCCATTTCTAGCCACAAGAAGTCCGTTATCATCTCGCAATAGCGAACACCATTCACGAGTCGAGGTTGACGGCTCTTCTGCCACACTATGGCGAACATCACCAATGTATTCTGCAGAACAGGTGTTTTTACATTTCCTACAGACGTGGTTTGCTGAAATTTGCGCATAATTCTCCCCATTGTGAACACATTTGGTCGATTATGCTGACCAAAAAATGACAAAGTGTACGAAAAGCATCTTGATTTGAACGCCCATTTTCGTAAAAGGCATAAAGCGATACTCAATTGTGTACCTCTCCACCTCTCCATGGTTGAATTTGTAAAGCACTGAAACAAAGAAATATCAAATTAAGTTGGGCAAAAAATTTGACGTTAAGGTGTGACTCACAATGAACATCGTACATTATGGTTGAACCACCCTTTATTTTTGAGTATGACATTTTTTGGAAAATTGCTGAATTGTTCATTTAAACTAAATGAATATGTACACACGTATGTAGATTTGAAAATAATTGACGTGTATGCTAATGTAGACTACGACAAACAAACGTACTTATGTGTGCAAATACAAACGCACTCTTACAAATTTCATTTACACTCTTTTTTTTTTTAAATAAATGTCTCTAAACCGTTCCCGCTCTCACTTGATCTCTGTGGAATGGTTGGTTGAACTAATCTTGAAACAACTTTTTTTTTTTTTTTTATTAAGACAAGCAATTGTGTTGTTTTTATTTATTTTATTTTATAATTTTTTTGTTTGCTATACTTTAGTATGTTAATAAGGTCTTGCGACAATGATCAGCCGATCGGTTCGTTTGTTAATATTTTTCATTTTAATTTTGAAATTCTATTCAAATAACTTTTCAGTAATCACTGTGTTTAGTTGGCTAAACGTAGGCTGACCCATCAGACGCTTGCAATAAGTGTGACAAAAGAAAACACAAATTGACGGAGAATGTTAAAAAAAGTTTACAAAAGTATAAAAAAGTAATATAATCAACGAAAGAAAGCTAAAAAAAAGTGGAAAAAATGCTTTCTTGCTTAATTAATTAATTAAATTTTTGTTGGATAAACAAAAAAAATTATATGTGATATTTAAACAAATTATTAATTTATTTCAAAGACATTAAAATCTGAGATCTTCAAACAGAAAAGAGTAATAACAAAAATAAAAACATGAAAGTAACAACCAACCGTGATAATTGCAAATATTCAATTGATTTGAAGGCATTCAAATTACAGCAGCCCAGCTCCTCTTCAAATGGCGATATAAAATCTTCTTTAGTTGAACCCATGCCAAACATGTTGCCTGCCCTGCAAAAGAAACGTAATTCATGGCGCAACGCTTGGAAATTAGCTAACCACTATAATATAAAAAGTATTAAAACCAGAAACTATAATAAAAATCCAAATTCCAACGTAACAAACATCGCCGCCAATAGCAAAAGTTACACTTATAACACATTCTACAACAATGAAGATAAAATTGGAACAAAAGTTGTTGAAGTTAATAACAAAAACGCAAGTACGAGTATATCTACTTTACTGAAAAATCACGATAATAGCAAGCTAAATATTAAATTAAATAATAACATTCTAAATAACAATAGACCACTAAAGGAGCTTGAAATTTTGTGTAAGTGTATTGCAATTTTCAAATTACATAACTTATATAAAATAACTGAAATTTCCCCCGATTTTAAAAGTTATTGGAAGTAATGAATTAGAACCAGTGGGGCACCCTTATAAATATCAGAGTCGAACAAGCGATGTTCGTCTGTCTGTATGTTTTGTGTGTGTAGTCGTTTAAACCACAACAACCTTTATTTTTGACCATTTTTCTGAGTGGGTTTTTGATGTATTTTGTCTAAAATATAAAACGGACAGAAAAACGTGATACACACTTTTGTCAGAAACGACTGTTTTACTATCTGTGAAAAAATTAACGAGAAAAATAAAAAATTCAACCAAAATATTAAGTTTTCATTCATCCCTGTTTTGTTATTTTATGGGAATTTTTAAGCTCTACATGTGCGTAATGTTTGTGCACACAAACACGAAACCAGGCAGTCAAGTCAGTCTTATTCAAACGTGTGTATGAATGTGTATCTTTTAAATGCTATGAGTGTAATAGCATTATGAATATACAGGCATGTTCTGAAAATCACTTTTTGTCAAAGTGATTTCAAATCACGAAAAATGTGTTCTGCGCACAAAATCACTTGGAGCATTTTAAGCATTTTGCTTTGAATTCCTTTACAAAATGATTGAATACACTTAGTTTGAATTGTTTATTATTAAAAAATTTTTTTTTTTTTTTTAAATTTTTCCTGATTTTAAGTTACTATTCTTCTTTTTCTGAACAAATTTTATTGTAAAAGAGCTTTAAGTTCGTGATTGAGAAAAACGAACATCACTAGTCAAAAGCTAAAAATCTCATGATTTCCAGAACACTTAAAAATCATTTACGTGATTTTAAAATCGTTCGTGGTTTAAAATCACCGTGGGGTGCCCTGTAGATTGATGGGTAGCGTGCTAACCTATCAATCTGGGAGTCGCAGGACCCTAGGAGCCGATGGTCAAAGTTATCACTGCTCGTTAACAAATTTAAAATAAAAATAAAATCACCGTGATTTCAGAACATCCCAAATAGACATCTTAATTAAAGAGATTTTTTTTTATATTTGCCGTTAATTTGAAGTTCTTTCTTGATCTAAATATTTAATTAAATATGTTTGGTTTTAACTATATTTACAAATGTTTGCAAAATTAAATTAAATTATATTTTTTTGTATTCCCATTGGAATAGAATATCCTTTTTTATTAATTTGAAAATAAAGTGCCTGCTGACATTTTATTGCTTCTAAAAATAAGATTTTTAGGAAGGATTTTTTCTTAGAACTCGTTAGTTTGAGTTTCTTGAACTGAAATTAATTATTTATTTAAGATTAATAAAAAAAAAGTAGGTATTCAAAGAAAGTTATTTTTATCAATATTCATTGAAATGGCTAGTTTATTAAGTTTGAGGTTGTATTATAAAAAAATATTTTTATATCGATATTTCGCTCAAATAATAAATAAATAAATTTTTATAATACGACCTCAAGCGTAATAAACTAGCTGTTTCAATTATATAATTTATTTTTTTGTGTAGATAAAGAAGTTGACTTTTTGTAATTCCTTTGTTATTAAATAAATTAAACTGAATTAGATGATAAGAATGATTAATAAAGACTGTTGTAAATCAAGATTTTTTTATTTGTTTTGCATGCGGAATTTGTTTTAATTAGTGTACTGTCTTTGAAACCTTTCTACTGGCGACATTGATAAGAAAGATCAAATTTAGCTAATAATATTAATTATCGCCATATCGGCATTTCATTGCTTATAATGCAAAGCAATTAAAGGGTGGTTAAATTTTAAGGGCCGATGTTGAATGCGAAACACACCTAAACGTCAAGTTTTTTTCTGCATTTCATTTGACATTTCTCAATTTCAGACTAACTCAATTTGAACCATGGAAAGAAACACAATCGAGCAACGCGTTAAAGTTATTCAGGCTTATTATGAAAATGGACGTTTAAATCAAAATGCACATCGTGCTCAATTTAATCGTCCAAAGGTGCGTACAATCGAAAAAATCGTGCAAAAATTTGAGCAAAACCGGGCCTGTAGGAGATGTGAAAACCCTGCAGAAAATATTGCTGCTGTTCGCGATAGTGTGGCTGAAGAGCCGTCCACCTCAACTCGTCGTCGTGCCCAACAATTGCACCTCTCACGCTCGTCGTTGATGAACATTATGCATAAAGACTTGCATTTACACGCTTACAAGGTGCAATTGACTCAAGAGCTAAAGCCTCTTGACCATTCCAAACGTCATCAATGTTCAGAATGGTGGCAAGAAATGGCAACAGTGGATGATCAATTTTCGAAGAAAATCATCTTCAGTGATGAGGCACATTTTCACCTCAGTGGATTAGTCAATAAGCAGAATTGCCGCATTTGGGCGAATGATAATCCAAGAGTGATATTCGAAAAACCAATGCACCCACAAAGAGTAACTGTTTGGTGCGGTTTGTGGGCTGGCGGCATCATCGGGCCGTATTTTTTCTAAAATGAGGCCGGTCAGGCAGTTACTGTGAATGGTGTTCGCTATCGTGAGATGAAAACGAACTTTTTATGGCCCGAATTGGAAGATATGGATGTGGACGATATGTGGTTTCAACAGGACGGTGCCACTTGCCACACAGCTAACGAAACAATGGCTCGTTTGCGCGACAAATTCAATGGCCGTGTTATCTCACGTGGTAGCGATGTCAATTGGCCGCCAAGATGATGTGATTTGACACCGTTGGACTTCTTTCTTTGGGGTTATTTGAAAGAAAAGGTGTACGTCGGTAAGCCAGCAATAATTCAAGAGCTAAAGGATGACATAATTCGGCACATTAACGGCATAGAACCTCAATTATGCCTCAGCGTCAACGAAAATTTGGACCATCGGATGGAGGTGTGCCGCCGAGCTCGCGGCGGCCATTTGGCCGATATTTTCTTCCATACATAATTGAACCACACCATATTATCATAATAAAAAGAAATGATAATAATTTCCTAAATAATTTGTGTTTTATTCAAAATCAACATCGGCCCTTAAAATTTAACCACCCTTTATAAATAAACTTTAAAGTTTTGTAAAGAATTCAGAAGCCGCATTAGATTTTGAAAGAATTTTCTACCGAAACTTATAAATTTTTTCATACGAATGCGCCATATATTTTACATTTAAATTAAAAATTTATTTAAAAATTGTTTTAAAGCAGATAATTCACTTTTCTTACAAATGGTTTCGAAACAGAAATCGGTAGGTTATGGAAAACAAAATTTTACATAAAGGACTAAGCGAACTGGCCACTGCAAGCCAACCGAAACCTGTTAATTTGCACTAAATTTTGATAAAATAATAGTATTTTAGTCTTTTAAAGTATTTAACATAATTTAAAAATTTGTTTGTAAGTAACAATTAAATCACCTTAAAGGTCATATAATAATAAAAACAGCGACTAGTGTGAACTTTGTAAAGCTCCTTTCATTTTTTTCAATGTACATATTTTTATGGTGTTAAAAAAATCATTATGAATTAAGTTATCTAATTCAAAGCAGTTAAATTGTTTTTAATACACAATATTAACAATAATGAATTTCCATATTCAGTATAAATTTGTGTAAATTATATAAATATGAAAAGCATAATGCAATGGAATTACAAAAGACAATCAATTTTAAAAATATATAAGTTTTTTTTGTATTCACTCATTACTTGGGAGAAAACAATCGAATTTAACAGGTCTGTTCTGAAAATCACTTGATGTCAAATCACATGTGGTTTTGAAATCACACGTGTGATTTTGTAAACCACACTGTTTTTACGTTTTCCGGTGTGATTTTATCTTTTCGAAAGCATCCAGGAATCGCAAAAGAAAACACAAGAGCAAATAAATATATTACAGCAAAAAACGGTGTCTTTATTTTTTTTTTTTATTTTAAAGTGTTTTTCTTTCATAATAGCTAATTGTTCAACAAAATTAATAAAGAACACATTGAATAATTTATTTAAGTAATTTATTTTAACGTTCGTGCTATAATAGTCGAGAAAATAACCAAGTGATTTGAAAACGTAAGTGTCTTAGCTGAACGTTTCGAAATTACAAAATTATATGCACAAAACACCTTTTTGTACTTTCAAATAAAATTGACAAAATATTCAGAACATCCTTGTAATTAATACACTGTTGTTTTCTTAAAAGCGACATAAGTTAGCTGAAGTGTGTTTGTATAATTGTTGCAACAAACTTGTTTTCTTTTCGATATGATATTCCCCTCTTCCGTATTGTGGTTTTTTTTTTCTTTCAAAGCTGTTTTTTAATTTAAGCGAATAAAAGAAAAGAAAAATTTGCAATATATAGCAAAAAAAACCTACAAAATACAGAAATAAATTAAATCAAAGTTGTTACTATTTATAAAAAAACATAAAAAGTCACTGCTACAACACACCTATAGTGTAATTGTACTGTAATTTGCGAAGGGACACCAAAAGATACTACAAAGTTTGTCGCTGCTACGAAAATCACACTGTAAAAACGGTACATATAACTTATTATGCAGTCAAAGCTCACTTAAACGAATTCGCCATATTACGAATGACTAAATTTAATACCTAGCTACTTTATATAACGAATGGTAAAATAAATTAAAATTAAAAAAAAAAAATACTAAATGAAAGAAAGCCAAATTCATGATAACCATTTTTGTTTATTAAGGGCTTAGAGAAAATTAAAGTAACACATTCCTATTATTTTCATTTGCTCAAACAAATAAAATAGATATTAAGGCAAAAACTATAAGTTACTTATTGTATATTGAAAGCAAACATACATGCTTCGTTCGTACATTTGTATTGAAAACAAAAACAAATTTTCGTATATTTCTGTTTTCAACAAATGTACGAACGAAGTTGTCGTTCGTTGTTATGGAGCCGAGCCGTAAATATCTGTTTATACAACAAATTATTTGAAAACATTTGTAGTACAACAGTTATTTGAAGCAGAGAAACAAATAAATTCCTCACTCGTTGCAAAATTATTTATAACTCTGAATATGTGTAAGAGTTGAGTTAGTGAGCAAAAACAAAACTCATTCTCTCCCTTACACCAGCAATAACAAATACTTATTTGGTATATTTGTTTTGACAACACTTGTAGGTACACTCGTGCACGTCTTTAATACATAATAACCCCCCTGGTGTTCTTCTCAATGGCTTTGCATTTGTGTGTGAACTGAAAAACACTCATGACGACCAAACATTTCGATAAGATTAAATATTCTTTACAATTTATTAAATACAAATTTAGTTACTAACATGAGTTGGTATTTTGTATATTATAAGTACTAACGTACGTATATACTGGTGCACTGCACAAGCATGCACACATAATTGAAAGGGCTTACAAGCACTTTTTAAATATTATAAAGGGTGTTTTTTATAGACGTATAGAACTTTAAATTGCAATAAAACAACGATGGATTATTCGATTGACATGAATTTTATTTATCCGAAAGATAATCTTGTGGCATTACATTTTAAATATGATTTCTGGCATATGACCGCCACGGCTGGCTCGGATGTAGTCCAATCTGGACGTCCAATTTTCCAAGACTTTTTCCAACATTTGTGGCCGTATATCAGCAATAACACGGCGAATGTTGTCTTCCAAATGGTCAAGCGTTTGTGGCTTATCCGCATAGACCAATGACTTTACATAGCCCCACAGAAAGTAGTGTAGCGGTGTTAAATCACAAGATCTTAGGGCCAATTCACAGGTCCAAAACGTGAAATTAGGCGGTCACCAAACGTGTCTCTCAATAAATCGATTGTGGCACGAGCTGTGTGACATGTTGCGCCGTCTTGTTGGAACCACAGCTGCTGGACATCATGGTTGTTCAATTCAGGAATGAAAAAGTTAGTAATCATGGCTCTATACCGATCACCATTGACTGTAACGTTCTGGCCATCATCGTTTTTGAAGAAGTACGTACCAATGATTCCACCAGCCCATAAAGCGCACCAAACAGTCAGTTTTTCTGGATGTAACGGTGTTTCGACATACACTTGAGGATTAGCTTCACTCCAAATGCGGCAGTGTTGTTTGTTGACATAGCCATTCAACCAGGAGTGCGCTTCATCGCTAAACAAAATTCGCTTATGAAAATCGGGAACAACGGCAATCTCGTTTTGGGCCCATTCGACGAATCTACGCCTTACTTGATGATCGTTTGGCTATTCATGATGAATTGCTGAGAATAAATCACTTGACAGCTGTTAAATCAGTCGCCATCTTGAACAGTAATGTCAACTTAAAGTTCTATACGTCTATAAAAAACACCCTTTACATAAAATATTACACACAAGTATGCTTCATGTACAGAAAAATAAAGTTGAAGTGAAATATCGGTATAAAAATTGATAATTATGATATGTATAATCCTTACTAGAACTTTTAATACACGCATAAAATTAATAATTTTTTTTGTTTTATTTTAGCAATGCCCTGGTTTGGCATGGACATTGGTGGTACTTTAACAAAATTAGTGTATTTTGAACCCAAAGACATTACACCAGATGAACAAGATCAAGAGGCCGAAAGTTTAAGAAGCATTAGACGCTATTTAACGAAAAATTCAGCGTATGGAAAAACAGGTCATAGAGATACTCATTTACAGGTGAGTAAAGTAAAACAAATACCTTTTAAAGTGTCAATCAAAGTCCAAATTTAATGTTTGTTTAAAAAAATTTTTATCAGTAGTGAATGTTTAAAAAATTTACATTTGAAAATGTTGTAATGCATTACCTGTTGTTTTTGCTGCTATTGCCTTTTCTTTTTTTGCTTATAAGTGTACGTATATAAACACTAAACTTGCATTCATTATTTGTTTAAGCTTGACCTTCGTGTAAACTCAAATAAATTAAAGAAAATAATATCACAAGTATACACGGTTTTGAAACAGAGCAATTGAAATTTTTTCCAAAGTATTTTGGAGCGTTGATTATAAATTTTTATTTGGTTTTTTTTTATTTTTATTTGTTCTAACCTCCGAATACACCGCTATTTCCAGAATTAAAGATGTAACGTGATATATGAGATTTGCTTAAAAAGCAGTTTGTTATATTTAATTATAAAGAAAATCCAAAGTTCTGTAACAGAATTTGCGTCATTTTCATCAATATCGTAGAAGTTGCGTTTTCCAAGAATTTTTTAAAATAAAGGAAGATGAAAATCGGTAATTTTTTTATAACAATATAGCCTCAGAAGCTCTAAACAAAATCAGCCAAACATTATTGAAATCGATGCACAACTTTTGATTTTATTCCAATTAAGTGAGGCCACTTCATTGTGAAAAAAATTTCCAAAGAAACACTAGGGAATGCATATGGCAACGTTCGTTTCTAGCCCTACCAGAAACACATACTCTTGTTGACATTCATTTGACCCATGTGTAAGAGAGAGATACAAAATCACATGTAACCAAAGTTTCTGTCACATTTTTCACAATGCCCTTAAGAACTTGGTAGAAACTCTTCTCTACGCTGATAGATATTTCTATCAACAATGTAAATCACATGACAGATCAATTGAGTGTGACTGTTCTTGTAGGGGTGTGATAGCTTGACTTTATCTATAAAAATAAAATTCATTTTCTGTTTATTTGTTTGTTTGTTGGTTGCCATATAAATATTTATGTACAGACCATGCCCAATGACCATATTTACGTTTAGATTTTTGACAAAATAATCTAAATGAATTTTTAATGTTCAAAATTCTATGTGAAATTGGTTTTTAATGATTAAAATCTTATTTTCCAATAGATTTTTCTGAAATTAGGTGCATGCGCTCTCTATACTTCAAAGAATATTTCCATATATGTATCTATGTACTTCGGGAGTGACTTTTTAAAGAAATTAAATTTGGTACCTCAAAAAAGGTTGCCATAGACTTTTCGAACTTGATTTTGTAATAATTAAAATTATAAAATTTCAGATATTGAAAGACATATAAATTTAATGGCCAAGTCATGGACAATAGAATTTTTAAATACATTAAATCCCCCTGGAATGCCTCCAGATTAACTAACGTTAAAAATTGCCATCTAAAGTTGTACTTCTACTAACTATTTATTTATCAAAATTTTGAATTAATAGAAGGCTATATGTGACAGGGCTCTCATCAAATGTTTTAGAAGCAATTATACTGATTGAAGTAGGAGTGGAAGAAAATGTTTTTGTAGAAAAGCAAATTAAAAATTTTTGTTTGTTTATTCCGTATATAAATATTGTTTTCCAATAGATTTATATATAATAGGCTATTCAGACATACACGTTAATTGAGCAATTAAGCATTTTACGCAATTATCGCCTTTATTGAGCTCAATTTGCCATACAAATTTCCATTAAATAATTGCGCAATTAAAAATTGATTGCACGTTAATGAAGTTAAAATCAAAATGCAACTCTTTGTTGTGCCCTTAAATATCAACTCAAAAATGAGAAAAGTTGATATTTTCAGTATTAAAAAAAGAAAACGTAAATAAATTTAAAAATAAATGTCATAAAAAGGAAATGGCAGCCGAAGTTACCGCTAAATAAATTTTATAAAATTGTTATTGAAAATAATTTTTAAACAACTAATTTCTTTTAATCAATAGCTTGCCTTCAAAACTGGATTGCACTGATCGGAGTAGTTCAATATTTTTAGTATAAGTTACCAAATTTTTTTTAAATTTGACTTTCTTTTCATTTTTTTATTTTATAAATACTCAAACATATTTTCAAAAAAAAAAATTTCACAATATTTTCAGTTGTCAAATGCTTAATTGCGTAAACTTAATTGAATATGTGTGAACACCCAAATCAGTCACACAATTTGAAACGTAATTGACTTCATTACCTTTTACGTCTGAACAGGTTATAATTCTATACTCCAAGAGGGATCGCCATGTAATTTACAGTATCTATGACCACTTTAGAACAAAAAATTTTAATTGTTTTATTTTTATTATTTTAAACTAATCAATATTTTTAATTGATTGTTCTAAGGGCCAGTATTACAACTTACTTATAAGGTGTAAGAATTTATAATTAACTTAAGTTAAAGTAAATAATAAAGTGACTAATAGTACATTTATATTGAACCGAAATCTATTAGATTTGATATGAAATCTCTTTTTAAATCTATACCGTTTACATTACCTCTTTTTTGACATACGGGTATATCAAGATTTCATTTTCGAAACAAAAACAAACTGCACTAAATTTCATATCACTACATAGTATAAAACAAAGTCGCTTTCTCTGTCCCTATATCCCTATGTATGCTTAAATCTTTAAAACTACCCAACGGATTTTGATGCAGTTTTTTTTAATAGATAGAGTAATTCAAGAGGAAGGTTTATATGTATAATCTTGGAAATTTTAACGTCACAAATCCGCCCGGCAGGTAGCGCTATAGTCGGTATCTGGCTTTTTTTTCCTACTACCTGTTTTTACCCGGTCTCGCACGGTTCTTTACTCTATGAGTACGATTTCTTAGTGTAAGAAGATTGAATATAATTTCTATTTGGAATTTAAAAGTTTAACAAAATATTAATCTTTATTTGTGCTTAATTGTAGAAATTGTGTTGGTTTTAAAATTTATTCTTTTACTCATGATATTCTCATGAGTTATTTACTCAGTACAATAAGTACTTATTGAGAATATCATGAGTAAAAGAATAAATTTTAAAACCAACACAATTTCTGGAATTAAGCACAAATAAAGATTAATATTTTGTTATATTTTTTTTTATTTTAATGTGTTTAATTTAATTTATTTTTTTTTTTTTTTCATCCAAATGTCAAATTTTCTTGTGCAGTATTTTTTTTTTCTTTTTTTGGCGTATTAATAACAAAACCATAGTTGTATGACTAAGTACACCAAGATTTTGGCAAAATCTAATCAAAATGAACTAGATTTCGATCAAAATCTCATATGAACTAGATTTGGCTTCAGTGTAAATTGCCTATAATAACTTTTTCTCATTCCTATGTTAAAAATAACATTCTTTAACTGAAGCTTAAGCTAAACAAAACTTCAAAATCTTTTGTTAATTTTTCATATCATCGGTTTTTTTGCTTATCCTCTAAAAAAATTTTAATGTAACTTAGGGCTTTAATGAAATCATGTGGCGGTATGCACCTATTATTTAAAAATGCAGTATTTAAATTTTTAAGTATTTTCACAATAAATTTGTGTTCTGTTGTTGCTGAAACATTAATTTTAATTGTATGTAATTTGAATTACTTGTTTGTTATTAAAATTAAAAAAAGAGTCAAAGTCCGTGTGGCCGCACGAAAGCAAATACATACATACCTTGTTTGAAATTTGTCTTAAAAGTGATTTGTAATCGACATAAGGGTGTTCACTTTTGATAGCATTTAAATGGAAAATTAGGTAACATCAGTGCAAAGTTACGCTTTTTAGATCTAAGTATTTAAAAAGAAAGGAATTTCATTGACTACCAAGAGCATTAACAGCTAATGCATGTGCTTGGCAAAAAGTTTTGATATTAATTTCCCAAAAAAAAAAATTCTTAGATTATCATAAACGCTTTTAGAATTTGAACAAATAATATATTAAACTATTGATTGTGTTGTGATAAAAAACTAGGTATTTTCAAATCATTAAATTTTTCACAACAGAAGGATTAGTTTGAAGCGTTGTTCGATTTCTATAGAAAATTGTTTTTGCCCCCTATAAATATATTCTCCATTAAACTAAACGATCATCATTTTGAATAATTGAAATTGAAAGAAAGGCATAGAGTACTATGACATGTTTGATCGCTTGAGTAAAAGCAACACAATTATTTGTGTGTTGAATAAATCACACACACCGCTCTCAACTCTCTGATTTAGAAAAGTAACTTTTTTAGAAAATATGCTGCACCAGGGTAGAGAAAAAGTTGAGCGGGAGCTCAAAATTAAGCTCGGGCTCGCAAGCCTAATCTCCTTGGCTTGCAAGCACGAGCTTAATTAGAGCTCGTTAGATTTTGGGCTCGGCCAAGATTTATTATTATTTTTTTTTTGCTTAGCTCGCTCGCAAGCACAACCTAAATATTTTGCGAGCAGGAGCACAACCTTAAAACGAGCTAAAGAGAGCTAAGCTCGTGCTACTTCTTACCCCCCGATTATGGTTCACAACACAAAAATGTTGTGTTGTCTCGCTTACAACACAACATTAATTGAACATGCGATTGTGGTTCACAACATCTAGCTGTTGTGTACGTCACACAGTTGGATATTAATGTTAGTAGATTTTTTTCTTAAAAATACAAACGTGCATGCAAAAAACTGGGAAGTTGAAAGAAATCAACATTAAAAAAAAGAAAAATGAAGTGCACTAAAAAATTTATTTTGTTAAAGTTAAATAAATAAATAATTAAATAAAACAAAAAAATTTGGAGATTAACGTGTTTCTATTTTTTCGATAATGAGTACACAGAAAACCAACATTCACGGGTTCGTAAAAATAATTCAGAACAGTTCCAACCCATTAGAACTGCTAAATACAAAGTTAGCAAAGATTTTCCGAAATTAAATTTTTTAAATTGTTCCACCACTAAGCAACCAGAGATGAAACTTTTGAGGTTAGCATTTTATTTGGGGTTTGTATGTAAGAGACAGATATAGTGTTTTAATATTACGAATAAAAAAAAATAAGCAAAATGAAAAATTTTTTGTTTTAAAAAACATTAAGTAAAAAGTTATTTCCGTATGGAAAATGCACATTCCGAAAATACTTATATCTACGTTTTTTGTTATAAAGTATGGAATTTAATGCAAAAGTGATAACAAACACAAATTTTCATGTTTTAAAATTCATGTTTACGAAATGTAAATAAAGAAAGTGTAAATTTTTTAGAAATACCCGAGCAAAACAAAATAAGAATTTTGAGTTTGTTTAAAAAAAGACAAAACGAAAATGTATACTAAAAGGTGATTTTATAAGAACTATCGGAAATTAAAAAAAAACACATAAAATTCAGAAAAATGCATGAAATATTTATTTGGATCGATAGTTGGGTCGATATAATTTAATGTTTGAAGATTATTTCATGCAAATGTTGGCCGCGGCTGCGCCTCAAATGGTCCATCCGCTTAGTCCAATTTTGGCATACTCTTTCCAACATTTCGGCCGGTATCTCACGAATAATGTTGGCAATGTTGGCTTCCAGTGCGTCAATCGAAGCGGGCTTGTCCCTATAGACATTAGCCTTAACATAGCCCCACAAAAAATAGTCTAGAGGCGTTAAATCGCACGATCTGGGCGGCCAATTGACTGGTCCCAAGCGTGAAATAAACTGTTCACCGAACTCGCCTCTCAATTGGTCCATTGTTTCGCGTGCTGTGTGGCATGTGGCACCGTCTTGTTGAAACCACATGTCATGCAAGTCAAGCTCTTCCATTTTGGGCAAAAAAAAGTTTGTTATCATCGCACGGTAGCGCTCACCATTCACAGTAACGTTGTGATTCGCATCATCTTTGAAGAAATACGGCCCAATGATGCCGCCAGCCCATAATCCGCACCAAACGGTTGTTTTTTGTGGATGCATTGGTAGCTCTTGCAATGCTTCTGGCTGCTCTTCACTCCAAATACGGCAGTTTTGCTTGTTCACGTATCCATTCAACCAGAAATGAGCCTCGTCGCTGAACACAATTCTTCGATAAAAAAGTGGATCTTCATCTAACTTTTCAAGAGCCCATTCACCAAAAATTTGGCGTTGTGGTAGGTCGTTTGGCTTCAATTCTTGCACCAGTTGTATCTTATAAGGCTTCACACCCAAATCCTTCCGCAAAATTTTCCACGTAGTGGAGTAACAGAGGCCCAATTGCTGCGAACGGCGCCGAATCGATAATTCACGGTCATCACCAACACTGGCCGATACGGCTGCGATATTTTCTTCAGTTCGCACTCTACGTAAGCGTGTTGGTGGTTTAATGTCCAACAATGTAAATTTGGTGCGAAATTTTGTTACAATAGCCCGAATAGAAGCCTCAGTAGGTCGATTAAACTGACCATAAAATGGAAGAAGCGCGCGATGAACTTTCTTAACAGAGCACGCATTTTGGTAATAAAATTCAATAATTTGCAAGCGTTGTTCGTTTGTAAGACGATTCATGATTAAATTATAGACCAAACTGAAGATGTTTGACAGTGACACAAGATACAAAACGTGCGTGAGCTGTCAAAACTAGTGTTGCCAAAAAGATAATAGCAAAAAAAATCACTCTTTATATCTGCACTCTGACACCTCTGGTTGCTGGGTGTGTTCCACATAAACAAGAATGGTTTCGCTGGTGAAACAGACTAATTTTTTAAAACCACCAATCTGGTTTTGCTTTTTTTTTTGCTGATGGTAATTATAAAGAAGAAGAGGCAATGATATGATACAGTTTCTCAGCCAACTATTTATTGAATTTTAAAAAAAAAATTAATAAAAATCTGCAAACAAAATGCACTGAAATTACATTCCTTACAATTTATTTATTGAAAAATTGTTCTGCATTTTTATTTTTAAACCAACAAAAAAACTAATCACAACAATAAGACAACACCTAATAACCAGTTGTCTATTTTTATAAGTTTTTACAACACATAAGACAACATGTTGTGAACGATAATCGCCGAAAATTAACATACACAACTGAAACGACAACACAACAGATAAGTGTTGTAAATGGTAATTCACAACACACAATACCAAAATAGTGAAGTGTTGTGAACCATAATCGGGGTCTTTTAATAAAACAAAAAAAAAAAAAAAAAAAAGAATTACAACGAATACTAAATGAAAGGTTTTAAGTTTTTGACATGCATATAAAAGGCAATCAATAAAAACTACGAATGTAAGGAAGCAACAACATTTATTATTGAATAAATTCATGAAAAAAACGAATATTTTCAATCCTTACTCTGAAATGTATGTATGTCTGCATGCAAATAAGCACGCGTGTAGAACATATTTTTGACGACATAATGTGTTGTTTTTGTTAGAAAATCCCGAAGTTAATATTTTTTAAGAGCTATGTGAAGTGGGTGATCAGTCATGCATTTGTGTGCGTTTTTTTTTTTTAACCATAGAAGTCACATGTACACGTTGTGTGGATTTGCAGAAAATTAAAACCAGTTTAATTTTTTGGATACGCACTCAAATGCACAATTAGATGTGTCTATCCGTCGTGTAATTAGTCAATGTGAAAATATACTGTCATAGTACAAGGTGGGCTAAAAGAAGTCATCCGATGTTGTTTGGCTCTCATTTTTTTTCTAAATGAAAATGAAATATGTGCCATTGCTCCGTCCTGTTGGAACCACATGTCCTCCAGTTCTAATTCGTTCAATTGCGGCAGAAAAAACTCGGTTAACATGGCCCTAAAGCGCGCAGCGTACCATGCAGTCACTTTGAGCGGGTGTAATGGCTCCTCGTGCATCACTCGTGGATTTTCGGTGCCCCAGAAGACAGTTTTGCTTGTTCACGTACCCGCTGAGGTGGAAATGACCCTCGTCGCTCATTATGATTTTGGTCGAAAAATCGTCCACTTCGATTATTCCGCGTTCTTGGAGAGTGTCTCGCTCCATGGCTTGTTCACTTGTATTCTACATTTGTCTAGTTCTCAAATGTCAAAACAGATTTGACATTGGCCGCCAATTGCAAAAATAAGCATCTTCCAATAGGGTGATTTTTTTAGCCCACCTTGTATAAGCAATAGGGTGGCCTTGATTTTCCTTTGCTTTCCTTTGGGATTGAAATAGAGAGCTTGACAGTTAATATTTTTGAATTTGAATGAAAAAATATTTAAATTAAATTAATTTCCAAAAAAAAAAAAAATTTTTTCGAATAAAAAGCAATATGAAAGTGCATCCTCGTTTAAAACGTAAACAAAAAACATCTGCATAAATTTTTAAAATTTTATTTACATAAAATGAACTCAAAACACCATTTCATTGAAATCTAGCACAAAAAAATACATACGCTGTATAAAAATTGGTATAAAATAAAAGGTTTTAAAACTAAAAAGCTACGTATTCAGTGAATCAATGTTAAAAACCACTAATTGTTAATCATATAATCTGTAATGTCTGTTTGCTTTGTTGGCTCTATTAAATTTGGTATCGTTGCAGAGCGCCAAAATATTGCTTATGTTCTTCGTGGAAAGCAGTTCACTAGTTCTACACCCATTTATTAAATTATTTACGCTCTCAGTGGCTAAAATATTAGAAGTAGCTCGTGTGATTTCAATAATATCTTCATCGCTGCTATCTGAATTTTCGTCATCACTACCAAGTTCAATTCCCTGTGAAATTGTTCGAGTAATTTTTTGTAAAAGCGTTTGATTGATTTGGATAATTTCATCGCAGTCATAATTTTTTTGAATTAAATGGGCTATCACAATATCGTCTTTGCTATCATATTGGTCAGAATCCCAGCTTATCAATTTGGACCAAGAATTCTTCAAAACTCTTTGAGGCAACTCATCCCAAGATTGATTGAGTAATAAATATTATTGCATGACGTATTAAGGGCGATTTTAAAAGATTATTTATCTGACCACCTTCAGCTGTTATTTAATTTGGTAAGCAACTTACTTCTGTAAGTAATATTTGTTAATTTTATGGGTTTTTATCCATTGGTTGCACAGCTACTGTCACATTTGGCGGAAAAAAGTATGCATGTCATCGTCAGATCGAAGTTGTTCAATTGGTGCATGAGCGGAACAGTTATCAATAAGTAAAAGTGCCTTTGGAGGTAAATTATTTTCTCTAGAAAAACGAATGACCTGGTAAATTATAATAAAAAATGTTTCATTACTAAAACTAATTTTTCCTTACCTCTTTAATGAATACTCGTATCTTATGGAACCAATCATTAAAAATGCGGGACGTCATCCCTGGGTTTTTTGGCTTTTCCAATAACACGTTCTTTTTGGATTTTAAATCCGGGGGTACTTTTTCGCAAGCAGACACATATGTTCTATCAGGAAGACAACGAAAGAATAATCCGGTTTCATGGACATTATATATTTGTGAGCCTATTAGACCCATCTCAGTGCCTTTAGCACGAATGAATTGACTTCTAAAAATCTAATGCCATGTCGCTTCATAAAGTTGGAAAACCATCCATCGTTTGCTTGAAATGAATCGACATCATTATTGGGATATTTTTGTTGGAAAATTTGTTTAGAGTTTTCATTCATTGTAGATTTCCTTTCGCCTTGATTTAGAAACCATTTATATAGACGACCTTCCACTTTTGGATAAATATTCACAACTGTGTAAAGATTTGTTATTTGTTACCTGATAGATGTTGGAAACTACACATAATATAGCTGCTCTATTTGATTTTATATAGCTGATGGCCCAATTTTGTTACTTTATGATCAAGAGCTAAACGTTTTCCTTGAACCCCTTTGTCAATTTATCATTACTTTGCTTGATAAAGATAAAGTATTTTTATTTTGCGTTTATTTGGCATTTTATAAAAAAAAGAAGACTATGTATGCACGTTTCCAACTTCACTACAACACTGCCGAAAGATATGGAAGCCAAATAAAAGCTATAAAGACAATTTTCAAGTGTTGAAAATAAAAAAAAATTAAAGTGTCAAGAATTGAACTGACGGTTTTAATTTCAAATTGCTTGGTTTACGTGGCGGCCCAACGGCCCTCAATTAGAATAGCGAGATTCCGTTTTGAACTCTTATTTCAGATCAAACAATGTATTAAAAACGTTGGTTCTAATTTCTGAAGAATTCTAATTTATAACAGTTCCAATTTTTATTCGTGCCTTCGATTCTTGGATGTCGATAGGTTGATTTTCTGTAACTGAAATTAAATATTTATTTTAGGATTAACAAAAAAATATTTAAATAAAATTATTGAATCTATTCTTTGCCTTTTCGTTGCAAAGCTTTTTAATTTTTTTTTTTTTTATTATTATTCTATGATTATTATTATTATTTAATATTATAAATTAATTCTGAGATCAAATTTGTTAACGAGCACGCTACCCATCAATCTATAGGACACCCTAACAAATGTTTCAATTTCAAAATATCAATATTTGGCTACTACACCGCTGAATTTAACTTGTTAAAATAACGCTCGTATTGAAAGCAATAATAACTTCTTATTGTTTGCAATTTACAATAAAAGGCTGTAACAACTGGAAGACATTTTGGAATTCTTTTCTTAATAATATTATTTGTTAATAAATTATTAAAACTTTCCTTTTTAACTGATAAAAATAAGTGTAAACATTTCACGGCTTATCTAAGTTTATTATTATTTGTGTATACGAGATGTATTTATATTTAGCATAATAAAAAATCTAGCTAAATGATGAAAGAATTAAGAGAATTTCATATATTGACATATGTACTGTGTATTTAAAAAATGTTTAATATAAACTGAATTATTATATAAAATATGACACCTTTCTGTCCCCCTGTTCACTAAATCATTGAAATCGATTTTTTTTCACTTTAAAATCAAGTTTTATTTTAATATAAAAATCATAATTTTTATTCAACATGTTGTATACAATTAATTATTTTTGCAGATGGATAATGTCGAAATACGTAAACGTAAAGGATCTTTGCATTTTATACGTTTTCAAACTACAGATATGGGAAATTTTTTGTCATTAGCCAAGCAAAAAGGTATGGCTGAATTGGTTACAACAGTATGTGCCACAGGTGGAGGAGCTTATAAATTTGAAAATGATTTTCGTGAGGTAAATACATACATGCATACTCGTATGTACTTAAGTACTATCGGACTTGCTTGTACTAGATACATAGATAGATAATGGGTCTAATTATTCATTCCGCAGTTGCGGTATTATCGTTATTGCCATATTGTTAATTCCGCAATATACATAGATTCACGGAAAGATTAAAAATTTAGGAAAAAATACAAATTTCGCAAAGATAAATGTGTTGTAGTTTAATTTGTTTTATTTTTATAGAATAATTTCGTTTTATTTATTGAAAATTAAATTTCTTTAAAATTTATTTTAATGTTAAAAAATTAAATTTGTTTCGTATTCGCAGTAGACTACTTTTTAATTCACAATTAAATGAAACAATTCAAAATAATAAGATAATTCCGCAAGAATGAATAATAGCAATTTGCTTATCGATCGATATATCTTTCCGCAAAATGTTCCTTTCCGTGCAGAATCAATAATACGACCCAATGTAAAACTTCTTTTGCAGCAAGTTAATATGAAATTGGCTAAATTCGATGAACTGGATACTTTAATAAAAGGCATATTATTTTCGGAAATACAAAATCGTACAGAATGTTATTATTATGAAAATGCCCGAGATATCACGTAAGTTAGGCCGGTGTAAAAATTTATATTAAAAAAATGTAGATTATTTATTTGCCTGTAACCATTTTTTCTTTTAGAAAAAGCGAGAAAAAGGCTTTTGATTTCTCTCAACCTTACCCTTTTATATTGGTTAATGTGGGTTCAGGTGTCTCTATTTTAGCAGTTTACGGGCCTGATAACTATAAACGTGTATCGGGTACTAGGTACGATTTTATTGGAAAACTTTAAAATGCAAATATAAATTTATTTTAAAACTTCTTTTCGCAGTTTGGGCGGTGGTACATTCCTCGGACTTTGCTGTTTACTTACTGGCTGCAATACCTTTGAGGAGGCCATACAATTAGCCACCAAAGGTGACAGTCATAAAGTTGATAAATTAGTACGTGATATTTACGGTGGTGATTATGACCGCTTTGGTCTGACTGGAGATTTGGTGGCGTCTAGGTAAAACTTTTGTATGAGTTTAAAATGTTTGGAATTTTTCGAAAAAAAAATGTATTTTTTTATTTTTTCTAGTTTTGGCCAAATGCATATACAAGATAAAAGAGCTTCGGTTTCCCGAGAAGATCTTGCTAATGCTACTCTAGTTACGATCACAAACAATATCGGTTTAATCGCTCGCATGTGTGCAGTCAATGAAAAAATCGATAAGGTAAGAAAGTTATTAAAATGTATTATTATCCCTCATCGCAAATTAAACTTTTTCTCGAAATATATTTTATCTCTTTTTAAAACGAAAAAAATAAAACTTTTTTATTTGTTAATGCATAATTCGATGTTTGTTATAACTAAAATGTTAGAATAAATTTCCTGTGCAAAAGTTAAAATAGTTATTTATTGGCTGTTTCTTAAGCTACGGTCACATTAAACAAATATTTACCGAAATAAACACAACTGCTATGCCATCTACATATACGTTTATATATATTTATAAAAATTCAACATACTTGCATTATTCACCCCTATTCTACGTTTTTACTCGAATCGAAATTATCTGTTTAGCGGCGATTTTTTTCCACTCTGTTTCAATCGAATTTTTAACGATTGTACGTATTCAGAGAGAAAACAGTTGCAATGCGAAAGCTAAATGTTATGCGTTTGCTTATCGCAAGATATTTGTGTGTATAAAACGAAGTTGGCATGCACTTACGCATTAAAGAGGGGGCAAAAAGTAAACTATCGAACACATTAAAGATTAGATTTTGTAAAATTTTTTTCGCTTCGCAATACAGAGTATTTAACCCCCCTGCATTTCTATCGTAGCTACATTTTTCTAAGTTGGCAATTTATTGGCGGAATTTTTTCGATTTTTGTCTGCAATATAAAAAGTGTGCACTTAAAAAAGAAAATGTAAATAGAAAATGCAAAAAAAAAAAGGTTTTCAAAGAAAAATTAAATTCTTTTTACTAAAATTTTAATTTATTGCACCTGAAAACAACACCTTTCGTATCTTTCCACAGTTAAATTATCAGGTTTGTTTTGAAAATCACGTGATTTCAAATCACATGTGGTTTTGAAATCACGTGAGTGATTTTGTGTTATTCTGTAAAGCACACCGCTTTTGTGTTTTGGTTTGATTTTATCTTTTCAAAAGCACAAGAAAACAGTTGATTATTCAGTTTTCATCACAGAAGAAAACAAAAAAGCAAATAAAAATTTTACAGCAAAAAGGCGTCTTTATTTGATGTAATTATTAAACGTTTTTCTTTTATAAAACAACTAATTGTTCAACAAAATTAATAAAGAACACATTGAATAATTTGTTCAAGTAATTTATTTTAACGTTCGTCCTATAATGAAAATAACCAAGTGATTTGAAAACGTAGGTGTATTAGGTGAACGTTTTGAAATCACAAAATTATATGCACAAAACACCTTTTTTATACTTTCAAATAAAATTGACAAAATGTGATTTTGAAAACATGCCTGTATTATATAATAGTAATTAAAGTTTCTATAATATTTGGTTTTTATTTATTTAATTTATTATTTTATTTACCAGTGTTTTTTTTTGCACAAAATTTAACTTTACATTCAAATGTTTACAAAATGACTTCTTTTTCTGTTCCAAAACAACTGATATAAAAACACTCTTGTCTTCTTCTTTTTCTTTCGATTCAGGGGAGCACTCTCTATTGCGATACGAAAGCTAAATATTTTGCGTTTGATCATCGCAAGATTTTTGTGTCTATTAAATGACATTGACATGCACTTACGCATTACAGAGCGGGGTACTACCAGACAAATGCAAAGAGTAAACTATCAAACACATTTAAGATTCGATTTCGTACCGTTTTTATTCGCATCGCAATACAGAATACCCCCCAGTTTTTGTTGTAATAACATCTTTTGATCGTAACGTAACTTAATGCGGGAACGTACTGGAAATGCAGAATAAGCGTGTTATCACTACATAGTATAAAACAAAGTCGCTTTCTCTGTCCCTATATCCCTATGTATGCTTAAATCATTAAAACTACCCAACGGATTTTGATGCGGATGTTTTTTAATAGATAGAGTAATTCAAGAGGAAGGTTGGTAGGTAGCGCTATAGTCGGTATCTGGCTTATTTGCCTACTACCTGTTTTTACCCGGTCTCGCACGGTTCTTTACTCTATGAGTACGATTTCTTAGTGTAAGAAGATCGAATGTATAAAAATTTTAAGGCAAGACAACGTTTGCCGGGTCAACTAGTATTATTTAATTTAATGTTAGTCTATAAAAATATTTGCCTAAAAGTAGTGGTCACGAATATTTAGCCAAATATTCATTTATTTATTTAATTCAATTAATGTAATACAAAGGCCAATATTTGTGCAATGTGAACGTAGCTTTACTCAATAGAGTAATTTAAAGTAAAACCAAACCTATTTGAAAAGTTTTATGATATTGTGACATTCTCAAGGAAAATTTTCTAAAAATTGTTTACTTGTACAATAAGTATTAAGAGGGAAAGCATATCCATATGACTCATTTCATCAGACATAATTGGAATTAAGGACAAATGAAGATTACATTTAGTTAAACTTTATGACTCCAAATAATTTAATATGTTAATTAAAATGAAATATTTTATAAAATACGATTTCCCATTTTTATATTTTTATTGTTTTAAGGTTGTATTTGTTGGAAATTTCCTGCGTGTAAATCCCATTGCCATGAAATTATTGGCTTATGCTATGGAATTCTGGTCAAATGGCACCCTTAAAGGATTGTTTCTGGAGCATGAAGGTTACTTTGGAGCATTGGGTTGTCTACTACAATTCAATGGTGAAATTGCAGCTGCATTAAATGAAACCACAGATAAGATTACAATATCTGATGAATCTAGTACTAATCAGCACACGCATGCCAATGATATGGAGTCATGTGACACAACAGCGACCCATGTTGGCAAAGTAGAAGTTTCATCTACACCAACAACAGAAATTAAAAGATAGTTAATAATCTAGGTTAAAGTGTGGTGCCTTTATTTATGTTTTAAGCAATATGTAAGTTAGTTAAAAAAGAAAACCTAATCAAAACAGTTAAAACAAATGTATGCTTCTTAATTTCACCCAATTTGCACACCATAGGAATAAATACCTTTTTCATTAATTACACTTATTATTATGTAGTTCAAAGTAATTATAAATATAAATTTAATTTGTACATTAGTTAAAAAGGATATTTATTTTTTCCTTTGCATTAGAACATGCACTTTTACACATATACACGTACAGTTAGATTGTATGTAAATCAGTTTGAAATCGTAGTATGTAAGTAAATTTGTCGTATGTGGTGTATGTTTTAAAGTAGATAGGTTTACGGCACAAATTTGGTTTCATTTATTTCGAAACAACACAAAATTGTATTATTGTATTACTTCTATGTACATATATGCGTTTTTAGTTATAAATTTTATATGAAATAGGTTTTATTATAAAGAATAATTGTTTTTCTTTTTTATGTACTTTATTAAATCTACACAATTGTTTTAAAAACTTTTTAGCACTAACTATGTAAGTTAAAAATTGAAATATATTGAAATTTGATTGAGAAAAGAATAATTGTAGAAATATCTTAATAGCTCAATATAATAAAGCAACTTCTTTTAAATAATAAATATAAACAATAAACATTTTTAAATATTAAATTTAAATTATATATGTATTACAAGGTAACGTTAGTATTCCAGGGTTAACATGCATATTTCGTTTCGTGTGAAGCTTATAGGCTTCCGTATCGTCAATCTTCTTGTGTTAAATACATTTACGTACTCTACTTATTTACTGTGTGTTTTAATTAGCGTCTAATGACAATACGATTCATTTGAGGGAATACATTATAATAATCCTTGCTGGTGGCACAATCCACTTTAAAATCAAATACGTATACACTGGTGTCAGCTGCCACAAACAAATAACGACTATCACAGGCTAAACTATAAACAGGCGATGAAACAAAAACATCTCTCCGTGTTTGAGGAAAATATAATTGAATATAATTGCCAGGCTTTCTTATATCGTACAGGTTAACGCGACTGTCATATTTAGCGCCACATAATACTGCATGCAGACCATCATATTCCAGACAATAAAACGATGAATCAAAGGGGTCTTCCCAAATGAATTCATCACGATTAGTACGGCGATCATAAAGACGAAAACTTGCGTCAAAATTAGCGGTAAGTAGTACGTTGTCATCCTTTAGTTTCAGGTCGTAAATGGAGAATGTTTTCGAATTAAGGATGTATTCGCGACCACTAAAATACATTGTTGATGTTAGAATAAAAAATAGCAGAAGAACGTATTATATGTATTTATGAATCTACTTTTATAATGATAAATTATATTTTGAATAACTGTTGCTTAGATTTAAACTTTGGTAAATGTTAAAATTACTTAAGTGATTTTTTCGTGTTCTGGAAATCACGAGATTTTAGCTTTTGAGTAGTAATTTTTACTATTCTCAATCACGAGCATAAAGCTCCTTTGCTTTGTTTACAATAAAATTTGCTCAGAAAAAGAACAAAAACTGAAAATCACGAAAAATATAACCTAAAAAAAAAACAATTCGCCACATAAAATAAAGCGTATTTTAAAATTAATAAATTTACGGTTCCGTTGTGAAAAATAATAAATTTTTTAATAAAAATATAATAAAAAACAATTCAAATTAAGTGTATTCCATCATTTTGTAAAGGAATTCAAAGCAAAATTCTTAAAATACTCCAAGTGATTTAATATCGTAGGGCAGTTAGCTGACCGGTTTTAGATCACGAGATATCAAATGAAAACCTTTTTCGTGATTTTAAATCACTTTAAGAGAAAGTGATTTTCAGAACATGTCTGTATATCTTAATCACCCATATTGTGTAAGTCGCTGACGACTGTCTGTTAATTTTATTGGCATGTTGCCTTGAAACGACAATACTCAGGGCTATCATGGAGTCCAATCTTGTCGGCATTTGATTTGAAGCCGACAAAAAAAAAATTACTTTGGTGTCATAAAATCCAATGTTATCGGTTTCATTTACGAATTAGAATTAGTGTCGGTCTTAAGTGTCCCAGAAACCAATGTTATCGGTTTTGCGATTGGAATAAAACCAAGCAGTTGACAGTTGTCTCGTTTCATCTATACACATAAAAGAGTAACGTTACTGACAGACTGACTTATCATAGTCAAATAGAGCCAAATTCAAACTGCACTAAAAAATAATTCCACTAAAAAATAAGCGGATGTGTATTCGTTGCTTTTTTGATATATGTACTCGTACATTTGCGGGATAAAAGGGGTAAAACATTAATGTTGGTACGTTTTTTAACCTTGGTTATATTTCAAAGTAACATCGATAAAAAAAAGAGTTCAAGTATCAAAAGAGAGAAATATGATAATATTTAAGCAAGTTTAATGATATTTTTATGTTATGCGCAAACTTATAATTATAACAGTAGCATTAAACAGTACCGAATGAAATAAGGAAACGTAAAAGGGACAGTATGATATCTTTCATTAATTTGAATGATACTTTTTGATATTTTAATATTAACAAACCTATAACTATTAGACTGGGTTCAAAATAATTAAGACAAGAAAACGATATTTTTTATTCATATACTATAATGGTACTTTTTGATTTTTTAACAATAACGAATCTAGAACTATCAAACCGAGGTAAAACGGTGCTCAGAAAATAGAAAAATCAATAAACTGATAAAATAGTACTTTTTATATACTTTAATGAAAACTTTTGATTTTAATTCTGTTAAAAATCTAGAAATGAGATTAAATGGTCTACCCCGAAATAAGCAATTATTATAGTACTGCGGCGACGAAGTAGCGAGTTAAATGCTAGTTTCAAATAAAGCAAGTGGCTAAAACGGACTTTTCTTATTAAAGTTTCGACTGCAGTTAGATATTTAGTAACAATGTAAGTAAATTAATGTTCATTGTACAAAAATAAATATTTATCAATTATTTTTATTCTCTAAGCACTCAAAACTCAATAATTATGGAGTTTATGGAAAAACATTTAGACATTGCGAAGGTATTCAACAACTGCTGTTGAGGAGTTGTAATTTTTTAAGTTTTTGGCAACCGCACTAACGCAAAGTTGTAATCGGTAATACCACGAAAATGTTGTAATAATAAAATTACAACTAAAGAAAAATAATATCACTTCCTAGGTTTTTTTTTTTTTTTTTTTTTTTTTTTATTATAGTAACAGTGTAATTTAAAAAAAAATAAGTGTTGTTATCTCTATATACATATTTTGGCAATGTTTTCTAATTTTGTATTAAATGTAAAATAAAACATGTTTTTATGTGGGAAAGTGAAAATTCTGATAATGCAGAATATCAAAAAAAAAATGTTAGGCTGCAAGGAAAGGGTCGGACATTTTTTTATTTGCAAAATGCGTGAAAAATACCAGTATATTCACCAGCATATAATTTTCATTAAATTTTTGAAATTTACTTTTTGCAAGCCAATAACATCCTTTATTGGCGAGCAACTTAAACTTAATTTTGTAGTGATTTTCTCCCAGTCGGCTTTAAAATTGCTGGACTTTGCGTCTCTATAAAACCGCCTTGGTAAATTTGGGTTGCTTTCTTTTTCAGCAATTACTTCAAATTACTTTAAATTTGTTATTTTTATTTTGTTCTCAATTTTAAATAATACGCTTTAATTTTTAATTTTCAAAATTTTTTCTGCAATGCTTAAAACATTTTGTATGGCGACAAGTATGTTACTATTTCAACCCAACGACGTCTTTAAAGCGTCTCATATAATACTAAACAGCCATTAACAGTAATTGATTACTGTCGACAGCGACTTCGGCAATACCATTTTTATGTCGTCACTGTCGTTTCTACTCGTCAGCGACTTACATAATAGAAGTGAATGTTTTTACAATTAATGTTAATATTTAGAACAAATTTTTTGTTTTGATATTCTGAAAAACAAAAATGTCAGTATGTAATAAGAAATTACACTACATGCTTTTCAATAACCTACAAACTAGCAGATATTCGTAAGTTTTATAGAGTTTATTACTACACTTTTCTGCAGACTTGAACGTTTGAAAACATTTTGAACGCAAAAATTAATAGTTTTTCGCTTTTATAAATAAAATCTATTGTAATATTAGAAAGAAGAAAAAAAAATTTTTTGTAGTGGGTAAACTCTTAAACTACCGAATCGATTTTAAAAATTATTTCACCTATATAAAGCAAAGCCCACTTTTACGTCCATTATTCAAGGATTTAACAATTAAAATTATATTCTCCAAAAAATTTGGTATATAAAACCAATATATTCCATGAATGACCAGTGTATATTCTTAGAGCGACTACGAGCAGTTAGAAGATCGTCAATTTGTACTGGGTACGCGAGACGGGGTAAACAGCTAACCAAAAACCAGGTTTTAAAAATTTTTATTTATGTAAAATCTCCTTAGTCTAAAAATTCCTACAGAGAGATAAAACGAGAGAGAAAGAAAGAGTAAAACCAGCTGGTCATAAATAAAATTTTATATTTATTTGTCATAAAAAATTCTCCGGCTTGAATTTTTTCTAATAAAAAATTTTCTTGGAAAAAATTCCATCGAATCTTCATAATTGGGCATTTGAATGCCAAAATTAAGTTCTTATTTTACTATCGAAACTTCTAAATATAAAAATTAAGTTTTTATTCTTTTAACAAACCTGTTTTAAAATAGAAAAAAGCCATAATGATAAAATTAATATACTTGCACATCTCTGTGTAAATAAAATAAAATTTAAGCGCTTTTTACCTTTGCAAATCAATTTCTCTTAATGCACATCTACTGGTTGAAGTGTATAGTCCACCATATAAACGATCTCCTGCATCGTTAAAGCGCATTGCCTTAAAGGATTCATTTAAATTTTTTACTAATTCCAAATGTATTAAACCCAATTCTTCTTCACGTCGCCAAATTTTACAGCACTCAGAACTACTTGCATACATATTGCCCGAAAAGTCAACACATCTCAAGTATTCTTTGGGCGAGTGTAGCTGCTGTGAGCTAGTATAATTGTCTTCATATATAAAACTGCCACCTGTTACACATCCCACAAACACAGTATTCTTCTTTTTAACAAAATCAGCTATATCTGCTTTGTTATTGGCAGCTATCTCTCTGTTATATCGTCCTTGCAGTGGCTCCGTTTTTAATCGCTTGTGTTCACGCAGATAACTAGCACATGAAACATAAAACCAATTACGTTCTAAGTGTATTTTAGTGGCATATTTCTTGGACCGATGGAAATATTGTTGTTGACGATAACAACCTTTTAACCAATTTTCAGCTATTTTCAAGCGGTCGAGAAAGGAGAGGTATGAATGTGTGCTATATATATATGTATGCAAAATTTGTTGAACAAGACAACGGCTATACAAATTACTTGAATTACGGTTACTTACCGTCTCATTATTGCGGGATTATTCCGGTGTCCACACAGTAACAAGTCCAGTGAGCGTTTATAGAATATGTTACTGTCAATTACATGACGAAGTGTAGCGTGTGTACGAAATAAATTTATCAAGTCTTTTTCATCACAATAACTTAATACTTTTAACAAACAATCTAAATTTAAGTCTAACAACTTCATTCTGCAATATTTTCTAAAATTTTATTTCAACACAGCATAGCACAGAAAAGTAGTAGTAATAGTGCCTTTTGCAAATGTTACCATTAAAGTTGCCAGAAAACTTGTTTGAACAAGTAAACTACTTTAAGTGTGGTAAGCTCAAAATACCGTGTTCACACCTAGGTTTTTGATTGTGTTTTACGGCTCATATGTGTTTTATGCTACTGATAGACGTTACTACAAATCGTACGATAAGTTGTACAAGTATGAAATAAGTATCGTCTAGCGTGCTGTAATACTACTAAAATATACTTCCAAGTATGAAAATCAAAATATTTTGATTTTTGAGCGCGGAGCTTGTATAAGTATCACGCTGTTGTACTACGAAATTATTTTTAGAACAGCGCTTATAAAAATAATTTTTTTGTGCCGAATTAAAAAAGTGAAAATATTATTAAAAATATTTTGATCATTCGTCTTTTTCTTTTAACCATTATCTACACCATGATCTTTTTCTTGTTCCTTCTTATTTCTTATTCTTTTCAAATACAGGGTGGGCCAAAAAAACCAAGGGGTGTAAAAGTTTAATAACTTTTTTGTTTATAAACTTTTTTTTATTTTTTCTTTCAGATTATATAATATACAAAATGGAAATTTTTTTACACTAAGTATGAAAAATGATGTCTCTTAAATGACCACCGTTTTCAGCTTCGCACTGATGGGCTCTTTTTAGAGCATTTTCCATAACATCTTTCAAAACTTGTGGCTGTAGCGTTCGAATTTCTGCAACAATGTTTGCCTTGAGTTCAAGGATTGTCTCTGGCTTGTTCACATACACTCGCTCCTTCAAAAAACCCCAAAGAAAATAGTCGGGTGCTGTCAAATTTTTCGATCGCGCTGGCCAAATAATTTCCGAATTTCGACAAATTATTCGCTCTCCAAAAATTTGACTTAAAAGTGCCATTGTGTCTCGGGCAGTATGGACAGTGGCTCCGTCCTGCTGAAACCACATACCAGGTCTGTTTTCAAGAGCAGGACGTAAAAAATTTTCTATCATAAAACGATACCGCTCTCCATTTACGGTTACAGCACTTCCATCTTCATTCTCGAAGAAGTAGGGCCCAATGACATTTTCAGATGTGATCCCACACCATACTGTACACCTGATGGGGTGCAATTGGCGTTGATGAATGGCTCTTGGATTTTGAGAACCCCAGAACCTACAGTTCTGCTTGTTAACAAAGCCATTCAAATGAAAATGAGCTTCATCACTCATAATCAAATTTTCAATAAAGTTGATTTCATTTCTGGCCAACTCTTGAAATTTAACTGCAAAATTTAGACGTTGCCGATGATCTGCGGGCTTTAATTCTTGGACCAATTGCACCTTATATGGGTATAACTGTAAATCTTTTTTTAAAATGCGCCGTAGTGACGTACGAGACATTTCTAGCTGAGCAGAACGCCTTCTGCCAGATGTTTCTGGTGCTTCGTTAACACTTTGCTGTACTCGTTCAATATTTTCCGCAGTGCGACTTAAACGTGGTCTACCGGTTCGAGGCAAATCTCTTACGCTGCCATGTTGGTGATGACGATTAACTAAGCAACGAATCATCGCTTTAGAGGGCGAAATTCTGACGTTAAAATGTGGACGATATGCTCTTTGCGTTAAAATAATTGATCTCTGGTTTAAATAATAAAATTCTATTGTTCTGGTTCTCTGTTCAGTTGTGAACCTCTCCATTATAAATTCTGCAAGTGTTGTCTATATAATCTGAAAGAAAAAATAAAAAAAAAATTAGTAAACAAAAAAGTTATTAAACTTTTACACCCCTTGGTTCTTTTGGCCCACCCTGTAGTACTTCACTAATTATTAATAATGCCACCACATCATCCATTTTGCCGTATATGTTTACCTTTCAAATTTTTCTTTTAAATGAAAAAGTACAACTTGTAGTACGCCCACAAAAATCAAAATATTATGATTTTCATACTTCGAAGTATACTTTTGTATTACGATAGCATGCTAGACGATACTTATTTCATACTTGTACGATTTAGTAACGTCTATCAGTAGCATAAGAATTTTCGTTTACCTTTGATTCTTTAACTTGATACACCTAGAAGTATGCAGTAACATCTAGCTGTTTATAGAAGGCTCTAGACTAAGGTGCGAATTGACGGTTACAGTGAAAAATTGTTGCTACACGAATCAACATGGCTCTAGAGTCTAGACTTAAGCAAAGTCTATTAAACTATAAAGATGTTCTACATAGAAGAAAATCTAAAAACAAAAATGAATAGCTTAAATAGATGAGGGGAGGGGGGGAAGTAACAAGGGAATATTTGGGCATGCGCATTTCAAATAAAAGTTTCTCTCATTTAGCTACTGAGATAAACAGAGAATAAACACATACTCAACAACATATAAATGCGCATGTACGAGTATGTATGTATTTATAAACCAAGCATTTAAAACTTAAAATGAATTGGATTTCTTTGATATGTTTTTTTTTGTGAGATTTATGAAATTTTTCAACAAAAATATTATTGAAATCTTAGGAGCAAATATAAATAGAACGAATATAACTAGTTGCATTATTGTAGGGTAGAATATCTTGTTTATGGTTGTAAAAATAAAATTTATACTAGTTCGCAACGAATTTATGATTCATTAATTTGAATCTTTATTAAACTCTTATTATAGATTTGTATATATTATTTTTATAATGAGAAGTAGTCCTGTTGTATATGCTTTTTAAAAGGATCTATAAGAGTTTTAAAACTAACAGACTGTTAATAATAAATAACACAGAAATTGATTTTATGTTATGAACAAAATTTATTTATAATAAATATCTAATTATTTGGAAATTCATATGTAAATCATAATAAGACATTTTTATGCCTTATTCCCATTTTTTGCTTCGTGGTATTGTCACAAAACAATTTACTTATTTATAAAAAAAAAATTTGTTTTTAAATGCTCTACCATTGATGGATAGTTATCTATATAGCGATTTCATTGCTGCTGGGCATATCATCAGTAAACTCTACAATACTTTTCATAAAAAGTCTTGAATTTATATACGTTTAATACTTATCAGAGAAGTAAAAAGTTTTAAAAATTAAAACTTATTTTGAAACTTACTAAGCATTTAAAATATTTATTTTACATTTTACTATAAATACGTATTGGATTTTTATTATTTTTGTATTTTGAATATTTTTCTTACACATTAGCTTAGGTTTCCGAACTGGAATCTCTAATGTAGAAAATATTGAAAAAAAAGAAAATATTTTGTAGCTACTCGTTCAGCGAAAAATTTTTTTATTCTGAATAACATAACAGTAGTAACAATATCATCAAAAAATAATTTTTCTCGAAGTTTAATTTTGTAACTCACGCTCAAAACTAACAGAATTCCCCACTCTAAAATCTGATGTATGATTCTAAGAAAACAAGGTTCAATTTGGCATACAAAAAGTTCATTTTAATTTGTTAAAGGTTCAATTTTAACTGAAAAATCTGTAATTCCATTGCGGCCAGTAACGAAATTTAAATTCGGTGTGAATTCATATAAAGGGTGTTTTTTATAGACGTATAGAACTTTAAATTGCAATAAAACAACGATGGATTATTCGATTGACATGAATTTTATTTATCTGAAAGATAATCTTGTGGCATTACATTTTAAATATGATCTCTGGCATATGACCGCCACGGCTGGCTCGAATGTAGTCCAATCTGGACGTCCAATTTTCGATGACTTTTTCCAACATCGGCAATAACACGGCGAATGTTGTCTTCCAAATGGTCAAGCGTTTGTGGCTTATCCGCATAGACCAATGACTTTACATAGCCCCACAGAAAGTAGTCTAGCGGTGTTAAATCACAAGATCTTGGAGGCCAATTCAGAGGTCTAAACGTGTCGTGTTGCGCCGTCTTGTTGGAACCACAGCTCCTGGACATCATGGTTGTTCAATTCAGGAATGAAAAAGTTAGTAATCATGGCTCTATACCGATCACCATTGACTGTAACGTTCTGGTCATCATCGTTTTTGAAGAAGTACGGACCAATGATTCCACCAGCCCATAAAGCGCACCAAACAGTCAGTTTTTCTGGATGTAACGGTGTTTTGTTTGTTGACGTAGCCATTCAACCAGGAGTGCGCTTCATCGCTAAACAAAATTCGCTTATGAAAATCGGGAACAACGGCAATCTCGTTTTGGGCCAATTCGACGACTATTTGCAAGCGTTGTTCAGGCGTGAGTCTATTCATGATGAATTGCCAAACCAAACTGAGAATAAATCACTTGACAGCTGTTAAATCGGTCACCATCTTGAACAGTAATGCCAACTTAAAGTTCTATACGTCTATAAAAAAACACCCTTTACTATATGTATTACAACAATAAAGTGCATGTATTTACCTACATTAACATAAACGGTAATGTTAGTAGAGCTATAAGAAGAAAACAAATTTTTCATAAAAATTTGGTACACATACATATACATTCTTGCATTGAATATTATTCTCTTGCATGTTATAAATATTACTCTTCTACACTCTTTTAAATTCTCGCGCTCTCCTGGATATTACTAGCAATATCCATCAAAAAATTTAGCACCAGGAGAATTTACACTACGTAGAACATCTTCTTAGTTTAGTTCTGGTTGAGACTAGGCTTGTGGCATTCATGTCTAACCTAGTTCATATGACCGATTCAGCAAATTGAACAATTGGGTCGTTTCAATTTTTTAAAATTATTTCGTTCATCATTCACTGACTTTTACTGTTTAGGATTAAAATAACTAAAATTTGTTTTAGTTAAAATGTTGTTGCGGGGGTACATAGGGGGTAAATAGTAGGCATTATTAAATAAATTTTCAACTTTTAAATATTCAGATTTTTTTTGCTTTGATTAAAGCAAACTTCTTTTTTTTGTTTTTTTTTTTGTTGGAATGAATGGGTTGTGTTCAGTTGTCATATGTTTTTGACAGATGACACCAAATTCATTCACAGCAACAATAAGAACCATTGTGAATAAGGGGGCAGAGTTGCTATAGTTAAATAAAGACAAGTAGTAACGACCATACAAACTGCTATGAGAAGGAGGCCATATTTTTGGAATTTTAAAATTTTTAAGTTGTAGCAGTCCGAAAAAAAATTAGTTATTTATAAATTTTGAATTGATTTAGGAAAAGCAGGCAAGGAAACTATAGAAATTGGAAAGATAAGCTGGAAGGAAAAAAAAAAAAAAGAGTATAAATAAGAGTGTAGAAAGGAAAAAAGAAGGAGAAAAAAAAAAGTTAGATTTTGGGTTGAATTCGAGATCTGTATCTGTGGAAAAGTGTGTTTAAGTGAATTTGTGAATGATAAAAAAAAAAAAAAAATTAAAATTCAAAAGGACAAAAAAAAGGATATTCTAGATCCTAACATTATAGAACCAAGGAGTTTTCACTAGAAATGTTTGTGAATTGTATTTTGAAACTAAATTGATAAAATGAGACTAAGACTTAAATTATAAATTATAAAGAAAAGAAAGAGAGAAAAAGGATATTCTAGATCCTAACATTATTTAAAGAAAAGAAGAATTTAGTTCTTGTAAGGATCATACGGAATTTTAAATTATCAGTGAAGAAGAAAAATGCGAAGAAAGCAAGTTAACCGAAATAGAAGAGAATGCATTAAGATTACCCAAGGAAGAATCTGGTAATTATAAAAGAAAGAAAGGATAACCAGGTAAAAGGATTTGAATTATTATTTTTGTGTGAAGCTTACATGGGAGAAGAGGTCCTTAAACAATAAGAATGTCTGGCAAGAGGCCAACCTGACGGGACACCATTAGTTTAAGTATGTTAGTGATATTAATTTTTAGTTGATTATTCCTTAGTTTTTTTTTTTGTTATAATTAAGGATTTGTATGAATGCCTAAAAATAATTAGAAGAAAGCAAAAAAAAAAAAAAAAAAAAAGTAATTTATTTTTGTTTTAGAAGAAAAAAAAAAAATTTGTCTGACGAAAGTAATAAAATTAATTAATTGGTTTCTTAACCTCAAGTTAAGCAAGTATATAAGGAAATCACATGAAATGGAAGAATTTAATGATATTATATTATAAACCTTATTCCTTACTAAGAGAGCTCCTTTAGGCAGGAAAGAATTACGGTTATTTATTTTTTTTTATCTATTGATTTCTTGAATAAATAGAAAATTTAACTGAGTGGATTACTTATATGCGCGCTAACAAAGAAAAAATAGAAATTAATTTTATAATTTTTTTCTTTCATATCCGGTTAATTACTTATACGGAAAAAAAAAAAATTTTAAAAGCTATTTTTGTTTGAAAGTATGTTTTGAAGGCATTAATAATGAAGAATAATTAATGTATTAATTATAAGAAGTATCGAATAAAAATCATATTTTTTTTTGTTGTTAGTTGAATAATCTTCCATGTGTAATGGTAGAAAAATTAGATGTGTAATATATATATTGTTATTAAAATTGTTTAAAAGAAAAATGATGTGTTTGTGTTAGAAGGAAAACAGAGTTGGTTGTTGTAGGGGTAATAAAAGGGTAAGTGTGATTAAAGAATGGGTGGACATGTGATGATGAAAAGGACGATATTCATGTCCCAGGATGGGCGGGCAAGAATGGAGAGGAATTACCATCGTAACTCTCTATAATTATATTTATATGAATCCTAGCTAAGGCCTACAATTTTTTTTTTGTTTAATTTTTATTTTTTTTTATTTTTAATTTCTTCATGATGTTTATTTTATTTATTTTAATTTCTTTATGATTTTTTTTTATTTATTATTTTTTTTATTGTCACTGGCTCTGCCTACAGTTGTGGGTTGGGACCTACCCTGATAAGGTGCTCTAAATTTACTAGCCGATGGCACAACAATTGTAGGGCATGATAGTGTAGGGTCACGTAACAATGTAGCAAAGTTTTATTGTAGACTTAAACATAAAAAATTGATAGTTAATTTAAAATCACATATGCTTAAATTCAATAATCAGTTGTAATAATATATCGTTACTAGATGTTTTTGTTCGGTCTCACCGGGCCCGGTCGGTATCCTTAGAAAGCATTTGTATCAATTTTTAGCGACATCTCTTTACAAATAGAATTTTAATTGTTGAAAAAACCAACCAAATAAATACAGTCATTAATTACTAAGAGGAACAAACATCCCACTCACAAACATCCATACATCCACACTCACAAACATTCGGTTTTATAATTTAGTAGGATAAAGGTATTACGGTGTATAAAAAATACAATGAACGAAAGTCATAAGTTTGTTGTTACAGTGTACGAAAGGAACGATGAACGAAAATCAAAAGTCATCGTACAGTGTCTGAAATGAACGATGAACGATTTAAATGACGTAGGTCATTTAGGTGACTTGAAAAATCTGAACGATTCAGTGAAATTGTAAACAAGGGCCCATAATCATAGTCAGAAAAAAGTATACTTTAAGAGTCCTTAAGTATATTTTTCTTTAATACGTATTTTCGGTCTACTATAGACAAGTTAAAATGTATTTTAAGCAAAAAAGTCGATTTCAAATTTAAAATATACTGAAGTTGTTTTTAAATAAATTAAAAACAGAAAATCCAGCAAACAAAACAAAAAAAAAATATCCTGTCATAAATAAAAATTAAATTAAGTAAAAATTCCAAAAAAATTATAAAAAAAAATTTTTATAAGCAAATTAAAAAATTTTTGCATTTGCAAAACGTCTAGAGAGATTTTGAAATTCTCAAGGACTTAAATCATAAAAAAATTTAAAATATATACAAACAACAATTTACACCTTTTGATTTGGATGACGAGGAGTTTTTAAAAAAATTTAAATTACTTTTCAGTTTTTTTATTTTTAATGTCATTTTTTTATATTTTGCTGCATATTGTATACAAATGCTAGTTGAAATATTGGTGATACCCTGTTAAAGTTGATTCAACTTAAAACCTACTTTTGTTTTGTCTATAGTACTAAAATTTTTAGTAACAGCTTTTAATTTTTAGGTTGTTTTTAAAAAGAACTGACTTTATTGTTTGACTATGATTATGGGCCAATGTGTGTCAAAAACAATAGTGTCGTTGTGACGGTTATAAATAAATTTTAATTATTTTTCAATATAAGGCAAAACAATGTTTGCAGTCTCAGCTAGTAAAATTATATTCTTCTTTTATTATGCGAATCGTAGTTATTTCTCTAAAAAAATTCAATTCAAAAATTAAATTTAAAAGTATATTCAAAACACTTCTTTTTGATTGAATTTTATTTGTAGAACATGGAAATTCACTACAAAAAAAAAAAAAACAGAAGGCTTAAGAGAAGTGATACCTTGCGCCTAGTGAGAAGAGGGATATAACTTTTTTTTATTTAAACGTAGAATATTCCTTTTATTTTAAGATTTGAGTACAAGTAACTAGTTATTACAATCGTAATAATTATTTAAGTTTTTTCTTTTTATATTTAAGATTTGGATACTTATTGTAATTTTCTTATAGAAAGATTCAATAATAATAAACAATAAAAAAAAGTAGAATTCAGAACATCAAACATTTAAATTGAAGTGATATCAAATCACTTTTACTTCAAAGTGAAAAGTAGAACATGCCTGACTGTTTCATTGGAGAAGAACCGTTGACATTAGGAAAATAAAATTAACTTCTTTAGACAGGCATCATAGATAATAGGAATTTAGTACGGTAGTAAATAAAATAACTGCAGCCAGTGCTTTTATTTTTACCGGCACTGTATGTATTTCTTTTTATAAGATTTTTAGTAAAATTACATTTCAATACTCAATAAATAAATTTTTCGAGAATAAAAATTAAAAAGTTTTTTTTGTTGATTTGCTTTTGACATAAAAAGAAAATGTGTGCTGAATTTTTGCTTATTCCTCTGCATTCTTTTCTGTTGCTAAATTTTGCAATATACTATTTTTAGTCTATTTAAAAAATGCATCTGACATCGCTTAGAAGTATTTTGTTTATTTCAACGTTTAGGTATTTCGCTTTTTATTTGGTATTTGGAACAAGTATAAGAGCTAAGTAAAAATAAACATTTGACATAATTGTAAGTTATCGACTTCAGTTGAATCTAAATAACATAACCAGCGCTACCAGGAGCTAGAAAAAATAAGCTAAATTATATACCTATATTAAAAAAAAAAAAAAAAAAAAAAAACAAGTTAAATTCGACTGTGCCGGATCTTACATACCCTTCACTGTGTTAGATAAATATTCATATTTTTCATTTTCCACATTCATCTTGAATATCAACAAAAAAAAAAAAAAATAATAATAAATAAATAAATATTTATAATAATTGAAACGGCTAGTTTATTACGCTTGAGGTCGTATTATAAAAATTTATTTATTTATTATTTGAGCGAAATATCGATATAAAAATAAATTTTTATAATTGGATAACAAGCTTAATAAACTAGAAGTTTTAATAAAAAAACGATCAAATAAAAAAATTTATAAAAATTAAAAAGAAATGACAAAAATTTATAAAATTAATTTTCTTTGAATATCAATTTTTTTTATTAATCTATATATATAAAAATGAATCCCTATATCCCTTGGTCCCGCCATCACGCGTGAACGTCTGGACCGATTTCACTATTTTTGTTGTTGTGTTTGTTATTGTCAGGAGAAGGTTCTTATTAAAGGGCTGCACAAACATACTTGAAAGCCACACATCACTACAAACATATATAATACTTATGCTTGTGCAGCCCTTTAGTTCTTATGACAGAAAAAATTTTAAAAATTGCGCGGAAAATTAGAAAACTTAAGAATCCTTATTTAAAATTACTTTTTACATTTTAAAAGTATTAAGTATATAAAATTCATGTTCTGTACATATGGTATTCCACCCGGCAGGTGGCGCTACAGTCGGTATCTGGTTTATTTGTGTACTACCTCTTTTTACCCGATCATTTACTCTATGATTACGTTTGTGGGGTCATCTAGTTATAAAATAAAAGAAACTAAATTAACGAGTTACAAGAAAAAATTCTTTCTGAGAACTTTATTTTTAAAAGCAATAAAATGTCTGCAGGCACTCAATTTTTAAATCAATAAAAAAGAAATTCTAACGGCCATTTCCACAATGTACGATTAAAAATAACTCGAAGTTTAACCGCAAGTTATGCTGATTTGCAAATCACAATATACTGTTACAAAAAATCACTCTATTGAATGACTATGTTTTATTAATCACTAGCATTACGTTAAAAAAAGTAAACTGTGTTAGTCGAAACGACTAACATTGGTTATGCAGGGTTAAAAAACAAAACAAATTAATGAAAATTTAAAATTCAGTTTGTTTTTTTTTTGTTCTCAGCCATTTGTAGACTGATAGTTTTAATTTTTTGCACAGACATTATGGCTATTAATTCTAATAAAACTACATATAAAGATTATTTTTCCGTTTTGTAGTTTAGACAAATTAATTGAAAATACGCTCTAAAAATAGCTCAGCCTCAGGGAAAGATTCTTCTACTTACATTAGATGACTTCCAAGTATAGAGCACAATCCAAAAAGATTAAAGGCATTATACAAGGTGGGCTAAAAGAAATCATCCTATTGGAAGATGCTCTTATTTTTGCAAATAGCGGCCAATGTCAAATCTGTTTTGACATTTGAGAACTAGACAAATGTAGAATACAAGTGAACAAGCCATGGAGCGATACACTCTCCAAGAACGCGGAATAATCGAAGTGGACGATTTTTCGACCAAAATCATAATGAGCGACGAGGCTCATTTCCACCTCAGCGAGTACGTGAACAAGCAAAATCCACGAGTGATGCACGAGGAGCCATTACACCCGCTCAAAGTGACTGCATGGTGCGCTGTTTACGCTGGAGAAGTTATCAGGCTGGTCAAACGACAACAGTGGACGGTGCGCGCTAGAGGTCTATGTTAACCGAGCTTTTTCTGCCGCAATTGAACGAATTAGGACTGGAGGACATGTGGTTCCAACAGGACGGGACAACTGCACATATTTCATTTTCATTTAGAAAAAAATGAGAGCCAAACAACATCGGATGACTTCTTTTGGCCCACATTGTAGCATAGACATGTTTCTCACAGTATGAGATTCCCAAAACAATATAGGAAGCCCTAACTAATACCAAGTCGAAGCGCTATGCTGCCGTTATTGAATAATTCCAATAACTTTGATTAATATTTTAAAAGACCAAAATTTTTCAATACAACTCTACGGCTATTATTATAGCTAATAGCATGTTCAGACGTAAAAGCTAATGAAGTCAATTAAGTTTTAAATTGTGTGACTGATGTGGGTGTTCAAACATATTCAATTAAGTTTAAGCAATTAAGCATTTGACAACTGAAACTATTGACAGTTTTTTTTTTTTTTTTAAATATGTTTGAGTATTTATAAAATAAAAAATTAAAAGAAAGTCAAATTTTAAAAAAATATTGGTAACTTATACTAAAAATATTGAACTACTCCGATCAGTGCAATCCAGTTTTGAAGGCAAGCTATTGATTAAAAGAAATTAGTTATTTAAAAATTATTTTCAAGAACAATTTTATGAAATTTATTTAGGGGTAACATCGCCTGCCATTTCCCTTTTATGACATTTATTTTTAAATTTATTTACGTTTTCCTTTTTTTAATACTGCACGCAAAGAAAAAAGATGGATGAATATGGTCACCTCAAACATAGTGTGTTCTTCACAAAAATATTATTATTAATTTCAAGGATCTAAACATTATTACGATCAGGATAAACATGTTTCTAGTTATTTTTAACCATAATATATTTAGTGTCTTAGATCAACCATATAATTATCATATTATGTTTAATAAAATTTTGCTTGAAATCATAAATATGTTCATAGCAAACATAATAATGATAAAAATATGGTTGAATGTAAATTGTTTTCTATTTTGTCTCTTCCGCAACCATGTAAATAAAGTGAGTATAAAAGAAAACCTTAATCGTTCAAACTCAACTGAGCTTTGTGGCTGAAGTGGTTGATTGGCGAATTAATGCTTCTTAACTAAGTGTTCGCAAGTTCGAGCCCTGGTAGAGTCAACTAAAATTTAAAAAAATAAATTTAAACCCGATGTATTAGTAATAAATAAATATAAATTGATAGAGAAGAAAAATCATTGGAATAAAAAAAACTTTATTTATACAAAAAATTTTAATTAAAATTTTTTTAAAAATCATATTAAAATATGCATGCATTAAAAAAAATTTCTTACCTTGACCGGGGGTTGAACCGCAACATCTGCAGTTGAAAGCTATTTTTAATATCTTTGATTTAAAAATATATATGGTTAGAAGCAATCATAAATCTAACCATACCATGTTTCCACCAGAATATGGTTGCCTCAACCATATTTTTTCTTTGCGTGTGTAAATATCAACTTTTCTCACTTTTGAGTTGATATTTAAGGGCACAACAAAGAGTTGCATTTTGATTTTGACTTCATTAACGTGCAATCAATTTTTAATTGCGCAATTATTGAATGGAAATTTGTATGGTAAATTGAGCTCAATAAAGACGATAATTGCGTAAAATGCTTAATTGCTCAATTAACGTGTATGTCTGAATAGCCTATAAGAAAAAACTAACGGCAGGATGTTAACGAAAAGATAAAGAAAAGACTTTAACCAAACGTGTTCGATAAGCAAAAGACAAGTTTATACCACAGTCAGCGTTGGCATATTTTAAGTTTTTTAGATGCTAAAAGTTTTAAAGTTTTTCTTCTCAAATAAAAGTTTTTTGAAAATTTTTATACCTGACAATAGCTTTTAACTATTGGTTTAAAATAATTTTTATATTTTTTTTATGTCAAAAACTATTTACAGTAAGACGTTGAGACGGCTCTGGAGTTTTTCCGTTTAAAAAAAAAATTAATTTACAGTTCGTACAGCGAATATTTCCCCAAATTAATTTAAATAAAAGTAAAATAAGAAATAAATTGAAAATTTCAATATTATGTGGTATTCTAAGAACTATAGATTTTTAAAAAATAAATAATGGCAATTATACAAACTCCGTTGCATCAAAAGAAATGACTTTAAAATTTAAGATACTAATAGACGAGATGTTTTTCACATTTGTATTTTAATTTTGAAATAAACATGTTTTCTTCATGTCTCTCAAAATTTGTTATTTTACAGAAGGTTTATAATTTTTGGCCACAAATACATCTGACATCTGACTCTGCTTTTTTATAACAGCTGATCAACTCAAAAATAAAAAAAAAAATATTAAAATTTTGTGAAATTGATTTGCTTATTATTTTTTTAAGAATTTATGTTTAAATAAAATAAACTGAAATTAAAAAAATAAGCAAATTGCATTGCGTAGTGTTATTTCTGTGCTTCTTTTTTTTATTATATAAATATCCACGTAGTTCGTTTGAAAAATGGCATATAGCCGCCGAAAATATTTTTCATTGCGTTATTGTAAATAGGATATATTGCGAATGCTATTTCTGTTAAAAAATGTAAATACATTTTTTTCTGCCTTTTGTATTTTAGATAAAATACGCAAAAACACAAATCAGAAATTAATGAAAATCCTAAATTTCGGTTGTATTTTTGATATTTCTTGTACATTTGTGGACCGATCTTTTTAATTTTTTGCACACACATTATGATTATTGTTTCATATAAAATTGGGTACCACGTTTTTTTTGTCCGTCTTGTTTTTCAGACAAATTACGAAAAAAAAACACCAAAAATTGTAATAAAATGGAGGTAGTCGCAATATTTGACTCATAGCTAGATTTATGAATCGATCCCGCTGAGTTTTGATCCAGATACTATTAATGTGATGTATAAAAAACTGTGTACTATTTTTTTTTAGTTTAGATAAATTATGAAAAAAAAAACAAAGCAGAAATAAATGAAAATCTAAAATTTGGATAATATTTTTTATATTCCTCGACCATTCGTAGACCGATGTTTCTAATTTTTTGCACAGATATAATACTGTCATTACAAACAAAACTGCATACCACGTTTTTTCCGTTTCGTTGTTTAGGAAAATGCACAAAAAACCCACTCAAAAAATGGTCAAAAATAGAGGTAGTTGCGGTTTTTGACTCATAGCTCCGTCTTTTATGAACCGATTTGGCTGAATTCAATAGCAATAATCTGACAAAAACAACTGACAGATTGGTGTACTAAACTTTTCAGCTGGCTAATAACACAGCAAATGATTATACGGCGACAAATATTTCCACAAAGCGTAGACATTTAAAACATCCGATTGTATATGAGAAAATAGAGCACGTTCCAATTGAAATTTTTGTCAGAAGCTTTCCTTATGTTTATTCACAGAAGCAATGTTTTTCAGGCCACACATCACATTGTAAAAATTGACATACACAGTGTAAAAAACATGTCGTCTATTAGTAAATTTAATAAGACAATGTAGGACTAATATCTTTTATAATACATACATACATATACTCGTATGCTTGCATAAATGTGCATTTTTTATAACTTTTTGTATGTATGTTTGTTATTTATGTTACGTTTTTTAATAAAATAAAACTAAAAACACACATTTACGAGTATATTGCTTTTTAATTATTTGCAAAAACAAAATGATTTTTTGAGCGCAAAAAAGTTTTTCTTTAAGATTTCCAAAAAAATATGACAACACTGCTCACAGTTAACTTGATGTGAACTGCAAGCGTTGCTTTGTTGTATTTGCTTTATGTTACCTTTTTTTGTAGTACACGGTGTCCATAGCCTTAATTTAGTTATTGTACATGTTATTCAGAAGACTGGGTGCCACAAAACAAATAAAATAATAGGGGAATTCACGAAGCTATTGGGGCAAATTTGCATTTTGCAAATATGTTGAACATATTGAACTAGGTTGTGAGTGTCCCTTTTAAAAATTTCCCAATTTTTTTACTTTCAAAAACTATAATCAAAAAAATCTGTCAGCTTTATCTAATAATTTTTGTATCATTTGTGTTCGTTTTTTTTTCGGTTTATTTATTTTGAGTAAATATGCACAGCGGAGAGCTGAAACCGTTGTATGTGATTTCAAGGCAAAAATCGTGCACATTTGATTAAACACTTTCGAGTCACGGTTAAAAACTGATTATATATTCATGCTGTTCGACACGATGATTAAAATTTAAAAAAATATAAAGCCGTACTTGTATTGCACACACAAGCAGAAAAGAGCCTTTTTTACTGCTCAGTAGTTTACTCAAATTTGTGTAATCGTTGATTTAATGTCTTTTTCCATATTTCTATTTTTGAATGTTTGCATTTTCATTTTAAAGGGAATCATGCCGAACAACATAGAAAACAATCATTAAAAACAGGATTTAATCAAATGCTAGGCATATATTTTTACTCAATTGATTGGTTATATGTACATAAAAAGTTTTAGTAGTTTGTAAGCTTATTTTAATACTTTTCTCAAGGCATTTGTTTTGTTGGGTTGTTTCAATTCAACCTGCCCCTTTTGTCCCTAAAACTAAATGCACAGTCAATTTTTGTAAGGCTGAATAGTAAATGATGATCGGCACGTTCGCTCGTAGTTGTTTTCTTTAAAAAAATAAATGAATTTATTGTTCTTGAAAGTCTATTATACTGATTGCGACATGTGTTGAAGTACTCAAATATTTACGGAAACAAAATATGCGTGAACGTCATACTTGTTCATACAATAAGCTAAATAATTATTTTAACTCTCTCTCTCTCGCTCTATCTTTATACATACGTACATGCATACACTCAAAATATTATGTAGGTAAATTTAAATGAGAAATCATTTAGAACAACTGAAAAATTATTTAAAAAGAAGACTAATAACATTCCAATCAATTCAAATACATTTTTCTATTATTTTTTACTGTTAATTTTATAGCCATCGAAATTCGTAGAAATAAATTACATTTCGGTTATTGTAACTCACTGGAAAATAACCTACGAAAACAGTAAAAAAGGGCAATGCGAAAACGCATTAAAGAGTGCCAATAGTTCGGTCTCGTTTTATATTTCTTCGCATCGCAATAGCGAGTAGCAAAATTTTGCGGAAGCAATAATTTGCAATTATTAATTCCGTTGCTGCGGTATCATCTCTACTGTGGCGGTATTATTACGTTATTAATTCCGCAATACAGACAAATTTCTACATATAGCTTACGCTTAAATTTTCTCACGGAACGCAAAAAGAAATGTTAGAAAAAATATAAAATTTAGCAAAAATAAAATAAGTTTTAGCTTAATTTGTTTAATTTTTAGAAAATAATTCGTTTTATTTATTGAAATTTAATTTTCTTTTTTATAATTAAAAATTTATTTTGGTGTTAAAAAATTTGAATATTTCCTATCACCATCAGTTGAAATATAGACACAATTAATTCACAATAGACTACTTTTTAATTCACAATTAAATGAAAAATTCATAATAATAAGATGATTCCGCAGAAATGAATAATAGCAATTTACACATCGATCGATATTTCTGTCCGAGTAATATGACCCAATATTTGTCAGTCTATTGTTAATTTTTGAATGCTAAAGGACTGCAAAACATGTGTATTATTTACTATAATAAAAATTAAGATTTTAAACATGAGAAAATACGACCACGTCCAGTTGCAACGATTTTACGATTAAGACTACTTCCCAACTGTGTGCTTTGAAATTTGGTACAAATGTTTAGTCTCTATATAGCAATATCCATTTGTACTGGTTACACAAAAACAGTTTTAATTGGGTTTTTACTGCAACCGTGAAAAATCATGTAGATTATCACGTTTTTACTTAAAATATAAGTACTTATACTACTGATAAAATTAATTTCATTTTTTATTTGATAAACAATTCTTATCTTAACGTGCCCACACTGTAATCTTTTGTATTCGATAATTTCGTCACTCAAGTTCTAATTTCAGGCTAAAAAAAATTAACAATAAGCTTGTGTACAAAAAGTCACGTCAAACTTTTGTGTGAATTATTCATTCATATACAAGCAAATTATTAATTATAAAATTAAATTTCATCATTTGTAATTTGTATATCTGTGCTTATAACGAAAAATCGCTTGAGTAAAAAATCGACTTAAGTAAAAATTAACTTGTAGCAATTAATTAAATAACTTTATTATTGTGGTTCAGTGATAGTGGGGCGATATATTCCACAGTTAACACAGTTATTGTAATGAAAACTACCATTTTGCTCGAATCGAAGTAATCAAAGCACTCGAACTAGAATAAATTTGTATTCAGCGATATCGTCGGCTTTATTTCGCTTACCTTAGGTATTTCAAGTGCTGCCCAGTGGATAAACTTCATGATTTTTAATAAAATTTTCAGAAATAAGTACTACTAATTTGCCTTGTGCATGCATAACTATATTTTCTAATTTTATTGCTTTAAATATTTCATTTTTTTATTAAAACTATTTTTAACAATTTGGTTATGTAGCGAATATAGAATATCGTTGAATCGAATTTTGTATGAAAGTACTTACGTTTTCTGTCAATAATTTTGTATATTCACAAAGCACTAAATCGGAATAAACATAAGTGACAGCTGCCAAATTTCAGAGTTGCCACTTGTGCAACAAAAAATTACACTAAATTTAAAAATTGCACTTTTACTGAGACACCCATTATGTATGTAAATTTAAAAAAAAATTATCATAAAAATTTGAGAAACGTTGTTTACAATCACTAAATCGATTCAGACCAATCAAAACCATGATCATGTGTGGGAGAAATTTCTAATTTCAGATTTAAGATTTCACTTAAGGTATCTTTGATTTGTAAAACAAAGAGAATTCCTACTAATAAAAGCACAATTGACATTTTGTTAGCGCCACTTCCTGATACGAACGTTCGCATTCTCTGACTCCATTTGCGCCATTCCGCCATGTCGCCATGTTGCCGAACCTGGAAAGTAGCCCATAAAAATCTTGGCCTTTGACACATCTGAATTGCCCACGACTTTCAATTCAGCCCCTTTCCATGGCTTCAAGTTCGGTCAGGCCACAGTTTCATCACCCATACAGTTGATGGTCAGCCATCCGGGTATAAAACTGTAGGCAGCAAAGTGCGGCTTGGTACATTCTATCCAGAATGCACTTTTGTACCTGAAGAATTTCCTCAGAGGACCATGTAGTCTCTGAAAATTTTTTGGTACGACCCCAAGTCTTGTAGAGCGAATAGCGTCAGATAGAGCTAGCCTCGATGATGGAATCCGTAGATATAGCCCTTCGATGCCAACCCATCGTCCACTACTCATTCCACTTGCAGACCAGGGTCTACCCGATCTGATTTCTCCAACCCGTTCACCTCCCTGCCAGACCAGAGCCCGATGTCGGTGTGGAGCAATCAGATCGGATCCTTTTGGGTATCGCATGTACATTGCCCGTTGTGGCCTCTGCCATCATGAACAAAACATCTTCGCCCAATCTGATGGAGTCTTCTTTTTCTTCTGCGGGCCTGGCTCTAGAAGATTTCTTTCCAGCTCTGAAGACAACCCAGCCGACTCAAATGTGTTTCACCCGTGATGTTCATGCTATAATACAAAATACAGAACAGATGTTGCATTTGTGGTTTACTTGTTGGTTCCACTGTGTGTATCAAACAATGGAGCCTGAGCGAAAAGCGTGTTCCGTAAGCATATTTACAAGTGTGTACTCAGCATTATGCTTAGTTTTGTGCTAGTGTATTTGTGTTCTGGTTGTTCTAGGGGTTCTAATTTTTACTGCAGTGCAAAACATTTTGTCACTGAACTATTTGTTTTGATATGCGATAGAACAGTGCTTGACAGTATTTGAAATCAGGGATGATGCTTGAAAGCTGTTTCAAGTATGCTTATGCAGCCCTTTAGTACATACTATGAATAGTTTAATTTGACGTCACAGCTTTACAACAACATTTTGTCTTGAATTTCTACTGCCGTACAAAACACAAGTACTGTTAGAACTGTAAAAAAAATTCAAAAAGTGTCAATGATTGTTCTGTTGCGTCATTTTTGCACAGAACTTTTTGGTCTACTGCAAAAAAGGACACTAGAAACTGTGCTTTGTTCTAGTGTTCATTTCGATTTTAGTATCAAGCATACGAGTACGTGTACCCTACACATTGTTAGTTAGTGTACCAAGGTTTGGTAACTTGTATGCGACATTGATGATTAACAGTACAGTACAGCACGCTACGCTACGTATTGCACATTGGTCTGCTGTGGTAATTACAATTGAATTCAGCAAAATGGAGTATCATTCGAAAATCTCTTGATTCCTTCGAAAAATAATTTATACAGAAGAACCGAGACATTTATTTTATAAGATAAGTTTTGCCAGGTCTTTCAGGGGTAGAAAAATTATAATGTTCTTCCACACAATCAACAAACAAATAGCAACGCATTTTGAATATAATTTTATAATTTTCTTTTCTAATTTTATAACTCATTTAATTGATGTACACAAAAAATTCCTGTACTATAAATATAAGTGTATGGAAACAATAAATAAATTTTTTATTATTTTTTTAACTACATAAATTATATATAAAATTATTTTTTAAAATATAATAAATTATTTGGAATTATAAAGTTTAAGAAAATTCAATCTTTCATCAGACGCTACTCTGAATCTTCAGTTCCAAATCTTGTTAAATTCCTGCCCAAACATTCGAATTATTATTTCATTATACCAATCGACCAAATGAGAATTTTAGTCAATAGGCAAACAAAAAGTTTCAAAATATTTAAACAAGAAAATAAAAAAAGAAGAGAGAAATAAAAATAGAATATTTCTATTTCTTTTGTAATGTTGGTTGAAAAATTTTGTTTATGTAGTCCAATGAATACTTTGTTAGTTTTTCATTTTCTTGTTTAAATGTTTTGTTGCATAGACATGCTTTCCTTCTTAGTACTTATTGTACTAAGTGAAAAATTTTTTGAGATTTTCCATGAGAATGTCATGGAAAATAATGAATTTTGCACACCAACATAAATTAGAATAAAGATTAAATTTTATTATTTTTTATATATAAAATTTCAATAGCTTTTTGTTTCAATTCTATAGCAAATACTTCCCATAACTCTACATGGATTCCTTTCCATAATAATAAATTGTGTATTAAATGCTTAAAATTATAAAATTAAGCATTTAAATTTGTATACTTACTCACCCCTATCGGTAAAAGCATGTGAAATATTTTTCCCATGAGATTTTTATGTCCCTAAAAGGGAAAAATGCTATCGTGAATGGAATTTTTCCAAGCTGTGATTGCGAATACATTTTTAAAATCAATAGAAACAAATTCAGTAAAATAATGTTTGGAATTTCAGCAATATTGTTATTGCGGGAGTAAGAAAATAAGCGCCAACACTTGCGCGATTCATGTAATCCCTTGGAGTTAGCTGATGCCCTGTAATTAGACTAATTTATTAAATTAAGTTGCTTTTAACTAATTTTTTTTATTAGATTTAAGCAACATTATGGTGTTCATGAAGAAGCGTTCTTACTTACTGGATGTGATGTCTCCTAAAAATTCATTTGGTATTCCCACGATAGTCAAACTTGAAATTTTTGCAGAGGAAAGTCTTGTTTACCAGTGGATATCTTATCTGTCCGCAGAAGAACTTAAAGCCGAAGACTTATTTTATTAATTCATTTAATTATATTCAACTGAAAAATATTTTTTTATATAAAAGAAACAAATATTTAAAAGCTATTTTGATACAAAAAATATCTTGAACAAACAAGTTTTACATATATTAATTTATCAATTAAAAACATATTTCAACACTCTCCCTTGTTTTTAGATTAATTAATATTTAAAAAATTTAGTAGAAACTGAAGTCTAGATTTGTTAAGAGGTTTCGTCATCATATCAGCAACTTGATATTCTATAGATATTTGAGATACCTTAAAAAGTCCTTCAGCAAATTTTTTTCTAATAAAAAAATGTCTTAAAACAATATGTTTTGTTCGTTTTGAAACTCAAGATTTTGCGCTAAACGTATTGTTGCGTGTGTATTTATTTATTTAATGTCTATGGATTCAAGATCCTTACAGGCGGAAAAATATTACAATGGATTATTTAAAAATACAATTGAGTTAGTTTAAGCATTGATATGTTTAACGCGAATAATCAACATATTTATAAAATTTATTAAATTGATTGCAAATTCTTAAAAGAGGTTCGGAATTGGCATAATTTGCTGGGAATATTTTTACCGATAAAAGGTTATAATCACGTGTAAATCGTGATGGAACATTAAAAAATGTATTACTAATCAAAAAATCAGAGCATACATTTCCTTTTAACAAATTTAAAACAAAAGTAACATTTAGCATTATTCTGCGACTTTTTAAAGCTGGCAGCTTAATGAGAGTAAGTCTGCTGGTATAAGGTGGCAAGTTAAATGGATCCAATGTAATCCACGTAGGTAAAATAACAAAAACTGTTTTGAACATGAACCATATAAATCGGATTCCAAATTATCGAGCCATATCCTAGAATAGGTCTTACTAAAGATGTATACAGCTGTTTGGTTATATACGGGTCAGAAAACTCCTTAGCCCAGCGTTTTATGAATCCAAGGAGACTACGTGCTTTAGCAATAGTTGTAGAAATATGATGAATAAAATTTAACTTCACATCAAGTAGAACTCCAAGATCGGAAATAATAGTTAATTTGTCAAGTTGTTGGCCATTTAAAGTATAGCTTACACTTAAATACTGACACTTTTTGTAATTTAATTCCATTAAATTAAAATCACACCAGGAGCAAAATGCATTTAGACCATTCTGTAAGTAAAGGTAATCTGCAAGTTGATTATAGCTCAGGACAATTTTTACGTCATCCGCAAACATTAAGACATGAGAAAATTGTATTATTTTCGCTAAATCATTTATAAATAAAGAAAATAGCAGTGGGCCAAGATGGCTACCCTGAGGCACATCAGATAAAACAGCAATCGACTTAGAAGAAAAGGTTTTGAAACAAACATGTTGCTTTCTATTTACTAAGTATGATTTAATCCACATTAAAGAGTTTGGTGTAAATCCCATCAAATCAAGTATTTTTATCAGTAGTCTATGATTGACTTTATCAAATGCCTTACTAAAATCTGTGTGAATTACATCCGTTTGTTTTTGTTGAAAAAATCCGCGATGGACAAGTGATGTTAACTGCATAAGATTTGTGGTTGTAGAACAGCCTTTGCGAAAACCATGTTGAATTGGTGACTTAGATGCTCACTTATTATCTTCTCAAAAAGCTTCGGAATGGTGCTCAATTTAGCGATGCCTTTATATTTTTCGATATTGCGTTTCATACCAGTTTTAGATAATGGAATAATGAAAGAAGCCTTCCACATATCAGGAAAATAGCCATACCTGATTGACTCATTGAAAATAATAGTAAGTGCGGTTGCTAGGGCCTCTGCACATCTAATTAGCAAACAGCTCGGAATTCCATCTGGCCCACAGTTAAATGAAAATTTCAGTTTTTTAAGCCATTAACCACTGCCAATTTATAAAAAAATGGAATTGATATTGGTAAATTCGATTGATCAGCTAGATGCAAAGAATTCGAATCATTGCATCTTATTAGCTGGATTAGTGTTTATAAATAAAAAGATTATTCCAGTGGGTGTTAAACACAACCTCATTAAACATATTATACTTTGTTTTTTTAAGCAAAAAGACTATTATTCGCAGTCTCAAGTGAAGAAATTGATTCAGAAGTAACTGCCATTAGAATTTTTATTTTTATAGTAGGATCGTATAAATCTTCAGGCTGAGAAAATGGATAACAACGATTTATGGTGACATCAGTTAAATCATTTACAAATACTAAATCCAGTAGTCTCGAATTGACGTTGTAGACGCCATTTAGTTGGTAAAAATTTAGATCGAACAGAGAGTTGACAAAGTCCAACTGAAAAAATCTAGTTCCTGACATCGACGGAATAAAGTAGGATACATCAGAAGAAAATTCCCATGATAATAGTGGCATATTAAAATCACCAAAATCCATAATATAATCGTTTTGATTGGCAGAATAAGCAACATTTTTTATAGCATCAAAGTGTTTAGTGAAAACCATTTCAGGCGAGGTTGAAGGAATATAAGGAGATGTAATAAAATTTTTCCTATGTTTTAAATAAATTTTGGCACCAATAAACTCAATATCCAAATGACGGTCATTGTTCAGAGGTTAGGAAGACAAATGATTGGCAATTTCATTATAATTTATTAAATCTTTAAAAGGCCTCTTTAGCCGAAATATTCCTTTTGCAGCCTCATTAGCAACTATAATTTCTGCTTCAGTTGTTAATGTTGATACCATGACTTGTCTCTTGCCTAACCATGAAATAGCTCCTCCTGCATACGATACAACTACTATAGAAGTTGATCTGCCTGTAGATATACAACCACCACAGTCACCATCGGTGTAACAAGGTAGCATATTTGCCCCTTGCCTTTTGTAAGATATACCAACATTTAAAGTTCCAGCAATGTATTTAATATCTTCTATATTTGGACTTTCTAAAGATCTTGATAAAAATCCAACACTATATGCCAAGTCAGGTCTCGTTCCTGACATGAGGTAAATTAGAGCATCAACTCCTTGGCGTTATGGAAATTCATGAACAATTTCCTTTGATTTAACTATGTTACGAGGCGACACTCAGAAAAATTTAATCTTTCAAGAATTTTTTAGCATATCCTTTCTGCTTAATTTTTATATATTCATTTTCTTCCTCAATTTCAAGACCAAGAAAAAATTTATAATAGTATTTTTAACAACAATTTTAAATTCTAACCTCAACTCTTTCAAAAATTCTTCTGCCTCTTTTTCATCAGAAGCTGCAACTAAACTATCATCTACATAAAGAGCCAAAATTAACTTATTTTATTCGGCAGAACTAGATTTCAATAAAAGATTTTTTTTAAATAAATCCATACGAGCATATCAACATCTGTATGATTGCTTTAAACCGTATAAACTTTTATTAAGGCGACACACTTTTTTAGTGCCATCATCAAAACTTTCTGGTTGAGTCATAAAAATTGTCTCCTTTAATTCACCATATAAAAACGCTTTTGTTACATCAAATTGCTTTAAATGCAAGCCTTCATTAGCAGCAACACTCAGAAAATAACGTATTGTTGACATATCAGCTACAGGACTAAAGGTCCACCATATTTTTGTTTAAAATCATTTACATTTTTCATTATTTCCATCTTCATCTGTTTTTTTTTACAAACCCACTTGGCTAGAATCGCTTTAGAACCTTTGGGTAATTCTGTAAGTATCTAAGTACAGTAGAACCTTGTTAGTCCTGACAAATATAGTTTCACCCTTTATCCGGATTACTAAATCATCCGGACTACAGTTAACATTTTTTTAAACTCAATACAGTAGAGCCTCGTTAATCCGGACAGATATAGTTTCACCCTTTGTCCGGATTACTGAATCGTCCAGACTACAGTTAACATTTTTTTTTTAACTCAATACATAATTATAAATAATATTTTTAATTACCCAAAAATTCAGTTAAAAAACAAAAAGAAAAATATATACTACCAAGAGTTTTCATTTAACAAATTTACAGAAAACTTTTACATGTTATACTAAAAGTAATTAAAAATATTCACTGTGTAAAATTAGAACTCACTTTTGTTGGAATACATATATCGTTATGCAATTTATTTGCTCTATATTTCTAATTCTTTTTAAAAGTAAAATTTCTTTTTCTGACACTTTTCTTTATTCGGCCCATAAACGCTCACTTGCTTTTTTAATTGAAACTTTGTTTTTAACATTCTCAGATTCCTCCAAATAACTATCAACGTCTTCAAAATATTGGTTTGCAGTTACCAATTGAAATATATCTTCATTAGAGAAATGGAAAGAGTACGGACTACAGAGGTAAAATATCTAAATTGTCCGAAACATTGATTTGTCCGGATTACTAGATAGTCCGGACTATCGTGTGTCCGGATTATAGAGGCTGTACTGTACTATTTTCAGTTAAAGAATCTATCTCGAATTGCACAGCTTTCAACCATTTATCTTTGTTATGGTTTACAATAGTTTCTCTAAAAGTTGCTGGCGTTGAAACTTGATTGACATATTCATGCGACATCAGACCAAAATCTTCTTTAGCAGTATTTGAAATCAAAATTGTTCTATTTCTTAATCGCTTCACAATTCTATTCCAAACATAAATTGCTGATTTTACAAATTCAGCCCATAGAGAATCAAAAAATTTTATTTCACGATTTGAAAGTTCTTGCCATCTCAACAATTGTATTATATTTTCTCGTTCTGCAGCACCATTCTGCTGAGGCATATATGGAGCTGTCAACTTTTGAATAATTCCTGCTCTTGATAAAAATTTCTTTACTTCGATATTTACAAATTCACCTAAATTATCACTTAGCAATGTTTTAATAGTATGACTTTGGTTATTCACATTAGCTATCATTGATATCAGATTTATATCTAACTATTGAACCATATCTGTAATTTGTGTAATCATCTTTATATATAACAAAATACGTACAACCTTTAAAAGAACTAGGAAAAGGTCCACAAGTGTCAGTTGATAATATTTCTCCTGGACTATTTGCTGTTTCTCTTCTTCTAAAAGGTAGCTTACATGCTTTACCATATACATAGGATTCGCAAATATCATTATCGTCTTAATTAATACCCATTCCTTTTTCTAATTTTCTTTTAATATGATTCTTATTTTGGTGTCCCCACCTTTCATGATATAATTTTAAAGTTAAACTGTCTAAAGTCCTAATTTTTCGTATTACAGAAAACAATTTAACTTTTTTCAACGATTTTAAGGCTTGGTCCACAAAGGGTTAATGTGGATTTATTAAATTCACTTTGTATAGTAAATACAGTTTTTATGAGTTGGATTAACGTTAAACGAAAACACTATTAGTTTTAAATAAAGTTCCACTTAGTTGGCGGTAGCCAGATAATACTATATTACCATTAACTTTCATTATAATTTTTTTTTGCTGTAGACTTAAGTTCACTGTAAGGATTTCTATCATGAGCTTCTAAAGCTGAAAAAATTGTCTTTGAAATATTTGGAACATACCAGACAACTCGGAGTTTCATTATGCTAACAGTATTATTTACTTTTGATAAATTTCAATTGTGCCCTTGTCAAAAACTTCTGAAACTTCTTTTTCTGAGATTTATCAAACTCAGAAGAATTTGTAACGTGCCTTGGAGCTCCACCAGTCATATTTATTTCATTTCATATGTTATGTAGTGCTACGTTCGATTGAATACTTTTAAAATTTTTCGACTTACTTGGAGGTAAATCAGCTATCCATTTTCGACATTCTCTTATTCACTGTCCTTTTTTTTTAGCAATAGTGGCATATACTTTTTGCTTACTGTTGAACTTTTGTTGCTTGCCTTTAAATTCTTTCTTTTGGTTGAAAATTAGAGCTTCTTCAATATTAGAATCATTGTTACCATTATTTACTTTATTAAAATTTCTTTCAAATAATCATAACTGCATAATTAATTCATCCAATGATTTGATTTAAACATTTCATAAGATATTGTCAATATATGTAATATCTTGCAAATTATAACAAATCATTCAATAAATTTTCTCCTTTTGTACGTAATCCGTAGTTAATTTCCATCCATAAATTCTTTAATTTTGAAATATGATTGCAAATATGTGAAATTGGAAAAATTTATCTTAATAGACCAGGACTGGACAGAGCAATTTTATTTGGGCAATTCTTTATTAATTCTCTTTTAAAATTGCCGCTGTGTCCATACACAGCAATTTCGTTTTGGCAATTTTTGCATTCTTATTCATTCATTCATTCAGCATTCAAGCTGCCTGTCTTCCTTTTTTTACAGCTTTAACAGATACAAAGAGAGAACAAAAGGGAATTGCGGAGTACGAGCAAGTTTGTACTCCTTTCCATTCTTCTTTCCTCTCTCTCCTACAAAATCAAGAATTGCGCAACTAAAATTACTGTGTGTGGTCCTGGTCATAAGGGTGACTGCTTCTTCATTTTCCTATAAAACTTAACTGAAACTGAAAAGAACTCAACTGCTAATAATCAGTTATGTACTCATAACGATTTTGTCGACCAAACTAACACAAAGTTGTAAATCACAATACCACATAAAAAGTAAACTCGAACAAAATATTATTTGAGTTTGGAACGGCAATAACGATATGTCAAATACGCACCGCATTAGGGTATTTAATAATTTTGCTAACGAATTCAAAGCAAACTGTTCCAAGTGATTTGATATCGTAAGGCTGTTAGCTGACCGATTTTAAATCACAACATATAAAACAATTTTTTGCCCAGAACACCTTTTCCGTAATTTCAAATCCCTTTGAGAAAAACATGCTTAAATAAAGTAAACTGTGTCTATTGTGTGAAGAGGGCCTTTCGAAAGTGATCGAAAAACTTTATTTATTAATTTTATGTATGTAATTTTTCTTATTGCGCCACTAACTTGAAGACGTGTGATTTAATTTTCAGTATACACCTTGTATGTATATACAAATATCTATTTTTAAAATCAGAAACACTTCGTATTAACCAAAAATAGCTCAGCAATAAATTACATTTTTTGTCGTATTTATAAAAATGTAAACAAATGTTTTCCCCCACCCAGCAACAACGAATAAAACACAAGTTTGATTAATATTGAGATCAAATTATTTATATTTTTATAAAATGTTCATTTTTTTTCTTTTAAATTAATTGAAATAGTGTAACTCAATTTTTTAATTATTTTCAAAACAAAATACATTTTTTTATTATTATTTACTATATAAACGATTTTATTTAAATACTCTTAGCTACATAAATTAAAAAAAGCTCAATAATTTGTAGTTTAATTACGAAATTTTAAAATTTTTTTCATGATTTTCAAAGTTATAGAATTTGGAAGAACTTCGAACTATTTATTGTGTGTTTAATTTAAAAAAAATCAAGGCAACATCGTAACAACAAAATTCTACTACAAAATTAATAATTAAAAAAATCAACAAATTATTTAGTCTACTAAATTTATAATACATAACACTATATAGGAAACCCAAAAATTTTTATTAAAAAAATTTAGAAATTTTGGGTTGAAGGTGGAAAATAGTAGACACAATGCCACAGTGTAAAAGAAAAACACTCAGGGGCATTATGGTGTCTGACAGACATAATGCTCAGTCTCACACTCTCTCGACTCTTTAGAAGTGTTTATAATTTAGACAAAAATCTGGATGGCGAACAACAGCAACGACATTAACAAGGCTCTTAGCTGGTTGACGTTGAGAGGAAGACAAAAAAGACGCCAAAATGCATGTGATTTTTCTTTAAATATTTGAAAAGCGACATCACACACGTTTAGTTCGTTTAAGTTTTGACGAAGACCAACTAAAACGACGAAGATAGCGTGCCAGCGCCCAAAGATTAAGTGCTAAGCTTCGAGCACAAGAAAGCTTATGCCAGCTGCTTAAATAGGTTCATTACAATAGTGTCGTCAACCCATTTCAGCATATGAATCGTTAACGAAATTCATGCTTAGTGTGCTACAAGAATAATCTAGCGGTTGTACACCATCCTCTTCCTCAACAGCCACACAATCCATATCTTCACTGCTGGCTGCGCAATCCTCTTCATCATCAGGTATGGTGACATCCACTGGTATATACAAATGAAAGGGTTTTTGTTCTTTTAGCCAGGGCGAATAGAATATATGCTCTATAGGTACTCGGTCTAATATATTTTTTCTCAAAAGAGCCAGTAACAGCCATCTTGCAGGACGTGATAAATGGCCTGGCAGCTGCACAAAACACTGGCGTATTACGGTGATAAGATTGCTATTTCCCTTCTCAAAAAATGGGTATTGACCCACCAACATAGTGTATAAAATCACACCTAAGGCCCACATATCAGCTGGTTTTCCTTTGTAAGTAGGTTCAGGACACAATAATTCAGGAGCGGTATAAAGAGGACAACCAATTTTTTCACTTAGTGTATCATCCTCAGGATTGTCGAGTATCATTGCACCTTCTAGAGACTCATACTGAAGTTTAGTTCTACAAAAAAAGAAAAATTAAATTTTAATGAATTAATTTTCTCAAGTTAAAAATTATATTTTTAAAAATGTTTAAAAGAAAGCAGTCATTTATTTGCAATGTACAATAAGAGTAATACGAGGACCACACACAGCAATCCTAGTTGGGCAATTTTTGATTTTGTAGGAGAGAGAGGAAAGAAGATTGGAAAGGGGTACAAACTTGCTCGTATCCGGCAATTCCCTTTGCTTTTCTCTTCGTGTCTTATAAAGATGTAAAAAAAGATGATAGGTAGCTTGAAGGCTGAGTGAATGACTGAATAGGAATGCTAAAATTTCCGAAACAAAACATTTGTATTTGGACGACAATTTTAAAAGAGAATTGAGAAATTATTGCCATGTGTGGAATTGGTCTAAGACGAGGACCACACACAACGATTTTAATTGGGCAATTCTTGATTTTGTAGGAGAGAGAGGAAAGAGGAATGGAAAGCGGTACAAACTAGCTCGTACTCGGCAATTCCTTTTTGTTCTCTCTTCGTATCTATTATAAAAATTAAAAAAAAGAAGACAGGTAGCTTGAAGGCTGAATGATTGACTGAATAAAAATGCTAAAATTGCCGAAACAAAAAATTTTTAAAGGGAATTGAGAAAGAATTGCCCAACTAAACTTGCTGTGTGTGGTCCTGGTCTAAAAAAAGATTAAGCAAGTGTAAAATCGGTAACCTAATAACCTTTGGAATTAAAAGAGATGAAGCTAAAATTTTAGTTATTATCCTAAACGTAATAACGGATGAATTTTTGGTACTTTTTTGATAGTTGTACATTACTTGGTACTTTTTTTAGCCGCATCTATCTTTTAAAGTAACAATTGTAAATCAAATTGTATACTTCTTCACTTCATAAAAAGTTTCCAATATAATTTTGCACTTCTGTAAACATTTTTGTCATTTTTCTCATAAATGTGAATGTGATATTGCATATTAAAATTTTTTATTAACTTGTAGCAACCAATAAAAATCATTAAAAGAAAAAGGTATCACTAGGAAATATTACATTTGGTGCTTTTATATTTAAGTTTTTTAGTGGTACTTTTTTGTCTTATTTTCAACCTCAGATCTCTGATCATGAGCAGAAAAGGAAACTATATAAGGAACAAAATGGTTCTTTTCATTCATTTTAATGGTACCTTATGATTTTTATTATTAATGTTACTGATAAAAGTGAAGCGTGGTTAATATGGTAGGTAATTTCCTGAAGGATATAATAACTACCAAGTTTATAAATATGCAAACTAGAGTTTTTGATTCACAACTCAACTCTGTTGAGTTGTAATTTAAATAACTGCTATTGATGAGTTGTTATTTTTGTATGCTTTTCTCAAATGTACGAACACAGAGCTGTAATCAGTAATAACACAAATAGGTTGTAATATCAAAATTACAACTAAAGTAGAATTTAGTTGTAAACCACAATAGGGGCATAGATGTTTTTGGAAAATATTTCACTCCTACAATTAAAATCAACCTTCTTAAACTGATCTAAAGCGTAGACAGACGACGACATTAATTTGCATTAGCACTCTTAATTCAAATTAACTTGTGAACTATCTCCATTTTAATGTGAATTAGATTTGACGCCAATGCTTAAATTAAACTGTATTTATATGGATTTAGCTTTTTCAATATAGCAACAAAGGCGACAATCAATCAGCTGTTGTCAATTTGTTTTGTATTTGTTAAATTAAAATGGATTCAAAGTCAGCAAAGGAGTTATTTTGATTTTATAAAAGAAATATTAATATCAGAACGCATTTTCTAACATATTAGATTTCCAAAGAAAACAAGTGTGTGGTATAAAAGAGATACGCAAATTCTCTTAGATTTGTGGTCGGCACGTACCACCGAAAATATTATTTCACAAAATAGTTGTTTGCAAATAAACAGCTGTTTACTAAATGCAGAAACTGTCATCTGTCAGGGTAAAATTTTAATTTGCATTAGTGCAAGGCGAATTCATACAAGATGATATCAAGAAAGCAACTGTGCGCTTCAAGTTTTTTCTAGACTTGTCTAAATTTTTACATTTATATGGCCGGAGTCATGTCTGTCTGTTTTGACAAATCAAGAAAATTTTAAAAACAGAGATGCTTCATGATTTCACCTTATATGAATTCGCCTTGCATTAGTGAGATATTACTAAAGTGAAAATCAAAATGTTTCATCTACTATTATTCACATTTTATTTGCAATAACAATGCAGAAGCATAATTGAAATAGCTTACAAGCCATTTTTATTGTAAAATATTACACATGTTTGTAGTAATGTGTAGCTTTCAAAATGTTCGATGTACGTACTAGTGTACGTCAAGAATGATAGAAAGACAAATTTACGAATGGTAAACTTCGTTTATTATGTCGCGTAAATCTGTTCCTGCTTTGATAATTGATGCGTTAATGGAAGATGACATTGAGAAAAAAAAGTAATTTGGACAAAAAAATGGTTTTGCTAAAAAGCTTTTTGCTTTACGTTTTTGTTATGATATATTTCACTTTTTATCTGTCACAACTCTGGCAAACTTTAATATGCAGACATACCTCGTTTAACGCTCATATTGCATTCTTGAAAATTTAACTGAGGTGCTATTTTACACTAAAATATGGGGTTACATTCCTAACTAGGCCACTTCCGACTATCGTTCAGCGTTCTCATTTCGCCTATTAACATTCATTTTCATCTCCAACGTCATGCTTTAATAAATTCTATTTATTTAATCAAAACTACTGAGGTCTATATCAAACCATATCAGTTTTTCGAATATACAATTTAATAGGATCATAGATGAGCACTTTCCAGTACCAGTAAAATTTCAGTAAAAATAAAATTTTACTTTTAATAAAATTTAATTTTCATTAGCAGTAAATTTTTACTGGTTAATGATTTTTTTTTTTTCAGTAAACAATAAAAATTTATTGGTTAATGAAAGCCTTAATGCATTATACATATTTTTAATGCAGTATGCCTATATGTGAATAGGATATTTGTTAAATTAAATTTCTGACATAAAAAACTATCTTTTTGGTTAAATTATAAAAAATTATAAGAAGTTACTAAAAACTATTGCACGATTAAAAATATGGCTCTAGTAATTATACTCTTAAATACATTAATTAAACAATTGTTTAAGGTCCCTATACACAACATGTTTTTTACATATGTATTTTAGTTTTAAAATACACATGTTTTCTCCATGTCTGTCAAAATTTGTTATTTTACAGAAGGTTTACGTCTGACATAGACTCTGTTTTTTTATAACAGCTGATCTACTCAAAAATATTACTCACTTTTATCAAATCTTTTCCCATATTTAAATACAATTGTTATTAATTTTAATATAATCACTACATAGTATAAAACAAAGTCGCTTTCTCTGTCCCTATATCCCTATGTATGCTTCAATCTTTAAAACTACGAAACGGATTTTGATGCGGTTTTTTTAATAGATAGAGTGATTGAAGAGGAAGGTTTATATGTATAATCTGGGAAGATTTAACGTCACAAATCCGCCCGACAGGTAGCGCTATAGTCGGTATCTGGCTTATTTGCCTACTACCTGTTTTTACCCGGTCGCGCACGGTTCTTTACTCGATGAGTACCATTTCTTAGTGTAAGAAGATCAAATATATAAAAATATTAAAGCAACACAACGTTTGCCGGGTCAACTAGTTAATAATAAATACCAATTTTCAATATCCAATTTTTTAAGAACAATATTTATTTTTATTTCTGTGCTTCTTCTTTTTACTACATAAACACCCACGTCCTTCGTTTGAAAAATGGCTTATAGCCGCTGAAAATATTTTTCATTGCGTTATTGTAGTGGTGGCGAGACACCACTTGTACAAAAAAATTTTATATTCTTTGCTTCAATATTATTGAAAAAGCAAAACTAGATAAAAAAAAATGTAATATATTTTTCTTGTAAAATTTTTTATTCAGGCGGCTAACGATACAGAAAATTATTATACGGCGACAAATATTTCCACAAAGCGTAGACACTTAAAACACATGACTATACATGAGAAAATGGAGGATGCTCTAATTGAAATTTTGTCAGAAGTTTTCCTCGTGTTTTTTTACAGAAGCAATGTTTTTGAGGGCACACACGACATGTTTTTGTTTTACACTGTAAAAATTGACATATACAGTGTAAAATACATGTCGTGTATAGGGACCTTTAGTGATACAAAATGAGTTACGATTTTTGTATGTATCTGTTATATACAAAACATACAAATTGAAATTTTAAATTTGGACGAAAGGTTTGGAAAACAATAGAGTAAGCAGCATCGATAGTATATAAAAATTAAGTTACTTATACATTAAACACATTCGAGACAGCAGGATACTCACTACACGACTAAAAATGACGTTGGCTACAAATGCCGTCGTGTAGCCAGCTACTTAATTATTTTAAAGCCGCAGCGGCAATTGTTTAGCAATGTAAATACATAGGCTGGTATTCAAAGAGAGTAATAACGACTTCAAATATAAATAATGACGAATTTTTCAAACAAATTTGTCACAATATCGATTTCAAGTCTACTTTAATTTTCTTTGAATACAAGCAATAGCTATTGGTTATAGAAGGACATATTTAAGTGGTGCCACGTTAAATTTTTTTAATATGTGTGAAAATAAAATTATTTATTCAAGCATATTCAACATAAACACACATTCATTTGTGTATATAAATATACTTATAACACATAATAATGTAAAAACAATTGGATTAATTTCTTTAACATCTCTTCATTGTCAAATAAAATAAAATAGTTTCAAACGCTCATTTTTTATTATACTGACAGCACTACATTATTCATTACCGCCGACGAAAATAGAAATTAGCCTAAGTTGGCGACAGCTACAAGTAGTCAAGTAGCCATGTAGTTGTGCTGTCGTGAAAACAATTATTTTCATATAAACATATTTATTCTATTTTTGGGAGGTTGTAGTCGGTATTCTGTTGTCTCGAATGTGTTTAATATGTGTATGTATAAAAAAATAATAATAAAATTTATATATTGAAAAATATTCTGTTTATATCCTTCACCAAAAGTGAAAAGGGTTGTCCGTGTGTACGTTGAATCTTTTTGAAGTCCCTAGAAGACCTACAGAAAAGTTTATTGGAAGTTCCTGTCTTCAGTTTGCTATTAAAAATCAGCCTAATCTGTTCATAAATGACTAAGCTATGAGTTCTAAAGTGCAACTACCTCTATTTTTGATTCGTTTTTTGCTTAATTTGCCTAATATCAAAAAAAAAATCCTTAAGTAGCTTTGTTAGAAATATCTGCAAAAAATGAGAGCAATCCGTCCACAATTAGCCGAGAAAAATCAGAAATGCAACCGAAATTTTAGATTTTCATTAATTTTTTTTCTTTGTTTTTTTATGAAAATTTTTAAGCTGTGCATGTGTGTAATGTTGTGCATACAAACACAAAACCAGGTAGTCGGTTTTATACAAACTTGTGTATTTATGTGTATTCTGTGTGTATATATCTGATCTATGACTAATCAGGCTGGCAGGTACACCCCTTAATAAAGAACTTAAATTCGGCTTTGTGTATTTATGTGTGTATTCTGTATATTCTGTGTGTAGTCACTAAGCAACCAGAGATGAAACTTTTGAGGTTAGAATTTTGAAAAACAGCATTTTATTTGGAGTTTGTATGTAAGAGACAGATATAGTGTTTTAATATTACGAATAAGAGAAAATAAGCAAAATGAATAATTTTTTGCTTAAAAAAACATTAATTAAAAAGTTATTTCCGTAATGAAAATGCACATGCCGAAAATACTTATATCTACGTTTTTTTGTTATGAAGTATGGAATTTAATGTAAAAGTGATAACAAACACAAATTTTCATGTTTTAAAATTCATGTTTACGAAATGTAAATAAAGAAAGTGTAAATTTTTTAGAAATACCTGAGCAAAACAAAATAAAAATTTTGAGTTCGTGCCAAAAAGACAGAAAGAAAATGTATACTATATCTGCACTCTGACACCTCTGACACCTCGGTGGTGTAGTACACATTAATAGGAATACATAAATTTTATTGAAATATTTTGTTGATTTCTGCTTAGTTCGGAATATTAAAAATATATTTATTTATTATTAGAACGAATCGTTTGCACACATTTTTTAAATCAAACATATTTAATGTAAAATAAAGAATTTGAAGGTTATATAAGACCGACTACTATATATACTATATATATATGTATATAGTATATATATGTATATAGTATATATATATATATGTATATCGTATATATATATATATATATATATATACTATATATATACAGTGAAGGGTATATAAGAGGTGTAACTGCCAGCCTTGATGGATATATGTATAACTAATCAACTGACTACAGATAAAATATATGTATGTACGTTCTATAGTTAACAAAATTATATGTACACAAAAATTTTTATAATTTTTATATATTAGTTCATCCTTACACTGTTATAAGAATGAATAAACACCACAGCTACCTGCCTATACCTAAACGACAAGCGTACCTAATGCAGGTAAGCTGCACTTTCTTTAGCAATGTTTTTGCAAATTTATGGTTAGTTCATTTCTAACAACTCTTCAAGCTACACGCTTAAAATTATTTTGGTCGCTTAACGAAATATTTTGAGATAACTTTTTGTGAAAATAAAAATTTCAGTGAAATATCAGAAAAAATTAATTTTTATATTATGAAATTAAAATGGTAAAAAACCATCGTTTTTAAGTTGAGGACGATATCATGCCAATGGACAATACCATGATGTCATCCAAAATCAAGGAGTTAAAAGTTTTTTACGACTACATTTAATAAAAGTGAGTACGTATTTAAGCAGTTTTTAATTTTGATTTTTTATTCCCTTAAGTATTATATAATAAAACATTGAAGATAAAATTCGTGAAACAATACTGTTATATTTGTATACCCTTCACTGTAAGTAAAAAATATATAATAAGTTTGTCATTCTGTGTATAGTTCCTACACCATACATGGAACACCCTATAAAGAATATATATTCTGGTTCATTATAAATAACGGAGCCGAATAAGCGATGACTGTCTGTCCGTGTAGGTGTTGAATCAGCTTTCTGAAGTCCCGAGATGACCTACAGAAAAGTTTAGTATACCAATTTATTGGAAGTTTCACACGCAGCTTGATATTTAAATTCAGCCAGTCGTGTTTTGGTGTGCTCTTCGATTTTTACTATTTCAAAAAATGGATCAAAGAAACTGTATTAAGTTTTGCGTAAAAAATGAAATTAAATGTGCAAGGACATTTGAAGTGTTGACTGTGGCGTTTGGCGAGTCTACTATGAGCAGAACACAAGTTCAATTGTGGTATAAACGGTTTAAGGAAGGCCGAGAAGATGTCAATGACGATTGCTCGCCCTGGTCGCTCGAGCACGTCAACAACCGATGAAAACATTGAAGCAGTGAAGAAAATGATTTTGGATAATCGTCGAATCACTATTAGAGAGGTTGCTGATGATGTTGGCATATCGTTCGGCTCATGCCAAGCAATTTGTACGTATGTTTTAGGCTTGAAACGTGCGGCAGCGAAGATTGTTCCAAAATTGCTGAATTTTGACCAAAAAAATCGTCGCTTGTTCGTAATTTTTTGGCCAAAAACAGCCTCAGCCACAGTATTCACCAGATTTGGCCACCTGAGACTTTTTCCTGTTCCCAAAACTGAAGACACCGATGAAAGGAAAGCGTTTTGCTATGATTGAGGAGATAAAAGAAAAATCGAAACAGGAGCTGTTGGCGATACCAAAAAGCGCGTTTCAGAAGTGTTTCGAGGATTGGAAAAAACGCTGGCATAAGTGTATTATATCTGAGGAGGAATTCTTTGAAGGGGACAAGATAGTTATTGATGAATAAATATATACTTTTTGAAAAAATTTAAAATAATGGTTATTTTTTGATCATACCTCGTATAAGTATTCAGTTAAATATATAGATTAATAAAGAATTTAAAATTAACGACGAAGACCAAAAAAATTCTCTTTCATAAAAATGTCTGTATTCGTAATGCTATTACAAGGCATTAAAAACCACACACACATAGGCTGACTTCCTAGGCATGTTGCTTGTTTTTTGTAGTAATGTATTCCTAAATGCAACTCTGAAAATTTTTACAATGCATTTTGTTCCCATTTGCAACACTGTTGCATTTAATACACAAGAAAAAGCAAGCAAAGCATAGAAAAAAATTTAGATGCAGAGTAAATGCAACACGTAGCACAATCGCGTCGCAAGGAAGTAATTAAACGTGTTTTCTTATAATTTATATTATTTAAATATTCACTAATTTATCTTTATATAACTATAAAAATTTATTAATAAACGTGAGATTAGATATGGAAAAGCAATTTCGCGAAAAAAAAGAAACTTATTGTAATGGGTTTTACAAAATATTTATTCCATAGACGACACATTCCCATTTACACGGGACGACATATACAGAAAATTTTTAAATTTCATGGTAACATATAAGCGTATTAGGAAAAGCAATAAGACGTCGGGCATTTCATCAATTGCTTGTACAAAGCCTTTTGTTTTTGGTATTCTTTTTGATACCCGTGTTTCTCTTTGCAAGACAACAAGACGTTCTTTCTTTTAAAAAATTTTACAGAAATTTGGGAGCTGGAGCTCCCTTGTCCGCACAAATCTAAAATATTTTTCAATAAAATGTTCTCTTACGCCATTGTTCGCTTTATAATTAATGATACAATGCATATAAATGTTCCTAAATGATGTCAGGGTTGCAAAATATCAGTATGCAAAGTATTAGAAAAGTAACTACACAATGTATCAACTTAGTATTAATACTGTATTGATACATTGTATAATAATTATACGTTTTAGGTTTCGTGCTTGTGTGTACAAGCATTACGCACATCACAGCTTAAAAATTTCCATAAAAAACAAAGCAAAAGCAAAGCAATTAATATGGAAAATCTGAAATATTAGTTGTACTTTTGATATTGCTCTGGTTTTTTGCACAGACATTATGATTATTATTTCAGATAAAACTTCGTACCACGGCTTTTTGTCCGTCTTGTATTATATACAAATTGTGCAAAAAAACGCAGCAAAAATGGTAAACAAATAGAAGTAGACGCGATTTTTGACTCATAGCTCCGCCATTTATGGACCTATTCAGCTGACTTTTGGTCCAGATGCTACGAATGTGATGTTTGAAAAAAGTGCGTACTACTTTTTTTTTAGTTTAGATAAAATAACCAAAAAACAAAGCAAAAATTAATGAAAATCTAAAATTTCGGTTGTATTTTTGATATTCCTCGGCCATTTAATCATTTCAGAGTTCATATCTCAGCCATTTATGGACAAATTGCGATAAATTTTAATAGGAAAATAGCAACAGAAACTTCAAACAAATTGACATGCAAAATTTTTCTATAGGTCTTCTAGGGACTGCAGCAAATTGATTTCAACATACACACGAACATCGCTAAGTCGACTCTGCTATTTGTAAGGATACAGAATATATATACTTTATAGGGTGTCCCATGCACGGTGTAGAAATGTGGGAGAGAAAAAAAACTTAAGAGACTAAGAAGCAAGAAGAAGTAACAAGAGTCAGTCACTATTCAACCTTAGACGAGACCAGTCACACAAATTCTTAAATATATTATTGTTTTACTCAAATTGAATTTCAAATACTTATTTAATATTTTTTAAAAATAAACTTACTATAAATTTTTGGGGGATCAACCAGTGATAGAGCCAATAAAATGTGTGCATATATTTTTAATTTAAAAATATTAATTTACGGTGTGAAAAAGAATATTTTGTTTTATAAGTAAAAACGAATATGCGACGCGAAAAAAAAAGAGCGAAAAAGCAAAATTAGAACATAACGACGATTGCAGAAAATGTGTGCGTGTGTGCAGAGAAACATCTAGTAATAATTTCTGGAACAAAAGTCGAAAACATTTGCGCATGTGTAGCTGGGTTTATAAGTATTTGTGAGTAAAAGAAAACGACGAGAGAGATATAGAACTTTAAAGCTTAAAAGAGGTATAAACGTAACGACGACAGAATGAGTGCTCTGGGAGATTTTGTAGAAGTAAATAATAATGTAGCGAGTGCTAAGAAGATGGCGATTGTTGCTCTACACAAATTTATTTACGAGGAAGAAGGTGACCGCAATAACCGAAAACGTATACGGCAATTTGATGGCTTCAAATACGACGAAAACGACGACGGCTTTAAAGCAAAGCAAAAATATGTTGAAGAAAATCTTAGTATGGCAGATTTGGTGGCTGTATGTAATGTTTTGGGTATATGTTACGACGTTGAGGATTTATTCAGACACATTTTTTGTAACCTGAAAAAAGGGCAATTGTTGTACCACAAAGACGACGAAAACGATGACGACGACGTTGAGAGTTGCTACGACGATATAGACGGCGATGAAACCGATGAGACAATAATACATAACGACGCAAAAAACAGAAATATGTATGTAAAAGACGATGAAAAAAAGAATAGAGAATGATAACGTTTGTGGCAGGAGCAAAGTTTCTAAATATATACCGACGGTTGTGAACAACACAAATGAGAATAATATTTTGAAACAAGAAATATATAACAAAGACGAAATAAATGAGGGCAATAAAATTACTTATACAAATATGCATCGTTTTACAGTTAGCTATCGTGACATTGAAGATTCAATTCCTTTGTTTGATGGTGATGGTAATATGACAGTAAATGCCTGGATAGACGAATTTGAAGAAATTTCTGTTATTATGGGCTTTGACGACTTTCAGAAATTTCTTTTGCAAAGAAATCTTTAAGAGGCTTTGCCAAATTATTTATTTCTAGTGAAAGATGAATAACAGATTATGTACGTTTAAAAAATGCGTTGGGAATGAATTTGGTGCCTGTGTTAATGGTGCAAAATTACATAAAATGATGACGGAATGCAAAATGAAAAAAGACGAAAACATTCATGAGTATTTTTTCTGTATGAGAGAATTGGTCTCACGGGGTAAAATAGACGAAGGTGCTCTTATGGAATACGTGATTGACGGTGTTAATGATTTAACGATAAATAAATTAATTTTATACGGCGCAACAAATTTAGGCGAGTTTAAACTAAAATTAAAATGTTAAGAGGTAAAGTAATGAATAATAAAACTGAAAAACAAAAATATGAAAAACCAATGGCAAGTAAAATAAAACAAAACGATGTAAAAGTAAAAAGTTGTTATAACTGCGGAGGCAAAGGCCATGAATCAAAAAACTGTATGAATAAGAATAAGGGTTTAAAGTGTTTCAGTTGCAACGAATACGGACACATTTCTAAGGAATGCAAGATGAAAGCAGAAAAACCAAATGTTCGCCAGCTTATAGTCGAACAGCAAAACCCAATGGAATTTGAATCAACTTTTTTCTTTTAATGCAAAAACATTGTTTGATACTGGTAGTAAATTTAATATCGTTTCAGATACAATTTATAAGAAGCTGAATAGTCCTAAATTAAATAAAAGTAGTTTTTGCTTAGTTGGTTTCGGTCAACAGAAAAATGAGAATAAAATTAAGCCTTTCGGGAATTTTGAGCAGAACATTAAAATCAACAATGACGAATATAATTTAACTCTACATGTGGTACCGACTTATTCAATCAATTGTGATTTGATTTTGGGAAACGAATTTTGTGAATTTGCAGAAATTAAGATAACATCAGAGGGTCTAAAAATAAGTAAAATTTTAAATAAGATAGACGAAGAAATTCACGAAATTATGGTAATGAATATTTATGACAAGAATGGTGACGTAACAGAAATTGACATTGACGACAGTGCCAGCGAAAATGCAAACACTGAAGTAAGAAATCTACTGGAGAATTATCGACCATCAAAATGTAAGACAATAAATGTACAAATGAAAATTATCGTTAAAGACGACACACCAATCCATTGTAACCCAACACGTTTGCCGATTTTTGAAAGAAATATTGTAGATAGACAAGTTGCAGAATGGATTCAGCAAGGCAATATAGAACAATCCGAGTCTGAATAAAATAGCCCTGTACTTGTAAAAAAAAGGTCTGGAAAGCAAATAAAAACAAGTTGACACTTTTTCTCGATATCCAGTTATGATGATCTCAGTTGAGGATAGTATTGTCGAAAAAATAAAACATTCCCAGCATCAAGACGATGAATTGCTAGCTATTAAAGAGATTTTACAAAATACTAACACGTATAAAGACTATTTTTTAAAAGGTGACATTATATACAAGGTTATTGACGATTGTAAGTTGTTGGTTGTGCCTAAAGGTATTCAACGAGAGCTGATTAGACTCGCACACGAAAAGGGACATTTTGCAGTAAAGAAAACTAAAGATTTAATATGTCGTGATTATTACATTCCTAAACTTGAAGATAAAATAAAACATCATATTTCAAATTGTGTTCCGTGTATAATCGTAAATAGAAAAAAAGGCAAACTAGACGGTGAATTGAACCCGTTGCCAAAAGACGAAATACCGTTAAAAACATATCACATTGATTTTCTTGGACCACTGGAGTCAACTAACAAAAGCTACAACCTTATCTTTGCCACTACAGCTAAAGACGCTATTAGTAAACTGGAATTACAGAGCATAACGTTTGGAAATCCTGCCCAGATAATATCCGATAGAGGAGCAGCTTTTACCGCCGGCGATTTTCAGGAGTATTGTGAAACTGAGAAAATTCATCATATAAAAATAACAACTGGTTTACCTCGCGCCAATGGTCAAATAGAGCGGATAAATAGCATCATTGTTCCAGTGTTGGCTAAGTTAAGCATAGAAGATCCAAGTAAATGGTTTAATGGAAAAGTTCAACAGATTCTAAATTCAACTTATAATAGAAGTATCGACACTACACCTTTTGAGGTAATGATTGGAGTAAAGATGACATCAAAATAAAAGAATTAATTGAACAAGAATTCGTCACAATTTTCAACAATCAAAGATCTGAAGCCAGAGGTGAAGCTAAAGAAAGTATTTATAAAATCCAAACAGAGAATAGAAAGACATATAACATGAAACGAAAACCAGCTGTAAAATATAAGGTTGACGACCTGATTGCCATAAAGAAGACACAATTCGGAGGAGGACTCAAATTAAAAGCTAAATATTTGGGACCCTACCGTATAGTTAAAGTTAAGCCACACAACACTTATGACGTCATTAAAGTGGGTTATGGGGAAGGTCCTAAACACACTACCACTTGTGCCGAGTTTATTAAGCCATCGTCAACTGAAGATGATGATGATAGATTCGGGGCGAATGAATCTAAGTCAGGAGGGCCGAATGTGGGAGAGAAAAAAACTTAAGAGACTAAGAAGCAAGAAGAAGTAACAGGATTCAGTCAGTATTCAACCTCAGACAAATGTTGGCCGCGGCTGCGCCTCAAATGGTCCATCCGCTTAGTCCAATTTTGGCATACTCTTTCCAACATTTCGGCCGGTATCTCACGAATAATGTTGGCAATGTTGGCTTCCAGTGCGTCAATCGAAGCGGGCTTGTGCCTATAGACATTAGCCTTAACATAGCCCCACAAAAAATAGTCTAGAGGCGTTAAATCGCACGATCTGGGCGGCCAATTGACTGGTCCCAAGCGTGAAATAAACTGTTCACCGAACTCGCCTCTCAATTGGTCCATTGTTTCGCGTGCTGTGTGGCATGTGGCACCGTCTTGTTGAAACCACATGTCATGCAAGTCAAGCTCTTCCATTTTGGGCAAAAAAAAGTTTGTTATCATCGCACGGTAGCGCTCACCATTCACAGTAACGTTGTGATTCGCATCATCTTTGAAGAAATACGGCCCAATGATGCCGCCAGCCCATAATCCGCACCAAACGGTTGTTTTTTGTGGATGCATTGGTAGCTCTTGCAATGCTTCTGGCTGCTCTTCACTCCAAATACGGCAGTTTTGCTTGTTCACGTATCCATTCAACCAGAAATGAGCCTCGTCGCTGAACACAATTCTTCGATAAAAAAGTGGATCTTCATCTAACTTTTCAAGAGCCCATTCACCAAAAATTTGGCGTTGTGGTAGGTCGTTTGGCTTCAATTCTTGCACCAGTTGTATCTTATAAGGCTTCACACCCAAATCCTTCCGCAAAATTTTCCACGTAGTGGAGTAACAGAGGCCCAATTGCTGCGAACGGCGCCGAATCGATAATTCACGGTCATCACCAACACTGGCCGATACGGCTGCGATATTTTCTTCAGTTCGCACTCTACGTAAGCGTGTTGGTGGTTTAATGTCCAACAATGTAAATTTGGTGCGAAATTTTGTTACAATATCCCGAATAGAAGCCTCAATAGGTCGATTAAACTGACCATAAAATGGAAGAAGCGCGCGATGAACTTTCTTAACAGAGCACGCATTTTGGTAATAAAATTCAATAATTTGCAAGCGTTGTTCGTTTGTAAGACGATTCATGATTAAATTATAGACCAAACTGAAGATGTTTGACAGTGACACAAGATACAAAACGTGCGTGAGCTGTCAAAACTAGTGTTGCCAAAAAGATAATAGCAAAAAAATCACTCTTTATTTACTATTACTTTACTATTTACGTACTCTGCAGCAAGTGCATTGCATTCATTTCGAAATACAAACAAAAATGAGTTCACATTCACGAATGACTACTTGCTTATGCTTACTTGCTTTTGTTATTCGTATATATTCCTATTTGCTTATGCAGTACCCGACTATGCTCACAAATCATTTGTAGAAATCGCAAATACTTCAAATGGGCTTGGTACTTGTAAGCTATGACTCATAGTTACGGGCATTAATATAGAGAATGTCTATACATCTTTATTAAAGAAGAAAGAGGGAATTAAAATAAGTATGATTGTTTTTCATTATTTGTTGAGACTGTTGTTGTCAGATCTAACGTAATGATGTTTCTAAAAGTTGACACGGCTTATGTAAATACACATTACATTTCCACATACATATGAAGCTACATTTCTTTTAATTATCTTTAAATATAGTTTATCCATTTTTATAAGCTTATAATATACAAAACAGTTATTATTATCTGCCGATTTTTGTTGATTGATTTGCCGATTTTGTGTTAAGAAGTGTGGGAGCACTTAAATTTGTTAGCAAAGTATTTGGTGTTCCTAAAATACAGTACTCATTTTTGTAGTACTTTTTCCTTGAGTTATTCGCTTTTTCTTGTTCTAATTTCCCGGACAAGGTTTTTGCAAATGCTCCACTATTTGAGCTCTGTGAGCAAGTACGTACTCGTATTTAATTGCGGCAAATGAATTTACAAATGAAAAATGTTAATTGTTGCAGATATCTAATAGTTACTAAAGGGCTGCACAAGTATAATTGAAAGCCACACATTACTGATAATACCAAACTTGCCAGTAGTCGGCATACATATCCCAGTGGTCGCCATACTGTGTTCCTATTGTCGGCATATCATTTTGCCTTTAAATTTTTTCAATTCAATCAGATTCCGACTCCCAAAACATGATACTGTATTCGGCAGGTTGAAATTGCTTAAGCGGATTTCACATTATAATACAGAGTATTAACATTTTCATTAGATCGAGTGAGACCGAAATCAGATGCAAATCAAATAAACTGTCAAAAAATCTAAAGGAAAATATTTTGTTTCAATGTCATCACACTTCAAATAAAATACAAAACGCGGCAAATAATTTCACAGATGATTTCTAGTTTTTTCTTTGGTTGCTTGTACAAAAGCAACCCTGATAAAATGAGCAGTGTGATAGCTCAGAAAAAATTCTAAAAATGACAAAAACCATAATACTGCCAAAAATACTTAAGTATTTCACCACACTTACTTAACATTTTGTTTTCACACTATTGGATTTTTACTTAATACACGTATTTTTGACATGTATTAATACTAAATACAATAGTCTGAAACCCGTTTTAATAATATGGAAATTATTTCAAATAATAGCTTTACCAAACCATTCAAAATTGGCCTTGCTACTAAATTTTGAGTAAGAAAACAAGCACTTCTGCAGAAGCACATTGGATAAAGGCAAATTATAAACAAATTAGTCATTTCAGTAAGATGAACTCATTTGAAATAGAGAGTTGAGTATATTATTAAATCAAAAATGGTTTTTTATATATAGGAAACTATTGTTTTCTATTTATTTGAGTTTAAAAACAAAAATGACGACTACTGGAACATGCCGAAATTAGGAGCGTTTACTCTACCTACTACTTTATACTCGTAGTGTGACACACGCACGGTGTAAAAATTACAAACGTAATGACAAACTTATACTACATACCCCGATTACTTTCAGCGAAAGGTACACAAATTTTATCCAATAGTGTAAGAATCGCATGAGCATTCAACTTATGTTTCCACCTATATGCATACCAAAGATGTGCAAGAACTGATTCGCTCTTTCTTATAGGAATTAACTCACTGCTTTTGTTTTTTCAATCATCAACATGTGCTAATAAAAGCTGCTTTGTTAGCTAGAAAATGATGCTATAACCTGCAAAGAATTTATTTATATGTACATAATGTCAACAATTCTTCATGTTTTCACTTATATTTTTTCCAGTAAACACAATGGATTTGATGCATCTCTTAAATTCTGTCTTTTTATTTTCTCCAATAATTTATTCTCTTCTTCTAATGACATAAATCGGAGCGAAATACTATGCATTTTAGTGAATAATAACAATTAAACTACATCAATTCACAATAGTATGTTCGACTTGCCACATATGTTTCGAAAATGTAGTTTATTCCCTAACAATTGACGATACCAAATTATTGCTCATGGGAATAAACAAATTATTGCCTAGAATTTATTCCCTTCAGATTCGCGATAAGGGTGAATATTGTTCGCAGTCTTTGCTCTCCCACAATTGCTTGCCATTTATTTAATCCCTTTTAAATATGCCGTTAGCAATAACACATCAAAATTATTACTGTTTTTTTATTTTTATGCAAAGTATTCATAAAAAAGCTCAATGACAAGTTTTCGCTTGTTATTTAAGAAAAAAAACTAGTTTTATTCTGCTAAAATGAACACCGAAATAATAAAAATATTGGAAATTGTTTTTCGATTTACAAAAAATAGACAAAAAAGCAAAAGCAAAAATTGGAAATTTTTATATTTATAAAAATGTTGTTATAAATATAAAAAAAATTTCTGAAGACGCTATAAGACGAATAGCGATATACCTATAGCGAAGGAAACTAATAAATATTTAACTTTTTTTTATTAAAAGACATAGAGCTCGGGAATTAATATTTAAATAAAATAGTTATACTTATCTTTAAACTAGCATTTAACTCGCTACTTCGTCAACGACGTACCATTCTGTCGCTTTTATAATTTATTATTTCGTTGCAGACCATTTAATCTCAGTTCTAGGGTTTTTAATACAAATAAAATTAAAAGGTATCATTAAAGTATATAAAAAGTACAATTTTGTTAGTTTAGTGATTTTTTCTATTTACTGAGCACCTTTTGAGCTGGGCGATGGTGATAAGTCAGTCACTAACGTTACTCTTTTATATATGATGACAATATAAATTTTTTTTAAATAAAAAAAGACATTTGAATCGTATTCATGTACATCTCTCATACATACGGAGATGAAATCAAACATAAATACACACTCTCATATACATACATATACAGATTTCGATTTCTAGAAGTTCAATGCTGATTATTAAAAAACTCCAACATGGTAGGTACTGGGTAACATAAATTTCCAATTATATACCAAAGTAATGGCTTATTAAACGAAGAGAACAAATTAAAAGCATTAAGCTATAATTTTCTCTTGCTAAAATATATACTAGATACCTACTTATGAATTTAGATATAAATAATTTTTATTTTGTTAAGAGAACCAAAAAGTTACTTTATGTTAGAAACGGTTTAATTCTTGTCTCTTTTCGCAACTTGACCTCAATTTTATTACTAGTTTTAAATATATAATTTTTTTATGAATTCTAATAACCATGTATATGCCACAATATACTACTCGTATGTGTATAAAATATTTCTATAACATTAACAAATGTTTAAAAAAATATTAAATCTCTGAAAAAAAGGTTACGCCCATACCTACTCAATGTATAGGTAAGAAAAACAACGTTAATTTTGTAATAAATTCATTGCCAACAAGATCAGTTTGAATAGAAAAAAAACAAAACAAATTAAATGCTATGTATGATGATTATTAACTAAAATCACTCTTGCACACACATTTGTGAGTCAGTCAGCAACACCCAAAGCTTCGCATAAAACACAACACATACAATTTCAACAAGTATTACAACAATATAAAACCTCGAACTGACCCTGATAAATATCTATACAACAAACGAATACCAACAAAATATAACAACAACCAACAATAAAATGCAAACGATGAAGAAGAGCAAAAAACAACAATCAACTCCATGAACTAAAAACAAGAATCGAGGCAAAGCAAAATAAATTTTGTATTTTTTTTTTCTATTTTTGTTTTTGAAAAAGTCAGCAAAACAAAAAAAAATGCCTAATAAAAGATTGCAATGTATACAAACCTCAGAGAAAAATTACTATAATAATAATGATAAAACACAATTACAATGAATGACCTCGTAATATCGTTTTTGTTGCTGTTGTTGTCTCTTTTTTTTTTAACTCGGAATACCCACATCAACATGAATGAGGCAAGACTGACAACCATCATGTACGAGTACGAATGTAGTTAACAGTAGTAGTATTTGCAATAGTATTAGCACAGTAATTAATTGTAAGTAAAACACAAGAGTAGAACAAGAAAGCAGAGATTGTGGCACAAAATTGAGAAATGCGTATGTGAACAAAATAATAAAGACGTACACTGTTCTCTATGAAAAATAATTATATATACCTGTAAATTAATTAGAAAGTAGGTACTTATAGATAGATACCTCTAACAAAAAAAATTTAATAAAATCTTCCTGAATTTTCGGCAGTGCAATTCATCCCATTCCAAAAATGTGTGTGTAAATTTAAACTGTCATATGAACGTTTAATTGCTATTTCAAAATTTTATATTTTCAAAGACAAAATATTAACCATATTAAATAAAAGAATACTGTGTATAAATATTTTCTTAAAATGCCAAGCTCATTTAAGAAATGAAAAATTGTTAACTTGCAATATAATACAAGTACATAATAATACGAAATGTAGGTATTAAATATGAACGAGAAATTGTCAAAGATGGTGATCATTTTTTTAAAATCATTTCATATGCCAAAATTTTTTTTATTATACTCGTATCAAGCTATATTTTAATAAACAGTTTTTTTTTTCTTCCTTTAATTAATAAATACATATGTACATAGATTTAAAAATCTAAAAACTAGTTTTATAAACTACCTGTAAAGGTCAGATGACAAGCCGGAAAATCTTATCATGCTGATAACATTAATGTACTGTTTCCGTAACACAAGCGATTAATTTATTTAGAAAATTTGTATGTAAAACACACAATTTTGTCAGTAATACTACTAATATTATAAAGCCGAATGTTTGTGAGTGCGGATGTGTGGATGTTTGTTCCTCTTTCACGCAAAAACTACTGAATGGATTTTAATGAAAATTTACAATAATTTAGCTTATACATCAGAATAACACATAGGCTATAGTTTATAAGGATATTGTGTAAATTGTCCAAAATATAACGATAGGAGTCAAGTAAGTAGGAAAAAATTCTACAATCGGCGACATGTTTTGGCGTGCGCCGCCAATATCGTTGAACTTACACATACATATATAATGTATGAACGATATGTTTATCATAAATAGTCCTACAAAAAAGTCAGCGACAGCATATGTCTATCTCTTATGTGGAAGCAATTATCGTCAAAATAGTGAACCATAATTACAATAGAAATTGATAATTTATTTCTAATACATATTTCTTAGTAACAAATTCATCTATCGTATATCAAAATAAATACTTTTATTGCCTCTGATATATATAATAGACTAGCCCGTACTTAATTTAAGTATAAAATTATGGTTTTAAATATTTTATTTGTCACTTTGGTTGGCGTTTCTGAAAATAATGCTAGCAAAAACATGAGCCACTTTATAAAGTAGTTAATTACTGTATTTATTTGGTTGGTTTTTTTAACAATTAAAATTAAATTTGAAAAGGGATGTCGCTAAAAATTGATACAAACGCTTTCTAAGGATACCGGCCAAAACATCTAGTTTCATATAAAAATCCTAGACGATGATTTGATCAGCTGGGTTACAGAAACAGGGGCTATACATACATACATACAACTGTCACGTGTTGCAGATTGTGAAATTTTAATTCTTCTTTCTTTATTTACCCATCCGCTATTCGGATAATTAGTATTAGCGGTCGTATAACTCTATTTTCATATATATAAATACATACATACGCATGCATGTCCATATACACATGTACAAATTTTATTCATATTATAATAACTCTCTGAAAATTGTCTTTTGAACGTACAATATTGTAGAATATTTCGTAATTCTAGAGTTTTAATTTTTTTAATAAGATTCCGATTATTTTGTTACTTTTTCATCAATAAAGTAGGTACATATAAATAATATTCTCCAAATTTCCAAAAATTGTGAAATATATTTTAATATTTTATTTAGATAATATAATTTAGCAAGGTTTCGCATGATTCAGTACTTTTAAATACCATTACTCATTACATTTCGAAACATATAAAAAAAAATTGTGAAATAGAAAAATGATGACATTTATTTTTTAATATTAAAATGATGTACCTATAAGAATTTATTACTTTAAATTAGCTTATTTATTATATACTCGTATAAGGAAATTAGAACAAAAAAAAGAAATATTTAAACGATTAAGATAAGACATTTTTCTTCTTTAATGGTAGTAAATTATTTCATTTGGGAAATGGTGTTCAAAATGATATATGTATGTAAACATATACACAAATATTTTTAATTTTTACAGAAATTTCCTCCTACAATATTTATCAGAATTATAGGTACATTATGATTTTTATTTACATATATAGGTATATGTATGTATTTATTATCATTTTCAAGGTTATAGGCAAGGTGTTCATTGACCTTAAACGATTATAATTTGACAAAATAAAAGAGCAAACGAAATATTATCAAACGTAAAAAGAAAAACATGTAACAAAGATTAAACAACTATTTATTTGAGTAATTATATGTACATGTAAATATGTATGTCTGTAGCTATATTTGTATCTATGAATAAAAAGAGGTTTAAGTAGTTTTATTTAAAGCTACAAAATGCTACATATATTTAAAAAAATTCAGATTTAAAATATTACAAAAGAAAAAAAGCTGCAGAGTATTTAGCAACTGGTAACCTCGTATACCACACCACCATTGTTAATACGTCACCTATTAATAAATTAAGTTTGTATGTGGAAGCATGTTGACTAATATGCAAAAGCCTTTAAAGCAAATATGCGAGGGCTATTGAGTAAGTTAAAAGAAAGGAAATTTTTCGAAATTAATATTACTTAAATTTTTGGATGCACTTGGTATAGGTATATTCTCTCTGAGTTATCTATTGGTAGTTGCGAACCTGATGTTACCTAAATGAAAACGTTAAGTGTTTCGTTTTCTACAGCCCTACGTTAATGCTTAATTTTCATATCTAATTAAAAACGTTAACGTTGAGTATGGAACAGTAATGTTAAATTATTTTGTTTCATAATGATCACTACAAAAAAATTCTACTTTTAAACAATAACAGAAACAAGAAAAAACTGTGTAACGCGTTATCAACATTGTGTTCTCAGCGTCGCTGTCATGTGAATTAGGTATGCCCCTTCCAAATAATATGAGCATGACAATTTTTGACTAGCAAAAAACGCTCAGCGCTTTTATTTACGGATGCTTGTTAGTGTTACTAGATATATCAAGTACTAGCTTCTCTATCGAGGGCTTCATGTGCAGAATTGTTTAATATTACCTTCTTCAATAGTACACAAACTATTCGCATTGTACGAACTAGTTCGTATTTTACATTTTCATTGTTCATTTGTTTGATCTTCATATCAAGTGAATCACCTGACCTAAATGTAAAGGCGAATTATACGAACGAACGAAAGTTTGCTGATGCTGCTGGTAGATTTCTTTCATAAAAAGAAAATACTTTATTCTTCTGGAATGAATATACATAATTTTTATTTTAATTATAAAAAAACAGAAAATAATTTAAAAAATTGTACCTCATTTCTATAAAACTAGAACTAGCCAAACGTCCTGTAAGATTTCGTTATCAGCTGATCGTTTTTGTTATATAAAATCAATGAGTGCTTATCGAAATCAAATGGCACGTTGACCGCACAATAAGTCCCTATTTAGACGAAGAAACATTTAGAAGGGAAAAATTTCGTTTGTGGGCAAATTACGGGTGGAGAAGAGAAAATCATTTTTGTGTTCGATACTCGGCGATACGCTTTGTTCACATATTCTCTGTTGATATTTGCTTTACTTCTCTTTTCTAATAATGGAATGTTGCCGGAAACATGTTCGTCTGTGTGACCGCGAAAGAAAAAGCAAAAGAGAATTCAAGATGTTTTTCTTCCAAATGTTTCCTCGTCTAAATAGGGACTAATATTTGTATAAAATAGAATTTAGCAACGTTTGTGAACAGCTGATGTTTTTATTTTTGATAAAAAGGAAAATAATTTTTTTTATAGATGTTTGTTTTATTATGTCAAAGCCAAGAAACAATGGAATTGAACAAAATACAATGAGAATTTAATTAAGAACCAACTGCAATTTGGTGATGCGAGTATAAGTGTTTGTGACAAAATCTTGCGAAACGTCTCACTAGAACTGTCAAAATATCGCACATTTCAAAATGTATGAGAAGAAATGAAAATTAATAAAATTAATCGTTTAATTTAATAAACTAGGTAAAATAAATGTATTGGAATAAATTTTTGTAGTTAAATATTGCAATTTTATATGTATTTATCGTTAATAAATTTTATTATTTGTTTGTGGGTAGTCTTGTGTAGTACACGAACGAACTATTCACATTGTATTATTCACTTATTGGAACTGAACGAACTAGTCCGTGTTTTGAGTATAGCTCATTTGTTTTCTCTTTATTTTAAATGAACGAACATTCTTTTTTAATTTTTGAACAAAGAAGAGCGCTCACTAAAATGAACTACGGAGTCTATAGTGGGGCATAGCAAAATTGTAAAGATTATGGAACCGGACCATTTTTCAATATTTTTATTTGTCATGTATAAGTACATTCATCTTATATAAATTCCTACTTGCATAGCAAACTGTCAGTGAAACGAAACTGCAAAAAACTAAATGAATTCTAGCACTTTCAACTTGTTGGTTTAGCAAATTTTTCAGAATTGTAAGCTGTAATTAGTACTATTCAGTCATGGGCTTAGGTTATAGAAAAACTAATCCATTTAAGCAAATCTGATTACAAAAAATACATAAATCAATTGCTTATTTGATTGCAATACATATTTATTGTATGTGGGAAAATGTGCACTATGTGAAATACATTCGATCACTTTAAAAATAGCCCTGCTGCTGTCCCGCTGTCATAATCGACAACTGTTGCTTAAGTTATATTTCTTTACACTGCCTCTTTGTTTGCACTAATTGAGAAAGAGAGAGAGGGAATAGAGAACAAAAGCAATGTTGTAAAATATTTACAAGCCAGTTCTCTTGATTTTAATTCTCTTTTGTTGTTTCCTCACTCACACTAAAGCAATTTATATGCAACAAGCTGATAAAATGTTTAGTAATAAACACAAAATGCAATTTTGCAGCCGTTTACACTTTTTAAAATTAAAATTTTATTTTCGTGGCTGTTTAAAAGAATCAAGTTTTTATAATAAAGGCCTGTGAGAGCGGTAAGAGGATGACGATGTTTTATAATTTGCGGGTGACAGACAGCATGTGTATATCCATACTGTTGTTAGTAAATGTGTTAATTTTTTTATTTTGTAATTGTTGGCCCTCAGCATTTTATTAACGTTGCTTGTGTTGTTGTTGGCGTAAATTTTGAGTATTTCATTGTATTGATTTCAAAATTATTTTGTTTGAAATATGTATATAAAACGTTGAATGTGTTCAATGTTATTGCAAATGTTGCCATAACAGCAATTGTTGTAAAATTTAAATCGACACATACATAGGTAGTTGTTAACAAAATAATAGGTACTGTTTTCTTCTTTCAATAAATAATAATTTTTATGATTAAGAGTAGGAACTGTACTAGAAATTTTCTAATAATGGAATTGTTTAAAATACCTAGCAATTTATTATTATTTTCACTGAAAAATTGTAATGAAATTCTGGAAACATTTCAGTGCATGAAAAAATTTTTAATTCTACATTTGTTTTTTTTTTTTTTTTAAGATAAAAATGTAAGTACATACCTACTACCTACCTACAAATATACATACCTTTAATACCTTTTGTATGTTGGGTTTTACTAAGATCCTTAAAATTTCTTAGAATATTTTATGACAAATTTCTGTTAATTTTATTTTTTGTATTATGTAGGTATTTCCACTGTTTTCAAGAGTAATTGTTTCATAAATTTATTTGTAGGTAGGTATTAATTACACACTTACATTTACTTTATGAAATGGTGTTTTTTCTGTATAAAAAATGTATCTCAATGCTTTTGTGTTATTGGCAATAACGAGTTTAAAAGGTTTTTTTTGCTACAGTACAATTATATTTAAAGACTATATGTCTTACCTATTTTTTACAAAAAAAAAGCCTCTGTACACTGTAAGAATAATTCATTATTTTTCAACCAATGATAACAAATTCGCATAAAAATGAGACTGTTTTGTAAATGATAATACTCGTTTAATATTACAATCCATTTGCAAAAAACGATTCGGTTTGAATATCGTAAAAGAATGTCAACTAAACATCTATAAAAAAAATTACTTTAAAATAGTGTCCAAATATATTAACTTTAAATCCATTTCTTTTGTAGCGAGCATGTACAAAAAGATATGCCTAAATCAGGTATTATTTTAAAAATACAATAATGCATCATAAAATTTCAGAATTGATTTTATAGAAGTTAAAATATTCTAAAAAGTTGTTGTAATAGACGAGCTGCTAACCCAGCAGCTTAATTTTTGAGTTAAGTGATTTTTTGCTACTTGCTGAACGGCTTCCAGTAAAAAAAATTTGATAACATTTTCCGATTTTTGATTAAGGAATAAGTTAAATATTAGTTTTTAATTAAGAAATAATTGAAATTTGCTTGCTTCAAATTAATCAAAATCATCAAAAAATTCATATTTTCACATTCGTGAAATTTGCAAGACATTGAACTATTTCTTCGACATTTACTGTGATCATTAGTAAACCGTAATACGGTATTTTAGTTTAACGAGTGGCTAACGATATTAAGATTGTTAAAGGGTTATGTGTATACATTTGCATACATAGATATAATAAGCAAATATTTTTGTCAACTACATATGTTCCCTCTAATTAGTGTTTGTTTACAAATTTTGCGATTTGGAAAAGTAAAATATATTTCTCAAAAAATATTAGTTTGTTATTCATTCAAATATTCTAATTTTAAAATTCACACATTGTTGGCCAATACTAAAAACGGCAAATACCTTTTGATTAAAATATTTTTTAATGTTTTATAAAAATCACACAATGCTAAATAAACCTCATTATTTAACTTCATACCTATAGATAGTTAAATTAAAATCCACAAAAAATCTACTCTGGCAGCCTTATAATCGTTAACACTTAAATGTCTGTACCACGGCATATTAATAATATTAATTATGGGCCATACTAGCTATTACGGACAAAATGCTTTACCACTTGCATAGTTTATTTTAACTTTCTCAACTCTAATCCGGGAAATGAGTTAAAAAGTTTAAATAAACGTATTACACAGTAGTTTTTTAAATTACCTGGCTTCGTCCACAAAAAAGAAACGTTTCAATTTGAGATCACGCAAAATTATACCATTGCGATGACACACCAAAACGGTTTCACATATCTGATGGAAGAGCGATCGGGCTTCTGTCTCACACAAACGATGTTTATCACGTAAATATGTATGTAAGTCCTCAAACACCGCTGGAGTATTATCATGAACACTAAGAGATTGGGGAGCTGCCAATATAACATAAGTGCGCTGCTTGTTTAACGCTACAATATCCTTAACGCCACGTATTAGTTGATGACCATAAATGGAACTTCGACATTGATTTTCTTCTTGTTGCAGTTTAAAGTAAGCATGTTGTACTTTATGTAGAGGTTCATTAATAACCTTGCATAGGAACTGTTCACCCGTAAAGATGTCTGTGCACTTTAGATTAGACATATTCATGTCCACTAAATGCCGATAGCAGGAGGGTGCTTTTGCAAATGCAGTTGCAGATATATGTTTTGGTTTGGCACAAATTATGTAACGATCCTTGACAACATTAACTGGTGAATCCAGACTAGAATCCAGGCGCAGTGATTGCAATTCAAAGGTTCCACCAGGAGTTGACAGCTTCTTACGTATTGTTTGCAGCATTACAGTATCAAGGATATTTTTCTTGGGAGTAGCTAAGGCTGTTGATGGTGTGCTAGGTGTATGAGTAGTTCCTGTGACATCACTTGGAACGGGAGAGCCCGGTTGAGAGTAGGTTATTTTTGTTACTACATTGTTATTTATTATAGGGGCAGGAATTGCAGAGCTTTGTGTCGAGGATGCGGTTGCGTTGCTTGCATTGTTATCCATATTGATTTTTTTTTTAATATTTTTGATTTCAATGTAATTAATTTTAAAGTGTTTAACACTATTAATTGGCAAAGTAGGTATATCACTAGCTTTTTTCTTTTTTCAACACTTTGGTTGCTTTGTTTTTAAAAACAATTCTCTTTTTTTTAATTTATATTTATGCGCACTTTGTTTTGTCATCAATTTTCTTGTTTTGTAATATGACGTTTAAAATTCTGAGAGCACAATGACAGACAGCAGAGCAGCTACTTTGCACTTAATTTTCTTTTATTCAGCTTTACAAATTGTCAACTACTTTGATAACTTTCAAGAAAATTTTTATTCAAAATAATAAAAAAGGAACAAGGTGATGCAAGTTGAATTTGTTCTTATGAAATCTATATTTTTCTTTTGTTTAAATCACATTGAACAGCATTTTAAGGCGACGATTTTTAAAATAAATTCTGTTCTTTTTTCAAAGTATATACATTTACACATGTGTATGTAGGTATAAATAAAAATAATGTTAGGAAATAATATATACGTTCTCTTTCACTGTAACTCTACGCTCAGCGTGTTAATGTGTTCAGCGTTTGCTTGCAGAAATTCAACTGATATATCCACGTTCATTTTAGAAAATACCAACAGGCAGGCAATTTAATGAAATGTATAAAGGCGTGATACACACACAACCACCAAGAGAAATACTAAATTAAAAACAGCAAAGTTCAGAGGTGCCATACTGTTTTAATAAAAACAAAAGATAAACGCGTATTTGAAACTATAGTTGTTTTCTTCTATCCCATGTATTTGTATTACAAATTCAAGTTAATGAAGATTAACAACAAGCCAAACGAACTGGTGTAAATAATGTTTGCCAGCCACAGAAACGTTATTATTTTAAAAATTTCGTACATATACATTTGCAACGCTTAAATTTCAAAATTATGCGAAAATAAAGAGTTTGGAAAGAGTTCCACAATTAAAAATGTTTCCTCATATAACGAAAATCCTTTTTCTAGCCAAATCGTTAGGTACATATTTATAAATATTTTTTTTTTCTAGAAGAGAAACCAACCCTTGCCAACAAATGCCAAAACACACAAGCGAAAACATTTTATTTTAAATTTCTTCATAGTTTGCAGTACAGTTGCGTTATTTCAGCAACACCAAAAAACAAAAAAATCATCCCAACACTTCATTCGTCCTGCCAAGCGTTATGTTGGTAATTTTCAAAAACACGCACATTTTGATCGAACACGCACATGCTCTTCTTAAAAATGTTTGTAGTTGTTTTTGATGGTAAATCTCACTACAGTTTACTTCAATTTAATATTGACTGCAGGTAAAAACTTACAAAATATACACACATCCATACAAACAATACTTACATTAGATATACAGTATTATGTATGTATGGTATAGCATCTGCTACAAGGTGATTCACGTGGTTTTTGATAACCTAGCAATACGGAAGCAAATTCTAAAGGCATTTTCAGTAGTTTTCCGGCATTAGGTATGGCTTTGTTTTAATTACATATCTACGTCAATTTATGATTTATTGTTACACTTGCAGATATATTAAGTAGTTTTAACAAAATTTAAAATTTAATAACAATAATAAATAAAAATACTATCTGGTTACTTATTAAATAACTAGATACTGTTAATATATTTATGTATGTACTGGGTGCGTAGCTAGAAAAAAAATAAAGAAAAAGTCCTTTTAAGAACTAATTGTTCTTGTTCACACAATGATTCACCTTTAAACTGCATCTTTAAACCAAGCGCCAATTTTTTTTTTTTGCAAATAATTTTAAATTTCAACGGCTTTTAACGTTCTTTCTTTAAATTTAAATACATTTGGTTGGGATCATGAGTTGGCTGGCTGTGTTTTAATGTGCAAAACATGTTTTTTTCAGCGTCATCATTAACTTCGTCATCGTCATCGTTATTCATTTTACTGTTGATGTTGTTGTTGTTATTGTATTGGACTCGTTTATTTATTGTTTACTATAAAACAAAAAGTAACTACGTGCTCCATTAGTGGAAAAATATGGTAAAAACAACGTAAGGGAGGCAACAATTTTTAGTTGTGTTAGTAAACATAATCATGATCATGAGAAATCTCTAAGTTATTCATTCATTCGCACTTTTCTACATGAAAACACCAACAATATTAAAGTGGAACTTGGATATAACGAACCCTTGAAAAAACTTCTATTACAAAGTTTTTCATACAAAAATGCTCTATAGCTATAATGAAGAAATTGAGAGCTAGAGGCTTTCTCTATAAAGCGAAGTATTCGTTTAAAAGCCTCTATATGTGACCCTGGCTAAGAAAAGGTGGCTTATGACTCAAAAAAGAAATTACGAGAAACAGCTGTTAAAGATAAACAATGCATTTCGTCAGTTTCTTATTAGTTTTTCTTTTGCATTATGAACAGTCATGCCCAAAAGGCAACCAAAAAAGGCAAAAGAGCATAAATGAGATAAGTTGGTGTGTGTATATAAAGAGCGATCTTGTTTTAAAATTTTTCAATTCCATTTATTATCTTGATTCTGGATTTTCAATAAAATTCTGTTTTTCTTTCATTTGTGATCTTCTCTACATTTTTAGTACACTTCTAAGCAAGTTAGGACGTGAAAGAGCGTCTCAAAAACTATCGAAACCAAAAAAAAAGTGGAAAATTTTTTTTTGAGTCATAAGCCACCTTTTCATAGGCCGGGTCACATATAACGAAATTATATTTATTTATTTGAAAAATATAACATTTTAAGTATATAAGTCGTCAAGGCACTCTCAAGTCTCTGCATAACGAAATGTTAAGTCTATAGCCCCTATACAACGAAGTGTTTCATTTATATTTACTTCTTGAACAGTGAATTTTTATTACATAACATTTCGGGTAAGAAAAACGTTAAGTATAACGAATTTTATTCGTATTTCTTCAAATTTTTTTACACCAAGGTTTCACTGATACATACATATGTATAACGAATTAATAGCTTTAAAGAAGTATTTTTCGATGCCCTTCAGATTCGTTATATCGAAGTTTCACTGTATAAATATTCTAAAGCTTTATTTATCATTCCAGACAAACTTTAGAATGTGTGCGTGTGTGTTTTGTTATGCGTCATATTTTAGTATTGTGTAGTTGTTTAATTCTGTACAGAATAGATTTGAATATTGCAGATAATTAAAAAAAGTTTACATTTCCTACAAATGCGACTCAATTCCCTTAACAAACTTGAAAACGTGGTGACCGCTTAAAAATATCTACCTATGGTTTACTTATTTTAATTTAAAATTAATTTTTGATTTTGTTCAGTGACGAAAGTCTTAAACCTTTCATTTAAAAATGAAAAATATCGAAGCGGCAAAAAAGTACAGTTTGCTTGGCAGCACTACCAGCAAAAAAAAAAAAAAATAAATAAAAAACAGCAAATTAATACAAAATTAAAAAAAAAAAAAAAAAAAAACTAGTACTGGCTGAAACTTCTACTATACCCTTTACCCATCAGGTTTTTGTGAAAAACCTAGATTTCAACAGTTACGAAATAAAGCATAAAGCTAAACATGTAATGTTTAGAACTAGGACAATTAAATTTTTCATGCATTGAGAAAACGTTTAAGGATTAAAGTTTTATTAAATTTCAAATAATCAGTAGCCGCACTATATAAATCTTTATGATTCGTTATTGCACCGTAACAATTATGTACTTTACTAAATTAGTTTTATATTATTTATACAAAAAAAAAAAAAAAAAAAAAAAAACAATAAAGTAAAAAATAATATATTCCAAATGTGTTGGTTTTGCCAAATGCATTATTTTCTATAATATTCTCATTTAAAAATTATTTATTGCTTACTTGGCACAATAAGTACTAAAAGGAATAGCATATAAATATGAACCATTTCACAGAAGCTACTTCGATCTTCAGCGGATTACTCAAAATTTTCCTTAATTCTTGAAAAAACATTTGAATACTTAGATACGAGTATATTATTACACCAATAAGAATTAAGGCAATAGACAAACAAAAAAGTTTCAAAAGTTCAAAAACAAAAATAGAAACTATAAAAAAGTAAAAAGAAGAGAAAAAATATATTTTTGTTTATTTGTAAAATGTTGAATTATAAATGTGTTCTACTCAATTTAAACAGTTATCATTGATGCAATATATCCTGACTTCGAAAATTTAGCTGAAAAGACTTTCGGTGGATGTGTTTTCGAGCAATACTACCGTGCTCTCCATTGTTCATTTTTAACTAATAAAAAAAATTAAATAGGGAAAAATTCGTTCTTCTAATTCAGTTGATATTTGCCTTTTTATCTCATAAGCATTTAAAATACTTTGTGTACTACCGAAAATCAAACATTATGAACCGATAAATAAAATTTCTAGTATTAAGACAGAGCCAGATAATAAGCGGCTGTAATGACCAACAGCCATTGTAAATATTATAGAAAGTTGAATAACCCACAATATAGAGACAGGAATATAAGTACACATTAAAAATAAAAGTGGGGGAGTATAGTCAGCATTTTCCGTTTGCAAACCCTTTTCTATAGGTTTCGAACTATATTTAAATAGGCTCCATGAAGTGACTGACAAAATATTTACATACACAAATATACGCTATAGACTTCAAGTGGAAATTATAACGCCACTTGTAGTGATCATCTGCCTGCCTGCTGTAGATGATGGCGGTACTAAAAATCATTGTTGTTATCCAAAAGAATTTTTAATAGTTTGGCAGAGCACGTTTGGGTATAGTGGAATTAGCAATGCGCTCCAATACTGTTGATAGTATTCTATAGTTAAAAAAGACACCTTATTCGTCCCTACAGTTGCTGGTTCTGGTAAACCATTGTCATCACCACCGCCCATAGAAGAACCATCACTTGTGCCATTCAATATATTACTCATGTTATAGATTAAATCTTGCAAAAGGGATCCCACGGTCTTCCGGTGGCACTGGAAACTGTGAAATGTGTTGGTTAGTTAACACTACTTTGTGCTGGAGGACTGTTTGTATTGAAAAATGTAAGAAGGACACTCACGATCTAAAGGTAAGATCACACTATTGCTGCAAATAGCACAATCTGTAACGATTTTCATCGTGCAATCTCCGTACACAATTTAAAAGTTGGCCCGACATAATATTTATAGTTCATATTATTGTCGCAGATTGTGACAAAATTTTTTTGGTTCATGTCGGTTAATATGTGAGAATTATCGGTACGATACATTCACACCATTGTCCTTTACTATGCAAACTCAATTCTTTATATTCCGCGCAAGAGTATTCATAAATTCAAGTGTATGCTTCAACTGCCTGTATGAGCTCATGCGTAGCCTCATTTGTCCATGATAAGGTTATATGGGGCTTTCTTATTTTCTTTGCAGACAATGGTGAAATGCCTTCGTCCAAGATGGTAATAAATTCACAATCCAGTTCTTCGGAATCCATTAAATCGTTTTCTAAAAATGGTAATTTATAAAAGATAAATGTTTTTTAATGTTTAATTATCTATTTTGTAGTGATAAATTAAAAAAAAGTTAAATTACTCACTTTTTTCCTTTTGAAAATATGTAAACAAATCAAAAACACTTTGTATATCGGCGCTGACTGTCAACTTAGATCGGCGCGCTAGTGGCAGATAAAAATCGGCTCATTTTTTACAACTTTATTGCTTTACATTGTGCAAACGAGCATTCACATTATCGGCACAACAGCATTGATATTGATTGGCCAAAGTCAGCATAATTTCGGCGCAGATAATTATAGTTTTTAAAAATACTTGCGTTCACACTATCGGTACATAAAATGAACCGAAATTTGGTACATTGCGCATTTAGTACAAAAAACACTGAATTACAAAAACAACATTATTTTATGTGACAAATAAAAAGAAGGGCATTCAATGCAATAAAACAACGATGGATTATTCGATTGACATGAATTTTATTTATCTGAAAGATAATCTTGTGGCATTACATTTTAAATATGATTTCTGGCATATGACCCACGGCTGGCTCGGATGTAGTCCAATCTGGACGTCTAATTTTCGATGACTTTTTCCAACATTTGTACCCGTATATCGGCAATAACACGGCGAATGTTGTCTTCTAAATGGTCAAGCGTTTGTGGCTTATCCGCATAGACCAATGACTTTACATAGCCCCACAGAAAGTAGTCTAGCGGTGATAAATCATAAGATCTTGGAGGCCAGTTCACAGGTCCAAAACGTGAAATTAGGCGGTCACCAAACGTGTCTTTAAATAAGTCGATTGTGGCACGAGCTGTGTGACATGTTGCGCCGTCTCGTTGGAACCACAGTGCCTGGACATCATGGTTGTTCAATTCAGCAATGAAAAAGTTAGTAATCATGGCTCTATACCGATCACCATTGACTGTAACGTTCTGGCCATCATCGTTTTCGAAGAAGTACGTACCAATGATTCCACCAGCCCATAAAGCGCACCAAACAGTCAGTTTTTCTGGATGTAACGGTGTTTCGACATACACTTGAGGATTAGCTTCACTCCAAATGCGGCAGTTTTGTTTGTTGACGTAGCCATTCAACCAGAAGTGCGCTTCATCGCTAAACAAAATTCGCTTATGAAAATCAGGAACAACGGCAATCTCGTTTTGGGCCCATTCGACGAATCTACGCCTTACTTGATGATCGTTTGACTATTCATGATAAATTGCCAAGCCAAACTGAGAATAAATCACTTGACAACTGTTAAATCGGTCGCCATCTTGAACAGTAATGCCAACTTAAAGTTCTAGATGTCTATAAAAAACACCCTTTACAATCACAGACACTCTATGTATTTTGAGCACAAAATAATTGGCGCACAGAATGTAAACAAATTTTGACAGCTTTGCAGATGGAGAGCAAAAAAATGTACAGCTGCTTTATTTGCATTACGGTATTAATTCTGCCATGGATTTCAGAAAGTTGATTTTAACATCCACACGTACAGATGGACAGACCTGTTTGTTACATACAGGGAGAATTACATGTAAATTTGTATTTGTATGCTTAGTTTGACTGCTATGAACGTTTTGATTTACATATTTGTTACCCAAAGTAATTGATTCTCTAATGTTTATATTTGTGTCGAGTTCTGATGATTTCGAAAATATTAAATGATTTTAGATTAACAAATAAAAAAATTGTTAATCATCATAGAGCACATGGCAAAAAATTACTTACCGCTATTGCAAGTGAAAGTGAAAGTAATTTCTTTTTCTTTTTTGTGAATTGCACAATTTTTAATTATAAGCTTTGTTTACTCGGAGTAACTTGTTTTATAGCTACTCGATTTTATGAATGAAAGTACGTCGTCAATACCACAATAAAATACGTATATACTAGAGCAATGCACAAGCATACTTAAAGTGACTTACAAGCATTTTTTATTATAAAGGGTGTCGCAACAAGAACGCAAGATTTAAATTTGGCGCCATTCGAAGTGTCATTGTTTGACATTTGAACAATTGTTATTGTTTGCTAGTAGAAGGTACGAGGTTAGTAAAAAATGACCATGGACAGCGAAGGGAGTTCGTTAATTGGGTATTGGAGAGACAACATGAAAATGCTGAGTTTGCCGATAAAATCATCTTCAGTGACGAGCCCCTTTTCCATCTTGATGGCTTCGTCAATAGGCAGAATTGTCGCATTTGGGGTGAGGAAAATCCTCGAGTGATTCACGAGAAGCAAATGCATCCTTAACGTGTCACTGTGTGGTGTGGTTTTTGGGCTGGAGGAATCACTGAACCTTTTTTTATGAAAATGAGGCAGGTCAAGTGCAAACAGTCAATGGTGTTCGGTATCGTAAAATGATAACCAGTTTTTTCTTGCCTAGAATTGAAGAAATGAATGTGGAGGGCTTGTGGTTTCAACAAGACGGCGCCACATGTCATACACTCAGAGAAACAATTCAATTACTGCATCAGTCATTTATTTAAAATTTAACTATTGCGTTCTTGTTGGGACACCCTTTAAAATTTTACATATGGTTGTAGTGATGTGCGGCTTTCAAGTATGCTCGTGCATTGCTCTAGTACATGCTATCTGGAAGAGAAAAAAAAGAAGATAAAAGCCTCTGACAGAAGGGCAAGAATGTATAGTATTCAAGTACAAGTTAACCACTTATTATTTTCCTCTTAAAACTATTTATTTATTGCTTAAATTTGCATTGTAGATTATTTTATTCATTTAAATAGGTACATACATACCTATACATATGTGAATGTATTTACCGATTTAGTTGTTTTGTTTTATCACATAACTTCCGATACATTCCTACAACTTTCTTCTTCTTTTCTTAATCAGCATTTACAAAATAGACTTTCTCTAGAGTCGTTGAACTATGCATGTAAGGAAAATGCTTTCTAAAATATTTTGGTTCAATAACCCATCATTCAATGCATGTAATTTTTTGCTTTACGGCGACTAATATTGTGTGTTACTATACAATAAGAAACAGTTACTGTGACATTAGTGTTACCGTGTCAAAAAATACCATAAAAAATTATATTAAAAGAATATCTAAAATTAAAATATTTTTTAATTTTATGTAACTTGGTACCTACCTAATATCAATTTAAAGATTTTTTTAGTTCAATTTAACATTTTAAGGGATGTTATAGGTCAAATAAATGGTTCTTGGTTGATACAAAGAGAATTTAACCAAAAAGTGTATGATAAGCTAAAGAAATGTTTGTGCTGGCCATAACCTTTAACATGAACTTTAAGCAATTAAAGTTACCATATTTACTATTTTAGATATGGCAACTTCAGTAGCCATAGACATTGCAATTTTTTTATTAATACACAAAAATAAAACAATACAATTACACAATAAAATAACAAATACTAAAATAAAATTTTTAAAGTATAAAATTTTTTAGTTATTCGAAAAATAATTGTCAAAAAAGTTATGCCGTTGCCATTATGTATTTATAGCAACGAAAAGTGATCGGTATTCACAGCAGTGGTGCCACATAACAAATATTATAATATTTATCTTATTGGAAACTTGTAATAATAGAAAAAATTTGTTCATTTTGTCATTTACTTTAACTAAAGTTAATTATAGCTATCTGAGACCTTATGATATGCCTTATTTTACTTGTATCATATGCATGCGCATGAGGGCAGATTTTGTTTTGAACCTCAGCAGAAATGACATTAAACTCTACGTTGAGCTACTCACGGTCCATTGTAGACTTAACTATCACATGGGTAAAATCGGTGTGGTCGTTTATGTCGGGAAAGACAGCAAACGTCGGAACATATTCTCTACGAGTGCAGAGCGGTGGCAAGTCGCAGAATAAGCTGCTTAGGAAGTGGGGCATTGGTCCCAGAAGATCTAGGCAAGATTAGTCCTACAACAATTACGATATTCGTAAGGAGTCTCGGATTGTAGTTAGGAATTAGGATGCACAATAGGTCTTTATGGTTGCGGTGCGATCATAGCTCATAATGATAATAATAATAATAAAACAAAATTAAAAACAAAATGCAAGATTTTGTTCATTTTAGATTTTTAATGAATTTTTTAGAAAAAAAAAATGAAATGTTTTTTGAAAAAATTTTTTTTTTTAACTTGAAGAATATTACAGCAATTTCAAGACTGATAATCAATTGATAATAACATAATTTAACGGTTAATTTATTCCCTATCCTTATTTGTTTTTGTAAATTTTGTCTGAGAGTTACTTCTCAGGTTATTGAAAATTATATTTCGTAATCTTGAGAGCTTTACGTAGAATCTTACTACCACGTGATGCAAATTAACTATGAAGTAACTATTTAGAAACCATAAAAAAATTTATTTTGTGGACCTGTGTTATTTTTGACAAAACTTTCGTTTTTATTAATTATTTTACTTATATTACATACGTTCGTTCTTTATTGAAATTAACTTTCGAAGCAATTGAATGCATTAATTGTTTCATCCGATAATGCATGTCAAATTTGAGTTAAAAAATTTCCAGCTATTTAGAAATCTCCTTCACTCTTGACAGAAGTGACGCGTTAAGGTAACTTTATACAATTTTATATCTTTTTTGAATGATTTTGCTTAGCTATTTGAGGCGATCTTAAAAATTTTATTAATTTAAAATATATTCCAATATAAATATGTACGAGTATATATTATATATATTTAATTCACATCATAATTTTATTTTGAAACCTTTGTTTGTAATATTTATATTACTGTTGTATTGAACAAATTTTTGTCTTTTAAAAAATTAACTAATGTGTACAATTTTGTTTTTCATCTCTGATCTATTCGCTAACGTAGAACATTGAACATTTGCTGCTAAATAGATTTGATTTTATTTCTTAACATAAAGTCTTTTGCCAAGAAAGTAACAACTTTTACCACCAATGGAATTGGTTTCCTACAAGAAGAGTGATACTCAATTATTCTGTCATTTGATTGACAGTTTTAATAGAAATATCTACCACAGCGTAGAAGAGGGTTTCTATCAAGTTCTTAAGGGCATTATGAAAAATGTGATAGAAACTTTGTGTACACATGAATCAAATGAATGTCAATATGAGTATATGTTAGTTTCTTTCATATACTCATTCTGGTAGGGTTATAAAGTGCAGCATATCCTCTAAAAATCTTTCCCATTTGTAAGTTATTTAGTCATTTTTCCTTGACTTTTTTTATAATAAGAAACTTTTTAATCATGGCACCATTGAATTCCATCGATTTATAACCTCTAAACCAACATATAATTAAACAAAATATTTTTAACTGAAAAATCCCGAAAAAGCGGGAAATCCAATAAGAGAAATTTCTCCGGAATCCCATCCCACAAAGCAGCAACACTGATTAACACACTTATAGTGAAATAAAAACTGCTATTATTACTTTTGCATTGAAAATGTTCATCAAACACTCTCTTCTTCTATTACACTTACTCTCTTCTTCTATTACACTTACTCTCATTTACAAAGCAAACAAAAAATGAGGTACAACGGAAAATGCATTTTAGTGAGTGATAATACAAGTAAAACTTGTGTTAATATTCCTCTTTAAACAAGAATTAAAGCAAAACTATTTTTATGGTTAAAAGCCCGGTAGAAAGAAAAACAAAACAAGTTAAATTCGGTTGTTCCGAATTTTTAGTATATAACCAAATATTTATATTTTTAATTTTGTACATTCTTCTTAAAAATTAAAAAAGCATATAAAAAATATTTCCAATGGTTGGCCAAATATTGATCTAAACAATTTTCTATGAAATTTTTTTTAAATTCTGAAATAGAGGCAACCAAATTCAAAATTAACGAAGAAATTGCAAAAAAAAAATCTGCTCTTTCTGTATACTTTTGCAGCTTTAGTGCAAAAGTACGGCAGCCTCTGACGCATTTGTGCAGTGTATGTATTCGTTGATTGATCAATTAAGCTAGCCATACACATGTGATTTGTTCGCACTAGTTTGTTGAGAATATAACAGCCACTAGCTTGTTTTTATTTTCATTCGTTTTTGTTTTCTGGCTGCCTATGTTTAAGTCAATGGGACTGTTTTGTACTATGTGTTGCTCGGTGACCAACACAAATACAAAAAAATTAGAATAAATGTTTTCATTTGTAAAAGGTGATTTTATAAGAACTATCGGAAATTAAAAAAAAAAAACACATAAAATTCAGAAAAATGCATGAAATATTTATTTGGATCGATAGTTGGGTCGATATAATTTAATGTTTGAAGATTATTTCATGCAAATGTTGGCCGCGGCTGCGCCTCAAATGGTCCATCCGCTTAGTCCAATTTTGGCATACTCTTTCCAACATTTCGGCCGGTATCTCACGAATAATGTTGGCAATGTTGGCTTCCAGTGCGTCAATCGAAGCGGGCTTGTCCCTATAGACATTAGCCTTAACATAGCCCCACAAAAAATAGTCTAGAGGCGTTAAATCGCACGATCTGGGCGGCCAATTGACTGGTCCCAAGCGTGAAATAAACTGTTCACCGAACTCGCCTCTCAATTGGTCCATTGTTTCGCGTGCTGTGTGGCATGTGGCACCGTCTTGTTGAAACCACATGTCATGCAAGTCAAGCTCTTCCATTTTGGGCAAAAAAAAGTTTGTTATCATCGCACGGTAGCGCTCACCATTCACAGTAACGTAGTGATTCGCATCATCTTTGAAGAAATACGGCCCAATGATGCCGCCAGCCCATAATCCGCACCAAACGGTTGTTTTTTGTGGATGCATTGGTAGCTCTTGCAATGCTTCTGGCTGCTCTTCACTCCAAATACGGCAGTTTTGCTTGTTCACGTATCCATTCAACCAGAAATGAGCCTCGTCGCTGAACACAATTCTTCGATAAAAAAGTGGATCTTCATCTAACTTTTCAAGAGCCCATTCACCAAAAATTTGGCGTTGTGGTAGGTCGTTTGGCTTCAATTCTTGCACCAGTTGTATCTTATAAGGCTTCACACCCAAATCCTTCCGCAAAATTTTCCACGTAGTGGAGTAACAGAGGCCCAATTGCTGCGAACGGCGCCGAATCGATAATTCACGGTCATCACCAACACTGGCCGATACGGCTGCGATATTTTCTTCAGTTCGCACTCTACGTAAGCGTGTTGGTGGTTTAATGTCCAACAATGTAAATTTGATGCGAAATTTTGTTACAATAGCCCGAATAGAAGCCTCAGTAGGTCGATTAAACTGACCACAAAATGGAAGAAGCGCGCGATGAACTTTCTTAACAGAGCACGCATTTTGGTAATAAAATTCAATAATTTGCAAGCGTTGTTCGTTTGTAAGACGATTCATGATTAAATTATAGACCAAACTGAAGATGTTTGACAGTGACACAAGATACAAAACGTGCGTGAGCTGTCAAAACTAGTGTTGCCAAAAAGATAATAGCAAAAAAATCACTCTTTATTTGATTTTTACTCTGAAAAACGAAACGAATGCAAACAAAATCATTTTGAAATTACTTTAATTTTTCATGTTACCGGACTCTAGCATTGAGCTGGAATTGAACTGAAATGTGGATGGCCAGCATTGCTTTATAAGATTTACACTAGAGCACATCTTAAAAGAATACGTGGAAGATGTTGAAAATGAACAGAAAAATAAAAGAAAGAAGAGGCATAATTTTTGGAAACAAAAAAATATATAAAAATTAATTTAGCAAAATCATTCCTTATTGGATTAAGTGTTGCTTTAGAAGATCAAACACATTTGGTTTGAATTTTTATTTTTTTTTTATAAATATATATGTATGCATACATACATAAATGTTACTTTATCAGTGATCACTAGACTCGAAAAATTCTCATTTTTCAAGTGATAGGAAAGTTCTTGAAAAGATGCTGAAATATGTTGACTTTTTCTATATACATTTTATGGTAGATGTTAAATGTGCTTTAGTGTAAATGTCCTATTTAGCACACAAGGCTGTTACAGAAGTATATAACGTAACGACATCAATATAGTTGTAAGTTTTTTGCTGGTCTCCTGTTTTCTTTATACCTTAGATACATAGAAAATGTAAGTGTTTGTCACTTACACACATTAATTGTTTTCTTCTTTTGTAGCAGATGTATATTACACATACAAAAAAATTTTGTGTTCGTTGTACAGAAGTCGTTACCTTGTATAGCTTAGCCATTTACAAGGCTTTAAGAAACACGTATTTATGTATGATTGGTTTCGTTAAAATATCCTTCATGATATGAAGACCACTAGCTTTCCTTACCAAAGACAATTTCATTTTATTTAAAAAAAAACCATAATGATAGAAAAATTATTTAATATCAGATAAAGAAAATCAAATTGACGAAAAAAATTATATATATGAAAATTTTCCGTTCTGTCATTCCTTATTTCTCTGTTAGTAATCAAACACACATAAGACAATTAAGGGACAAACATCCACACATATGCAGGGAGAATGAACCAAATCCTACATGTGTAAGCATGACTGCTTGCTTTCGTGTGTCAGAGCACACACATTGTGCACAGAACATGAAAACGAAACAGAAATTTCTATAGTATTTTTGATTATTCTTGTCCATTTGTGAACCGATTGTTCTGATTTTATTATTGTGATTTCTAACAAAATTGCATACCACGTTTTGCTTAGTCTACTCCGTTATTTAAGGATCCAGAATATATATTATTTATAGGGTAGGATATGTACGGTGTAAAAATTCTTCCTTAGAGTGAAGGGTGTAAAATATTGCAATGTTGCATTTGCATTTGCATTAAACTCTGAAAATAATTACAAGTAACACCAAAGTGTTCAAATCAAAACTTTTAATTGTGTATTATAGGCTTAAAATAATTTGCAGACTGACCTCGTGCCCAAACAGAAAATTAGTACGCATATTTTGGGGTCATTGTGATCTATGGTCTGGCAATTTATTCAACTTGATAGTTTTTGATTTTGTTTCTTTTAACTTCATCTTTCCCTTAGCAAAATACACACCATCAAGCAATCGTCAATAACAATAGCTTTCCAAGAAAAAGGCCAATGACACCACAAACAACATTGGCACATACAGCTTATGGAATATATGTACGAGTATGTAACTCAAAGAAAGTTTCTCAAAAGAAATTTAAATTTTTATATAAAAACAACTGAATATACTTACCTGCTGCTGTTTGGTTGCTTCAACTCGTAAACATTACAAAATCCCGAAAAACAAGAAACTGAATGACGAAAACAATCGTGATTATGGAACGTTTGTGGTGTTGCTGGTAAACAACACAAAATATGACGATGAGTTTAAAAAAATTCACTTTCTTTTCTTGCAACGTACGAGTATAAGTGTGTCTGTTCACTTGTCTGTCTGTCTGCCTTCACTTATAACTTTGGGAGGGGGAGTTCATAAATTGCTCAACGAGCTCTACAGTTAAAATTAATTTCAATTTCTGCTGCTATTTATTTTTAACATGCTGCATAGGTATGTACGTACGATTGCGACATTTAGTTAAAAAAGGATTTTTTCTTTACTTAAAGTTACTTTTCTTAACAAAAGTTCATTTCACTTTTCGCGCTACTAACCTAGAATAATTTTTTTACGACTTTTTACAGCTGTACTCTTTGAAATAAAACGAACTACTATAAATTTAAAAATTTTGAGCTTAATTTCAAAACTTGTGATTAAAATTAAATTTTTGTGGAAACATCGTGACCCCAACCAAATTAAAATTGGTAAATTGTTAATTAATTTGTGACATTAATAATAATAAATTTAATCAAATTAAAATTTATGTATTGCCCTCTAAACATTTAACAATCTTTTTAAGAAAAAAAAAACTCATTTATGCAGTCCGCAGTAACACAATCAAGTTTAATATTTTAGAAACAGAAAAACCTTTGTTTTACTTTAACAAATGACCTTGAATTAGCTGACCTTCGCCTTAAAAGTTTTAATTATTTAACACAAATTATTTCTATGTACGTGTGTATGTAAATATTTATTTAAGAAACAAAAAAGTTTACGCACATGAAATAAACGAAAAAGTATTTAAATTACATTTCATTCAAATAAAACACGTGAAGTATGATTGAGGTGTTATTTAAAAAAATATATTATAAGTCTATATGTTGCTAAAATTACTGCTAACTAATTATTTTTAAGTGGACTTATATTACTTTCATATATAACAGCTCATATAACACTGTACGACAGAAAGAAAGTGATATTATTTTTCTGGTAGCTGCTGTCGAGTACAATAAGAATCTGTTTTTGGAATTTCCCAAGCCCCCCAAAATCTTGAGTTACGGGTAAAAAACCGGTTTTTCGCATCTTCATGCACTTATAAAAGAGTGACTTAGTTGAATATCAACCGATTTTATCATTTAAGTAAACTTGAGAAATCTGTGTGTTTTTCACCATCAAACTAATTTTTTTTTTAATTTTTTTCTTAATTAAAGGAACCGCATAATTTTTGAATTTATTTTCAAAAAATTTTTATTTGTGAGTAAAACCTAATCCATTTTTTAATCCGTTAAAAATTGACTGAGTTGTTAAATTTTTTATTAAGACAAAATTTTTCCAAAAAATTAAAATCTAGACTTTCGGTTGAATTTCTGATATTCCTCGACCATTTGTGCACCGATTGGTCTCGTTTGCACAGATATTATGACTGTAATTTTTTTTATAAAACTGCATACGTTTTTTGTCAGTTTCGTAATTTATACAAAATGTTAATAAAAAATGGTTAATAATAGAATCAGTCGCGGTTTTTGACTCATATAACAGCTCAGTCATTTATAGACCGATTAAATAGCAAGAATATAACAGAAGCAACTGATAGATTGGTATGCTATACTTTTCTGTACGTTGTGTAGGGATGACTAGACAGACAGACGGACATCGCTAAATCGACTCCGCTATTCATAATAATTCAGAATATATATACTTTATAGGGTGTCCCATGTACCGTGTAGAAATTACAAACGGAATCCACACACAAGTATAATCCCACCCTTCTTACTTACAATAAAAGGTATAAAAAGGTAATAACTCAAAAATTGTCCCTGTAGAAAATGTCAAAAAGCACTAAAAACAGTACGAAAAGCACTAAGTCGACAATGCTGACAAATTATAGAGGGATCGAGAGAGAGGATTTTTATGCCCTTAATTTGAATTTCTTTAAATTATATTAATTATTTATTTTAGGATTAAAAATAATTGGGAATTTTTTTAAAATTTTTTTTAATGCTATTTAACAAGAATAGGTAAATTTAAGGAACCAAAACATGTTTAATTTTCTCATCAAATTAAAATGAAAATTCATAAATTGTCTACAACAAAAAACCTCTATATCATGTTTCCTGTTTGTATGAAAACATATGCATACGGCAAGGATATGTGGAACATTTTTATATTTATACCATCTGCAGCATTTTGTACCTGAATTGTAGGTGCTACACTTGGCATCATATATCATCACACTTTGATTTTATTCTTTCAAGTTGTAATGAGTTTTCCTCCAATTGAGTGTTAAAATTGCTAAAATTGCATTATGAAGGAACTTTTGCCAAAAGGAGAAGGTATGCTTAGGGGGAGAGAGAGTTACAGCCGCCTCTTGATCTTTTTATTAAACAATCTCTGCCGAATATTATTTAATTTTTTATATCCTTACAAAAAGTGAAATTGTAATACAAGTTTGTCATTACGTGTGTAATTTCTACATCGTACATACAAAGTATATATATTCTGGATCTTTATAAATAGCGGAGTCGATTTAGCGATGTTCGTCTGTCCGTGTGGATGTTGAAATCAACTTTCTGAAGTCCCTAGAAGACCTAGAGCAAATTTTACTACATCAATTTGGTGGAAGTTCCTGTCTTCAGCTTGCTATTAAATTCAGCTGAGCTATGAGCTCTGAAGTGCAACAACCTGTATTTTTTGTTTTTTTTTTGTGCGTTTTTTGCATAATTTATCTCAAATACAAAATGGACAAAAAAAAATAAAGTAGTACGCAGTCTTATAAGGTCTCAGAAAGAGTTTTTCCTTAGAACTCGTTAGTTTTAGTTTCTTAAATTGAAATTAATCTTTTATTTAGGATTAATAAAAAAAATTGGTATTCAAAAAAAGTTAATTTTATAAATTTTTGTCATTTGTTTTTTTTCCCTTTATAATATCTTATTTGTAACTTTATTTCACCTTTTTTATTGAAACAGCGAGTTTAAGCTTGAGGGCGCATTATAACAATTTATTTTTATATAATAAATAAATAAATTTTTATAATATGACCTCAAGCTTAATAAGCTAGGCGTTTCAATTATATTTATAATTAATTGCTTTTTATGTTTATTTTTCTGATGAATATCTTTTACTTATTTTAGTAGAGAAAAAGAAAAAACGGTTTACAATTGAGACCCTACGCACACAACAAAAAATAGAGAGCACCAGAAACACAAAAGAAGATAAAGACAACATAAAACTTCAATACTCTCTCAATAATCTGAGATATTCACATTAAGTAGAAAAACCTAACTGACTTATTTATTTATTTACTTGTTGCTCAAATATTTTTTTTATTTTAAAAAATCTTAGCAAAATTAATCATAAGTTAAAAAAGCCTATATTTTTGTGCATAAATAATAAGTTTTTAAAATATATTGTCCCCTAAAGATGTTTGAAAAAAACGTTGGGAGAAAAATATAAATTAAATGAATTTTGTTTAATTTACATTTGAAAACGAATACTCGTAGTTGACCAAAAATAGCCCGTAGGAAAACTCCACTAAAATATTATTTTTTTTTTATATTTAAGAAGAATATGGAAAGTGAAAAACTTGAATATTTTGCTAACACAGTGAATTTAACTTGTTTTTACTAATTTTATTATTCAGAAATAAAGTCTTTATCACATTTTTCGTAAGGGGTACGTTCCTAACACCCAATTTTGGGTAGTATGCACGTATGTATGTTTGTGTGCGAGTGCATATAATTAGTATTGTGAAAATGCATTTACTAACATTCTGCTGTAGCTCTTTATGTCATATAGAAACTCAATGTCTTCATTCATTTTGTTTTGCTTTGTATAATCGCTGTTAAAATGTTTTTGGTTTTATTTTTTCTTACTAAATTAAAAAATTTTCCTTTTCACTATCTAAATATAATATGATTATGTGTAATGTTGCTTTCTACATGGGATAAACTCCTTTGGTTTTTTTAATTCTTATCAATTTCCACATTTGAAGGATTATGTTTGCTGCTTCTAGTCAATTTTTCAGCGTATTCTATTTTGAGTTCATTGTGCTTTCACTTTGTATGTACTCGTATAATACAACTCCCCTATAACGCGATATTTACTATGTTTCAAGGAAGTTCCGCAATGTTGTACGAACTGCGGAAAAATTATTTGAGTAAAAGTCTTATTACACCCTTCACTGAAAGTAAAAAAGGCGCATTATAAATTTTTCATTCCATTTGTAATTTCTAATATTATGAATATTTATGTGAAACTACTTCCGAAAGACTGGTGCAAAATTTCATTGAAATTGGATCCACTAATTAAAGAATATTTAAAGAATATCCCAACCGAAGTTGTTTTCTGTGCGAACTTTTGTTAAATGTTGGTGGTGTTTGAAACATTGGCATTGCCGTTGGCAATTCAAATAATTATTTGGTTGTGGTTAGTCTTTTATATCTAGCGAACACAACAAAAAAATTAATTTAGTTGAGACGTATGTCGAAATGTATTCCCAGTTTTCAGATGTTTCCATCAACTGGATCAACAAATCTCGCTTTTTAATTGTCGTTCTATGTTTGTGCTTGGGACTTTAAATTTAAGGCAGATGAAAAACACATTTTCGGCGTCCTCACCCACATTGTAACAGTTCTGCTAGATTTACGTACTACATATTCAAATGATAAGCGGCTATTAATTACAACTTACATGTTTTAGATTGTCTTGTAGTCCGCTAGGCATAGATTTATGGAAGCTAATCACGATTGCACTATATTCTGACGCTCGCATTTTTAATAATACCAGTTTCGATACGATACCAAGAGGGTGGTTATTTTGCCTTAGGTGGTAAAACCAGTGTCTGCCTTTTCCATATTGATGCAAAAATAGAATAATCGAAACAGTTGTCAAAAAGGTGCACTAAGTGCACAACGTTTTGAATTCCATCAAGATCTGATGGCTTCCTGTTCAGCAATCCAACCAAAGCCTGTTAGACATCCTCGCGTGTGGATTATATTGATAAGATCTCCTAACCGCCATGTTTCATGTAATACTACCTGTAGAGGAAAAAGGCATAAAACAATAACGGGATCTATTGGTGTCGCTGTATTATAGATTAACTCAAAAGCTCATAAAGCATTCCTTTATATTCTCCATAATGACAATCTTTCCAGATATCGGGTTGGCCCCTAGACCTACGAGTTCTTACGCACTTCTGTCTTATTTTCGTTCCACTAATATACCGGATCTTTGCTATATTCTAGATATCTTCTCCTCATCGACATGTCAGAAGTATCTGGAACTTTCCAAAAAAGATTCCAGCAGCTTCATCTTGAAGCCCAGCTATTTCTTCTTCACTTAAACAGACCCGAAACATTTTATAGTCAAAAATGCTACTCTTCCAGCCTTGTGCGGTACCGACTTTTAAAATTGTGCTCTATATTCTCGAACAAAATGGCCTTGTGATATCGCTATTAGTGTAGATCCCATTAACACTCCACCAACGCAAACGAATTCAATCCTTTTACACTACAATTTGTCCGTGGGCAACCCAATTCAATTAAAACCTCCCATGCCTAGCCGCATCTACCAAAATTCTGTGTAGTACATCTGTGAACTCGTCAGTACTATATCAAGAGGGAATATAACAACTTTATATAGTCCAGCCAGATATGCTCAGCCATACAAAGCCAGTGGCCGTAAATTTTTCTAAAATTAAGAAACAGGTGATCCAATTTCATCTAACAGCTTTGCATACAATATGAAAAAATTAAGTGAACTAGTTTCTTATTCATTGTAGAGGAACCCATATTATAGAAAGGTTACCTGTACTTTATCATGGAAGGAAAAGGAATAGTTCAAAACCTTTTTAATTTTAATATTTTAAGTATTTGTTTATTTAATCATGTACTCGTACAAGGGGTTCTTATTATTTTTTTTTGTGTTGATTTGTTTCATTTGAATACAGCAATTTCCTTATTAGATACAAGAAAAATACAATCTAAATTGTGGGTGTCTGTCTAAAAATTAAAATAATTTATGTGTCCTGAAATTGTTTTAGTAATAAAAAATAAGGAATGCATGCCTTATCTATAAGTTTGTGTTTAACATAATTTCATGTGATTGTACTACTCTCATGGGGAAAATAAAAAAAGCATTCAAAGTATTTTTTAAGCAATTAATGAAATTAATCTTATTTAAAAAAGTAAATTATGAGTGTCAGAGTCCAATGTTATCATAAATTTAAAATATGTATACGGACACATGTTAGTACATTTTTACTATTTTAGTATAAATTTACATGATAAAAGGTATTTATTCTTTTTTTTGTCTATTTAAAAAACTAAAGCTTTTTTTTTATCAAGAAAAAAAAAAGAAATATTAAAAAAAAATTATTAATTAATTAATTTCAAAAGTAAATTTTTTTAAACTGGATGTGAAATTTATGTTTTAAATCATTTTTCTTTTTACTTTACTTAGAAGACCTACAGAAAAGTTCCTGTCTTCAGTTTGCTATTGAAATTCAGCCTAATCAGTCCATAAATTGCTGCGCTTTGAGATCTGAAGTTCGACTACCTCTATTTTTTGACCATTTTTGGAATACGTTTTGCGTAATTTCTCTAAACAACAAAACGGATAAAAGAATGTGATACGTTGCTTTATCAGAAATAATAGTCATAAATTTTTTAGCTGTACATGTACGTAATGTTTTGCGCAAACACAAAACCAGGTATTCGGTCAAATACAAACTTGTGTATGAATGCTTGCATTCTGTGCGTGGTGATAGCACTACACAGTAACAGATGACACTACAGTGTAACAGAATTGTAAAGTCTAATTCAAAGAAATTTTTTTTGATTTTTGCCGTTAATTTTAAATTCTTTATTTGGTATTAAATGTTTAATTAAATGTTTGTTTTAAAAATTGTGTGCAAAATTAAAGTAAATAATATTCATTCTCCATTTCTATTGGAATAGAATTTATTTATTTATTATTTTTAAAAATTGAGTGCCTGTAGAAATTTTATTGCTTTTAAAAATAATTTTCTCAATATGGATTTTTTCTTAGAACTCCTTAGTTTTAGTTTATTGAATTAAAACTAATCATTTATTTGGCGTTAATAAAAAAAATAGGTATTCAAATTTTTGTCATATATTTATTTTTATTATTATATAACTTTTTATTTATATGCTTGTTTGATTTTTTTTATTGAAACGTCTAGTTTATTAAGCTTAAGGGCGATATTTCACTACAATAATAAATAAATAAATTTTTATAGTAAACTAGCCGTTTCAATTATATAATTTTTTTTTAAGTATTTAAGAAGAATGTGAAAAATTAAAAATACGAACATTTGACTAACACAGTAAAGGGTATATAAGATTCTTCACAGCCGAATTTAACACGAGATGTTTTTTATATGTGTATTTTAATTCTGTCAAAATTTTTTTATTTTATAGAAGATTTATAATTTTTTGTCACAATACGTCTGACATAGACTCTGTTTTTTTATAACAGCTGATCTACTCAAAAATATTAAAATTTTGTGAAGTTGATTTGCTTATTATTTTTTAAGAATTTGTGTTTAAATAAAATAAAATAAACTGAAATTAAAAAAATAAGCAAATAAGTAGCCTCCTTCGTTTGAGAAATTGCTTATAGCCGCCGAAAATATTTTTCTTTGCGTTATTGTAGTGGTGGCAAGACATCTAGTTTTTTTCTTTTTAAGTTATAAAGTGATAAGTTCATACAAGAAATTGTTTATTCTTTGCTTTAAGATTATTAAAAAAGCAAAACTAGTTAAAAAAATTTAATATATTTTTCTTGCAAATTTTTTTTATTCAACCGGCTAATAATTATTGTACGGCGACGAATATTTCTACAAAGCGTCGACATTTAAAACATATGACTGTACAAGAGAAAATAGAACAGAGAGCAGAAGCAATGATTTTGAGGGCACACACGACATGTTTCTGTTTCACAAGGTAAAAGTTGACAAATACAGGGTAAAGCCTAGGAATCACTATCCTACTTAGTCGTACGATCTGTCTAAAAACGCATGTGTGCTAAAAACGTATGATAGTGTGTATTGAAAAAGCATGTGTGTGACAGACTTTTTGACAGGTCTGTCCGATTTTTTAATGTTATGAAAATTTTCATAAAATAAATTTTATCTGTGTGATCAGAGTTGCATTTTCTATGTTCAAGGCAGAAAGATAGCAACAATACCAAACTATTAGGTTATTTTTCATTGTACATATTTGTAAAAAAAAAATTTTGCGGCAAAGAAGAAAATGAATACTTTTAAAAGTATTAAGCTGAGTAAACATATGTTTTTGCATCTTTTTTTGTATAATAGTGTGGCATAAAGTTCCCCATTTTAAAGCGATGGGGCTACGTTTCTAACTAAGCCACTTCGGACTGTCGTTCAACTTCCTAATTCGCCTAATAACTTTCATTTTCATCTCCAACGTCATGCTTTTTCTAGATTGGTTCAATTGATTTTTTTTATTTAATAAATTCTATTTATTTAATCAAAACTAGCGAGGTCTATGAACAGTTTAACACAAAATTTCACATTTTGGGATTAACCGAATTAAAATTAATTTTCATATTTTTTTTTTCTTTTCAAAAAACAAGGATTTGAAGAACGTTTTATCAATTTTCAAATAAAAAGAAAACTTTTTAAAAAAACGTTTTAAAATTAAAATATTTTTTTCTTTTTAAAATTCAAATTAGCACTATAGCGAAACAGCGCTAAAAGAGGTAGCGTTAATCGAGGTATGCCTGTACATATCTTATCCTTTATTTGCTCGACTTTTTAAAAAGTGCCAATATACAGTGAAGGATTTTTAAGAAGACGAATACACTTTAGTTTTTGTTGCTGTGATTGTTACTTTTAAAGATAAATGGGGTTAAAAAAAACGTACCAACATTAGTGCTTTACCCTTTTTATCCCTCCAATGTACAAATACCCATCTGCTTAGATTTTTAGTAGAATATTTTCTAGTTTGAATTTTGGCTCTATCTGTAGTAGCTCCGGAAATATCAGAAGTCCGATTTTATCCGTTTTTACCCACTTAATATTCGAAAAATCCTTCTTATTCGTCCTACACATTGTGAGAGAACCCTGCTCACTGAATTTCAAGTCACTAATTTTAGCCATTTGGGCTTGTTAAGTTAGTCAGTTAGTAACGTTACTATTTTATATGTATGAATTAATTAACCGGACGGGCTTAAGTGAAGAGAATCAAAATGTTTAGAATATTATATAAATATAATACTGCAGGGCGAGAATCTCGTTCTCGTCTTAGCAATTTCTACATTAGCCAGTCGATGACAGAGTCATACTTCTAACCTGGTTGCCAAATTTACACTGACCCGTTGCCATTTAATGCTCAGTATCCATAGTGAAAGTAATTGAAATTTCTATTCAAAAACAGTAGATAAATGAGTATTCAATATTAGTTCCAGAGCAACTTGGGCTGTCAGTAGTTCACAGGAGAGCTTTTGGTATTATGTATCACAAAAGGGGCTTTGCCTTTGTCACCTCATTCTTTAAGTGACCAGGTCTGTTAGCTTTTGTGTATTGTTTTTCCATACAATTATGCGAATGAACCTTATTTCTTAGGTACTCGTATGTTTGTACGTATCACATGCTTTGTGAGAAGTCACTCAGTTTCATTTTTGTTTATTTTTATTTTTTGCTTGAGGAACTAAATAAAAGTAACCAAAATCAAAATTATAATTACATAAACAGAGACTAACATAAAAAACATTTACTTTCAAAAAGCAGATGTTTCTTTCTTTCAAAAAAAAAAAAAAAAAAAACATTTTGTGGCCACCATCCATCCATCTATCCTTATAAGAAATGATACCAAAAATATTTAAAAGTATACACGTTTTTTTGTTATTTAACATTCAAAAATGTTCCATTCAATATTCGAACTATAAGAAAACATTTGTGTACAGTCAACAGTTGTTTGGTGAACGCATTCAAAAGAAACATCATCAGCAGATCGGTCGTAGAGTCGCACTCACACCCTGATAAAATGTGAATTCAGTGGTTGTGTGTAGTAGGTAAACAGGTTCTATATACAGTAGAGTGTTGGCGGCTTACTTACGAAGGTTTTGCATGTAAAGGATCGCCAGGATACGTACAGTGATCACCGATCATTGACAATGACAAGGTGGTAGTTTTTATTCTCTTTTATTTCGTTTTAATTTTTTTTTATTCATTTGCTGTTTTCATCTGTCTTGGGTCTTGTTTTTTTGTTATTTTAAAAGACAGATGCTTTTTCAAAAATAATTTAATTTCTTGCTGCTTTCTCATTCGAAATAAAGTGCATCGAGCCTACTTTTGTACGCAAAGAGTCACTCACGCACTCAGTTCATGACTATTTTTACATGTTCTGCATCACTTTTAGAAAAAAAAAAATTTGAAAAAGGTATTATATCTTTATAAATAGGAAAAAGGAAGAAAAAAAGACAGCATCCTGCTCAAATAGAAACGTATTTTCAAAATAAAACTTATGACGGCATAGCATCTGTTCTAGGTGTCTGATAACGGCTGCAAGCATCTATACAAACAATTTACGTTATTAAACTTTATGATTGTTATGTTTTTGGAACTAAAATCCTTATAAATATAGTTTATTTCCAAAAATAAAAAAGGCGCTCCTTAAAAGCATTACACAGATCTTGTTTGAAGTTGTTTTTTATGCTTTTACGCAAGTTTGATTATTTATTTCGTTTAGTTCAACAATTCCTTTTTTTTAATTTAACAACTTTTTTCAATACGTGCTTTATATACGATGTAGTCTTGTTTATTTGAGCTATTCATTCAGTTTTCGAAATAACTGATCGTTTTAAAAAAACAAGTGAAATTCGGCTCAGCCTTCACTGTAGTAGTCAAATATTATATTTATTACATATTAATTTTGCACATTCTTCTTAAATATTAAAAAAAAAATTATAAAAAAGATTTACAAAAAAATACGTTCCTGAGATTCTTATTTTTAAAGGCAATAAAATGCAATAAATTTTATTTAATTTAACTTAAAAAAATTGCAAAACTTTTCTTAAGCCAAACATAAAGCCGAAATAAGTATTTGATTTCAGATAAAGAATTTTAAATTAACGGCAAAAATCAAAAACTGTCTTTCAATAACATTTCTGTATTCGTAGTTTTATTACACACAATGCATTTAAAAGTTTCCATTAATCATTAGCAAAATATTAATATTATTTAATAGTTTTTTTTTTAATAAACAACATAAAATTTTCTTTTTAATTGAAAAAAAATTTTAAGCTTTTTGTAATATTTTCTATTTATCTTATCCAGAAATTGTTTTGGTTTTTAAATTTATTCTTTTACTCATGATGTTCTCATGAGTATTGAAGGGGATAGCATATCTATATGGACCATTTCGTCAGACGCTACTCTGATTCCTCACTAGATTACTCCCAACGTTTCTTGCAAACATTAGAACCTTTATATTGTAAAAGCAATTGACTAAATAAATTCCAAATAGAAATTATTACTTATACAAATGAGGAGTCGCAGAACAAGACGTGCCTTTTTGATTATTTTAAAATGTTGGAAAATCAAAGATTATTTTTTTCATCCGATTATTTTATAGCATGAACCCAGAACCTATAACAAGTTCCTTCCTTATTAAAAAATGCATCAGACCACAATAAGTTGCAACAATAAATGTTAAGAATGTATGAAATTACAGGACTTTTAATTTGAAAAAAGCACGTTTTGTTAAAATAAAACAAAAAAAGTACGTTTTGTTTAAAAAAATTCAAAAAAGGGTCGTTTTGGTATGCGAATTTTTGATATGGAAATATTTTTATATAAAATTATTTTTTGTTTCTCGAGCTTGAAGATAAGAGAATTTTCTCTTATTGAAATTAATATAAATTTTTAAACAGAACGATATAAACTTTTGCTGGAAATTCAATAAAAATATCAAAAAATTCAATATATTAATATTTTATTTCAATTAAGAATAAAGTTGTTTTAATTAAATCAATTTCGTTATTCTGAAAAAATTTTAATTTTCAAACTTTTGTCAAAATATCTTCTTCAACACAACTGTATTGGATTTTTTCCTCTCTGTTATTTTCGATATTTTTGGTTTTATTGTAAATAATTTCTTTGTATCATACTAAAGCCTTGTTTTCTATCCAATCATTCCAGAACTGTTTTTCAACAGATTTGGCATCTCTTGTCAGCGTTAATCCAACGGCCTGTTATAACTTTTTTAAGTGAAATTGAAGAATCCATTTTTCTTCGTTTCAAAATGTTTAAATTAGTATTTCGTTCTTCATCTAATTCAATTTAAAAAATTTTAATTTAATTCACAAAAATGTTTGCATTGAAATTTACTATTTTCCGTATGGCTGCAACTTGGTTTATCAAATGTACCGAGACCCTACAAAAAAAAACCATCTTCTTATAGGTATATTCGAAATATATTTACATATTTAAAACAAAATCTATATTTGATATTTTTTTAATTTGTGCTTTTTTCGTGTTCCAGTATTTAAATTTCTAATCGTCTTTTGCAGTCCTAACATCTTTCAAATTTTATTTTTTAGGTTCTATGTTATATTTAATAACTTTCAAATACAAGATAATAATCTAATTATTGCAAATAATAAACAGTATCTATGTATACTAGATTCTAGCATTTCATTTAAAAATCAAACAAGTAATGAAAGTAAGAAATGTTAGTCAATCAACGAAAATTAGTGTTATAACTAGAGATGTGCGCGGTAGTGTTTTTTTTTGCATGATGCTCGCACAAACGACAATCATGCGTCATTCGAGAAAATATCGACATTTTCCCATCTTTAGTTATAGTGAAACAAACAAAAATGAATTGTTATGAAAAAACTACGTTTTGTTAAAATAAAAGAAAAAAAGCACGTTTTGTTCTGCATAAATTTTTTAAATATCAAATTTTTCTATGAAAAGGGAATAAATATTATGCAAATGCGATTTTTTCCAATATAACTTAGCCAAATTACTGCAAATACATCAAAAAAACATTTTCTAAAAAAATTAAATAAAGCACGTTTTGTTCTGCGACTCTTCAAATACAAGTGCTCATTGTAGAGAAACCCTATGTTTTCTTATTATTTTTTATAATTTTGTTTTTGTTTTCCATATACTCTTTAAGGTACTGACTCACTATCCTACACGATCGTATGATTATGTCAAAATAATGTGTGACAGAATTCTGTCCTACTTGACAAAATCGCTTTAAAATGGCGAACTTTATGCCACACTATTATACAAAAAAAGATGCAAAAACATATGTTTACTCAGCTTAATACTTTTAAAAGTATTCATTTTCTTCTTTGCCCCAAAATATTTTTTTTACAAATATGTACTTTGAAAAATAACCTAAAAGTTTGTATAAATGAAACACAAGCTTGGTATAGTTGCTATTTTTCTGCCTTGAACATAGAAAATGCAACTCTGATCGCACAGATAAAATTTATTTTATGAAAATTTTCATAACATTAAAAAATCGGACAGACCCGTCAAAAAGTCTGCTTGTTCAATACACACTATCATACTTTTGTAGCATATATGCGTTTTTAGACAGATCGTACGACTAAGTAGGATAGTGAGTCAGTACCTTTAATCACATTCCGTAATACCCACCTGGCATTCAAATGTAAAAGAGAAGAGAAGAATAAAAATAGAATATAAAGTTTTCAATATTAAAATGTTGGTTGGGAAATTTATTTATTTATTCAGTTCAATGCTTACTGAGTTTTTTGTTTGAATCTTTTTGTAACTATTGATTAATAATTCTTATTTAGTCAATTGCTTTTACAATATAAAAGTTCTAATGTTTGCAAGAAACGTTGGGAGTAATCTAGTGAGGAATCAGAGTAGCGTCTGACGAAATAATTTGATAAATTTTAAGCTTTTTTGTTTACAATTTGTTTATTTTGAATATGTGTGTGTGTGTTTTATATTTTTCTTCCCAACCAACGTTGTCAGGAGCTGGAAAAAATAAGCTAATTTGGTCAAAAAAAGGGCTAGAAAAAGCTAAAGCTAAATTCAAAATTTTCTTCATTTTTTATGAGAAGTATAATTATGATTTTTATAAAAAATCAAGTAGAAAACATAAAATATCAAAAACTAAAGAAAATACGGTCGTTTTCCACATGACTTTAAATACTTAAAAGCGAATTCAATTATTTTTTAACTTTAGCTTTACTTTTTTGATTTCATTTCTATTCTAATATTTAACTTGCTTTATCATATTAAAGAGCGAACAACGTCAGCACAACTAAATACTAAATTGATCAGTTAATGATAGTTCTCTGCAGCATTATTAAGCCATTTGGAAAAATGTGTCTTGAAAAATAAAGGCAAAGAATATTTATTTTGGACTCCAAATATGTTTCTTCACTCCTGTCGCTCGACCAATTTGTCAATTTACATCAAAGTTTTGTCGAGCATGATTAGTTTATTTATTCAATATTTCAATCAATACGAGTACGACTTTTCCTGAAAAAATTGTAGTAGCAACTATATTAAACACTATGCAGGCAAAAAAATTTAATTCAATTCAAGTTCGAAGTTTACAGAACATAAAACTCATTTGTGTTCAGGAATTTTCTTTAGCGTTAGTTTGTTTATGTATGATTTGTTTTAATTTTTCCAAAAAAGACTATTTTGAAAAACGAAAAAGGCTACTAAAAAGCTAGAGGCTAAATCATTAATTTTGAGGCCAAATGCGAGAAAAAAAGCTAAATATAGCTTTAAAAAGGCTAAAATGACAACGCTGCTCCCAACACGCAAAGAAAAAAGATGGTTTCATATGGTCACCTCAAACATAGTGTGTTTTCCACAAAAATATTATTATTAATTTTAAGGATCTAAACATTATTCTTATTACGATAAACATGTTTCTAGTTATTTTTAACCATATTATGTTTAGTGTCTTAGATCAACCATATAATTATCATATTATGTTTAAAAAATTTTACTTGAAATCATAAATATGTTCACAGCAAACATAATAATGATAAAGATATGGTTGAATGTTAATTGCTTTCTATTTTGTCTCTTCCGCAACCATATAAATAAATTGAGTATAAAACAAAAACCTAATCGTTCAAACTCAACTGAGCTTTGTGGCTGAAGTGGTTGAGTGGCGAGTTAATGCTTCTTAACTAAGCGTTCGCAAGTTCGAGCCCTGGTAGAGTCAACTAAAATTTAAAAAAATAAAATTAAATCCGATGTATTAGTAATAAATAAATACAAATTGACAGAAAAGAAAAATCAATGGAATAAAAAAACTTTACTTATACAAAAGAATTTAAATAAATTTTTTTTTAAATCATATTAAAATATGTATGTATTAAAAAAAATTTTAAAAAATTTCTTGCCTTGACCGGGGGTTGAACCGCAACATCTGCAGTTGAAAACTATTTTTAATATCTTTGATTTAAAAATATATATGGTTAGAAGCAATCATAAATCTAACCATACTATGTTTCCACCAGAATATGGTTGCCTCAACCATATTTTTTCTTTGCGTGAACAAACCATATAGCAATCAAAATACAATGCAACTTGAGGATAAGCTTATGAATATCAATATCATTTAAAATAAAAATTCTCAAGCATTTTTTAATTATGCTTTAGAAATTTTTATCATCAGAACCTTTTCTAAAATATATTTTGTGAAATATCAAAAACTCAATTTGATAAAAATTTATAATTATAAGAAATCAACATAATGACGAAAATATAACAACTTCTGAATTATATTATGTCTGTAATAAAAGAAATTTTGCTATTCTAGATTAGTCTGAACGGAGCATTCCAAAGGAAAATATAGATGAACAATAGAAAATCTAAGAGTTTATAATTACAGTGTCTTAGGAAGCCACATTGCCTGTTAACTCCTGGAGTTGACTGAAAATGAAATATTTATTATTTTTCAAATAATTAAGAAATTTTATACTTTAAAAATTGTATTTTTTATTTTTCTGTATTAATAAAAAAAATTTAAATGTCTATGGCTACTAAAGTTGCCATTCTTAAAGTCTTTAGCTTATCATATATTTATTTTTTGGTTAAAGTCTGTTTGTAATATCCGTCCGATAACATCCCACTTTTAGTTATTATTTATTTTTCATAATGGCCCTTAATTTTATTTATCTCCTTCTTTTAGGAAAAAAATTTTTAAGGACGAACTATGCTTAGGAAATTAAAAATGATGCTGGAAAGATACTGGAACAATAAAGACAATATTAAGTAAGTTAATTTTTACTTAAGAAGTAATAATTACATTTCTATTTATACTTCATATCATCAAGAATTGAAGCCACCAGAACGCTCTCTCAATTCGTATTAGTATTAAGAAATTGTGTTTATGTATACTAGGGCTGGTCGATTTAAAAATCGCACAAATTACAAGGAAAATCTTATTTTAGGGATTAAAATAAGAAACTTTGCCGAAGGAACCATACCTCTAAAATGTATTTTGATGTCCCGACTTTTGATCCCAATTAGAGTGCCTCAATCGAGTCAAAATGTATGACCGACCCCCACTAACTTTGGAGAGCCGACCCACCTACGCCAGTGACACACCCCCTGGAACCACCCTGGGGGGTTCCCCATACAAACATTCTAAAAAAATCACCATTTTTGGCACTTTACAAGAAAAAATCAGCGAAATGGCTGTTTTTTTTATTTTTGGAGTTTATTTTTCTCTTTAGAAATTTATTTAGTCAGAATGAAATGAAAAAGTGAATTTTACTTAGTAATAGAAAAGAAAATAAAAAAAAATTATTGACCCTTCCGGTCAAAAGTCGAGACATCAAAATACATTGTAGAGGTATGGTTCCTTCTTCTTATTTTGATCCCTAGAATACGATTTTCCTTGTAATTTGAGCAATTTTTTGAATCCTTACAAATCGACCCACCCTAATAAACCTTAACAAATATGTGAATTTAAATCTATCTATCTTCTTATTTTCCACTTTTGCTTATGAAAAAAATAAAATATAAATTTTTTTCTATATAAAAGTTAATATAATATTGCTTTTGTAAGCTTATTCTACAATTACAATAAGCTTAAGTAAGCTTGGTTAATTATTCTACAATTGTTACGATATAGTTTTTCAATACGTTCTAAAACATTTTCCAAGCATCAGGCTTACATATGTATATTTGTAAGCTTATTTTAATATTTTTATACCCTTCACAAAAAGTGTCCTTTCGTGTAATTTCTACACCGTATATATTCTGGATGCTTATAAATAGCGGAGTCGATTTAGTCATGTCCGTCTGTCCGTGTGGATGTTGAAATAAACTTTTTGAAGTCTCTAGATGATCTATAGAAAAATTTAGATTGTCAATTTGTTGGAAGTTCCCGTCTTCAGTTTGCTATTGAAATTCAGCGCAATCGGTTTAAAAATGGCTGCGCTATGAGTTCTGAAGTGCAACAATCTCTATTTTTGACCATTTTTGGAAATAACAGCCAAAATGTTAATCGGTCCACAAGTGGCCGAGAAAAATCAAAAATACAACCAAAATTTTAGATTTTCATCAATTTTTTCTTTGTTTTTTTTAATGGAAATTTGTAAGCTGTGCATGAGCATAATGTGCACACAAACACAAAACCAGTTAGTCAGTCTTGTACAAACTTGTGTTTATATGCGCGTATTCTCTGTGTAGTGATAGCACTACACAGTAAAAGATGGTACTACAGTGTAACAGAACTAACGGGTGACCCAAATAAGACCAGCTGATGTGAAACACAAATAACTTTTTTATTTTTTAACATAATTTATTTTTTCTTTTTGCAGATTATAACTGAACTCTTGGAAATTTAAAATGAATACGTGAATTATCGATTTTTACTATTCTTTTCAACAATCAATTGTTCTGACGCAGCGAAATTATCGCCGTTTTGAGGAACTGGGTTCAGTTGCCGACCGTCCAGGAAGAGGTGTTCATCGAAATATTAGTACTGAAGACAACGTGGAAGCTGTGCAGCAGAGTGTTGCAAATGATCCATCTGTCTCAACTCGTCGCCGTTCCGGCCAATTGAGTATACCCAGAACAACATTACAGAGAATTTTAAAGCTGGATCTTAAGATGTATCTATACAAAGTTCAAATTGTGCAACAGCTTCTACCGCAAGACCCCCAACAACGGCTACAATACGCTATTCGCTTTACACAATTAGCCACACAAAATGATTTTTTAAATTATCTTTTGATGACGGATGAAGCGCATTTCGATTTAAGTGGTTATGTGAATAAACAAAACTGTAGGTTGTGGTGCACCGAAAATCCAAGGGCAATACATCAGCATCAGTCACAGCCAATCAGATGCACTGTTTGGTGCGGTTTTATGGCCACAAAAATCATCGGTCCATATTTCTTTGAGAATGAGGATTAAAACGCCAGAAACGGTCTCCGGGGCTTCTTACAGAACAATGATCGACAACTTTTTGCGGCCAATGGTGGAGCAACATCCTAATTTGTGGTTTCAACAAGATGGAGCTACTGCGCATACTGCTAGGCAAACTATGGACATATTGCGTGAAATTTTTGGTCAACGCATAATTTCAAAAAATTCAGATTTCCCTTGGCCTTCTCGTTCACCAGATTTAACTGCGTCCGATTTTTTTAATGGGGTTGTATGTTAACAAACCACAGACACTTGGACAGCTCAAGCAGAATATTCGAGACGAAATACGGCGCCTGCAACCAGAAACATTACGCCGTGTAATGCAAAATGCGCCAAAAAGAGCCTGTATCGAGAAAAATGGTGGTCATTTGCCTGATGTCATATGTCACACATAGTCACGTTAAATTTCCATAAAATGTATTTAACATATAAAAATAAATCATTTAAAAAAAACCGTTATTACAAGAGTTATACGTGTTTAACATCACTAGGTCTCATTTGGGCCACCCTGTATGAAATCTAAAATGTTTAATTAAATGTTTGTTTTAAAAATTGTTTGCAAAATTAAATTAAATTATATTTTTTGCATTCCTATTGGATACCTTTCTTACAATTTATTTTTTTTAAAATTGAGTGCCTGCAGACATTTTATAGCTTTTAAAAATAAAGTTCTCAGAAAAGTTTTTTTCGTAGTTTTAGGTTCTTAAACTAAAATTAATTATTTATTTTTTTGTTGAAAAGTGTAGTTTATTAAGCTTAAGGGAGACATTTTGCTACAATATTAAATAATAAATAAATAAATTTTAACAATACGACTTCAAGTATAATAAACTATCCGTTTCAATTAAATAATTTTTTTAAATTATGTTTTTGTATGTATTATTATTCGCGCTTTTTAGTTCACTATTTGTACCTATTTTTATTAATATTTCCATGTAATTCCCTATTATTGAAGGTACATAACATTTTTATTTGTTATTTAATTTCTGATAATTTGATATTATTTGAAATGCAGAAAAATTGAGTTTAACCCCAGACACCGGTTTGGTTAGCGATCAATTTCGGAGAAATCCTTTTCTCCTCATCAGCATCATCTGTATCACCAACTTTGGGATGCGAGTGTCTCAGTGTCTGGGGCTTTTTTTTAATATTTTAAGTAAAAATTTTAATAAAGCAGCAGAAGTAGACACTGACCCTTTTTAAAATTAAACTGTATCATTAAGTTGAATGTCCATCTTTTCTCTAATAACACTGCTCAGCAGCAAAATCCTCCTTTACATAAAACTATGAGGACTATATGGATTTTGATGCTCTCAACTCAAATCCGTTTTTGGTTTTTCTCTTTCGTTGCTATAGGAACAATGAGAATTGTGGGCGTTGTAAGGCATTGAAGTATTCGAATGAACCTGCTGGATTGTGTTACACAAGTGCCACCAGAAAAAGTGATCATTCAAAAATACGTTCGTTTCTTCTCTTTTTAAGTGTTTTTTTTTTTTGCATTTTAATATAAATAAAATTTGAAGACCGGCTAGTAATTTATATAAAATCTTGTACCTGTAAAATCAAAAACCATTTGAAACACTTTTTTTTAATTTTTCCTAACAGGTGGCGCAAAAGTAATCCTCCTATCAGAAAATGCTATAAATCTTGCGATTAGCCCCTAATGTCAGTTCTGTTTTGACATTTGTGTAGTAAACACATGCGAAATACACGTTAATAAACAATGTTACGCTACACTGGTCTAGAACGCGGAATATTGGTGACTATTTATTTGACCAATAATCGGTCGGTGACTTTGGCACAACGTGAATTTCGTCGCAGATTTCCTGGCCGTCCAACGCCTACTGGTGAAACACTGCGACGTTTAGCCGCTCGCCTCGAAGAGACTGGCACAACACGAGATGCTGCCAGGCGTGGCAGACCCCGGAGTAGCCATTCTTCAGAGAATATTGCAGCTGTAGCCGAGGATGTCATGGAAACCCCATCGACATCGACCAGACGACGTGCGACGCAAATGGGTATCAGTCGACGGTCTTTACAGCGAATTTTGGTACAAGATTTGAAGATGTTTCCGTACAAAGTCCAGTCGGTGCATCAGCTGTTAGCTGCTGACCGCCAATCGCATCTAACATACGCTCAAGCCATCTTTAATCACCACCAAGAGGAAGATGATTTTTCATCAAAAATAATCATGAGTGATGAGGCTCATTTCCATCTTAGCGGGTACGTAAATAAGCAAAATTTACGCTTCTGGGGCACTGAAAATCGGCGTGTAACCCACGAAGAGCCATTACACCCGCTCAAAGTCACTGTATGGTGTGCTGTTTTCGCTGGAGGAGTCATCGGACCTTTTTTCTTCGAAGACTTCGCGGGCCAAACGGTTACTGTGAATGGTGAGCGCTACAGAGCAATGATCAACGAGTTGTTTTTGCCACAACTTGATGAATTGGGATTGGAAAACATGTGGTTCCAACAGGACGGTGCAACGGTACACACTGCATGTGCCACAACTGATATGCTGAAGGATGCATTTCCCGGGCGCCTAATCTCCCGTTTTGGCGATTTGCACTGGCCAGCAAGATCGCCTGATTTGACCGCTGCAGACTTCTTTTTGTGGGGCTTTTTGAAGTCGCGGGTTTATGTCAACAAGCCTCAGACTCTTGCAGCTCTTAAAGACAATATCCGTCAAGAATGTGAGGACCTATCGCCGGAAGTTTTGCCCAAAGTGATGGAAAATGCCATAAAAAGGGCTCAAATGACAATCAAATGTGGCGGCGGCCATTTACATGACATCATATTCTCGACTTGATGTAAAAAAATTAAAAGACCAAATAAAAATAATCCACAAGAAGAATCAAAGTTTTTTATTCTTTTTTTTAAAGTACAGCCAAAAAACATCAGAAGGTTATTTTTGCGCCACCTGTTATTTGCTATTTAGCTATTTAAAAGAATTTAGAAGGGTTATCCGTCTATCTTTCTCCTTCACTATAATTTGAATCCTTGATGGTACACTTCGAATAATTTAAATTAAATTTTTTACTTTTATTAACTTAAATTCTCTCATACTGTTTTGTGTTAATTGATTCTTTAGTTTGGCCTTGAGGCTTTTTTCTACTTTTTATGGCCATAAGACAAAAATTATTTATACGCTTGTTGTCTACCACTTATTTATTGTCTATTCAAATAGCCAACGGTCTAAGATTGTGTTAAGGTACTTTCTAAGTAATAAGACATCGTAAATATGTATGATGTTCATGTGCATGTACACAAGTATGTACACGCAAAGAAAAAAGATGGTTGAATGTGGTCACTGCAAACATAATTTATTCTTCACAAATATATTATTATTAATTTCAAGCATCTAAACATTATTATGATCACGATAAACATGTTTCTAGTGATTTTTAACCATATTATGTTTAGCGTCTTAGATCAACCATATAATTGTCGAATTATTTTCGATAAAATTTTACTTGAAACCATAAATATGTTCATAGCAAAAATAATGATGAGAGAAATATAGTTGAAAGTAAGTTGGTTTCTATTTTGTCCCTTCCGCAACCATATAAATAAAGTGAGGATAAAATAAAAACTTAATCATTCAAACTCAACTGAGCCACAAAGGCTGAAGTGACGAATTAATGTTTCTTAACTAAATATTCCAAAGTTCGAATCCTGGTAGTCAAATAAAATTAAAAAAATAAAAAATAAATGCAAACCCGCTGTATTATACTATAATAAATAAATATAAATTAATAGAAACGTAAAAGTTGGTGGAATATAAAATTTTTTTTATACATACAAAAAATTTAAATTAAAACTTTTTTAAATATTTATGTGACATATTAAAAAATATTATTTTAGCCTTGATCGGGGGTTGAATCCCCCGTATTTTTAATATCTTTGGTTAGATGCAATCATAAATCTAACCATAATATGTTTCCACCAGAATCTGATTGCGTCAACCATATTTTTTCTTTGCGTGTACATACAAAGTCATTGTGCAAAAAGAATTTTCAAACGAATTGTTGCAACTGAGTGAAAAGTAAATTGAAATCTGATTACTAATTTCTCTCGAGGAAATAGTTGTAACCTTGCAATCAAGCTATTTTAAATGTGTGCACATATTTACATACTACATGAATAATATGTAAAAATTTAAATATGCCGCCATTTTATTGAAGATTTAGTTAGTATGAAAAGACCAGTCATGAATATCCTTCGGCTCCGTTTACACTGAGATAATTAAAAAACATGTTTCCTTGTTGCGTTGTCTGTTTAAACAATAATATTTAATTTTTTTTTAATTATAGGTACTCTTTTTTAAAACGCATTATAACATAATATATATATATATATATGTATGTATGTACATTTTATAACATAAATAAATAGGTATGTATATATACATATACGTTTATATATAGAGACAATTTATTTTAATTGAATTAACTATAGTGGGAAATAAAAATAAACGGAAGGTGCTCTTGTTTATAGATTTTCATAAAATTGCTCAAAACTTTTATTTTTATTAAATTTAATTTAAATACCAGGACTGAAATTATGGCAAATTACAGTTTTACACATTGATTTTAAGTCGTGTCCTTTGTAATATATGTATGTATGTATCTTTTTCATTTATCGTTTTATAGTTAAAGACTTGTTTATATAATAATCTTACTGAACAAGACAACCGAAAATAGAAAAGCCATACCTTCACTTATTACATGCGATTAGGTCATGACTTTGAGAATACTTGTTTTTATTTTGTGGCTTTCTAGTTAATTGCGGAGATATATAAAGTCGTCAAGGACTCTCATGTCTTCAAATCATCTTGTAACTGCTTTAATTGCCTCAATTCACATGCACAAATAAATCAACAGCCATATTCGAAACATGACGATAGTAGCTGGCTAACCACGTGTTACTTAGAATACTAATTTGCGATAGCAGGTAGTTAGCATAAAGTATAAACAATTTTCGGCACGGCATGATGAGAGAGAATGAAAATATCAAAAAATATTTAAAGCCATCATGCGCAGCATGCCAAATAACAATTTTTCGCTATTACACGAGCATGATAACATTTCAAGTGTCAATTAGAATATCAACTCTGCATTTGCGAAATCACCTGTATTTTAGACATTTGTATTATACGAGCATGTTCTGTATTCCACACGGATTTGAAAAAATGTGGAATTAATTTTATTCTTCTTATTAAATGAGAGCTTTTATGTTTTTTTGAATTCTACCGATAATTTCTTACCCAAAATAAAGCAATAAAAAAATTTTAAAAATCTTTAAATGGACCACAGTATGAGTTGCAGAATTTTTCAATTCCGAATAAAATAATATTCTAATTCGGAATAAGTATCTACGTATATAAATATATTTTTGGAAATCTTTTTTTTATTTTACTTATTTATGCAGCTTAGCTCTTTATTTAATAACTTTCGGAAATATTTTTTAATTTTTTTTTTGACTTGGTAGCGCTGCTTGACAGATCGCTAGAAGGTAGCTGAAGGTATAGACTATCGGCCAAATTCATAAAAAAAACATTTTTGTTTAATAATGACTTCTTAGTTCAGAGTATGCATTTCGAATAAACTCTGTGCTAACGAGCTGTCATCTTTTTGAAATGAATAAGTCTGTAAGATTCTTTCTAATTGAATTTTACATTCTTTACATTAAATGTTCGAATTGTTAAGAAAAATATTCATACTATGATGAGTATAATTATTTTCGTAAATGTAAAACTGTTTCATTTTTATTCTGTAACACAAGCGACCAAGTCGTCTAGAATATTTTGTATGGCAAAAACACTTCCAATTCATATAAAATTTCTAGATAAATTGATCGCCTGTGTTACAGAAACAGCACATAAGACGCATCCTGCTTAGTATTTGATACGAGTAGCATATACTATCATTTATTCCTCGGAAATGTTTATGCTAATTACTAATACAATTTTCGGCTTAAAGTTTTATGATTTGAGCAAGTTTTTTTTTTACCAAAAGCTATATTTATTATTGAATTATTTTTAAAAGTTTTCCTGTCACTTTTATTTCTCACTGTACATTTTATATTTGCGCAATGAAATACTATAGAATAGGTATGCCTTTTTTAAAACTGATTACGAGTGTTGTTGCTTTAATATGTAGATAATCAATCAACCAACTCAACATCTTAAGACTCTTCATTATCACCACTTTCATCCTCAACTAATTCTTCTTCCATTATAGGATGGTTATCACTCTTTTTACGTCCTATAAAACGTTGAAATACTGTACGACTATTGGAGCCACCAGCTTCTAGAAGAAAATCAAAATCATCTGCTGTAACGGCCCAGGGTGATTTTTTTATTTCTGTATTTGATGACATTAACATGGAATAGGTCGAACAGACAGCACCCTCTTTGCTATGGTGTATACCATAGCCAAAGTATACCAGCATACCCAGTGATACCCAAATAAAGAAACGTAGCCATGTTAAAAAGCTTAAATGAACCATTAAAGCTATATTACAAAAAATGCTACAAGCTGGCAACAAGGGCACAAAAGGTACTTTGAAATTAAGATCTCGAGTATTTTGATGATGCACCGATATGACAAATATACAAGATAATATTATGAATAACAAAAAGCCATACATTAAGAAAGCCACCCAGGAAGTAACAATTTGACTTTCCAACCAGGAAGTTTTTAATTGAAAACATAAAGCAAAACTTAAAGCAGTGAATAATAGAACACCTGCCGAAACAGCAGTGCCTGGTTCAAAGCGTCCCAAAAGAGGATCCAACCATTTATAGTTGGATTTAAGGCGACCGGCGGACATGCCTTCTATTAAATCACTGGTGGGAGAGGCCGTATCAATGCTATATTGGGAAGTATTATCAATTTCATCATCTTCATTTTCTGGTGTATCTGGTGCATAAATAGGGTTTTCCAAAATGGGCAAAGGTTGATAACGTAAAATAATAACGCTGACTGATACAATGGTGTAGGCCAATAGCGTACCAATAGACATGAACTCTACCAAATTCCGTAAGTCAAATACCAAAGCCAATAGTGCACTGGATATGCCAGAAATGGCTAGATTTAACACCGGCACTTGGGTCACACTGTTTACTTTTCCAAAACAACTAAATAACAAACCATCAGACGCCATGGCATACATGCAGCGTGGTAGTGCAAATAGAGAACCCAATAGGGTAGTAGTCATGCCACATAAAGCTCCCACTGTTATGACATACTTTGCCCAAGGTAAACCCAGTTGGCCAAAAGCCTCAGGTAAGGAAGCTGCAGGATTTATATCATTTGTGGGTATCATTAGTGTGAGTGCAGCACTGACCAATATATAACCAGCCGAAACAGCGCTTAAAGACAGCAGTGTTGCCAAAGGTATAGAGGCGGATGGATTTTTTGCCTCCTCACCTGCCGTAGCAATAGAATCAAATCCTACAAAAGCATAAAAACAAGTTGCTGCACCAGCAATTACTCCACTGAAGCCATATGGCAGAAACCCTCCTTCGGCTTGAGACCAATTCCTGGCATCGGCATACCAGAATCCTACACATATAACCAATACCATGACTGCTATATTTACCACTGTCAAAATGCTATTAATTAAAGCGGTGGCTTTTACACCGACCGCCAACGCCAGAGCATATAAAATACAAACAAGAAAAGCTAAAATATCTGGGTATCGTGCAAACAGTTGTGGTTTCTCTAATTCACCTAATGCAGATAACGTTGCATTTTCAATCCAGCCTCCTAGCAGAGAGTCAACATAGCCACTCCAGGCTCTGGCAACTGAGGCAGCACCAAGCATATGTTCCAACAAAATATTCCAGCCAATAATGAAAGCCCAAAATTCTCCTATAGAAATATAGGTGTACACATAAGCCGAGCCTGCTTTAGGAACACGAGTACCAAATTCCGCATAACAAATGGCAGCCAGCATTGAAACTATTCCAGCTAATACAAACGAAACAATAACACCAGGACCAGCAATATCTTTAGCCACAGTACCAGTTAAAACGTAAATGCCAGCACCCACCATATGGCCAATACCTAAAACAAAACCCAAATTTTGTTTTATATTCGTCATTTCTTTTTATTTTTTTAGTTACCCAATAATGTTATATCAAAGGTGTTTAAGCAACGTTTTAATGGCGTCTCCATTGCATCGATGGGTAAAGGTTTGGTACGATTCATTTTACCACACAGGCCAGACATAACATGACCCAATATAATGCGCCTTGTACCAGGCATAATTACTTTTTATGCTTTAAGTTGAAATGATTGAATTAAATTGATTTAAATAAAGGAAAGAAACGTTGATTAGCTAACATATGTGAACAATTAACAAGTATTGCATACATCCAGGCAGCCGATATTTAAAGCACAAATTAATAAACATTCAAACTAACTAATAACTTTTATATACTCGTATCTATATTATTTTTTCAGTGTGAAAAATTAAATATTCTTTTTATGATTTTTTTAAATATTTTTCTTTCACTTTTTATGAACGTTCACCCACTATAAAGGTTAGTAAGAAATGAAGACGTCAAATGTTTCAATGTCAATAATTGTAAAGCATGCGCAGTAACAATGATGTTATTATGACCAAAAAACCAATATTAAGACTACAGGTCGGCTTTTATCACCAACACACTTGTTGATTGAAATCATAATTACTTTTTAATTTTAATGTAATTCTCTCAATTTCAATTGTGCTATTGATTTTTAATGTAAAAATGTCACAGTTTCATAGAGATAATTAACTGCCAGTCTAGAGGAGCGTAATAAATATTATTATGAAGGTCTTTGTGTATTAAAAACAAAAAACTAGATAAAACACTTTGTATGGGCTCATTATTTGGCACCAACTTATTATTATTCAGCAGTTATACTCTTAAGGTAAGAGCACACTATCGGTGCAAATAGCACAATCTGTAACGATTTTCATCGTGCAATCTCCGTACACAATTTAAAAGTTGGCCCGACATAATATTTATAGTTCATATTATTGTCGCAGATTGTGACAAAATATTTTCGGTTCATGTCGGTTAATATGTGAGAATTATCGGTACGATACATTCACACCATTGTCTTTTACTATGCAAACTCAATTCTTTACATTCCGCGCAAGAGTATTCATAAATTCAAGTGTATGCTTCAACTGCCTGTATGAGCTCATGCGTAGCCTCATTTGCCCATAATAAGGTTATATGGGGCTTTCTTATTTTCTTTGCAGACAATGGTGAAATGACTTCGTCCAAGATGGTAATAAATTCACAATCCAGTTCTTCGGAATCCATTAAATCGTTTTCTAAAAATGGTAATTTAAATATAAAAGATAAATGTTTTTTAATGTTTAATTATCTATTTTGTAGTGATAAATTAAAAAAAGTAAAATTACTCACTTTTTTCCTTTTGAAAATATGTAAACCTTAACACTTTCAATAAACGATATTCACTTAGGCAGACTAGTCAACATTTTATAAATTGTTACGAAAAATCATGTTGTTGTCCCACTGTTATTATTCAATGCTAGATATCGGTGAAAAAATGTTGTAAATAATTATTAGGTATAATTTCGTTTGACGTTACCAAAATATCAACCGGGTATTGATGACCTATGTAAGATATATTGATAAAGGGCATTTTGCTGAAGAAATATTGTGCCGTAAAAGATTAGCAAGCACCACTTCCTCAAAAGATATCTAATATATAAAATTCTCGTGTCACAGTGTTAGTGTTTATACACCTCCGAAAAGGCTTACCCGATTTTGATGAAATATAATATGTACTCGTATATTCAGTAGATATGAGAATAGGTTTATAACAAATTTTTATACCCCTAAGTGAGGGTTGATTCACCGAAAAAAATTTTTTTATTTATTCAACTTAACCAGTTTTGATGAAATAAATAACGTTTGCCGGTCAGCTAGTATATGTATAATAAGTTAAAAAAACACTACTTAGTTGTCAATGATATACCAATGAAAAATATAACATCTTGTGGATCAGATGGCGCCCTTAATATGATGAGCAAGAAAAATGGCTGCTTAAAATTGATGAAAAATACGAATCCAAAAATGATTATTGTACATTGTGTTAATCATAAGGAAAACTTCGTAGCTAAAAATATCTCGCTACATGCAGTAATAAAGTGTGTTAATGCCATTAAAGCTAGTGCCAAAATTGAGCGTATTTTCTAGTTATTTTGTAAAGAACAAAAAGATATCTTTGAAAAACTAAATAAGCAACTTCAAGGACCTAATAAAACACTTGTCGATGCAAAAGCAAAGATACTTAGTTTCATTACCAATATAGAGTTATATCAGAAACATATTAACAACAAAAACTTTGAACATTTTCATTGAGTCCAAAAATGTGAGGTAACTGATGCCGCTTTACTCGTACTTGTTACTGTCAATCATTTGAATATTCGATCCGCTGATTTACAAGAAAAATTTTCTGATTTAAAACAAATTTGATTTCCCAACATGGATGATGCAGCCAATATTAGTGGATTTGTCTGACATATCAAATATGCAGCATCAAGAAGAACTCGCAGAATTGCAAAATGATGAATCAGTAAAAATTTTATTTAATATAAAAGGAGCGATGGCATGACTTTGTGAAGAAACTGATACTAAGTACTCAAAGAAAACTTTTACTACCGTTTCCATTTCCATATTTAGCTGAATGTGGATTTAGTGCTGTAAATGATTTACTGATCTACTTGATATAACACAACGTAGAGACTTGAGATTAAAGCTATGTAAATTAGAATCTAATATAAAATCTCTGTGATTACACTAAATGGATATAGAAAAATCAATATTAAAATTATTTTGGATTTCAGTTTTTCAAAAATAACAACATTACAAAAAGCTCATATAAAGGGTGTCCGAACAAGAACGCAAGATTTAAATTTGGCGCCATTCGAAGTGTCATTGTTTGACATTTGAACAATTATTATTGTTTGCTAGTAGAAGATACGAGGTTAGTAAAAAATTACCATGAACAGCGAAGGGAGCTCGTTAATTGGGTATTGGAGAGATAACATGAAAATGCTGATTTTGCCGATAAAATCATCTTCAGTGACGATGCCCATTTCTATCTTGATGGCTTCGTCAATAGGCAGAATTGTCACATTTGGGGTGAAGAAAATCCTCGAGTGATGCACGAGAAGCAAATGCATCCTCAACGTGTCACTGTGTGGTGTGGTTTTTGGGCTGGAGGAATCATTGGACCTTTTTTTTATGAAAATGAGGCAGGTCAAGCGCAAACAGTCAATAGTGTTCGGTATCGTGAAATGATAACCAGTTTTTCTTGCCTAGAATTGAAGAAATGAATATGGAGGGCTTGTGGTTTCAACAAGACGGCGCCACATGTCATACAGCCAGAGAAACAATTCAATTGCTGCATCAGTCATTTATTTAAAATTTAAATCTTGCGTTCTTGTTGGGACACCCTTTATTTTGTTATTGCCGTTGAAGCTCCTACTGTAAAAAATATTTTCCGGTGGCTGATATTAAGAAGTGTGCTAGAGTGAAACAAAAAATGTGTTTTATCTAAACTAAAAAAAAATTAGTACACAGTTTTTTATACATCACATTAATAGTATCTGGATCAAAACTCAGCGGGATCGATTCATAAATCTAGCTATGAGTCAAAAATTGCGACTACCTCCATTTTATTACCATTTTTGGTGTTTTTTTTTTTGCGTAATTTGTCTGAAAGACAAGACGGAAAAAATAAAACGTGGTACCCAGTTTTATATGAAACAATAATCATAATGTGTGTGCAAAAAATCAAAAAGATCGGTCCACAAATGTACAAGAAAAATCAAAAATACAACCGAAATTTAAGATTTTCATTAATTTCTGCTTTGTGTTTTTGCGTATTTTATCTAAAATACAAAAGGCAGAAAAAAATGTATTTACATTTTTTAACAGAAATAGCATTCGTAATGTATCCTATTTACAATAACGCAATGAAAAATATTTCCGGCGGCTATATGCCATTTTTCAAACGAACTACGTGGATATTTATATAATAAAAAAAAGAAGCACAGAAATAACACTACGCAATGCAATTTGCTTATTTTTTTAATTTCAGTTTATTTTATTTAAACATAAATTCTTAAAAAAATAATAAGCAAATCAATTTCGCAAAATTTTAATATTTTTTTTATTTTTGAGTTGATCAGCTGTTATAAAAAAGCAGTCAGATGTATTTGTACATGTCGTTTGTGGCCAAAAATTATAAACCTTCTATAGCTATAATAGTAGCCGTAGAGTTGTATTGAAAAATTTTGGTCTTTTAAAATATTAATCAACGTTATTGGAATAAAGGCAGCGTAGCGCTTAGACTTGGTATTAGTTAGGGCTTCATATATTGTTTTGGGAATCCTTTCAAAGGCTTCGTAATTACATTCCAAAGTTATTCGTTTTTGTTCACACGCATATTTATCCTAACTTCAGTGTCAGTGTATGACTTTAATATTATTGGCTAAAGACCACTAACGAGTCGTTTTGGTAATATTCTTCGAGTCATTGTCTTGTTGGAAGATCCAAAGTGGAGGCAAATTTTCTTCTAATTAAGCCAGCATCTCTTTTTATAAAATATCAACGTAGCTATTTGGTCCATTGATGCTTTATGTAATGAATTGCTACCACTTCATACTGTGAGAAACATGCCTATGCTACAAAGTGGGCCAAAAGAAATCATTCGATGTTGTTTGGCTCTCATTTTTTTTTCTAAATGAAAATGAAATATGTGCAGTTGTCCCGTCCTGTTGGAACCACATGTCCTCCAGTCCTAATTCGTTCAATTGCGGCAGAAAAAGCTCGGTTAACATAGACCTCTAGCGCGCACCGTCCACTGTTGTCGTTTGACCAGCCTGATAACTTCTCCAGCGTAAACAGCGCACCATGCAGTCACTTTGAGCGGGTGTAATGGCTCCTCGGGCATCACTCGTGGATTTTGCTTGTTCACGTACTCGCTGAGGTGGAAATGAGCCTTGTCGCTCATTATGATTTTGGTCGAAAAATCGTCCACTTCGATTATTCCGCGTTCTTGGGGATTTTATAGCTCCATGGCTTGTTTACTTGTATTCTACATCTGTCTAGTTCACAAATGTCAAAACAGATTTGACATTGGCCGCCATTTGCAAAAATAAGAGCATCTTCCAATAGGGTGATTTCTTTTAGTCCACCTTGTATTTAAAAAATTTTTTGAAATGTCCATATACCCTAGTGCTGATGCACTGAGGGATTTTAGCAATTTAACATTTTGCATCATAAAATAAAATCTTCGAAATTTTCTTAAAATGTCAAGACACTTCCAAAAAGCTTAAAGCCTACAGATTGAATTTCCTTTTGGTTTTAGTAATTTTCGGGAATTGTACCTCAGCAAAATTTGGATTTGTAAAAATCTCTCAGAGCAAAAGTATGAAGTAATTTAAAAAAAAAATTTAAATAATTCAAAGTAATTTATGAGTATCTGTGTGGTGTCCCATGCCATGATCTTCTTGGAAAATTAACGTACTTATGCATATTTGAATTTTTTTGCTAAAATTTCTCATTCTTACGATTATGTAAAGTTGCAAGCCGATTTGGATAAGCTATCGGACTGGTGTTCTGAAAATCACATAAAGATTAATATATCTAAATGTTGTATAGTATCATATTGACATATTTTTATACTCTTTGTAGCTCCTCACTTAAACGGGTAGCTGAAGTAGAAGATTAAGCTTTTCTAGTCACATCGATTATACAGTTTTTAAAGCTTATAGTATGCTTGGTTTTATTAGAAGAAATTCTATCGAGTTTAGAGATGCTTACACTTTTAAATCATTGTATCCTTACATCCTTGAATACTGTGCGATTGTATGGAATCCGTATTATGCATTCCATTCAGATCGTATTGAGCGTTTTAAAAACTGTTTGCCAGAATTGTTTTATAGTTAATACGGCCTTCAATTGTTAAGCGATCGGAGATCTTATTTAGTTTTAATGTTTGCTTATAATGTAATGTCTGGGAATATAAACTGTCCTGAAATAATAGACTTTTTTCCTTATGTTGCCCTACAAGAGTTTTACGACATAATTGCATGTTTGAGGAAGGCATTCATAGATCAAATTATTCCCTAAATGAGCCTATTGCTCGGTGTTTGCACCTATGTAATAGCTTTGAGTCCATTTTAAATTTTAATTTAAGCTATAGTTCGCTTAAGTTACTTTTATTTAAGCATTATAATTAGGTATATAGTAATCTGTAAGAATTTAATTATGTAAATGAAATGAATAAATAAATAAATATACATTTATATTTCTCCTAAAGATATTTAATAAATATAAATATTATTTATATTTATAAATTTGTATATCGTAAATTTAAAAAATATATTAAGAAATATTTAATGACGTAAGAGGTATTTGATAAATGGCATATTAATCAAATACTTTTACTACTACTGAAAATATATTTACACATACTAAAAAACTTCAGGGGTTACGTTAAAACATATTTAGCGCGGCATATTTATCTTCACTCACTTAATTTTTTGTATGGTTTTGATATTTGAGAAGACTGTGCAAAGTGGAAAAATATTAACATTTCGCTAACACAGTGAAGGGTATTTAAGACTCGGCACAGCCGAATTTAACTTGTTTTTAATGCCTTTAATGTAATAGCAGACATCTTTATGAAAGAGACTTTTTTCAAAATTTTTTCGTTATTTAAATATATAATTAAATATGTTTGGCTTAAATATTTTTTTGCAAATGCTTGCAAAATTAAATTATCTTTCTTAGAATTTTTTTCATTAATTAAAAAATTGAGTATGAGCAGACATTTTACTTTATTGCTTTTTAAAATAAGGTTCTCAGAAAGGATTTTTTCTTACACCTCCTTAATTTTAGTTTCTTGAATCGAAATTTGTTATTTTTTTAGGGTTAACAAAAAATAGGCATTCCAAGAAAATTATTTTTATCAATGTGTGTCATTTTTTTTATTATTATTATATAATTTTTATTTTTAAGTTTATAAATATGACCTCTTTTTATTGGAAAGGCTAGTTTATTAAGTGGATATCGTATTGTAAAAATTTATTTTTTTATCGATACGACCTCAAGTTTAATAAACTAGCCATTTTCATTATATACCTTAAAGTAAAATTTATGAAAAAAATTTCCATAACGTTGACTTTAAAGTCTACATAATTTTTTTTGGATAAGGGGTCAGTCTTTTTCATACAAATTTTTTTGACGAGTTGATTGCTTGTGTTATTTTAACAATGAATTTAACTTGCACAGCCAAATTTAACTTGTTTTTTGCGTAATTTGTCTAATCTACAAAACAGACAAAAGAACGTGATAAGTAGTTTTATCAAAAAAATTAAAACAATCGGTCTTCAAATGGATGAGAAAAATCAAAAAACAAACCGAAATTTTAGATTTTCATTAATTTTTGCTGTTTTTTTATAGAAATTTTTAAGCTGTGCATGTGCGTTATGTTGTACATGTGTGTATTCTATGTGCAATGATGGTACTACACCACAACAGATGGCACTACAGTGTAACAAAACTACAACTACAGAAATTTTATTGAAAAAGAATTTTTTATTTTTCCGTTTATTTGAAATTATTTATTTTATATTAAATATTTAATTACACATGTTTGACTTAAACAATCTTTATAAACAATTTAAATTAAATAAAATTTTTTTTTGTATTTTTACGCTAATTAGTTCTCAATTTTGTACCTATCAATATTATACCGTACAATTTCATTTTTTATTAAACAATTGATATTTTTTTTGAAATGCAGAAAGATCAAAAAATTATATCAATTGTTAAATTGAATAAAATAAAAAATATTTCATACATACATACCTTCAATATGTACAAAATAAAGAACTAATTAGCGTAAAAATACAAAAAAAAATACATAAAATAAATTGTTAACAAAAATATAGAAGCTTAGTTCTATATAAAAAACAAAAAATATAAAAAATTAAATTATTCTGCATTCCTATTGATAAATTTCTTAGAATTTTTTTATTAATTTAAAAATTAACTGCTTTTAAGAATAAGGTTCTTAGAAAAGTTTTTTTCTTAAAACTCGGTTATTTTAATTTCTTGAAATGAAATTAATTATTTATTAATAAAATATAGGTATTCAAAGAAAAAACATTTCTCAATCACTCTTGTTGCCGACACCAAATGGCAACATCGTCATCAATTTTAAAGCAACAATCGTTTTTGTCGTCGTCGACATCAATTCACTTATAATTTGGTATTTTCTAACAACTGTCATAGTTTGTTTAAAATGTTTAATAAAAAAATTGTTTTTGAAGTTTATTTAATGAAAAAACAAACAGCAATATTGATAGCAAACGTCATTACATAAGACTTACTAAAAGCGATAAAAATTGATGTCGTTTTGTGTCGATGACACCAAATGGAATAAGGGTGAATATTTTCATTTCATTTTTTTTATTTGTGAAATTTTTGAACTTTTTTATTCCAACGTCTAGTTTATCAAGCTTGTGGCCTTATTTTAAAAAAATATTTGTATATCGATATTTCGCTCGAATAATAAATAAATAAATTATTAATATCTAAACGTAAATATATTTAAAAAAAAAAAACTGTGGAAATTCAGATATGTATAAGAAAATTTGGAGAAAGGCGAAATTTTGAATATTACATCTATATTAATAGAGACAAATCGCTTAAGTCGACTTAAGTAAAAATTGACTTTTTGTTGCAATTAGCTCGATAACTTTATTGTTGTGGTTAAGGGATGATAGGCCGATATATTCCACAACTAACGAGATGGAAATGAAAACAAAAACCGCCTAGTATGTATAATAGATATACTCGTAATTTTATAAGAAAAACGTTTAGCGTTTCTAAAGTTGTAGTCATCTAAAATTACTTAATAAGACATAAGTGGTTTTTCCATATTTCATAGCTATAAAAAATTGTACTCAAAATCGAACAATTATGAAAACAAATAGCTTGTATAACCGAAACTAAACAAACAAAAATTTTCCGTTTTCTTTTAGTAGGTTCATCGTAAGCTAATATATAAAAATATCATAATATAAATTTCAATAACTTTATAAAATTTTTATTATTATTTAATATTAGAAATTAATACTAAGATTAAATTTTTTATATACTTGGAAATAAAATTAACAAAAAAGTTTCTAAAATTTAGACCTAGTATTCTGTTGAAAATATATAAGCACAAATTTTATTAGTCAGCACTGTAAACAAATAAAACTTTAATACCAATTAGTACAACCCTTACACTATTTTTTTTTTATTTGTTATCAGCTGTTTGTTAATTTTTCCTTTACCAGCAAAATGGTATTTGACTTATTGCTTTTAATTTCATAACAATAACGAAATAAAACGAATGAAATGTTGTGCCATCTACCTAAATCTCCAATTAGATTGGTAAGTAAGTATTTAAAACTAAAAGAAAACTAAGCAAACGATCTATTAAATAAAAAGAAAACAACTTGTTTTTTGAGACAACGTCACGCATCAAATGCAGCTGTACCTGCCAATAAAATCGAAGAAATACGTGAACGTTTAGCTAAGGGCCCTAGTTTTCAAGATTTTGTGCAAAATCCCGACAATACTAAAGAAGAATGGTCTGAATTTGAAGGCAAACTCAAACGGGAAAAAGGAGAAAATGAAAGATTACGTTTGCCACCCTGGCTAAAGACCACTATACCAATTGGTAAGAATTATGTAAAAATAAAGTCACAATTGCGTGAACTAAAATTGGCCACGGTTTGTGAGGAAGCTAGATGCCCAAATATAGGAGAATGTTGGGGTGGTGGCGAACATGGTACACAAACTGCCACAATTATGGTGCGTAAATAAATATATACACACTACACAAAGCTTATGAAAAGATAACCCAGTGACCTTAGCTGATATACTTATTGTTTATTTCTCAAAAATTTAGTTGATGGGAGATACTTGCACGCGAGGTTGTCGATTTTGTTCAGTAAAAACTGCAAGAGCACCGCCACCTCTCGATGCTGCAGAACCAGTAAATACAGCCAAAGCTATAGCTTCCTGGGGCTTAGATTATATTGTACTGACATCAGTGGACAGAGATGGTAAGAGTATTTTTTAAATAATGGTACAAAAATACATAATTTTCAATATCCCTTTATTGTAGATTTGCCAGACGGCGGCTCTAAACACATTGCTGAAACTGTTAAGGAAATTAAAAAGCGGTATTTTTATGTTACATTAACAATTTAAATATTTAACTTGAAAAATTGTTTACTCTATTAAGCAATCCGAATATATTCGTAGAATGTTTGGTACCTGATTTTCGTGGTGATTTAAATTGTGTTGAAACCATTGCGAATTCTGGTTTAGATGTCTACGCTCACAACATTGAAACTGTGGAAAAATTAACACCTTTTGTACGCGACAGACGTGCTCATTATCGCCAGACACTTAAAGTTCTCAAAGAAGCTAAACGTTTTAATTCAAAACTGATAACAAAAAGTTCAATAATGTTGGGTTTGGGTGAAACTGATGTTGAAGTGGAACAAACAATGCGAGATTTACGTGAAGCTGAGGTAGAATGCTTGACTTTGGGCCAGTATATGCAACCCACTAAAAAACATCTTAAAGTTATCGAATATGTTACACCGGAAAAATTTAAACACTGGGAGAATAAAGGCAATGAATTGGGTTTTCTATATACAGCCAGTGGTCCTTTAGTTAGAAGTTCTTACAAAGCTGGCGAATTTCTTATAACAAGTATATTAAAAAATCGGCAAGCAAGGGAAAAAGAAAAGTAAAATAAATTAAGTAACGAAACATGTCAAGTTAATCAATTATTACAAATACAATAAATATACACTATTAGCTCAAGCTAGCAGCGTACTAATAAGCAATTCCCTATTTTAAAATTCTCTCTAGCTTTTGTAAAAAATTATGGGCTATATTAGAATTGTTAACGTGATTTGATGGATACTCTTTAAGACTTATTTGCCATTCCTTGGAAGAATCCAGCCAATTGCAGTTAATAACAATAGCTTGATTGGGATAAAAATGCAAGCTACTGCAATATTCTAAGACACAACATATATTCAATTTATTACACACGTCAATAATTTTCCGAAAATAGTTTTTTTTAAATAATAACTAAAAACGTTAAAAAAGTCACATAAAAATGTATTCCTAAAAAATAAAACGTGAAATAATGGTTTACCTGTTTAAAGCTGGAAGATTGTAGTAATGAATAGTTCAAAAATTCAAAACTTTGATGTTTTTCCAACTGGAAATTACAAGTAAAGAAATATTAAGTATTTTGCAATAGCGAGAATATACATACATACATGAAGGACTACTTACATGATTCAAATTATGCAAATATATTATGTTTTGTTGGCAGTGATAACCAAATGCTAGCTGCACTGCAACCATTAGCAACTCTTGAATATGTTTTTCAGACTGAGTCCAAGGAAAAGGTTTAGCATTTGCTTGTTTTAATTGTATTTTAGTTTCCATTAAATCAAAATTGATATTATCTATAGTTATATTACTTATATCTTGCAAAGTTCCAAATACAGTGGGTAATAAAAACCAAACAGTGAGTTCTGAGCAAGTTATATATTCAAATAGCCAACGTATATCATTGAAAATGTTGATCAAATGAGAAATACGCGAAATGTGTAAAAAGTTGTGAGCAGTTAAAACAGATGTAGTAAATTCATTAAGAATTTGATTTTTAGAAATTTTACGTTCGGCATATATTTTGCAAAATTCTGTAAGTAAACTTTAAAGGAATTTCTATCAGTATATGAATATGACAATTGTTTATATGTAGAATATATGCGTTATGTATATATTAAGGTTGTGTAACATAGTTCATAGAATTTTTATTATTTTCACATTATAGTGCATCTTAATCACTTCAAAAATAGGTGATTTTAAATAACTGAATTTTTTTAAACAATTTCATTACTATTTTAGCATTACAATTATACAAATGTATACATAACTACCTGTATAATGTTATCAAAAATTCCACCGAGTATTGCATTTCATAGTTTCTTATATGGGTATTTTATTCAGTAAAACTTTTTCAAAAAAAAAAAGAAAAACTTCCTTCCAATGATACGCTATCATTAAATTCATTGGATTTCGTTTCACTTAGAAGGGAAGTAGTTCTAGCCTGTTGTAGTGATTTTTTCACCTTTATTTATTTGTTTTTTTTTCTGCGATATCTTGCGCAAAACAACGAAAACTAAAAAAAAAAATTCCAATTTAAGGCTTTTCTCTAGTAATAGGCAAACAAAGCAAAACCTGAATATTAGTGGTCACACCTCACAATAACATATTTTGTAAGACCCTATACAAAAAGGAGCGACAAGTCACCTTGGCCCTACGGTCAATAAGTCTATTGTGGCACTACTATCAAGTTACAAACTCTATCTAAGTATTATTAATTAAGAATTCGAATACTTCCTTCAGTGATTAATCTGTCATGTCAGACTTTTGTAGAAAACAGGCCAAATTAGACCATTACAATGAAATAGTACATGTTCTGCCCTGCTCTTCTTCTTCATTACATAATCTGACAAGGTCGCTTAGGCTGATCCTAATATTTGCCAAGTGTTTCAATACCCTGCAATGCCCAGTCATGAATCCCGTAACAATGATAATTCCTAAAGGTCTAGTAAGTCATATGTTCTTTTCTAAAACTCCTTGTCTTCAAGCAAGTCGCTTACTTCGAATAAAACTTAGAATGGAATTTAAAACGAGAGTTACATAATAATAAAATAACTTACCAACCACTTTCCTTTTCGATATATTCAGTAGATAAAAGATCTAACCACTTGCCATTACAATAATCCCCATGAGTTATATTTGTTAAACGGGGAAAAATTAAATCCGTGCAGGTGAAAAAACGGATTTGAAAAACTATAACAGAGCATTTCATGGTAGGCCCACCATTCACATTGTAAACAATGAGATCAGGATTTGAAGTAAAGTCCCTACATGCCTTTACAACTATTACATTATTTTGTCCTTTACCTTTAGAACGACTTTCTAAACGACGTAGAAGTCTTTGACGTGCCTGGCTTGAAGTGCAGGGTACGTCACTATCACTGCTATGATCGCAATTCTCATCAGCATCCCGCATCTGCTTAGGGTCTGACAAGCTAAACGTAATTTTTACTTTGGCATTACAAATTTTCTCTTTTATTTCGGACAAGGCTGAGAAAGAGGAATATTTGGTGCCACATATCAATTGCAAGGATAACGTTATAATTTCACAATCTCGATTAGAGTTCACCACGTATATAGAAGACTTTTGTGCAGTTGAATGCATTTTTAGTAATGCATGCTTACATTCACATATATTGTGAATATCTAACTGAAAATAGGAGTTCTTTATAAATTTTGAATATTAATTTCCACTATTACCTCAATTAACTTCATTTTTCCTTAAAAAACAAATACCCACAAAACCGAATTTAGGCGGGAAGCCAATGAAAATTGTCTGAAAATTAAACTTCCGCTAATATAAGTGGTTCTTATCTGTTAAATAATTTGAAAGATACCATATCAGGTAAAATGTAAATAGAAGTATGTCGTTAGATTCAAGGCGAATTTATTAAGTAACCCTTCAACGGTAAGCCACGAGTACCCGTTAAAGCACCCTGTGACGACAGCAAGAATGCGCATGGTGTAATTATAAAGATGTATGCATCCCGAAAATCATAACAAAGGCAAATTTATTTTTTATACTCTCATATTGTTAAAAAAAATTTGTCCTTTAACTTTTTTTACGTTAATTTTTTATTTATATAAATAATATAATAAAAATAAATAATATGTATAAATGTTAAGAAATCATAATTGTAAATGGAAATTAATTTTGAGAAATCAGCTGTGGGGCGAATTGCCTAATGCACACACCTGTGCAATTACAAAATGGGTACCATGGTGAAATTACACCATGATGGGTACGTACCATGACAGAATTAACACGGTGAAGCAAATAAAGCAGTTGTACATCCCACCGTTTTGTATGCAAAGCTGTCAAAATTTGCTTACATTCTGTGCGCGCTATTGTTCTTGTGCTCAAAATACATAGAGTGTGTGAGATTGTATGACCGGATCTGCATTGAAAATCCTCTTTATTTGACACATACGAAGGCTGTTTTTGTAATTCAGTGTTTGTTGCACTAAATGCCTTACCGTGTTAATTCTGGCATGATGCAGAGTTGCTGTCAAGGCGAATTCAATATGAGTTCGCCTTGGTTTCAGTTAAAAAAATTACCACAGCTGATATATGTTTAGTTTACTGGTGGCAAAGTTAGATGGTGGTTGTTTTCTTGTTAAAGAGGTTTTATTTAGTTCTTTAATTCTGCTTCCGCGTAGTAGTAATTTATGTTTAAATTGCATTAATTGATATTTTTGTATTATTTCGTAAAGTTTGTTGCTTAATAGCTATAATAGTTTAGTATTTGGCTTATAAATTTAGTATGTTCAATCAAAGAGTAAAACTGCATAAATAAATTAGTTGTTAATAATAATACATCAGTGAAAAACCAAGCCCAGCTTAAGAATGTTAATTAATATACGCACACACAAACTGCCACAACTACAACATTAAAAAAGTTACATACAAAAAGCGTTCTGTGGAAAATAAGCAAGTAAAGAAAAAAAAAACAAGTTTAAGCTAACTTTTTCTTTGGCTTTTGTATTTTTCTTAGTGTGTTGCTTAAAATATGTGTTTATATTCTATTACTACTACACAGTTGTCTTAAATACAACTTGCACCAGGTCAACAGCAATAATTAACTTTAGTTTACAAAATAAATAAAAAGTTTTAATCCATAAAAAATATCTGCAATAGAACACCATGGGTAAGTTGAGTAACAGTTCGTAGTAAGGAATTTTTTTTAACGGTATGAACAAAAAAACTTAGTCCTTTGCTTTATTAACTCCCCACCACTTTTGTTTTGATTTTTTTCTTTGTCTACCTTCTGTAGTCAATGTCGTAAAGCGAAATGCGCCATCTTGCTACAATTAAATATCCTGTGTATAAAAAAGTTAACGATAAAAAATCATTAATTTATCTACAGTGTTTCGTCTTCAAGACATTTATACGCATTATTTTTTATGTCTAACTAAAAAGCAAAGCAAAGCTGCAACTAATAGTAATTGAATTAAATTACACAGTGTGGCAAAAAAAAAATTAAGTGCAAATACCTGGGAAGGGATATTATTTGAGGCTGTGGAGTACAACAAGAATCTGTTTTTGGAACTTGTCAAAAACATAAAAAAATATTTACGGATAAAAAACCAGTTTTTCTACCTTCATGCACTTAAGAACCAGTAACTTAGTTGAATTTCAACCAATTTTAAATTTCTCAGCGGATTTAGAAAGAAAACATTAAGGCCGTTTTTAAGGTTTATATATCATTTAAGTAAATTTGAGAAATCTATGAGTATTTTTCCACCAAACAAATTTCTTTTTAATTTTTTCGGCATTTTTCAATTGGAAAAAATACTGTACAATTTTTTAATTAATTTTTAAAAATATGTTTATTAATGAGTAAAATAAAACTTTTTTTAAATCCGTTAAAAATTGGATGAGTTATTAAACTTTTTATCAAAACAATTTTTTTCCAGAAATACAATATTTGGTCAGTTCACTCAAAAATGTTTTGCTTGGCAGTTTGTTTTAACCAAATGACCAAAAATATTCTGAAATAATTTTTATTTAATTTTTGCAACCATTTCTTGCTGAAAACGTTCGACGGTTTTTTTTTACTCGTAATTCAAGATTTTGTTGGTGTTTGCCAAATTCAAAAAATAGATTCTTGTTGTACTCGACAGCACCTACCAGAGAAATAATAGCACCTCCCAGGTCTTTTTTTGGCCGCACAGTGTTATTAACAAACGTTGTGCTACAAAAGACTCACGGAATTGATTAAATAAAAGCCTTTTTCTCAGACGTTACACGTGTGTTTCTGATTGTGAGATCCAAGAATCCATTATGATACTTTCAAGAAAAAAAGCTGTCTTAATTAATAACTAAAAAAATGCCAATTCAAAAGTTCCTTTTATCCGGAATGCCACAAGCAGCTTTCTTGCAAATTTTGCTAGAACTACATTGAGCGCTTCAATTACAATTTCATTAAATCAATCTTATACTTATTTGAGATGTAGGCTGCTTGCAGACACCATTGTTGCAATGTTCATGCAATTGAAAAAGCGGTCAATTGGGTTAGCTATCCTTAGAAAAATACCTACATTTCAAAAATAATGACTTTTCTGGGGCTTCAATTTTTTACTTTTAATCTACTTATTTCTTCAGTAGCAACCACAATAGGACACATCCACTTAACATTGATATATGTACAAGTCCATAGTATGTATGTGCGTATGTATGACTACTTACTTGTTCTTACTTCCTTTTATAACAGAATACAGAGACAATTGTAGACTATAAATATTTAGATAGCGACTGAATACAAGTTAAATTTGGTAAAACCGAATATTTTATACCCTTCACTGTTGTAGCAAAATATATATATTTTGAAATTCACACATTCTTGTTAAATATAAAAATATTTAAAATGAAATGTCAAACATTGATAATTAATTTGAGGAAATTCAAATTAACGACAAAAACACCTAAAAATGCACTCTGCCAGTCCTTTTTCTTTAACAAGCACACACATATGTATGCTTTCGTTAATATCCTGAATTGTACGGTGAACACCGGCTTCGTTAACCAAAGACTCTTTCATTTCATTCAAAAAACACAATAATGAAAAAATATTTTATTTCCAAAAAATCAGCTTTAGAATCCTTATTTTTAAAAATAATAAAATGTTTTTACTCATGCATCAAGCCCACAAAAGACAGCTCTTGAATATTGAAAGAAGATTAATTTCAGTTAAAAAAAAATTCAAATTAACGACATTCACGAAAATAATATGTTCTGGCATACTTATTTGTAAAAGCAATAAAATTTATGTAATCTGCTTCGAGCTCACAAATTAAATTTCCTAAATATTAAAAAAAAAAGAATTTTTAAAAAGATATCAAATAAAAATACAAAATAAATTATATTAAAAATTTTTGCAAATATTTTTTTAAACCAAACAATGCTAAAATAATTATTTAATGTGACTTAAAAATGTCCATAAAACACAACACAGAAATTAAGAAAAATTAAAAAATTCGATTGTATTTTTATGTATTATTTTTCGGACAATTGTGGACCAATTACATACTTTGATTTTTGCCACAGAGATTGTAACTGTCATTTCTAATATTACTGTATTATATATAACGTTTTTTCATCCGTTTTATATTTAACGAAAAAAAAATTTATTAAAAGAGATAGAAAAGTATTTTCATTGAAAATATTTTAATATTTTCAAAATGTGTATGAATGAAAAAGAAATTATTTTCATTTTTAATAAAAAAAAATTTTTTTTTTCCTGACGATGCTTTAAACATGAAAGCGAGATATTGAAAATAATAAATTATTTTTATAAAAACAAGACTAAAGCTCAATAATCATTAATTATATATAAAAATAAAAGTCTAAATAATAATTATATAAATTTAAATTTTTAAATGGTTAAAAAAACTAGTCGCGGTTTTTCACTGAAAGCGCCCCCATTTATGAACCAATCGATTTTTTCTCTACATGTCTATGGACCTAAAAAAACTGATTTCAACTCCTAGACAGACAGACAAACAAACGGATCCAGAATATAATTATTTGAATTATCTGACCATTATTATTATTCTTATTTATTTGAGTTATATGTCTTCTCTTTATATTGTTACGTTTTTACACTTATTACAGAAAAACAATTTTATTTTAACCGCTACGACACTTTATTGTTTTTGATACACTGAACTAAAACTCCACCTAATGGCAACCTCAGCACTGTTTTATATACCGTTTCACCTAAATCTAGAACCTTATAGATTTAGCAAGTAATGAACCAACTCTACAACACATTAAACTTATACACTAACACACATATATATACTACACATCTTACTTTATAACTCACATACAAGCATTGCATTCACAAATTCTAGGATAAAATTGGGTGTCATGACAGAGTCGAATTACATCAACTGAATGATCGTTGAGCCAATTTTGTAATTTTCTACCTTTTGAGTTTTCTATTAAATCTCCCCAATTTGTATGTTTCGCATTTAAATCACCACCCATTACAAATCCGTCAAAGTTAGATATTTGGAAATTCTTATTTTACTTTTTATTTAAATTTTTTTCTACTTTAATTCAATTTTTAATTTCTAACCTACAATGTAAAAGATAATAAAAATGTGTGTATGCTACCGCTGACAGCCTAGGAGCGAAGAGGCCAGAAGTAGAATTTGTTTTTTCTTATTAGAAACATAACTTTTTGATTACCAATTACATTTGGTAGTTACAGGGCGCCACAGATATACCCATGTTATATGAGATATCCACTACTCTTATGGATTGATGTTGAAAAGTCACATATAATCTTCTTATTTCTTTTAAGATAAATTTCTGTATAAAACCAATATCGATTTCATTGTATTGTTCAAATCTATTTTATTTGTGGTTGCGTAGTGTGTAGTCATGTTTATAGTTTAATTTCGTGTTGCATTAAAAGTTTCAAAAATATCAAAATATTTTGATATTTTCTGGTGGTTTAATTTTTTTTGCAGTGTTTGTATCAAAATACGAAAGTTGAACGAAAAACGCGTTGCATAAACATGTTGCATAGTCTACAATGGCATGAGACTTCGAACGTTGAATGTAATAAAATTTATTGATCTACGGATCATGAGTCATTTTGATTTTATTAAAAATTTGGTTGGTTGTGTATTAAAATGGCTAGCAAATGACTTGCCTCGAGTCTTATAAACATTTTTCATCACAATACTTCTTATCTTAGTTAAATTTTTTAACCGATACTTTTTACCAGCTAGATCTTTCTTGTAAACTATACATCCTCTCCAATTAGCTGAATGCCCACTTTCACCATAATTAACATAACATGGTGGAATATTTGTAAATTCGGTATCTTAAAGGTCGAGGTGCGAATATAGCCGATGATGCTTGATAGTTAAATGTTTTTCGTTGCATTTAACACTGGTATTCTGCATTAAAATTTTTAGCTATCCCATAATTAACAACTTTTCATGCATTTTTTTAAATCTCTCGTTTATAATTATTTGATTTAATAAATATTTAATGTGAGCTATATCACTTTATTTCTTGTAGATTAACATATTGTTACGTTTTTACCCTATCATAAAAACGTTTAGTTTATTAGGGTCCTTTTTTGTAAAATAACAACACAATAAGTTTTCTTTTCTTAATACTTGTTGTAGAAACACACTATTTATAACCGTTTTTGACACACCTTGTTTACAGTCTAATATCTCAACCAAAACTGAACTCATCTGGCAATCTCAGCATTGCCTTATATACTTTTTGCTTTAACAAACTGTAACGGACATTTCAAATCTAGAAGTTACTGTATACTTCTAGGTCTATCATGACAATGCTTAATCTAGCAAATTCAAGAACTAAAGCTATCATAAAGCTTATACACTAACACAGATATAAATAACACACATCTCCACACAAACATTACACTATAAAATTCTACGAATTAACATAAACACTGAATTGCTACATTTACACATGCATAAATACCATTTCTTATGAATAATAAAACAGTCATGCAATGCAATAGAGTGATTTTCGTAACAATATTTTATTTTAAAATTAATTTTTGGCCAAGTGTAAAACATTTAAATTATAAAAGAAAATTGGACAACAATATGTTTTCCTAGTTGTCGTTTCATTACATTTTATATTTAAATTTTTATTTACCTAAGAGCTATTGTCATTGTTACTTTCAATTTAAAAATCTGCTAAAGTGGCAAATTTGTTTGTTACAGTCACAATCAATGGATATGACCCTCGTCGCTCATTATGATTTTGGTCGAAAAATCGTCCACTTCGATCGTATCAAGTGTATCTCTCCATGGCTTGTTCACTTGTATTCTACATCTGTCTAGTTCACAAATGTCAAAACTGATTTGATATTGGCCGCCATTTGCAAAAATAAGCGTATTCTAATAGGGTGATTTCTTTTAGCCCACCTTGTATTTATTAAACAATAAAAAATTTAAAAAAAGTAATTTTATTTATTTTATTGAAATTACTTTTTAAAGAAAAACAACGTTCTTGTTCAAAACTTATTTTCAATTCGAAGTTTTCAAATTTTTTTTTTGTTTAATCTTATTATTCTCCAATATTATTATAGAGTGGCACATATTACAAACGGAATTACACACTTATAGCCTTCTTATTTACAGTGAAGGGTGTAACAATATTATAATGGATTAACTATGAAATTAAAATGTTATTATTATGCGCCATAATAGGGCCGTAACCTGTAAAATCTATTGTGTACCCGATTGCCCATCTAAAACAAAACACCTCACTAATTGTGTAATTGTTGTGGACTAATTTAACCTAGGTCTTTTAGGAACGGCATTCCACTGCCTGCGTGGCTCATTCTGCGTCTTCTTAACGTTTACTGTCCTTCTTCACAGAAAGATATTAATGTACAACATCAATACAGTTAGTTCGAATCCAATATTATAGAACCATTTCTTACGTGAGCATTAACTTGTGAAATCCAGTATTGTGGTATATACATTCTGACAGACGGTTAGACAGGTAGAGTTCCAGACAGACTATTCTCTTTTGGCAAAATCAGGTATGGTACTAAAAAAAATCTAACAAACCAAGAACTAAAGGGTGTTTTTTATAGACGTATAGAACTTTAAATTGCAATAAAACAACGATGGATTATTCGATTGACATGAATTTTATTTATCCGAAAGATAATCTTGTGGCATTACATTTTAAATATGATTTCTGGCATATGACCGCCACGGCTGGCTCGGATGTAGTCCAATCTGGACGTGCAATTTTCGATGACTTTTTCCAACATTTGTGGCCGTATATCGGCAATAACACGGCGAATGTTGTCTTCCAAATGGTCAAGCGTTTGTGGCTTATCGGTATAGACCAATGACTTTACATAGCCCCACAGAAAGCAGTCTAGCGCTGTTAAATCACAAGATCTTGAAGGGAAATTCACAGGTGCAAAACGTGAAATTAAAAGGTCACCAAACGTGTCTTTCAATAAATCGATTGTGGCACGAGCTGTGTGACATGTTGCGCCGTCTCGTTTGAACCACAGTGCCTGGACATCATGGTTGTTCAATTCAGCAATGAAAAAGTTAGTAATCATGGCTCTATACCGATCACCATTGACTGTAACGTTCTGGTCATCATCGTTTTTGAAGAAGTACGTACCAATGATTCCACCAGCCCATAAAGCGCACCAAACAGTCAGTTTTTCTGGATGTAACGGTGTTTCGACATACACTTGAGGATTAGCTTCACTCCAAATGCGGCAGTTTTGTTTGTTGACGTAGCCATTCAACCAGAAGTGCGCTTCATCGCTAAACAAAATTCGCTTATGAAAATCGGGAACAACGGCAATCTCGTTTTGGGCCCATTTGGGCACTATTTGCAAGCGTTGTTCAGGCGTGAGTCTATTCATGATGAATTGCCAAACCAAACTGAGAATAAATCACTTGACAGCTGTTAAATCGGTCGCCATCTTGAACAGTAATGCCAACTTAAAGTTCTATACGTCTATAAAAAACACCCTTTATAAGTAAATTTTTTTTTTAAATTTTAAAGGCTTCAAGTTATCCCTTTGTGTGTACAGCATACAAACACACACAGTTGCAAACACTTATGCGTAGTATACGTATATCTTTAGTAAAATTTTATTGTATACCTCTAGGGCAAATTCATTTCAATTGGAGTGAATTTAATAAAAGGACATAAGCTGAATAATAAAAATTAATATATTTAGGCTTTATACTCGTTCACAAATTCAGCAACATTTCAGCACAACTTTTGCTGTTATTATTGTTGTTTTTATGAAACAAACAAAAAATAAAAGTTTTACAAATCCACCCCCAAATAAAAATAACATTTTAGCTTGGTACCACGTGGAAGAAGAGTGAAATGATGTCCTGCACGCAAAGAAAAAAAGATGATTGAATATGGTCACAGCAAACATAGTTTTTTCTTCACAAAAATATTTTTATTAATTTGAAGCAATTAAACATTATTATGATCAGGATAAACATGTTTTTAGTGATTTTTAACCATATTATGTTTAGCGTCTTAGATCAACCATATAATTATCATATTATTTTTGATAAAATTTTACTTGAAACCATAAATATGTTCATAGCAAACATAATAATGAGAAAAATATAGTTGAAAGTAAATTGTTTTCTATTTATAAATAAAGTGAGTATAAAACAAAAACTTAATCATTCAAACTCAACTGAGCTTTGTGGCTGAAGTGGTTGAGTGGCGACCGAATGTTTCTTAGCTAAATATTCCAAAGTTCTAATCCTGGTAGTCAAAAAAAAATTTTAAAAAATTCAAAACCGCTGTATTTTATAATAAATAAATATAAATTAATAGAAAAGAAAAAGTCAATAGAATAAAAAAAAATCCTTTATACAAAAAATTTATATTGATCATTTTTTTTAAGCTCATATTATTTTTTTTTTTTAAATATTTATATAAAACATGTATGTATTTAAAAAAAATAATGTTGAACTGAAACATCTGCAGTTGAAAGGTATTTTTAATATATATGGGTAGATGCAATCATAAATTTAACCATACCATGTTTCCACCAGAATATGGTTGCCTCAACCATATTTTTTCTTTGCGTGTGGGTTATCTTTATATCTAATCTATATTATACATTCATACTATACTTCTGCACAATTCAACAATGTTTCTAGCCATGATATGCACAATCAAACACGGTATCATGGCAAAATTAACACGCTAAAGGCCGAGCAACATAGAATCCGTCATACGTTATCCGCTGCCTTTTTCAACTGACAGCAACGTATTGACGGATGAGCTTGTCACAATGAATACTTTGTCGAAGTATAAAAACAGCTGTTTTTCAGTCTGCTGTTTAAAACTATTATTTGCAATGGAGTTGGACGAGAATTTAGAATTTTTACTTACATTTGTACAGCTTCAATTAGTTTGTTTTCCATTTCAATTGTTCTTATATTTATTTCTAAATTTTACTTTTTAATTTTAATACCGCCACAAAACATAAACAATTACTTGTGGTAATATCATTGTGCAACCATCAACTTATTTTTCAATATAAAATTTTCCGACTCGGTCAAAAAATATATGTATTTACGTCAGCCACGAACAAAATGTAAAAAAGCGAGAAATTAACAGCCGGTCTGACAACGTTACCTAATACTATTTCACTACAATAAAAACCAACTGATATCTGTCAACTTACTTGACTTACGGCAAAAGATAAAAGTTCACCAACTTTGCGTTGACGGAGAAGTACTGTATGTGTTCAAGTTCATAAGAAACTATGCATTTAACTTGGTTGTCAGTTGAAAAAAGCGACGGATAACGTATGACGGATTCTATGTGCCTTGGCCTTCAGGCATTTAGTACAACAAACACTGTATTACGTTGTGTCAAAGTGGAATTAAAACAGGTAACATTGAGACACCAGCTGAATGTTTTTTTCATGATTGAGGTCCCTCATATCAAAAGTTCTTTACAAATCTTTTTAATATTTAGAGGCTTACGAGTAGTACTTAAAATTTCAATATTAATACTTGAAGCCTGGTAAGTTTTTAGGTAATTAATATGTCCATAAAAATTCATTTCCTGCAGTCACATTTGGACTTCTTCCCAGACAACCTGGGACAGTTCAGCGCTATACAAGACGAACACTTTCACCCACCGAGCAACCAGAGGTGTCAGAGTACAGATATAGTATACATTTTTTTTTTTTTTGTCTTTTTTTAAACAAACTCAAAATTCTTATTTTGTTTTGCTCGGGTATTTTTAAAAAATTTACACTTTCATTATTTACATTTCGTAAACATGAATTTTAAAACATGAAAATTTTTAATTGTTATCACTTTCAGATTAAATTGCATACTTCACAACAAAAAACGTAGATATAAGTACTTCCGGCATGTGCATTTCCTTTAGGGCAATAACTTTTTAATTAATGTTTTTTAAAACATTCATTTTGCTTATTTTCTTTTATTCGTAATATTAAAACACTATATCTGTCTCTTACATACAAACCTCAAATAAAACGCTGAGTTTTTCAAAATTCTAACCTCAAAAGTTTCATCTTTGGTTGCTTAGTACTTTCACCAAGAAATGGTTGCAAAAATAAAATAATAATGATTTAAGGTACTGACTCACTATCCTACACGATCGTACGATTATGTCAAAATAATGTGTGACAGAATTCTGTCCTACTTGAAGAAATCGCTTTAAAATGGCGAGCTTTATGCCACACTGTTATACAAAAAAAGATGCAAAAACATATGTTTACTCAGCTTAATACTTTTAAAAGTATTCATTTTCTTCTTTGCCCCAAAATATTTTTTTTACAAATATGTACAATGAAAAATAACCTAAAAGTTTGTATAAACAAAACACAAGCTTGGTATTGTTGCTATTTTTCTGCCTTGAACATAGAAAATGCAACTCTGATCGCACAGATAAAATTTGTTTTATTAAAATTTTCATAACATTAAAAAATCGGAGAGACCTGTCAAAAAGTCTGCTTGTTCAATACACACTATCATACTCTTTTAGCACACATGCGTTTTTAGACAGATCGTACGACTAAGTAGGATAGTGAGTCAGTACCTTTACGAATGTTTTGGTCACTTCACTGACGATGCTGAGTTAAAAAACTGCCATTTTTGAGTGAAATAGTCAAAAATTGTATATCTGGAAAAAAATTGTTTTAACAAAATTTTTATAAACCATTAAATATTTAACGGATGTAGAAAAAAGTTTTATGTTAAACCATTAATAAACATATTTTGAAAATAAATTCTAAAGTTGTACGGTTGCTTTATAAAATACTGTGTAAAAACGTTTCCAAAGTTGAAAAATGCCGAAAAAATTAAAAAGAAATTTGTTGGGTGGAAAACTACTCACAGATTTCTCAAATTTACTTAAATGATATATTAACCTTTAAAATCGGTTGAAATTCAACTAAGTTACTGGTTCTTAAGTGCATGAAGGTACAAAAACTGGTTTTTTAACCGTAACTCAAGATTTTGGGGGTGTTTGGCAAATTTCAAATCCACAGTACCTACTGTTATGTAAAGAGTGATTTTTTTGCTATTATCTTTTTGGCAACACTAGTTTTGACAGCTCACGCACGTTTTGTATCTTGTGTCACTGTCAAACATCTTCAGTTTGGTCTATAATTTAATCATGAATCGTCTTACAAACGAACAACGCTTGCAAATTATTGAATTTTATTACCAAAATGCGTGCTCTGTTAAGAAAGTTCATCGCGCGCTTCTTCCATTTTATGGTCAGTTTAATCGACCTACTGAGGCTTCTATTCGGGCTATTGTAACAAAATTTCGCACCAAATTTACATTGTTGGACATTAAACCACCAACACGCTTACGTAGAGTGCGAACTGAAGAAAATATCGCAGCCGTATCGGCCAGTGCTGGTGATGACCGTGAATTATCGATTCGGCGCCGTTCGCAGCAATTGGGCCTCTGTTACTCCACTACGTGAAAAATTTTGCGGAAGGATTTGGGTGTGAAGCCTTATAAGATACAACTGGTGCAAGAATTGAAGCCAAACGACCTACCACAACGCCAAATTTTTGGTGAATGGGCTCTTGAAAAGTTAGATGAAGATTCACTTTTTTATCGAAGAATTGTGTTCAGCGACGAGGCTCATTTCTGGTTGAATGGATACGTGAACAAGCAAAACTGCCGTATTTGGAGTGAAGAGCAGCCAGAAGCATTGCAAGAGCTACCAATGCATCCACAAAAAACAACCGTTTGGTGCGGATTATGGGCTGGCGGCATCATTGGGCCGTATTTCTTCAAAGATGATGCGAATCACAACGTTACTGTGAATGGTGAGCGCTACCGTGCGATGATAAGAAACTTTTTTTTGCCCAAAATGGAAGAGCTTGACTTGCATGACATGTGGTTTCAACAAGACGGTGCCACATGCCACACAGCACGCGAAACAATGGACCAATTGAGAGGCGAGTTCGGTGAACAGTTTATTTCACGCTTGGGACCAGTCAATTGGCCGCCCAGATCGTGCGATTTAACGCCTCTAGACTATTTTTTGTGGGGCTATGTTAAGGCTAATGTCTATAGGGACAAGCCCGCTTCGATTGACGCACTGGAAGCCAACATTGCCAACATTATTCGTGAGATACCGGCCGAAATGTTGGAAAGAGTATGCCAAAATTGGACTAAGCGGATGGACCATTTGAGGCGCAGCCGCGGCCAACATTTGCATGAAATAATCTTCAAACATTAAATTATATCGACCCAACTATCGATCCAAATAAATATTTCATGCATTTTTCTGAATTTTATGTGTTTTTTTTTTTTAAATTTCCGATAGTTCTTATAAAATCACCTTTTATATAATTTATGAACTGTAATCTACTTTGTAAATTATAATTTTTGGTAATGATTTTAACATCAAATTAATGATTTTAAAATAATAGAATATTTTCGAAATAAAAAAAAGAGTCGTTTAGAAACTATAGAAATGTAAACTTGTTTTATTTAAAGAAAATATATAATACCTACCAGAAAAATAATATCACTTCCCAGATATATGCACTTAATTCTTTTTGTATCACTGTGTTATTGTATTAAAATTAAATAAAATCAAAAAATTAAATAAGATCAGCTGACCTAAAACATCTCAAACGTAATGTGAAAGGCTGTGTTTTTGTTTTTAAATATTTTGGTAAAACACGCTCTAAAACTTAGATGTGAACATGGTATAAAAATTAAAAATTTGGCATTTAATTACTTTTTAAACATTTTAAGAATTCTTTTGCTTACTTTTTGCTTGTATTTATAATTCCTTTGCTCTAGTCTACATACTACGCACAGTTAAATTTGACGTCCCTTCTTCAAAACAAAATTTTGTCTTGAATTTCTACTTCCATACAAAACACAAGTACTATCAAAACTGTAAAAAAAAAATTTCAAAACGTGTCAATGTTTGTTCTGTTGCGTCATTTTTGCACTCAACTTTTTAATCTACTGTAAAAACGACACTAGAAACTGTGTTTTATTTTTAGTGTCCAGTAGTGTTTCGTGTATTTCAAATGGGCTTGTGCAGCCCTTTTGTAGGTACCAGAACGTGAAGGGTGTGTGGGCAATGCAATGTCAGGAGGCCTATTCTGAATTGCGATGCGAAAATCAATGCGATGCGCAAATGAAATGCGATGCGAAAGAAAATTGGTATTCTGTTAGACTTTCGCAATCGCATTCGCAATTTATTTCAAATCGTGGCAACGCTGCTCAAATAAACATCAGTGTCAACAAACATCAAATTAAAAATAAATAAATTGTTTGTGTTTGGCTGTGAAAATTGTCTATAAAATTTATTTAGGAAATTCTGATATTTAGTTCTTCAGTTAACGTTTGCCACAAAGTATTTGCCGACTAACGTGCATTTGGTGCTTTCAAATGGCCTCTTGCCAGTTGGCTGTGCTTATTCATAAATTCTATCATTATTTCAAATTGACGCGGTTTGGTGGTCTTATTGCTTGCTTCCCTGAATTTAATAATAAATATATGATGAATAAATAAATAAAATATTATCTTTCACTTACATGTTTGTACTTTGCCAATGCTATTTTGTTGTCGAATAAATTTTGCAAATTTGACATTTGTTTTCGCAATGTAGAATACCGACTTGCCACCTTTTCGCATTTGAAATGCGATTAAAAAAGAACTTTGCGAATATCGCAATACAGAATAGCAATTGTTCGCATTTATGTACTTTCGCATCGCAATTCAGAATAAGCCTCCAGAATAACTGATTAAAATTTATGTGGACACCATCTTTTATTGCCCTAGAATCCTTTGGCGGGGTAAATAATAACACGCCGTAGTATGATGTATCCCATCAGAATTTCAAGACAAATTATAAACTTTAACATTAAAACATAAATCTGAGTTACGAAGGGTTAAATTAATTGCGGATTTTAATAGAATCCTTAAATGGCTTTTATTTTTATTAAACACAAAAATATTGCTGAATTTAAAGTTTCAGAATTATACTTCTAATGCTATTAAAAGTACAAAGTTTACTTCAACTTTGCTTGTTCTTTCAAAGTTTCTTTTTTATTTACCAAATGCTTCTACGAAAAATATTTAAAAAAAATTCTAATTATCTCCTTCAGATGTTATTCATGTACGAGTAGTATGGAAAACTCAGTAAGTTTTTTCTTTGTGTTTTTTTACATTTTGCTTTTAACTTTATTATCACATCTCTATGTGTATGTGTGTATATAAAATAGAGGAAATCCTCTTCGCTACTAAATATTTGAAATGAAATGCAATTAAAAAGAGTGTTACATGGAGGGATTATTCATCTTGGATGATGGAACAAAAAAGATATAAAACGAGAAGAAGAAAAAAAACATTAAAAATATTCCCCATTAGTTGCACATGATAAATTTCTAAGGCCTAATTACGAGATTGTAAAAACGCTTGGAATGACATAAATACTCATTCGTATACGAGTACATGCCATCAACATGTGAATTGTTTTAAATGGCAGTTTAAAAACCAAGAAAAAAGAAATACTCGTACACAAATAAAGTAAATTTCGTACTCTAAAGAAGGGAACATGCGAATTAGTACACCTAAAGAAACAAGTTTTAATTTTTAAAACTTCCATAAAATTTTACTTTTTAAAAATGGCTTAGCAAACGAGAAAACGTTTAATATTCCGAAATTTTATACTAATATTATAAAGAGGATAAATTTGTTTTTTGTTTGTAATTGATAAACTCTAAAACTATCGAACCGATTTTAAAAATTCTTTCACCAACATAAAGCTATATTATATATATAACATAACGCTACACTGACTTTTATATACAATGATTTAATATTTAAATTTATCAAAAACCAAACTTTAAACAGATTACTCTGAATTCTTATTTACACAATCTGCTTAGTATAAGAATTCCTAAACAAAAAGACTGGGCGAGACCAGGAAAAACAGCTAGTGTAGCAATAAAAAACAGAAATTATTTTGTCTGTTTTTGTTTTTCAAATAAATACGTTTCTGTCTTGGACGCACCATGCTTTGTCGACTCTGACAGGAGAGAAATAACACTGGCGTTCTCCAGGCTCCAGTGAAGTACTATTGGAGCACAACCGACAGTTCTGGTATATATATCGGTCTTAAATGGAAGATATCAGTGCAGATTCAAGAATTGCAGGACTTTGTATCCCTAAAGGGTGTTGCAATGGAAAAACAAAGCTTCCCCGGGAGACCTAGGTATAACGAATGCTACAACGAAAATTACGAAAATCGCAGTCTCAGATTGTTTGGTTGGTTTTTTTAGATGGCGGCCTAACGGCCTTCAATTAGAATCTCAAGATTTCGTTTTGAACCACCTACTTCACTATGTAGCCGTAAAGTGACCTAGATCCACCCCGTGACATTAAGATATCTGAGAAAATTCCCAATATCTCAGATTGTTCGGCCATCAGCAGAGACTGTCTCTTTAGTCTCAGATGACAGGCAGCTGGGGCAGTTTTCGCTGAAGGGCAGTCTCAGCCTTTTGGCGTGCTTGCCGATCATCCAGTGACCAGTTATCACAGCCATCAGACTGAAAATGTCCTTCCTATTCTTGCTCACCATCTGAGCAGAGCGCTTACCATCATAGCGGAGCCCTAATTGACGCGTAACTTTACATATTTCTAGACTCCACCATTTGGTATCTGGCTTTCCCTGGTAGTGATCAAAAATACCACTCCTGATACTACCAGGCGATACTTAAACTGCCATCGACATAGATCTCTTCATGTTAGAGCCAGCCCTAGCCAATTCATCCGCCTGCTCATTAGCAATAAAGCCGCTGTGTGCAGGAATCCATAAAAAAGATACGTCAGCCTGAAGTCCTAGATTAGATAACACACCCTTATATTGGCCCGCTAGAGTAAAGGATGTAACATTAGATTGAAGTGTCAGTAGAGTCGTTTGGTAATCTACAGATTCCCCCATCGTACAGAGACTCGCATAAATCCTCGTTGGCCACTATCTCCGTCTGGAAAACACTAGACCTATCCGAAAGTCGGAATGAGAGTAGTATGTCAAGCTCCCTGAAATAAACACCAGAGCTCACACCTCAGATCATCTTAGATCTGTCAGTGTATACTCTAGTGTAATATCTCCTTACAGATCTTCTTCGTTTCCACTCTCGTCGGGAAGAAAAGGCCATTTTGAAAAACCTATCAAAGCTCAAATAGGAAGCCATGTAGTCAGTAGAGGTCCTAAGATCCGGACGAATCCGATTCAGGGCCCATATGTTCTATGCTTCGTATTCAGAACCTCTGATAGACTGGTATGCAAGCATGTGGTCATTTATATGCAAGGAGATCTTTGAACCCTGTACAGCTGGTCTCAAATTGTAGTTAAGAACTAGGTTGCACAATAAATCTTGAAGATCGTAGTGCGATTATAGCCAGATAATAGATAATAAAAATCTTATTTAAATGTAGGAACCTTCTTATTACAGCTTCTGTAATATTTTTTGCTTTTATTTATCTATTGTTTACAGTTGAAATGACACACTGTGATGCTTGAAATGTACATTATTTACTTTATTTATAATGATAATAAAAACCACTATGTTACACCATATACTATACCTTCTCGTTATATTTGTAAATATATAGTACATACATTTGCATACCCATATTTAATCTGCATGCAAAGGCTGCATAGAATTTTTTCACAATTTTAATGGAACATTTTCCAAACTAACAAAAAGAATGACAAAAAATAGAAAAATTAATTTAACAAAAAAATTTTCAAATGAATAGCTGGAAGATTCTTAATAGGATTTGCACAACCATACAAGTTTATACTTAGATATTGTGTATATTTTAATGACACTAGATAAATGCTAAATGCTTTCACAAATGTATGCACGGCTCATATACGTTTTATGTTAATTTTAAACTTAAGCCAGCTCACTCTAAAAAATAAAACATATTCCATTAATAATTGCAGTAGGTTAAGTTGTCTCATACTTGTCCAAAACATTAACCACATTTGGCAAACTCCCAAAAGAAGAAGTAATTCCTAACTTGAAAATTTTTATAGACACGAAATAGATAGTGTCTATCAAAATTTTCTAGCCAAGAATTACAATAACAAAATTCAACAATAATGTACCTATGAGGGTGTAAGGATAAAGTGCAGTGATGGATGCAAGATACTTCCCTCCTGCTTAGAAAAATAATTTTTTTTTTGTTTTTAAGTAACAATCCATTCATGTATTACTTGTTGTTTATGTTTAGTTCCTTGTACTTTAGCGCCTCATTTTCTGCAACCCCATATAACCTTTCTTATTATGCTACTCCATGGCGACATTGACAAAGAACTTTTTATATTGCGGTAATATCAAAGCTTATGCATGCATACATATCTAACTAAAAGCCAAAGGAATCTTTTGTTTTTCCATGACAACACTATACGCTTAAAGTCCAACTTATACAAGAATACTAAATATCCTGCTATGAATACTATTCTGCAGTTGTCATTTATAACAGTGTGCTTAAATATTTCAAATACTTAATTCCAAAAACCAGCAATCCTTTTAATACTTATTACAAATGAATAAACATTTTAAGCCAGAAATTGCCTTTCAACAAAACTATTTAAGAAAACCCACAGGCTAAAATTGTTGAATAAAATTTACTTTGCGGAGATTTACAATCAAACGTACGAGTACATAAAATTCAATTAGATGTTATAAATAATTGACATTTTTCTTCAATTGAGTATAATGAAATAAATTTGCTGAATCGTTCATATGAACTAGGGCGGACATGAATGCCACAAGCCTAGATAGAACATCGACCGATGAGCATGTGCGGATGCTTTAAATTTTTTTTTTTAATTTGTTTTTTTTTTTTTTACCTTAACCCAGTAAGCACGTAGGTTTCAATTTTAAATAGGCAATGCTTTGTGGAAAATATATCATAGTAAATTATGCAATGTCTCCTCTTATGCTGCTAGGTATTTAAAATAAAGAAGAAATATAAAGAATATATTTACTATGAAAGGACATTGTAATGCTTGTCATAATGATAACATCACATATCAAATGTTTGTCATCGTGCTTGATGGGTTGCTCTCTCATAATTTTTTTCTCGCTCACTAACACTATTATAGCTTAAATTTTGCCCACTTATGCACTACAGTTTAACAGAACTACGAATAGAGAAATTTTAAGTGGCTGACAGACTATCAATCATTCAACGTCAATCATGAGATTGCGTGTGTGTGTGTTTTTTTTTAAATGGACGTCACACGTACTTATATGTGTGTGAATTTGACGAAAACCAAAACTAGTTTGATTTTTGGGCAAAATTTGCGCAAATTTTAAAAATAAAAATGAAAGAAAAAAACTTTTTTAATTAATTTTTGGTTTTTTTATTGCATTCAAATGCAAAATCAATAAAAAATTTTTTGTTACATTATCTTAAATTTTTCTTGATGTGCAATCAGAATAAAAGTGTTTTACAGCGAGAAATAGTATTATTTTTATATAATTTGTAACCCCCTTATCCAAAAAAATTAACGTAGACCTTAAAGTCAACGTTACCGAAATTTTTCATATAAATTTTACTTTAAAGTCTACGTCTACTTTTTTTGGATAAAAGCATAAGTCTTTACACATTAAAGAAATCACATAAAAATGAGATTGATATCAAACAATTTGATGTGTGTATCAGTCAATTTAATTTTTTCACCAACGCAAATGCATAATTTGACGTTGAATGATTGATTGTGTATCAACCCCCATTAGATTATTGAGCTTGTGGTCGTATGATAGAAATTTATTTTTGTATCGATATTTCGCTGCAGTAATAAAAAAATAAATTTAACAAATGTTAATCTTTATAAAAATTTATTTATTTGTAATAGTTTTATTTGGAATTCAAAAGTTAAAAAAAATAAGTACATACTCGTATTCAGTATGTACTGAATAAATAACTCATGAGAATATCATGAGGAAAACAAAAAATTTAAAACAACCCCACACAATTCTGGACTTAAGCACAAATAAGGAATAATATTTTTTTTTAACCTTTGAATTCCAAATAAAACTATTACAAATAAATAAATTTTTATAATACGACCTCTTTGATATTGAAGAAGAATGTGGAACATGCATGGGCAAATTGAAATCTTCATGTACCCAAGTGAAAAGGTATTATAGTTTAAATTGGCCAACCTATGATGTAGAAAATGAAGAATATGAATATTTGTCTGACACAGTGAAGGGTATTTAGCTTCTCGGCACTGCCGAGTTTAACTTCTTTGTTTTCTCTTTCAAAATAACTAAGAGTATGTTTTTAAATGACTTGTTCATTACAAAAAAAAGAGAGCTCTCTCTCTATATAATTATAAGATAAGATAAATCACAATGGGAACAATATTAACAAGTTTGTTAGTTAATATTCAAATATACAATTTAGTATTGAAATGAGTTCCGACTGTTAAAAAAGCGCGTCTAATTTTTTTATAAAGTATTAATTAGAAAACAACAAAAAGTGAGATCATGTGAAATAACAAGTAAAAGCAAATGCGAACAGTACACATACATACATATGTATACGAGTATATAAGATACTATACAACTGAAACCCCATTCACAAAATATTGAATGAATCAATCTTTGTTATCAAGTCAAATAAAAAAAAAACTTGAAAACAAATTAAGCTTCATAAATTTGAATTTAATTTATGAAACAAAGTGTAATTAAGAAAAAAGTATAAAACTTTTGTAAATAATATTTTCTTAACAATGTTCCTAGCCAGCCATAGTAATCGTGATCGTGTACAAGATCCTCGAGAAGAAATTTTATTGGAAACTAATTTTGAAGATGATGGTGTTTTAACAAGGGCTTACAATAATAATCCATATAATAATCGCCGAAAACCTTTAACATACCGTTCGGATCCCTCCCTAGATCGTTATACAGAACGAGATGGTAGTGAAGGTAAAAGCTTATGAATCAAATTCCTGGCGTATGTTTTGTCTCTTTAACAAACTCACATTCTTCAGTTAAAACTGCACCCTCTGCGCTTGCTTCTTTATTAATTTTCCGCATAATGTATTTAATTTGCTACTTGACACTTTTCCTACTTTAAATTTACTTTTAATTTTATAGAATATCCTAATTTCTTTAATAATATAAACCTAGAGTTATTTTAATTATAAAAGTGAGATAACTTACTTATGAGTAATTGTAAATCTTCGCAAGTGTATTCTTGTATTACAAATGAAGCACGAATGCGTTTATTTATGTTATCTTATCGTAGCATGCCATGGCAGAAGAACACGAGGTAAAATATTACTACATACATTTTTTGTTCTGCTCATTTTTTTTTTCTGTCAAACATTTTTTTTTCATTCATTTTTTAAATTTTCTGACGGGTTTTCTGCGTATGTTTCCTAAACTACAAAATGGACAAAAAAAACCTATCTGTGTGAAAAATTTGAACGATCGGTTCACAAATAACCTAGAAATATCAAGAATACAACCGACTTTTTAGATTTTCATTAATTTCAAATGCGTTGTTTGTAGTTAAAAAGAACAGCAAATACAAAAATCTTACAGCAATAGAAAATTTTTGGGATTTTTTAATTTTTTTTATTTGAAATTTTATATTTCTAAAATTTAATCTTTATTCGTGCCTAATTCCAATTTTTGTGGTTCTGAAAAATGCATTATTTTTCATGATATTATCATGGAAATTTTTTTTAAAAAATGGTTTACTTAGTACAATAAGTATATCCATACAGTTGTTTCATCAGACGCTACTCTGAATCTTCAGTGGATTACTCCCTAGTTTTGTTAAATTCTTGCCTAAACATTGTATTTAGTATTTATTTAAATATTTAAAATTAAAATTATTTTGCATTCTTATATGCATATCTTGAAAATAATTATTTATTTTAGATTGAGCTGAAGGCCTAAGATGCCATTGCTCCCCCTTTTTTCCTCTTACCTTATAATTTATAATTATTATTTAAGAGAATTAAAAAATAAATAAAAATATTTATTTTAGGACTTAGAAAAAATTATTATTTTAATCAATATTTTTTGTTGGATATTTGAGAATGTTTAAAATTAAAAATATGAATATTTGGCTCTACGGTGAAGGTTATATAAGATTCGACACAGCAGAATTTAAATTCTTTTTATTTGTAAGTATATTTCTTAAATTTTTTTTAAATAAAAAAAATAAAATGGATGCCAAGTCGTTAAAATTTTTTATTTTAACAATTATTTACGGTTAAAAAAATGTATGCTGTTTAATTGTGAAGGAACATAAAACAGAAAGAGAACAGATGTTTGCACTGCACTAAGTGATTATTTTTGTTTTGGCACAATGTATAAAGTGTCGGCGTTTTGGCCCACTGAAAAACACGAAAAATATGCGAAAAGCACCAAGGTGGCATCGCTGTTATCAAGTATTGAAATTCAAAAAGCGGCAAAACCAAGAAAAAACTGGTATTTAAAAAAAACACAAATTTTTTTTATTACCTTCAAGCGTATTATTCACAGCCTCTCAATTCCACCAAAAATTGTTTTGACGGAACAATTAAAAAATGCATATCCCTACCAGAATTGTGTAATGGAAACTAACACATACTCATTTCTGTCACTAATACATTTACATCTTTTTTGTATTGAATTACCAACAAAAATTGTGACATTCATTTGATCCATATGTAAGAGTGAAACAACTAAAACACGCACACACCCTCATGATTGACGGTGAATGAATGATCGTCTAGCACCCCTATAAGATGTGCTGTAGTGTAAAAACACTATTACACTATTAGGGGTGCTAGACGATCATTCATTCACCGTCAATCATGAGGGTGTGTGCGTGTTTTTTAAGCATGGCGGTCACACATATACGTTTTGTGAGAATTTGACGAAAATCAAAACTAGTTTGATTTTTGTCAAATCTGCTGGTCTGGCACAACTGTAAAATTTGCTGGTCTGGCACCACTTCTGTAATCATATTTTTTTTTTTTTTTTTTTTGGGTAAGGTGGAGTGTACATCGCGGAAATTTTAGAAATAAAAATGGAAGAAAAATTTTTTTTCATTTATTTTTTACAGTCTTTCATCCAAATTGGTTTTTTTTTATTACTAGTATCAATGTAATAGTAATAAAAATTTTTTTGTGACATAATCTTATTTTTTTTCTTTATGTACAATCAGAATAAAAGTGTTTTACCGACGGCAAAATGTACTATTTTTATTTAATGCGTTTTGCCGACGGCAAATTGTAAGTCTGTGCACATTAAGAAAATCACATAAAAATGAGGTTGATGTCAATAAATTTGATGTGTGTATCAGCCAATTTAATTTTTTCACCAACACAAATGCATAATTTGACGAATTTTTATTAGTATCTGTTTTCTCTAGCCGGATTTAGGGGGCAAATAACTGGTTTTGTGGCTAAACTTTGGAAACAAATTTGGATGGATAGTTGAGGACACACTATGCGATATTTAACTTATCGATATTTTCAATTTAAGGACCAACCTAACTAAAGCTTGATATTTGACTAAAATCTTAAGGGCCATAATCTAGTGGCTTATAAAGGGCGTCCCAACAAGAACGCAAGATTTAAATTTGGCGCCATTCGAAGTGTCATTGTTTGACATTTGAACCAGTTTTTTCTTGCCTAGAATTGAAGAAATGAATGTGGAGGGCTTGTGGTTTCAACAAGACGGCGCCACATGTCATACAGCCATAGAAACAATTCAATTGCTGCATCAGTCATTTCCCGGTCGTGTTATTTCGCGTTTTGGAGACCAGAATTGGCCGCCTAGATCGTGCGACTTAACACCATTAGACTTTTTTTCTTTGGGGTTTTTTGAATTCGATGGTTTAAAAGAGGAAATTGGACGCTGCATTAATGAAATACCGCAGCATTTATGCAAAACGGTCATTGAAAATTTCATTAAAAGATCGCGTGTGTGCCAGCAAAGCCGCGGCGGCCATCTGCCCGATATGTTGTTCCATACATAACCTCATTCTGTCTACTTTACGATATAATAAAGTTTCACGATTTTTTTTAAATATCTGTGTTTTATTTAAAATTTAAATCTTGCGTTCTTGTTGCGACACCCTATATATGTATTTGACATTAAAACTTGTGCTTTAAACATTCTTTAATGTGAATTCGATTTCAAATCAGACAAACTTATGTGTTATTTCTGCAACCCAGCTTGTCAAATTATCTAAAAATTTTATATAAGAAATACCCAAAAAATTTAGTGTTTTTCATATAATAAATACAAATTTTTTGATTGCTTGTGTTACAGAAACACTTGTACATCAGACATAATTATTATTGCTTATGTTCGATTCTTTAGAAAAGGGAAATAAAGCATTTATTTCATATAGTATTGTCGAGCTGTAAGGCAGTATCTGTGTGCTTATCTCGGATCATGAGATAATTTTGCTATAGTGTTGCAGAAAAGCCAAACATTTTTATAATATTATTTTCCAACTTCAATTAAAAAAAATCTATATTCTTTTTAACTGGAGTTTTATTTATTGCATTCATGCATTTTTTTTTAAAATAAATTTTCTGACTAAATTAATTGTTGGGTCACATGCTCACATACTAAATGTATTCACTCTAGAGATGTGGGTTGTTATAAAATTAAATTTGTATAAAAAAAGGTTAATTAAGTGGTCAACACAATCAACTGAAATACTTTTTTATATCAAAGTATAATATATACTTACATATATACTAACAAGTTAAATTCGGCTGTGACGAGTCTTATATACCGTTCATATTTTGATTTTGCACATCCTTTTTAAAAATTAAAAAAAGGTGATTAAAAGAATTTTCTTTGAATGCCTTTTTTTTGTTAATGCTAAAATAAATAATTAATTGCATTTAAAGTAATTCAAATTAACGACGAAATTCTTTGTTTGATCTTTATTTTTAAAAGCAATAAAAGAGATATTAAATTTTTAAATATAAAAAAAAATTAAGAAAGGTATTCAAATAAGACTGTAAAATAAATTAAATACAATTTCATTTAAAATGTTTTCAAACATTTTTATAACGAAACATTTCTTCGTTATAGCTACATATGCACAAGACCATTTGAAACTAGAACACAGTTTCTAGTGTCGTTTTTACAGTAGACCAAAAAGTTCTGTGCAAAAATGATGCAACAGAACAAGCATTGACACGTTTTTTTTTATAGTTCTAACAGTACTTGTGTATGGCAGTAGCAATTCAAGACAAAATCTTGTTTTGAAGCTGTGACGTCAAATTAAACTATGCATAGTAGGTATGTATACTAGAGGAAAGGAATTATACAACACAAGCGTGACAAAACACATTAGGCATGGCTTTTAACACCGCGTTTAAGAACTGCTCCTTAAATGGAAAAAATGCTAATTAAATTTTAAGTATCAATTTAAAACCTTTGGTATCCACCAATATTTAAGAACCGACTTTATATAAAGGGTGTCCCAACAAGAACGCAAGATTTAAATTTTATATAAATGACTGATGCAGCAATTGAATTGTTTCTCTGGCTGTATGACATGTGGCGCTGTCTTGTTGAAACCACAAGCCCTCCACATTCATTTCTTCAATTCTAGGCAAGAAAAAACTGGTTATCATTTCACGATACCGAACACCATTGACTGTTTGCGCTTGACCTGCCTCATTTTCATAAAAAAAAAGTCCAATGATTCCTCCAGACCAAAAACCACACCACACAGTGACACGTTGAGGATGCATTTGCTTCTCGTGAATCACTCGAGAATTTTCCCCAGCCCAAATGCGACAATTCTGCCTATTGACGAAGCCATCAAGATAGAAATGGGTGTCGTCACTGAAGATGATTTTTTTTGGCAAAATCAGCATTTTCATGTTGTCTCTCCAATACCCAATTAACGAACTCCCTTCGCTGTCCATGGTCATTTTTTACTAACCTCGTACCTTCTACTAGCAAACAATAACAATTGTTCAAATGTCAAACAATGACACTTCGAATGTCGCCAAATTTAAATCTTGCGTTCTTGCTCGGACACCCTATATAATGCCTAAAACTCGAAAAGATTTGCTTTTCGCCCTGTATTTGGTACACTACTTTTATTAACTGCCAATATGTTACCGACTTATTGTAATATTTTAAATATTACTTATGGATAAAAAGAGATTTACTTGAATTGAATAATGGAAAAGATCCTTCAGTTAAATATGTATATGAAAAGATTGCTACTGATGTAGAACAAATATGGCATAAGGCATCGAGTCCAATAATTAGTCGTCAGCAAATGGTCGCAAGATTGATTTCATATTAAAAGAAGTATAAAAATATGAAAAAATTGCAAAGTGATGTCAAGAAGCAATATTTTTCCAATTGTCGTCAAAAAGAGGTATTTTACATCGCAACATGTAAGTGTTCACTCAGAAAAAAGTGTAAATGTATAACTAAAGTACCTGTTGCTGAGAAAAGCTTTTTGAAATACCCACGAAGTGATCTGGACGACGCAAGGAAATTAGAAAACGAAAATATGACGAATTTGTAAATGAAAATATTACTTCAAGTGTTTCTTCGTATGGTTGTACGCCAGTAGTACACTGATCATCTATCAGTTCTTCAAAAGAAATATCAGAGTTGGAGATAGATGATATTTGCCTGAGTGAAAGGGAAAGAAAATCTTAAAAGCCAAAGAAAAGTAAACAGATGAGACACAAGTTGCAAAGTTTAGCTGCAGCATGTGGCAGAACTGGAGTTTCAGATCGGTCTGCAGTATTTATTTTGAATGCAGTAATGCTTGACTTAAATGTTCAAGATGCAGAAAATACATCAAATCTAACACACCGAAGTAAAATATGCCAATAAAGAAAAAAGTGTGCAAAGAGTTGAACTCAATTCTGAATATATTGGTCATTTCTCGATACACTGAGGAAAAGGGAAGAAATTTATTAGCTTTATCGAAGAAAAGTTTAAATTTAATTAGTTTTTGGTGGCAATTGGATATGGTGGAACGCGTGCCAATACAGGATGTAAAAATGGAGTAATTGCATTATTAAAAAAACGTCTATAACGACCTTTATGGTGGAATTAGTAAAATCGTATCATGAGGTAGCGGATCAGCTGATAAAATCCGTCACATACATAAACCATGTTAGTGCTTATAGAAAACTAGATGTTTTTGTCCGGTCTCACCCGGCCCGGTCGGTATCCTTAGAAAGCGTTTGTATCAATTTTTAGCGACATCCCTTAACAAATTGAATTTTAATTGTTAAAAAAACCAACCAAATAAATACAGTCATTAACTACTTTATAAAGTGGCTCATGTTTTTGCTAGCATTATTTTCAGAAACGCCAACCAAAGTGACAAATAAAATATTTAAAACCATAATTTTAGGATTAAATTAAGTACGGGCTAGTCTATTATATATATCAGAGGCAATAAAAGTATTTATTTTGATATAGATCAATTTGTTACTAAGAAATATGTACGAGTATTAGAAATAAATTATCAATTTCTATTGTAATTATGGTTCACTATTTTGACGATAATTGCTTCCACATAAGATATAGACATATGCTGTCGCGGACTTTTTTGTAGGACTATTTATGATAAACATATCGTTCATACGTTATATATGTATGTGTAACTTCAACGATATTGGCGGCGCACGCCAAAACATGTCGGCGATTGTAGAATTTTTTCCTACTTACTTGCCACCTATCAAGTAAGTCACCCATCGTTATAGTTTGGACAATTTACACAATATCTCTATAAATTATAGCCTTTATGTTATTCTGATGTATAAGCTAATTTATTGTAAAGTTTCATTAAAATCCATTCAGTGAATTTTTGCGTGAAAAACATTCGGCTTTATAATATTAGTAGGATGTAGTGGCAACGTTTTCAACATAGAAATCTACAGAAAATAAATTTTTACGTTGCTACAAATTTCCCTATGAAATAATTGAAATTTCCTTGTAGCACACCTGTTTTTCATTTTAAAATTTTACTGCTATTAAAAAAAACTATTTTCATCTGTACAGCTTTCAGCCATAATTATAAATAGGTTCATAGTGTACATTATTGTGAATCATATATGCTAAAACATGTTTTGATGGCATATCAGTCCATTCTACTGAACTATTGACTAATGGAACGGAGCTTATAATTCTTGGTTCTTATTTATTTTTCAGGTGATTGCTGTCAGTCATGTATGGCGCGCATACCATATGCTACCCTAATTGCTACATTAATGTGTCTGTTGGGTGTGGGTATATTTTGTGGCACCATGTATCGGGGCGCTTCTTTAACCGTCATCATGGTAGATCAAGTATTTCATTTACGTTTAATATGGTAAGTAAACGAGTTTATTCAACTTGCATTAATATCTAATAGAAACGAAGACTAAACTGAACTGGCTGAGACTAAGAGTGAGATTGAGAGTGATTGTCTTTATTTTAATTGTTTCTTGAAATTTAATATTATAAATGAATGCAGGATTGAAGCAGTGCAAATGATATTTGTTACAATTGCGGCTGCCATGGCTGCTTTGGGCTTTATGATTTTGTTTGTTGGTTTCTTGGCAACTGGAGCGACTCGCTACAAAGTCTACAGAGCATGGCGTTCGCGTGTTGGCGGTCGTATATCATGCGCAGTGGTAAGTGACAAAGTTTATTATTTGTAAAAGTATTAGTGAAAGTTTTCAAAAAAGTGGGTTTTTTTAATTTTTTATTTATTTTCTTGTTACAGCTGATGGGATTAACTTATTTGCTGAACTTTATTTGGACTTTAATCTTAAGCTTTCTGGTTATTTGTACCTTTATTTATACGATGTTCTGGAATATGTGTTCAAGTGTGGAGCGCTCTTTAAGTTGTATTGACTTAACACAATTTCGTAAGTTCAATTAAAATTTTAACGAAGTTTTATAGTTTATAAAAAAATATTATTTAGGCAGAACATACTACGACAAAACGTATTACAGTGGGACCAAATTTAAAACAAAGTGGTAATAAATACTGAACTTTTAAAGTACTAGATGAAATCAATTGTAATTCAAAGTAGAGGACTCAAAGTCTTAGAAAATAACGTCGGGGTCTGTAGCATGCAAGGCTTACCCAACTATCAGATTTTTTCCTTGTAATAATCCTTGCTGAAAAAAAGCTTACAACACTATTCTATCTATTATAGTTTCTGAGTAAAATGACTTTATTTTTTTCTTTTTCCCTTTGGCTGTTTTTTTTTTCGCACACTCATCGGCGCACTGCTTTTTTTAATGTTATTATACCCTTCACTGTAAGTAAGAAGAGTATATATAATTTAGTGAGTCCGTTTGTAATTTCTACACCGTACGTGGGACACCCTATAAAGTATAATATATATATTCTGAATCCTTATGAATAGCGGAGTCTAATAAGCGCTGTCCGTCTGTCTGTCCGTGTAGTAGTTGAAATCAACTTTCAGAAGTATAGCATACCTAACGGTCAGTTCTTCCTGTAAGACTATTGCTATTTAAATTCAGCAAGATCGGTCTATAAATGGGAGAGCTATGAGTCAAAAACCGCAACTACCTCTATTTTTGACCATTTTTTGAGCGGGTATTTTGCGTATTTTATCTTAACAACGATAATTCATAATATCTGTGGAAAAAATGACAGCCATGGCCGAGGAATATCAAAAATATAACCGAAATTTTAGATTTTCATTCATTTCTGCTTTGTTTTTTCGTGTATTTTATCTAAAATTAAAAAATAGTACACAGTTTTTTTTATATGTTATATTAATAGCATCTGGACCAAAACTCAGCTGGATAGGTCCATAAATGGAACTATGAGTCAAAAATCGTGACTACCATTTTTGGTGCGTTTTTTGCTTAATTTGCCTAAACTACAAAACGGGTAAAAAACATGGTACCCAGTTTTATTATTATACAAATCACAGTCGAAATGTCTGTGCAAAAAATCAGAAATATCGGTTCACAAATGGACCAGAAAAATCAAAAATACAACCGACATTTCACATTTTCATTAATTTTTGCTTTGCTTTTGTGTTTTTTTTTTGGAAATTTTTAAGCTGTCATGTGCGTAATGCTTTGTACACACAAACACGAAACCTAAAAAAGTGTGTGTGTGTGTGTGTGTGGTTTTAATGAAAGGGAATAAAAATTTGCAAAATTAAATGAAAATAAATTTTTTTGCATTCCTATTTAATATCTTTCTTAGAATTTCTTTTATTATTAATTTAAAAATTTATTGCCTGCAGACATTTTATTGCTTATAAAAATAAGGTTCTCAGAAAAGATTGTTTCTTCGAACTTGTTAATTTTAGTTTCTTGAACTGAAAATAATTATTTATTTATTTTATGATTAATAAAAAATAGGTGTGCATTTTTTATTTTTTTATAACTATTTAATTGTACGTTTATATGACTTTTTTTATTGAAACGGCTAAATTTTTAAGTTGAGGTCTTATTATAAAAATTTATTTTTTTATCCATATTTCAAATAAAGAAATTTTAATAAACTAGGCGTTTCAGTTACATAATTTTTTGAAGTAGTTGAAGATAAATATGGTTAGTTAAATATGTTCTAACGTACCTCTATACGAGTACTTATCAGTATTTATGACATGCTTATAAATATGTATGTTTAGGAGAAATATTGGTTGTAACATTTACGGAATAGTTTGTAGTTTATATTTTACGATGCAAACCGGAAATTGCCAAAACTCTTCAGAGTAACAGCACTAAAGTATATGAAAATTTCAAAAAAAAAAATTTTAAATAATTCAAAGTAATTTCTAAGTTTTTTGTGGTGGATTACAAATGTTGACGACCTCCCCTTTAAAATGATATGTTTCACATCCCGAAATTTTCCATGGTTTGTCCGGAAGTTGCTAAAATACCTCAGAGCAATATCACTGCGGTATATGCAAATAAACAAAAAAATAATTTTAAATAATCCAAAGTAATTTTTTGGTTGGTAGGTTACAAGTGTAGACAATCTCCACTTAACTACTATAGAAATATTTAATGACATAAGGCGTATTTAAGCACAAATAAAGATTAAATTTTGTTAAACTCTATTATTGCAAATAATTATTTAATATGTATGTTGTATACTACTCGTATACAAGTGCTACGATAAACCTTTTTTTTCTTTTTTGTTTTTGTTTTTGTTTTTCATACTCTTTCATTACATTTATGTTTAAAACCGAAGGGAGTTCATATGTAAAAGAGAAATAAAAATAGAATATTTCCATTTGCTTTGTATTGGTTGGTTGCATGGTTTAAGAAAACCAGGTGACACTGAGACGCCAGCGGAATTCTGCATGATTGAAGCTCGTTCTGTCAAAAACTAAGAGATATCAAATTTTTTGTTTCACTCTAGCACACTTCTTGATATCAACTACCGGAAATAGTTTTTGACAAGAGGAGCCTCAAAAGCAACAACAAAATATATGGGCTTTTTGTAATGTTATTATTTTTGTATATTTGAAGTTACCTGGTTTAATTGCACCTTGGTTCGTTGAAAAATGTTGTTTATTTGATTCAATACCTACTTTATTAGTTTTTTATATTCTTGTTTGAATATTTTGAAACTTTTTGTTTGCCTATTAACTAAAATTCTCATTTCGTCGATTGGTATAATGACATAAGTATTCGAATGTTTTAGCAAGAATTTAACAAGACTTGGGAGTAATCTACTGAAGATTCAGAGTAGCGTCTGATGCAACAGCTGTATAGATATGCTTTCCCTTTTAGTACTAAGTAAAAAAATTTTTTTTAATTTTCCATGACACAGTCGAAGGGTATATAAGACTCGCTACAGCCGAATTTAATTTGTTGACAATATTTTTAACATTAGTTTTAGAAAGCCTACTAAACATTCAATAAAATAAAATTTGATTTAATATAACTTTACTAGTTTAGCGTAGTAAAATGTTTGAATTTTAAGTTAAAAACTTAAAATTTTTTGCAAAAAAAAAGTGCTTACTATTTGCACCCTACACTCAACATTGACCGAAAGTTACCAATTTTGAAAAAAAAAGTTCAAGCTTAGGAAAATAAGAAAAAATGCATACGTATTTCCCATTTTTTTTTATTTTTTATCATACATAAACTTATTTTAAATAATCTGTAAGATTTTCTAGACATTAAGTCATTTTTTTCGAAAACTATATAAAATAAAAAAACAGACCTCAACAAATTTTAACAAACCCGAGGTTGCGTACTTTGATGCCATTTTAAGACAATCTGTGTTGGCAGGGTGCTGCAAAATATAGTTACGATGGATTTTATCTAAGTTTGTCCAGTTGCTTAAAAGTTCTATATTTATTACCACTTTTTTATTTTGGCCTCACTGTACGTGTATACCTAATACATAAATCCGTAATATATGGCTCATAAATAAACGAAAGTCATTACTAAAAACTAATCAAAACTTGTTCTTACAACAAATCTCTAACATCTACAAAAATTCATAAAATTATGACTGAGTTTATTTAATATTTCTTCCACTTTAATTTTACTTAATAAAGATGAAGGTTTGTTAATGTGAATGAACAGTACTCTGAATTAGTTAGTTTTACATTTGGAGTGAGTCAAAATTCTGTCCTAGGCCCAATTGTTATCAATCTGATAACTATCTATCTATAAGTGTATCTAAAATTATAGCATTCGCCTATGAAATGAGTGATCTATTGTTAAATAAATTTAATTAGTTATGAATTGGTGAGTCTAGGGTTCAATTTATTAATATTTAGTATGGAATGTCTTCGATAGTTGTAGATAAGCAGCTTGGCTTTTGAATTATATTGAGCAAATATCAAATCTGTGGCAAAATTGAAAAAACTCCTTATGTCTTATTAAGTCTTTTTATAAAATTACAACTTTAGAAGCCCTAAAAGTTATTCTTATAAAATTATTTTTATTCTAACAAACCATTCCTGAGTCACAATAATTGTGACAATAAGTAAATTTTTACCTAAGTCAAATTTCAGCAATTTGTCTATGATGAACCAGGTTTTTAAACCAATTTCGTACACGGTTTCCAACAGTCGTCGAAAATGTTGTGAATGTGTATTTAAAACACGCGTATTATTAATATTTATATAAAAAAGGAATTCATTTATTTAAGTTAATACAAAAGTCTTAATGTTTCATCAGAATTGGTTTCCTAGTTTCTAACACAGGCAATAGAATGAAAGAATCAAGAATAATTAAAAGAAGCCAAGCCCAAAAAGTACCGTTTGATTTTAACTTATATTTTCATTGTCTTCAGCAACTCAACAATGTTGCGCACTCAACATTTCTCTCCTTGTTAGAGATGAACCTCGTAATCTCGATGCCACGCTGGGGCGCGCTTACTACGACATGACTTTTTAGGTTGGACTGGTATTGTAACATCTGGTGAACTAGCTGATGGACTGACTTGTTCATTTAACTGCTGATTTTCAATTAACTCATCTTGTTGGTGATTAATTTGTAATTCGCACTGCTGGTTATTATCCGGTGGTTGGTTGAACAATGGTTGTAAATTGTACATTGTTGGTTCATCCTGGCTCATGTCCAAATACCGATCTCTAATCTGGTTGCTATGTGCTTTGATGATTCTATCACTATCACTATCTTCAATTTTCACACCACAATTTACATATCCGAATTTCTCTACAATTAACCCAGGTATCCATGACATCTTGTTGTTTCTATATGTTTTAACAAAGACTTTTTGACCAATTTTGAACTTTCTTTCAGCAGTGTTATGTTTCTTGTTAAACTGTTCTTCCATTTTATCATTTCGTTGAATGTCATTGAAATCTGCAGGTTTAATCAGATCTATTTCAGTACGTAACTTACGGCCAATAAATAATTCTGCTGGAGTCTTCCCCTCTACGCAATTAGGGTTTGGCGTTGAACGATATTGTAATAAAAATTCTTGAAGATTGCTATTGTCATTTGAACCTCCATCGATGTTTGGTAATTGCTGACTTGATTTTTTCAACATAACGCTCAGCCTGACCATGTTCTCATGTGCTGAATACCGCGTTGAAGACAAAATTTTTGAAATTCCGCGCTCACAAATTGAGTTCCATTGTCTGAAACTAGCAAGTTAGGATATCCAAATCTATTTGTATATTCAGTCAAATGTTCAATAATTTTTTTGCTTGTTATGGAATTACTTTGATACACCTCTGGCCATTTTGAGTACGAGTCTATGATCACCAACTAATATTGTGAACGAATAGGACCCGCAATATCAATGTGAATACGCTGAAGAGGTCTGGTTGAAATGGGCCACGAATAAAGAGATGTTTTTGTTGGAGATTTTGAGTTTACTTGGCATTGAGGACATATTCCTCAATTTCCTTATCAATATTAGGCCAATACACATGGCTGCGCGCAATTGATTTCATTCGCTGTTGACCTTGATGTCCTTTGTGTAATGTTTTTAAAATCCATTTTCTAAACGTTTGTGGAATAACTAAACTTTCTCCATAAAGAAGACAATCGTCCACAATAGACAATGCTGACCGACGATAAAAAAATTGAATGAGTTCTTTATTCTGAACTTGTTTAGAATTTTGACGCCATGAATTTAATATATAATTAAAAACTGTCTGTATGTTTACATCTTTTTCTGATGCCTTCTTAATCATGTGATGTGTAAGTGGAATAAATTGGATATTGTCCTTTAATATAGCTTTAATGTTATACTCTAAAGTAGCACATGCAATTACAAAATCTTCATCCACTTGTTGTTTTGATGGAAGTAGTCGCGATAACATATCAACGTTACCAAAATCCTGAGTCTTAACATATTCCATTTCGAAATCATATGTCATCATTGTCAAAGCCCATCTTTAGAGTCTGCTTACTGAATGTACCGGTATGCCTTTCTTTGACCCAAATATGGCTAACAATGGTTTATGGTCAGTGCGCAGCAAAAACTTTCTCCCATAAACCATGCGGTGAAACTTTTTTACTGCAAACACTAAAGCGAGAGCCTCCTTCTCAATCTGGCCATAATTCTTTTCTGCTTGTGTCAAAGATCTTGATGCATGAGCGACTGGATTTTCTTTTCCATCTGGCATCACATGTGAAATTTGTGCTCCCAGGCCTTGCATTGATGCATCCGCTGAAACTATAATAGGCAATCTGGGATCATAATGATTAAGCATTAAGTCTGAAACTAAAATTTCCTTGAACCTCTGAAATGATTTTTCACAATTATTCGACCAATTCCATTTAATATTGTTTTGGAGCAATTCGTTAAGTGGTGCTCTTATGGATCTAATTGTTGCAATAAATTTTCCATAATAATTTATTGAACCTAGAAAAGATCTGAGTTCACTGACATTTTGAGGTCTTGGTAAATTTATTATTGATGAAATTTTTTAGGGATCCGGTTAAATACCCTTTGAGTCTACTATGTGACCTAGATATTTAATCCGGTTTTGCATAAATTCGCATTTGTCGACATTTACCGTCATATTATATTCTGAAAACCGTTTTAGCACTTGTCGAATTGATTTCAAATGTTGTTGTAAATTTTTGCTAGCTATTATGATGTCATCCAAATATGCTGTAGCTTCTGGAATGCCTGATAGTATTTTCTCCATTGCCTGTTGAAACGCCCCTAGAGCTGATTTGATTCCGGGAACTAGCCTATTGAATGTGTATAACCCTCGATGTGTATTAATTGTCAAAATTGCTTTAGTTGCATCATCTACCTCGAACTGCATATATGCGTCGTTAAAATCCAATCTGGTAAAATATTTGCAATTATTAAGGCACATAAAAATGTCGTCAGGTAGAGGTAAAGGATGAAAATGTGGTTCTACGCTTTCATTTAAGCCCGTGGAGTAATCTGCACAAATTCTTATTTTTCCACTTGGTCGTTTGACTGTTACAATAGGAGCAGCCCACTCTGAATAATTGACCGGAGATATTACACCTGCTTCCTCTAGCCTTTTAAGTTCCGCTTCTACCATACCAATTACGGTGTATGGCACTGATCTTTTCGGACAAAACTTAGGCACTGCGCCTGGCTTCAACGGAAGATGTATTTCGATTTTAGTGCAGTGACCCAGTCTCTTTTCAATAACTTTAGGGAATTCTTTTATAATTTTATTTATGTCATCACTGCTTATGGTTTTACAAAACGAACTGATTGGGACTTCCCAGAGACCAAATTCTTCAAAGAAATCCGCATCGACTATATTTAATGCATGAACTGTTGTCACAAAAAATGTTATTGCTCTTGTTTTTCCGAAAAATAAAACGTTAGATCTAAATTGACCAATAAATTCAATTTTATTATGATTTGCGTCTCTTGCTGTACGCTTTGTAGTTATTAATGTAGGTTGATTTATGTTTACCCAAATTTGTTTTGAAATTATAGAGATGTCTGACGCTGTGTCTAATTGGAGTTGAACATTCTAATTGTCTATTGAAATATTTATGTGTTTACGATGGAAAATGTTATCGACACTGTTATCGATTGTTCTTGTTTGAGCTGAACTTTTTTTATTTTGTTGATTTGCATTTGAAATTTTTCTTTCTGTCGTATGTGGTGAATGTATTTGCTTATTTTTGTTATTTTTAGTTTTTGCATTACAAAACCCTTCCTTGTGTCCTACTCGCTTACATCGATCACATTTATGATCTTTATATTGACACTTGTAGGAGTAGTGCATTTCACCACAAAACCAACATGCTGTAGCAGGCGTTTTTGTTTGTGTTTGTGTAACGAACTTACCCTTATGCTGCTTTGTATGAATTGCCTGAGTTTGAAATGTTTGTTGCACGTTGCCAATCATTTTGTTGTCGCGTTGACGCTGTAGTATGCGTTAAATTTCCTGATTAATAAATTCTAAGGTAACTGGCTTGTCCGATTTTTCCTCATCCAACATTCTCAAAATTTCATTACGGAAATTCGTATCTTTAGCGGATTGCAGACCACTGACAAAAATAAGACACTTCAAATTATTTTTTGTAAAATTTTCTAATTGGAAATTTTCGCATAGACGGTTAACCTTTGCTATGTACATACCATAGTTTTCATTATCAGTTTTAAAAGTCTGAAAACATTTATACCGGCTGTTAAAAAGTGATTCTTTCTTACCAAACATATCTTTCATATTTTCAATAGTAACCTCAAATGCAATCTCTGATGGTTTGGATGGTAAAATAACATCTGCATACTGCTGATATACATTTTGGCTCACTTTTCTCAAAAGAACTCGTGTTTTGTCTGCGTCTGACAACTTTGTCGCATCTACTATAAATAAGTCTTCGTATCTCGAATACCAAGAACCAAATGTGCAATTTTCTTCTGGATCATAAATAAATTCAGTGATTTGTTTCATTAGCATGTCCATTAGTTGTTCTCTGTACAACGTTCCTGATGACTGCGTTTTGACCCAAAATTTCTTGAAATGATTGTTGCTGAGTGACTATGAACCTCTCTTGGCGTTCAAACATATCAAGTTGTTTTTGAAGTTGTTGCTGTTGGAGCATTAGCTGCTGTTCATGACGACTTGCTGATTCCTGTTGTTGAATCAAAATTTTCGCTAAGACCTGTTCCAGCGATGAAGAAGTTATTTTATCTGCTTTTGTATCTTAAACTGTTGAATATATAACTCATTTCTTAAATCCACTTAAATCCTCGTCGCCACTTTGTTGTGAATGTGTATTTAAAACACGCGTATTATTAATATTTATATAAAAAAGGAATTCATTTATTTAAGTTAATACAAAAGTCTTAATGTTTCATCAGAATTGGTTTCCTAGTTTCTAACGCAGGCAATAGAATGAAAGAATCAAGAATAATTAAAAGAAGCCAAGCCCAAAAAGTACCGTTTGATTTTAACTTATATTTTCATTGTCTTCAGTGTTGTATTTTCTTGTAGAGTCGCAACTCAACAATGTTGCGTACTCAACAGAAAACAAAACTGACCATTGCAATCGTTTTTTTTTTTTTTTTTTTTTTTTTTTTTTTTTTTAATAAATAATAATACATATTTATTTATTTATTAATGTCTATGGATTCAAGATCCTTACAGAATGTAGCATAATACAATTAATTATTTAAAAATACAATTAACTTAGTTTTTACAGTATCAATATTTGATGAATAATCAACATGTTTATAACATTTATTAAATTGATTACAACAGATAGAGGATTATAATGACGTGTAAATCTTGAAGGAACTTTAAAAAAGATATTGCTTATCAAAAAATCAGAACAAACATTTCCTTTTAACAAATTTAAAACAAAAGTAACATTTAACATAATTCTACGACTTTTTAAAGTTGGAAGTTTAATGAGAGCAAGTCGACTGGTGTAAGGTGGCAAGTTTAATGGATAAAAATGTCAACCACGTAGGCAAAATAGCAAAAACTGTTTTTGAACAGATTCAATATTGTTGACATGAACCATATAAGTCGGATCCCAAATAATCGAGCCATATTCAAGAATAGGTCTTACTAAAGATGTATACAATTGTTTGGTTATATACGGGTCAGGAAACTCCTTAGCCCAGCGTTTTATGAAACCAAGCAAAGTGCGTGCTTTTGCAACAGTTGAAGAAATGTGTTGAATAAACTTCAACTTTACATCAAGTAAAATTCCAAGATCAGAAATAATAGTTACTTTTTCAAGCTGCTGACCGTTTAAAGCATAGTTTACACATGACTGCTGACCACGGTAGAAACACATATATTTACATTTTTTGTGATTCAATTCCATTAAATTAAGATCGCACCAGGCGCTAAATGCATTTAGATCATTCTGTAGGTAAAGGTGATCTGCAAATCGATTATAGCTCAGGAAAATTTTAACGTCATCAGCAAACATTAAAACATGAGAAAATTTTATTATTTCCGGTAAATCATTTATAAACAAAGAAAATAGCAGTTCGCCAAGATGGCTACCCTACGGTACACCAGATAAGACAGCAATCGGCTTGGAAGAGAAGGTTTTGAAATGAACTTTTTGCCTTCTATTTATCAAGTATGATGTAATCCACATTAAACAGCTAGGTGTGGCATTGTACACAAAGCCAACAAACAGCACACCAGTTTTATAAAGCAGAAAGACCAATTGCATTCGCAATATTAACGAGTGAGTAACCGTAAGTGTTGTTGTTCGAAAGGCTAACAGTAGCATTACTATTTTCAGTGTATCAAACCAATTTTACATCCAATATCACTCTCAGATTAGATTTTTGTTAAAATGGCTAAGGACAAAATTTTTAACAAAATTGGCCCTTCAGATGCTTATTTATAATTCGAACTAGACGAAACAAAAAAACTTTGGCGATAGCCACGCACAAAAGGCTCAATTTATTTAATAAAAAAAACTATGGACACAATACTTGCAGGGCTTGATAATGTTTTCGCCTATCTGGACGATGTAATCATTGTAACTTCAGCACTCGAAGAAAGTTTTTCTAAGGACATGGAGGTTATTAAGCGTTTTTACGACCACGGCTTGACAATAAAATGGGAAAAGTGCGGAGCATTTAAAACTTCAATTAGATATTTAAGTCATTTAATAGATTCTCACGGTATCCACTCTAATCCAGACAAGATATAAATAGTGTCAAATGTGCCACATTCACAAAATATTTCTAAACTTCGTTTTATTTTTTTGGTTCCGTTAAGTATTATGATAAAATTTGTTTAAACAAATGCGTAATTTGAGATGTCCTCTCAATAATATGTAGTAGTAGTAGTAAAGTTTTTATTGAGACTTCTTTTTTCCATATTACAAGATTTATACTAACATACATTTTTCGAAAACTTAAAACTATAAATACATTTCATCATTCGTCCTGCTTATCAATATAGAAAATTAATTGTGTACAATATAAATACTGCAAAGTATGTGAAAATCAGTGCTTACTCCCGGCACTTAACTTTATCGATACAGTTTTATATATCTGCCAAAAAAATTAACTTAAAGCTAACAATCTTACAGAAAAATCTTTAATTAAAAATAAAAATAAAACCAAAAACAAAATGAAATTCAAAACAAAACTGAAGAAATAAGAAAAACAAAAAATATAAAAATAAAATGTTACCCTCTGTGAATGCCGGGAGTAGTATGTGAGTAAAAGCTTTGACCAGGAAAACTATTGACCAGTTCATTTAAAATGCCAATGTTTGACCAACTGAAACATTTTTCGCTAGATAATAAATCTTGCATTTCATTGCCTTCAAAATTATATAACCTTTCTATGAAATTTTTCATTAAATCAAGGGCATAAAATGAAATAGGATGTACATTAGCCTTCTCATATATATATATTTGCTTGAAAATCTCTTACTATATGATTTATAATATTTCTCTGTGCATTTCTTGAGAATATGACGTTCGAAATACAGAACCATATTGGCAATGCATAAAGAAGAATTGGTCGAATACAAAAGCAGCTTAGTCGCTATTGGTAGGGATTTACTAATAAAAAGAAAAGCTTTACAGAGGCATCTTTGACCATATTAGCTTTTTCTAAATTGTAGGATACTTGTCTGTTAAATTTTAAAAGCTTGTTGAAATAGATTACCACTAAGCCTTAATTTAAAATTCTTGCTTTCTGGGACAACAGTATATTTACATTTGCCAGAATTAATTTTAATTTCCCAGCAGAAGTAAAATTCGTCCGTCATTTTTAGATGTGATGAAACCAATTGAAGTACATTATTAGGAGACTCAGCATGAGCATAAAGTATAGCTTTTGAACTATGAAATTCGTGTGGAAAATCATGTATGAAAATGTGGTACAAGTGAGGTGCCAACACTGATCCTTGCAGAATACCGCAAGATCTGCCAGCACATTTTCAACTTGTAGGCAAAACCGCCTTTCTTCAAAATAGCTTCTAATTAGTTTTATAATAAATGGATTAAAGCCTATTTTAATCATTTTATTTAAAATGCCATTGCGATATGTCTTATCAAAAGCTTTTTCAATATCAAGCGACACAGCTACAGTGCACTTTCTTTTTTCTTTAATTTTGTATAACGTCCGTGTGAAATTTTATAAGTAGAGTTACTCCGCTTAAAGTCAAATTGTTTTTGTGGAATATATTCACTGTGTATAATAATTCTCTCAAATAGTTTCCCTACATTAGGAAGCATTAAGATAGATCTTAAGCAATTTTTTGGAATTGCAACAAGCTTAGCTTTTTTTCCCTTCCACTGGAAAATATGAATTGCTTAAGCAATTATTAAATATTATAGTCAGATACTCAAAAGCCTTAACAGGAAGTTTTTTGATAAAAAAATGAGATATGTTATCCAAGCCACACTATTTTTTATTCACCCCTATCGCGAATAAAAGTGAAATTGTTGTTCCCTTGAAATTTTTATTCCTTTCGAAGGGAAAATTGTTATCGAGAATCTCACATGAAATTTTGTTCACGCTATCAGTGCCGAATGAATGTAAAATAAAGAAGAATTTATTAAATTTTCTAAGTTTTCAAAAGACAAACAATAAATTTTTTGTAATTTACGAATGGGTATTTTGGCAAAGGTTTCAACTCTTGTTGTTAAGCAGTTTTCAGGGTCCAGTAATTTTATAACATTTTAAGAGCAAAAAATACATTTTTTATTGGATTAATTTATGGATGGTTCTTGTAAGAAAGATGTCACCTGTTGTGGATAAACGATTTTATCAGAAAATAATTGAATTTTTTATAGGTAGACAACCACTTTTTAATTCTTTTGTTAAAAAATTGCTAAATAAAATTTTAAGAAAAACAAACAAAAATAATTGTACTCACCAGCAAAAAGTAAGTGAACAGATTAAGACAAAAAAGTCAACAAAACAAGGGAAAACATTATTTACGATAATTGGAATTTGCAGGGAATTCATTCATAATTGCTATCCCAGTGAAGGTGAACAAAGTTCGAGGGAAACGATATTCATGATAGGGGTGATTATTTATTATATTAGAAATATTTAACAGAGAATCTATATTCTAAAACTTTGCGTTTCTTAGATTGTTCAATGATGTAGCATCATTATTAAATTCAAAATCGTTTGGAACTTGTGAAATTGTATCATTTATTGTTTCATTTATTTCCGCAACATCTCTAATTAGAGGAGAGCTTTGGAAAACAGTTGTAAAATGATCCCTTAACACACCCAATTTATGGTTTGTTTCAGTAATTTTATTTCCGCCAACAGACACATCTTTTAGCTAAGAATGTCTCCGTACCAGTAATTAAAAAAAATATTTTATAGGCCCAAATATTTTATAGGCTTGCTCCAGTTCAATCTGCTTCTTAATAATAATTTTAACCAAATTAATCTGCTTAGATATGAGTACATATTGGGGATCTCTTCTATTTAACGTTCTGGTAAGTATAACCTTCAGTTCCTTCTGCCAGGAAGGAGTAAATTTTTTATTTCCACTTTCAATTTCTCTAGAATGGAAGAATTGAATTTTTTTTACAAAATTTATAGTGTTTGGTGGAGAGTGATGTAATATCGCATAAATAAGATCATACTTGAGTAAATTCATTCCAATTTGTGTCTTTATATGACACTTAATTTCTGGGTGTTTTTAAAATAAAATTAAAATCCGCAACGTTGATTTCTAGCCTCAAGGGAATATGATCGGAAAAAGTAGGAAAAGTAGAAGTTCTGTAATTAGAATGTAAATTATCTAAAATGTTGTTGCTTATTACATAATGGTCCAAATGGGAAGATACTCCTGGGAATGTAGGGTATGTAGCACAAATTCTCCTAACTGTAATAGACTCATCCTGAAGCCAAGACTCAAGTATATCACTATTAAAACTATTTGTTATATCACCTCTAGTATTGTGTTTTGCATTCAGGTCATCACCTAATATAAGACCATTATAACTGCTTCCAAAATTTAAAATCAGAGAAAGACCTCTAGAAATATCATTACGGTTATAATTTGATTGAAAGTAAATAGAACCACAAATAAATTTTTTGACCACACCAATAATTGAAGCTTTTATTTCAATAAAAAAATTTTGGAAATTGCAGACCAGGAATATTCACTTTCAAATAAATGAGAGTATTTCCTCTCTTAAAACGATATAGTTATCAAGATAAACATTTGTGCTTGAATGCAAATGAGTTTCTTGTAAAAAGGCAATATCAATATTAAATTGATTCCAAGTTCTATTCCCTACTTATGTGGATTAATGAACCACAACTGAAATCGCTTGATCCTTTGCAAAAGATTTGTATATCCTCATAAAATTAGTTATTTTAACTTCTAAGCTTAAAGGATTTAATTTGCATAAAACCTTTGCCACTTTGAGGAACTCTTGTATTAGTGCTGGTTTTGCCGGCTTGCTCTGCATTGGAATTGTATTAAATAAACTAGCAAATGATATATTCTCATTAGTAGTATTTGTCTGAACACATGCTTTTGCAACGTTGCCAGCAGCGACAAGCTTTATATTTTATGCGGCTTGGTTTGATATTTTTTCTTAAAAAAACATTTTTTATAAACAGGACATCCGCTGTAGTGTGAGGTGTGATCATTTTCCTTGCAGTTAACGCAAAATGGTGAAATATTACTGTCACGAATCAGAGAGAGCATTTTACAGGATCGTGCTTTTCATTGCATTTCAGACAAGAAATTGGTTTGCTACAATTTCTTGAATAGTGTCCCCATTGTTAGCACCTCCAATACTATAAAATTTTTGTACTCACCTTTGGTTGTTCCCAAGAAATAACCTGATTAAGGATGTATTTTAAGCTAACTATCTCATTTGCTTTTCTATTGGGCTTAAGTATTATAAAAAATAGTCTAGTGTCAACATCTTTTTCCTGGAATATCCAGTAAACTTTGTAATGGAGCCCACAATGTCTGGAACTAATTTGTCTATTTCCGATTTAATGTTATTAACGTCTGTTTTAGAATATAGTTCTCTACAAATCACCTTTTGATGCTTGTATTCCTTCGGTGTATAAGTATAAGAAGAAATTTGCTTTTCTTTTAACAACTCCATCATTTCAGAATGTGTAGATGAGTCCTTAAGAAATAATTTGCATTTGTATTTCGACTGATTTTTAATTACAAACTCAACTTTTTTGGTGCTTAATTGGTCAATGAGAGACTTTACGTTTACATTTTCAAGAAAAATATTAGAGCACTATGAATTCCTGGTCTTAATTTGTGTTTGAGAACTGATATTATTTCTAAATTCATTTTCCACGTACTTTTTTATGTTTAAATCTCCTAAGAGAGAACACTTAATAATACGATTAACATTATCTATTAACTTGTCTGCATTTTTAAATTGACATTTTGATAAATCAATTTTTAAATACTTCCTCTTTTTATTTTTACAATTTGGTATTCCTTCACCGCTATCGCCAACTATGTCAAAAGTAGGTACTTGAATGTTCTCTAGAATATTGACATTATTTGTTTGTGCCGCTACCAACGTTCCATGAATGTCTTCTTTGGACTGGGTTGTTGATGATTGTCCCACAAAAACTGCATCAAATAGTTGCTTACCGAGCTAAGAGTTGACAATATCTTTACTTTTGGACCCATTCTTAGATTTATTGAAACCTTTTTCTCTGACTGTGAGCTAGATATATTTCCTTGCATTTCGTCATATTCCTCAAATGCGTTTGATGACATATTTATCAAGTTATTAGGAGGCCGACCACCATTTTGCGAAAACAATGCATCAATTTCCATTTATTTTTTTTTTCAAAATTTTATTTTATTATTTTTTTAAATTTTTTTTTTGCCTAGCAAAAAATATTAGTTTTCTTTTTGCTTTTGTTTTTCTTTATATTTTTTTTTTTTTTTTATTTTTTTTTTTTTTTTTGACAAAAACCTCAGGCTGTCTATATCGCTCCACAATTCAACAAGTGTCTCTCAACAATATGTTGAAAACCGAATCAAAAATTCAAAATATTGCTTCTATCAGATTTACGTTTGACACATTACGATAGCATACTGATAGCTCAATGGATGGGATCGGAGCTTAAGTTTTCCAGAAGATGCCTGAATTTAATTTCAAAAAAAAGTAAATCGTTTACAGCAATGAGCTCTTATTTAAATGGACTACAATTTTTAAATACAAACTAATTCGAAAATATTGATATCCTATCACGCTGTCTCTTTCATACTTAAAATTTGTTGTTTTGATTATCTTTTTCTAGCGCTACCAAAATGTATGCAATTTTTAAAGACAAAAGTGATAAACAACTTAAAGTCGGCTGTTCCGACTCTTATATACCCTTCACTGTATTAGCCAAATCTATACGAGTATTCATATTTTTCACTTTCCACATTCTTCTTAAATTAAAAAAAAATCTGTAATTTAAATGGCTAGTTTATAGCTTGAGGACGTATTATAAAAATTAATTTATTTACTATTAGAGCGAAATATCGATTTAAAAAAAATGTTTATTATGTATATGAACACAATCGTAATAAACTATCCATTTCAATAAAAAAAGGTCAAATAAACTTCAAAAAAAATTATATAAAAATAAAAAAATAAATGACAAAAAATTTATATAAAAATAATTTTCTTTGAAAAGCAGTTTTTTATTAATCCTAACTGGGGGCTTATTATAAATATATTTCGGTTCGAATTGAAAAGGCTTTAGAAGAGAATTTTCAGTTTAAAAAAAAAATTATTATGTAGAACATTCGAAAAAAATTAATATTTTTAAAATAACCTCAAAATTGTTAATACAACTCTGCTGGGTTTCCAATTTAAATTTTAAGAAAAAATTTCTTAAACAATTTTGACAGCTTGGTAGAAAATAAATTCGCTTTTGTAATGATTTTCGGGATGCCCACACCTGTACATTTTATCAAATGTATGTATTTTGATAAATTTTTCTAACTATATTTTTCAACAAACAACTACTCAAGGCAAATTCATGGAAGGTAATCTCAAGGCGAAAAAAGGGAAATTTTTCTATTGATTGCGGCAACTGAAAAAGGGGTGATTAAGAATCTTAAGCACGGAGAACAGAGTTTAACAGTCGAGATATTTAACTTTGTTATTCATTCTATTATAAAAGGTGATTTTATAAGAACTATCGGAAATTTAAAAAAAAAACACATAAAATTCAGAAAAATGCATGAAATATTTATTTGGATCGATAGTTGGGTCGATATAATTTAATGTTTGAAAATTATTTCATGCAAATGTTGGCCGCGGCTGCGCCTCAAATGGTCCATCCGCTTAGTCCAATTTTGGCATACTCTTTCCAACATTTCGGCCGGTATCTCACGAATAATGTTGGCAATGTTGGCTTCCAGTGCGTCAATCGAAGCGGGCTTGTCCCTATAGACATTAGCCTTAACATAGCCCCACAAAAAATAGTCTAGAGGCGTTAAATCGCACGATCTGGGCGGCCAATTGACTGGTCCCAAGCGTGAAATAAACTGTTCACCGTACTCGCCTCTCAATTGGCCCATTGTTTCGCGTGCTGTGTGGCATGTGGCACCGTCTTGTTGAAACACATGTCATGCAAGTCAAGCTCTTCCATTTTGGGCAAAAAAAAGTTTGTTATCATCGCACGGTAGCGCTCACCATTCACAGTAACGTTGTGATTCGCATCATCTTTGAAGAAATACGGCCCAATGATGCCGCCAGCCCATAATCCGCACCAAACGGTTGTTTTTTGTGGATGCATTGGTAGCTCTTGCAATGCTTCTGGCTGCTCTTCACTCCAAATACGGCAGTTTTGCTTGTTCACGTATCCATTCAACCAGAAATGAGCCTCGTCGCTGAACACAATTCTTCGATAAAAAAGTGGATCTTCATCTAACTTTTCAAGAGCCCATTCACCAAAAATTTGGCGTTGTGGTAGGTCGTTTGTCTTCAATTCTTGCACCAGTTGTATCTTATAAAGCTTCACACCCAAATCCTTCCGCAAAATTTTCCACGTAGTGGAGTAACAGAGGCCCAATTGCTGCGAACGGCGCCGAATCGATAATTCACGGTCATCACCAACACTGGCCGATACGGCTGCGATATTTTCTTCAGTTCGCACTCTACGTAAGCGTGTTGGTGGTTTAATGTCCAACAATGTAAATTTGGTGCGAAATTTTGTTACAATAGCCCGAATAGAAGCCTCAGTAGGTCGATTAAACTGACCATAAAATGGAAGAAGCGCGCGATGAACTTTCTTAACAGAGCACGCATTTTGGTAATAAAATTCAATAATTTGCAAGCGTTGTTCGTTTGTAAGACGATTCATGATTAAATTATAGACCAAACTGAAGATGTTTGACAGTGACACAAGATACAAAACGTGCGTGAGCTGTCAAAACTAGTGTTGCCAAAAAGATAATAGCAAAAAATCACTCTTTATATTTACTAACGCTTTTTACCCAGTCTCTCCCGGTCCTTATATCTATGAGTTTGAATTTTTAGACTAAGGTAATCTCCTATATAAAAATTCAGAGCAATATGTTTAAAATCTGGGCTCGAATCGTTATATCCGTGAACGTATAGGCCATCGTAAGAAAATAAATTACGTGCTACGATAATCGTATGAACTGAATGGTATTACTTACCACATACGATTATAAACTTAACGTAATTATTTTCTTTATTCACAGCAAGGCGAATTCATTTAATTAACAGTAGTTGTAAATCTGTCAAAAAATTAATATTATTGAAATATAAATAATTGAATTAATTAAATTTTTTAATTATTCAAAATTTGAATAGGTTTTTTTAAGAAAAAAGTACATTCTTATGTATGTATCACATTTAAGTTAAATAATATAATAGGTACTTCAGTTACATAACACATGGGCTGAAAAGTCCCAGGCCTAACAAAGAAAACACAGTTTTTTTGGTTCAAAATTAGCTTTATGCATCAACGTAATCTCCATCAAGAGCAACACAATCATTCCAGAGCCGCTCTAACATTTCAATACCACTTTTGTAGAACGATTTATCTTTTGCCTCAAAATAGGCCTCAGTTTCAGCGATAACCTCTTCATTCGTGCAAAATTTCTTACCGGCGAGCATTTTGTTCAGGTCTGCGAACAGCGAGTAGTTGCTGGGAGCCAAATCTGGCGAATACGATGGATGTGGGAGCAGTTCGAAGTTCAATTCATGTAGTTTTGCCATCATCAACACGTTCTCGTTTTTGGTCAACAGTGAGCAAACGCGGCACCCACTTTGAACAGAGCTTTCTCATAGTCTAATGCTCATGCAATATAAAGCCAACACGATGTCAGCTAACTCACGCAACTTCACTTTTCGATCATTCAAAACGATTTTGTGGATTTTTTTTATGTTTTCTGGTGTTACCGCCTCATTTGGACGTCCACTGCGTTCTGCATCATCGGTGTCTCTACGACCACGTTTGAAGTCAGCAAACCAACGTTTTATTGTTGTTTCTGATGGAGCGGAATCTCCATAACACTTTTCAAGCCATTGCTTCGCTTGAACGGTATTTGTTCCCATCAAGAAGCAGTGTAAAATTAAGACACAAAATTGTTTTTGATCCATTGTTTTGAAAATAACAAAAGTAGCGTCACTCTTAGCACAATAACTCACAAACTAATGAATAGAATATCATGAAGTTCTAACAGCTGTCTTTTGAAGGTTAGTATTAACTGAAAAAAAGGTGACTGCAATAAAACTAGCGCCATCTATGTGTTAGGCCCGGGACTTTTCAGCTCATGTGTTACATATATATGCATATCTTTGGTTTTTTTTAAAGATTTTTTATTGCAGTTTTACCACAGACAGTTTTATTTCAGGCTCATGTTGAATATCAAAATTTTAATTATTACAAATGCCGGAATTGATTCTTTGTCTTCAAAAGTTGCTTCGAGTTCTGCCTAATTTAAGAGCTAATCATTAAGCGTCAACAACTTTTCCTCATAAAGACCTCCACCAGTTTATTGTTTTGACAAATTCATTTAATGAGAGTTTTTTGCCTGCCATTTTTGGTCAGCATAGGCCTGCACCACAGAAGCATCGATAAGTGTTTAAAAAAAAATAAATGCAATTATGGTGAGTGTTATGAATTAAGACGCTTTGCAAGATCATGCCACAGGTAGTTGGAGGTGGCTTTCTCTTGAGCGCAATTTTGCCAAGTTTTGGTGTTAATTCATAAGCTCTGCCATTACCTCCTTTTGTTTAGGACTAAGTTTATTGTAGTAATTTTTTTAATGAAAATTACAAGAAACTTACATTTTTTTTATATTAAAAAGTTTTTTATATGCATTCGAAAACAATTTAGTTAACGGATGATAGTTCGTAAAAATAATACGTCCAATCTTACGATCACGTGTGTTATAATCTCAATTATTGTGAATTGTTGTACGTTTTCGTATGTTATAATTTCAAAATCACATTTTTACGTAACGAGTTGTACGTGTACGGATGTAACGATTCGAGCCCAAGTTTTCATTAGCTGTTTTTACCCAATCTCGTGTGGCCAATACAAATTGGCGACCCTCCCACTAATCCGTGTAAAAGTGGGCGTGGTCGACACAACAATAAGTTGGAAAATATAATTTTGATTGTAAAATCATTGAATAATGGACATAAAAGTGTCTGTTACTCGTTAATAATGTAGCTTTATATTGATGAAAGAATTTTTAAAATCTGATGATAGTCCATTAGTAAAAAAAAAACAATTTTTCCTCTATAATATATGTGAAATAATAATACTACGTATTTAATATCTTTTGTATTACTTACAGATTTTATGTTTCCTGTCAACACCAAACTGGAAGATATGAAAATATGTGAAAAATATGAAATTAAAGCATTCTGCAAAGATGGTGTTGAAAATGCTGAAGTAATGTTCATATTAGCCACCTTGGCCACGTTATTGGTAATTCTTAGTTTAGTGCACTATTTGATGTGTTTGTCGGCGAACTATGCCCACATACGGGATCATGAGAAATTCCAAGAATTACAAGAAATACAAAATCTCAATGAGCTTGAATATAGCGCTGCATCGAAAGATCGCTTCTAGGACATATTTCAGAAGATTCATTTTGAGCTTAAAGAAAAATAAATAGCAATCAAACTAACAACCACAACAATAATTACTGTTTTAGATAATATTAGCAGCATCAAAAACAAAATCATATTTTCAATTAATTATTTATATTTTTAGTTTAGTTTTTAATATTATTTAAATTTAAGCTTTTTTATTGTTCTTTAATTCAGTTGTTTTAATTTTAAAATAAAACAAAGATTTGGCCGTTTTATTAGCAGCAAGCCATGAATCAAAACATATCAATTTATGTATTTATACTTTTTTTTTTAATTAATACATACAACGAAATATTTTATCATTTAAATTTTTCAGTCCTTAGAAAATGGCAAAGAAAAAATATTTTAATAATTTTTGTTTGTTTTTGTTTTGATTTTTGCCTCGAATTAATCTGGAATTCGATTCAAATAATTTCAATTGATGGAAATATACCGTATTTATTTATCCAAGCAAACCTTGGGGGCTATTATGTATTTCGATTTGAATCGAAACGGCTTTCGAAAGGAATTTTCAATTGGAAAGAAAAAACTAATCACCCCTATTTCAGTTGTCATCATAGTCATCATCACTTCAACACTGATTTGGCATTCTATAATAATCTTACTGCAACGACGACAGTTTATCGTTGTTTTTTTAATAAAAATTTTTTTCGCATGTAATTTAAATATAAATTCAAGTGATGAGGAGAAATCCGATATATTCAAGTTATCAAATGGAAAATATGTATCGAAACCAGACCCTTTCAAAATGAATATTTGCTACTTTGTCAACAGACTTGAAAACTACTTCCTTTAAGCATATACAAAGACAATAGTATTTGATTTACAGTTAGATTTACATTCATTTCTAAAAAAAATTAAATTAGTAGCTGCATTAAGATTTTTAGCCCAGGCATTGTATGAACTCAGCATGTAAAACGACTTTAGCTAATTGTTTGAAAATTTTTTGGTTATGACTCTTAGGTCAATTATGAGTATTTCACAGAATTCTTTGCAAGGAAAATTTCGGTTTTTGGGAAAAAAGAAAATCCTACATCACAGAGTATGTATGTAATAAAAAAAAATATTTATAATAAAATGAAAAAGAAAACACTTCCGGGAAATTTTTAATCATAATAAGTCTGTCTGATTGCATTAGAAAAGTGCATTGATTTTATAACAATTTAATTTTTAATTTGCTTTGAAATTAAATGGAATGGTATACAGTACTGCAAGAAAATTTTTCCAACAATTCCACAAGTTCTTCAAATTGGCTTATATTTGTCCCTTTATTTTTTGAATTTTTTATTATTTTTTAATACTTAGTCGTTACCTAAAATGGTGACGATAGAAATCATAGTCGTTTCAATACAACTTTTGAGCCGATGATCATAGCTGTCAGTGCTCGTTAATATTTTAGTCTTAGAATTTTATTCTGTTAGACTAAATAAATAAATAATAAATTTTATTTTTGAAATAGAAAATTCTCTTCGAAAGCTTTTTCGATTCGAATCGAAATACAAAATAACTCCCTACTCATCTTATTAATATGGGTGTAAAATTTGCTTGATTTGAAGTTACAGATTCCAAACTTAAAAATATAGCTGAGACCATTTTGTGAAAACTATTTTTTTGCTTGATTTTATTTTTCTATTATATTAAAAAATACAAACCATATACATATATTATTGTGTTATTCTGATGTGCTCAAAATGAATTCTTCTGAATTTACTTGTAAAATTATCACATAATTAAAAAACAAAAAATTATATTATAAATTTAATTTAAAATAAAATAAATATACATGCCTGTTCTGTATTCCAAACGAAATTAAAAACTGCGAAACTGAAATGCATATTCTGAAATCACGGTGATTTTAAACCACGAACGATTTTAAAATCACGTAAATGATGATGTTCTGAAAATCACTTTCTCTCAAAGTGATTTTAAATCATGAAAAAGGTGTTCTGTGCACAAAATCATTTGACATCTCGTGATTTAAAACCGGCCAGCAAACTGCCTTACGATATCAAATCACTGGGAGCATTTTAAGCATTTTGCTTTGAATTCCTTAACAAAATGATTAAATTGTTTTTTATTTTTTTATTAATTATTTTTCACAACGTAACCGTAAATTTATTAATTTTAAATACACTTTATTTTGTGTGGAGAGTTTTTTTCTTTTGTTTATATTTTTCGTGATTTTTAGTTCTTGTTCTTCTTTTTCTGAGTATATTTTATTGTAAACAATACAAAAGAGCTTAAAGCTCGTGATTGAGAACAGTAAATACACTACTCAAAAGCTAAAGTTTCGTGATTTCCAGAACACCAAAAAATCACTAACGTGATTTTAAAATCGTTCGTGATTTCAGAACATGTCTGTTAGTGTTCTGGAAATCACGAGATTTTTAGCTTTTGACTAGTGATTTTTACTGTTCTCAATCACGTGCTTAAAGCTCTTTTGCTTTGTTTACAATAAAATTTGTTCAGAAAAGGAATAGGAACTGAAAACCACGAAAAATATTTAAAAAAAAGAAAAAAATTTTCCACACAAAATAAAAGGTATTTTTAAAATAATAAATTTACGGTTCCGTTATGAAAAATAATCAATTTTTTAATAAAAAACAATTCAAATTAACTGTATTCCATCATTTTGTAAACGAATTCAGAGCAAAATGCTTAAAATGCTCCAAGTGATTTTGTGCGCAGAACACCTTTTTCGTTATTTGAAATCACTTTCTGATTTTCAGAACATGCCTGATAATTTTCAATTCCTTGAACTTTTTCCCACCTAAAATAAAATGAAGGCAAATAGGAAAATTACTGAATATATTATTCGACTTCGGAATACAGAACAGCACTATTAGGCACATTAGGAGACTCTCAATAAATTTTGACCATAACAAATTCTTTGTTGCAAAATGCTGTACTTGCTTGCATATTCTATAAACTCTTACCAATCATAAAAGCAACAAATCAATATTAGTGTTATAAGTAGACGCAAATACTTTCAATACTTTCGAATGAAGAACTTTTTTAAATGTCTTGACTTCTGTCATATTAAATTTTCATACATTTTTGCAGATTGGTCCGTATCCGAGTTAAGGTCTATATCGGCAGAACTACAGGAAGCTCCTTTCACATCTCCGGATTAATCGATTCAATCCACTGAAAAAATAAAAACAATTTCAATGTAAAATATAGTCCCCTTTCATAAGAACACGGGTTTTTTACAGTTACGCTCCAGACCTCAAAATTTATTTTCCATTTGGATTGCAGTATAACTATAACCCTGATTCGCCATTCTTGTAGAAGTAATTTTACACATTTTGTAATTTGTTTTCACTGAAAAACTTCTTCCAACCTTTGGCCGCAGTTCTTCAATTAAAGCGAATAATAATTTAATTAAAGCTTCGTGTCAATTTTTCGTATCATCTCCTGAAATATTTATAAATACAGAATTTAATTTCAAAGTCATAAATTGTTTAAAACTGCCGATTTCTTTTAATGTAAGATTAGAATTTTTGGACTCTTGTTTAAAAATATAAAACTAATACTTGCTTTGTTCTGCCACTGAATAATCCCATATGGGAACAAACATATGTCCAATGTAAAATAATTTTGGGTAGATGCTACCCAACGGATGGCGAAATAGTCACCTCTATCATGAATAGTTTTCCCATTTCACATATTTGCACTCATGAATAACTTCCATGAAAAATAAACTTTTAAGTAATTCAATTGAGATTGACAACATGAAAAAATGTTTACTTTAAGAAATTCTCCCATATCGTAAATAATTTTTCCCCATGAAATATGTTCAGTTTTCTCTAATAATTGTTCACTTCATATTTGCAGGGGAATCGTTTTAGTTCTGGACTACAACATTAATGTGTAATAAATAAATAAATCGTTATTCGTGCTTCATTAAAATGTTTGTTGGTGATTCCAAACAATCTAATATATTGTAAATAATACAAGTGCCACGAGTAGTATATAGATAAACATTCTGTTTTTCTATTTTGTTTTGTTTTTGTTTTTCATACTCTTTAATCATATTTATGTAATACCCAAGAACATTCATATGTAAAAGAGAAGAGAGGAATAAAAATAGAATATCTCTGTTCTTTTGTAGTATTTTGGTTAGACCAGGACCACACACAGCAAGCTTAGTTGGGCAATTCTTTCTCAATTCTCTTTTAAAATTGCCGCTGTGTCTACACACAGCAATTTTGTTTCGGCAATTTTAGCATTGTTATTCAGTCATTCATTCAGCCTCAAAAGCTACCTGTCTTCTTTTTTTACATCTTTATAAAAGATACGAAGAGAGAACAAAAAGGAATTGCCGGGTACGAGCAAGTTTGTACCCCTTTCCATTCCTCTCCTACAAAATCAAGAATTGTCTTACGAAATTTTGTTTATTTAGTTCAATGCCTACTTTGAACATTCGGTGATCACCCTCATTTGGGTGCGTGGACATGGGACCACATTAGAGCGGATAAGCTGGTAAGGGAAGGCTCGAGGCTGCCCTGCGGTATCCCTCTCTCGGTCTGCAAATAGCAGATCGAGAGCATATTTTTGCGAAGTGCACACTCCAGATTTAGAGACGAACGGACGTGCAAAATGGCGAGGATGATCTGGCTGTAGTAACAGGACACTGCAATTTTGGCAACCATGCTAGGAGAATGGGTTTGCCATCAAACGGCTACTGTAGAAGTTGTCGAGACAAAGAAGAGGAGACTGTAGAACAGCTTCTCTGCCGGTGTCCAGCCCTGGAAAAGCGGCGCATGCTCACTTTGGAGAGCGCCGACTGCAGGGTCTCACTGCGCTGTCGAATATAAGGGTCGACATGCCATATGGCTTCGTTAGAAGTAGCAATTGGCTTAAGTGACGGACTCACATTCTCTATCTTCTATACAGGTATCACAAAGGGACCACATCAGGGAACCCAAGTGAGCCCAGCTTTTGTTTTTCTTATTTGGGCGCCCTGTGTAACCTAACCTTGTCAGTTTTTTATTTTCCTGTTTACAATTTTTTGAAACTAAATTGACTAAAATTCTCATGGTCGATTGGTATAACGAAATAAGTTTTCAAATGTTTGGGCTGAGTTACATTCTTTATCACTTGAAAGAGAGTTAAGTGAAGATTTACGACGAGTAGGTTTTTTGTAGTCAGTTGGTATATTTGCTGATGATGCTGGTCTTTTTTGTATTTGTTTATTTTGTAGATTATTCTGAAACTCAGGATTGTTACTTAGTATTCCAAAATAAGATTGATTCTCCATTTGTTGAGACAAAGTTGTCTTATGTTCTTCATATTTACGTTTGGCCACGCCGTAAGGACATTTGTCTATTGTCTTAATCTTATTATTTCCTTTTGTTGTACATACCTTGGGCAGTTTTTATCTGATGCAGCATGATTATCGTTACAATTGGCACATTGAATTCTAGAGCATTCGAATGGAGCTCTTTAACAATTTCTTCTTCTTCAATTAGACATGGTGCATATATTACGCCCTTTATAAAGTTGAGTCTCATGTAATGTAACTGAGATGGGGTATAGGTTTAAAAGCGTTTTAGCCTTCAAAAATTTATCAGCAATAGTTTGATTCCGGACAAGTAGTATGAGACTACCATCTCAGCTGACTAATTGAGTCTATTAAAGTAGAGATTGCATGTAACCCCTTATGAATAATAAAAGGGCTTAGTTTCTTCAGTACATTGTTCTCCGCAGAAATTATCAAATACTTAGGGTCACTCAATATATTCGTTTTTGGTGTCGGTAAGGTAGGGTATGTTCGATAAAGTCGCCCAATATAGCGAACCTGTTGGAATATTTATCCAGTGGCCTTGGGGCCATCTCTAGACTCGTTAAACTCCCTTATAATTTATTTATTTCCAATTCACCAAAAAAAAAAAATTTCTCAAATTCAAAAAAAAAGAAAAGACACACAAAGCAAAAACCACAAAAAAATAAAAAACCGTTAACCGTTATACACGTTTTTTATTTATAGAATTATTTATTTCCCCGAATACATGTCTGATCACAGCGAGCATTAGTCGATGTCTGTTAATAAAATAAAATTACATGTTTATTCAGAAATGATTTTTTTTCTGTAAATTTTTTTTTTATTTAATAAAAAAATTATGCATTCTTTTATATTGTCCGAAAAGCTATAAATATTTTGCAAAAAAAATTAAATAACCGAGAGCAATTATTAGATTTGGTTATAACACAAAAACACAAAACATGTTTTGAATAAAATCTATAAAATACCATTAAAATTTTCGAGCTCTCATGTTAACAAGCAACAGAAAATATTTAAAAAATATTTCCATTGTATTTTATTACGTTTTTTAGCTTTTTTATAGTGCACAGTTTGTACTAGTTAAGTGCTTACAATAATTATATCGCTTGAACACATCAATACATAGTCATTTTTAGGGTATGTGACATAACTACTGTCACATAATACTAATTATTTATAGTATACATAAAACTAAATACAGTCCAAAAAATATATACTTAGAGAGCTTTGAACCATAACACTCATATTGATTCGATGCTTTTATGAATGGTAGGAGATTACAAAATATGCAAGCAAGTAGTACATGCAATTTGTAACAAACCACTTGATATGGTGAATCTTGCAATGTCAGTTTTTTAATAAATTTTTAATTTTTTTGAAATGAAACTATTTACGATATTTAGAATTAGCTTTTTCTTACATGTAAGCTTTTTATAATATTCTATTATGACCTAATGTGTCTATAATCTTATAAAACTTAATATTGAAATTTATTTATACAAACTTACTGTTATTTAAGATTGTTTAAAGGCCATTAAGCAAACAACCTTAACTAAATCAAATCAAAGCAATATTGAAATCAACTTAAATGCAAAGCTTTTATAATACATAATATATAATTTTTTTAATAAATAATTATAACCCCAAAATTTTTATGCATTTTAAAATACACCAAACGATTTCGTTAATTACGAGAATAAAACAAAGTAAATCTAACATAAAATGTAATAAAACAAACTGCCACATAGATTTTAAATAATATAACTTATTTGACTATATGTACATATGAATGTATGTGACATTCTTTTTTAATACACTATTTGTAAATAAAAATATATGAATATATAAGAACTCGGTGTACATATTATAATTTTATTTTAGGATTTTTGATTTACACAGTTAAAACATTTGCAAGGCATATGAATTTCTATAAATTTTCTTTCTAAATACAAAATAATGAGTGATTTTCCTTATGTATATTATTTTGAAAGTAATATTTCAGCAAACTTTTCACCTACAAATGCACATGTGGAGTTTGCTATTTTAGTAATGATTGTGCAAATCATTCGGTTTACGGAACAAAGAGATGGATATGAAATACATAAAATTGCATGTTATAAAATTATATATTTATTACAAACATAAGAGACGCAAATAGATAACTATTTAGTTATTTAACTCTAAAATAATAAATTTTTTATATAAATTTTGCCCTCCCAAACAAAAAGAATAATAAAGAAAAGAAAACAAAAAATTTAAAAGTATTTAAAACGAATTTTATCTCTACATTTTATATAAAGCAATTCTAAATATAATTAGTATATAATTTAATAAGAAATTAATTATTTTATGTATAATTTAAAAATAAAACTTCTATACAAAATTAATGTGCTGTTTTTATAACACAAGCGATTAACTCGCCTAAAAAATTTTTATGAAAAATACGCAAGATTTTGAGTACTTTTCAAACAAAAGTTCCAAACGAATTGATCGCTTGCGTTATAAAAGCAGCACATAAAAAATAAAAAGATTAAGAAATAAAATAAAAAAGGCTAATTTTAAAATAAAGATGTTTTATTTTAACAAAAGCTTACAGCCTCAATTTTTGTAAATATAAAAAACTGTATTCTGCTTAATCCATTCAATATATTTTATTTCCTATAATTCGAAACAAAACTATTAAATCGTTTATTAAGATCCCTTGCTCATGCCCGGCATTTTGAATAAAAAAGCACACACACATTAAAACAATTACTTATCGAAAAAACTTCATTGGATGATATTTTGTTGTAAGAGCTGCAGTAGTTGTTTTAGGTGTAATGCAAGCATCATAATTATACTGATGGGAGGCTCGATAATTATGTTCACTTGCAGCTATACATACTGATTTTTTAAGTAGTCTTTCGATAGTAGGGAGATGTGTAATTTTATCTCTGACTTGTAAAGGCAGATCGTCATGTGTGCCAAAGTGTGTGGAAATACCTGTGGTATGAGTGTAAGTAATACCACCCCCTTGAGCTGCTGGTATCACTGAGATCAAAGAACCGTCATGGAATTGCACCTGCACAACACCGTGGGAAAGCTGCAATAAAAATATATAAGATTTAATTATATTTCAATCAGAAAACAAACAATATTTCTCTGTACCTCTGTAGCAACACCTATATTCGGTACTGTAACTCTTTTTATAGGCACATTTTGCTGAGCGGCCATTAATTGTTGCTTCGACTGTTGCATTTTACTATCGTTATATAAAGAGGACATAGTTTCCAATGAAAAATTCTCCGATGAAATTTGTTGTGGAGATCTGGGTGTAGACGAATAAGACAGCAAATTAGAGTGATCATGGCTGTTTGTTATTACTTGTTTTGGTTTCAAATCAGTGATAGGTCTACGTCCAATAACAATTGGAAAACAAGTATGAGCATTTGACTGGTCAGCCAATTCTAATGCTTGACAAATTTTACGGCAGTGTTCAAAACATGTCTGTTGGTGTTCAAGTAAAGGTTGTGTTTGATCTAAATCCATTTCAAAATTCAGTTGACGCCCATGTTTATCATATATTTTTATACCGTCACTTGGCGATTTAACTAATTTGGCTCCTGAATAGAAGCAAGCTTCAAAGTCCTCTAAGGTCTCCATTAAAGCACACTTAGCCTGAGGGCTATAGTATGTGATTTTGGGTGTCTTACTTTTTACCAGGCCAACAAAACGTGCCGCATATACATATTTTTTCCAGTGTTTTGAAGGTAAATTTTCGTAGGAATATATACAGTCAGTAGATGTACTAGGTACCTCTGGTGGTTGATCAGATATAGGAAGGCCACGCCCCGGATCTGGTTGGTAGATTATAATACGAATGCCATCATTAGAAACCCAACAAATGTCGGTTATGCGATCGCAATTGAATTTAGCACGATATTTGGTAAATTCAACGACGACTTCACCGTGCTTTAAAATGCTCATTATAGCACTTTTGGTTTTATAGCGTGTAGGCTGTAGGCGTGCGGTGTTCAATGGCGGCACCGGTATGCGTTCCGAAATTTTGTCAGATTTTGGTATTGTCATATTAGAGCGATTAATGTCACAACTGGGTATGCCGGGTATCATATTTTGTTGTTGTTTCTGTTTCAAGTTGTATGAATTTGTTGGCAGAAATTGATTCATGTCTTGTTTGGAAAGATCACGGGTTACCATTTCACATTGGGGACTCGATGAGTATGGCCTCAGTGAAGCAGGCGATTTCCAATCTAAATCCATACTATTGGCTGGAGAATTGGTAACATGAGATAAATATGGCTCGTTTTTTGTTTGATTATCTTGAGTTGTGTGTTCACAACATTGATGCTTAAAAATTTGTGCCATTAAAGGTCGCTTTGAATACTTGTCATTAGAAAGCGGTCGCGAAGCACTAGAAGCATTACCTGTGTGGAGTGGTAGATATTTAAAGCGATTTGTATAAAGTTCAATATTTGAATTATGAAGTGAACTACAACGTGACCGTTATTTAAGACTAGGTGGTATGTACTATTTTTTATTTTGATTTTGATTTCCAATTCAATACAAATTAATCTTATAAGACCAATAACATTTTGTGACAAAAAAATATCTGGGAAGTGATACTGTTTTTATGGTAGGTGCTGTCGAGTACCACAAGAATCCGTTTTTGAAATTTGCCAAACACCTCAAAACTCTTAAGTATGAACTAGTAACTTAGTTGAATATCAACTGATTTTAAGTTTCTCAATGGATTTTGAAAGAAAACATAGAGACTGTTTGAATTGTATATATATATCATTTAAATAAAGTTGAAAAATCTGTGTGTATATCTGCACCAAAAAATTTTTTGGAGACTTTTTTACACAGTATTTTATAAAGAAACCGTACAATTTTTGAATTTATTTTCAAAATATGTTTATTTATGAATAAAACCCACTTTTTTTACGTCCTTTAAAAATTTAGTGACTTATTAAACCATTTCACTTAAAAATGTTTGCTTGACATTTTTTAACCATCAGAGTATGCCGTTGAAGTGACCAACAATATTCTGAAATCATTTTTATTTTATTTTTGCAAACATTTCTTAGTGAAAATGTTCGCATTGTTCACCGCTGAAGTGGCCCAGGTCGTCTGGGAAGAAGTCCATATGTAAATGCAGGAAATTAATTTTAATGGACATAGTGCAGCCCATTTCAACGCGACATAGTCGGCACTTCTGTGATTACCAAGAAAATTATCACATAGTGCAACAATCAGAGAATCATTAAATTTTTAACGGATTTAAAAAAAAAATTGGGTTTTACACATTAATAAAGGTATTTTGAAAATAAGTTCAAAAATTGTAAGGTTTCTTTATAAAATCCTGTGTAAAAACGTCTCCAACGCTGAAAAATTACGAAAAAATATTGTTTGGTTTAGATATACGCACAGATTTCTCAACTTTACTTAAATGATATATGTATATACCATTCAAACGGCCTCAATGTTTTTTTCTAAGTACGCCGAGAAACTTAAAATCGGTTGTTATTCAACTAAGTTACTGGTTTATAAGTGCATAAAAGTACGAAACACCTGGTTTTTACCCTTAACTCAATATTTTTGAGGCGTTTGTCAAATTTCAAAAACAGATCCTTACAAACAATATGTAAAAATAAGTTGGTAATACTTTTACATTTATAAAGACTTTGAAAATAATATTAATTAAAAAATTTTGTAAAGCCAAAAGAGAATAAAGAACTTTCTAATTAATGTGAAAATGTGGACTACGATAAAAATGTTTGGCGGACCTGCTATCTAGTATAATATAAGATCTACTCATAAAGATTTTATTTTAAATATTTTGTATCATGTACTCACTGCTAGAAAATGTTATGATGCCACTGTCACAACTTGACGAACTTTGGTCATACCCCAGAGAGCTGCTCGTACTAATAAATACTTTATGTTCCATTATTCCTGGACAAAAACGCTTCATAAAAGGATGTTTCAAAACCTGCTCGAGTTTTATGCGCTCGTTGGGATTTTTTTTTAGAAGGTGATCGATTAAGTCTCTAGCTTCAAAAGAAATATATGTTGGTACATGATAGTCGGACATAACAACACGACTGAGTGTAGTCTGAACGGCATCTGTGTCAAAGGGAGGCTGGCCAACTAGTAATGTATAAAACATACAGCCTAGGCCCCAAACATCAGCTGCGAGGCCGTGTGAAATACGAGAAACAACCTCCGGTGATATATAGTTGGGTGTTCCGCACATTGTGACATGACGTTCGTCAGGTTTTTTAAGTTGAGTGGCCAAGCCAAAATCAGCTATTTTTATATGCATATCTTTACTTAACAGTATGTTGGACAGTGAAATGTCTCTGTGCATTATTTGATGGGAGTGTAGATACAAAAGACCATTTACTACCTGACCCAATATATTGGCTGCTTCAGGCTCTGACATAGGGTGATGTACCATCTCTTTCATATAACGTTGTAATTCGCCATTTTCGGCCAATTCTAATATCAAATACACATAATTAGCATCTTGGAAAAACGTATACAACTCTAAAACGGAAGGATGCTTTAAACGTGAGTGTATTTCTACCTCTTGACGTACACGATTTGCCATAGCAGCTCCTCGTATAAAGTTCTTATCTATCTAAAAGTAAAAAACTTAAGAATTTTATTTCCATTTACATTTAAAATTTATTTAATATTTACCATTTTAATGGCCACTTCTTGATGTGTTTTTAAACACTTTGCTTTGTACACACTAGCAAATCCGCCTTTGCCCAAAAGATTCATCACCTCATAGTCCTAAAAATGCATGTCGATTTTTATTATATATTGAAATTCACTTAAATAATAACTAAGCTTACATGAATGTTTTCTCCCAAGCCAGCCACTTGAAAAGACATCTTTTTAATGTTGTATATTTATTATAAATATATTAATTATTACACTTTAACTCATAAATTTTTTTACATTTATTAAAAGTTAAAAATATGTTAACACAACAAAAACGTATCGGCTGTACACTTTTTCCTACGCTAGTGCATTTGAATGAAAGATTTGAAAAAAGAACGCCGAAAGAGTACTAAACACATCTCTACGAAAAGAGTTGTATTTTGATTCACGACTACAAATAAAATTTATAGATTCACTTTTTAAGTAAAATGAAAATTTTGGAGTACACAAAACAATCTGAACACTTAATTTTAATATTTAGTTTCCGAGATATGTATATCATAATATTAAAAATACCATTAATAAAATTATGTGAGAAAAATATTTCTTGATTCTGTCAATTTGGAAATGCTGTTGTTCTTACAAATGTCAAGAATTTTTATTAAAATCTGGCAGCATCTCTAAAATAAATAATTTTGTAATCATCATCCAAGAAGGGTGCTCTATATTCTTATTCTTGGATATTTTCTCATGTAAAAGAAAAAATCCATTCGTATTAACAATGCAATTATTCTGGCTTAAAAATCATATATTACGTCTTATTAAATAAACAATAAATATCATAAAACCATTTATTTTGATGGTGAAAGAAAATTAAGAATTATTGACTTTTATCCTAATTTCACAAGTGTGGAAAAGACTTTGAAAAAATGTGCAGGCAACAAGTTCTACGAAAGTAAAACTTTTAAAGTAACCTATTGAACTAAATATAATAAATAAACACTAAAAATATGTGTAGTAAATAAAATATGTGTGTAACATTATGAAGCAAATGATTTAGCTAAAAGTGGATATGTGCTATGCCTATCAAAGACTAGGTAATTAAGCAGCTGATGTTAAAGATACCTATATTATATTTGAGGTACATATATAAAGAAAATAAGTATATAAATGGGTAAAGAATTATATATTGTAAGTTTTTATGTGAGTATTCTTAAATATAACTCGCAATTGTACATAGTGTAATTATACTATGCAATTGTATAAAAAAATTAATTTATTTTACAGAGTTGCTAACTAAATGAAAATATAAAAAAATTATTTATGTAAAAGTTATTAAAATGTGGTAGCACTCTAAATTGTTATTATAAACTGACAGTTCTGCCATCTAACCTCAAATACGGACAAAAGTGACAAGTTTTCTCTTTTACAATTAATGTCGGCCAGCACACGGAAAAATAAAGAATATTTGCAAAAATCTAGTTAATATATTTAATGAAGGATATAAAATTAGTACTATTAAGCATTATGTCCTAAATGCAATTTTTTAAGACTAAGTTGAGCAAAATAAGTGAAAACTCTGAACGAAGAAATAGACGAAAAACAACTACAACAAAAACGGTGACTTAACCAAAATACATTGGATTGATGGAGAAGGAGCAGTGCGCCAAATACGCAGTAAATTCTGCTGATGAAATAGACATCGATAGTGATACTCCGCATAAGAAACCGAAAAAATCTAAAAAGAAAAAAAATCGTAGAACTCGCGAAAAATCAACATCACGTCACAGTCGAAGCAACAGCTTAAGACGTCTATCCACATCCAGCAGCCACGGTTGCGTAGAAACGAGTTACGCCTCTAGTAGTCAAAAGCATCATAATGCCACTTCTGATACTATAGTTGAATACTCTGACGTAAGTTCCACAGATTTTTTGGATCCTGAAGTGGGTGAAATCAATTCTGATGGGTCGGTGAGTAATCGATGTGCCGTTTCAAAAGTTGACAATAAGCGGCATAATGTAATACATAAAACTAGTACTAAACCTGCCTCTCTGAAGCCTGAGATGCGTTCGGACATTACTCTTAGTAGTGATGAGGAAAACTACAGGTAAAATTGCGTTTGCTACTTTTTATAAATTTTATAAAGAATAATATTAAATGCACTCTGAGAGCACCTATAATTGTTACAGTTATTGGGATGTGGCTCTTACTAAAAAAATTTTTTAATATAAAGACGGAATTTCAATGTTTAACTCTAGAGTTCGTGTTTCGTTAATAATGAAGTTCTAATTTTTATTAGATATGCATTCCCTAAAGCTCAAATTTTGCCTGACTTAATTTAATAATTATTATTTGTATTTTTTTTCGTTTAGGTTTACTGTAGTCTTTTCTTTATAGTTTTATAACTTACTCAATAAAATATTCCCCATCCATTTCCTTTTTATTTTTACATAACTTGTGGGTGCCCGTAGCGTGCATCTTATAAATTTCGATCATTTCAATTTAATAAATTTTTAAATAGAATATTTTTTGTTTATTAATTTTTTCTCTTTTTGTTATAAAAAAAATATTTGTACTCACCCGAAATACAACGAAAGACTTTACCACGTCTTCTCTAGGTGGGTGAAATAGATTTATATTAAAATTTTGTTTACTCTTAATAATTTAAAAAAAAAATTGTTTTCTTCATACGTACTAGTGCAATATTAAATATGAAATTTATATTATTTTAGAAACAAAAGGAAGGAGAGTTTTGATAGTTTATCCAAACTTTCGCCAAATCACGTTCGGCGTATTATTTTGGGGTCTCCAATGCATAGTTCCACAAAAGTTAGTTTAAGTAATGCGCATAACGCCGTCAAAATGCTGGATACAAAAGATAAAGAAAGACATCTTGGACTAGGTAGTAGTAGGCGTTCTTCGATTCTAACTCCACCTTCTGCTAGCCATAAGACATTAGACAAACATGTTGCCGAAGAGTCTGATTGGGATGAAGCATTAGATACTTATTTAACTAGTGAAAGCATTGATACTGATGAATTGGAGGCTGAAATAAAACGTCAAAAAAGAAAGAAAAATAAAAAGGAGAAAAAAGGCAAACGTAGTCGTAAATCGAAAAAGCGCAAGAAGAAACGTACTAAATCATTTTCAAGCATTGAACCTATTTCTGATAATGATTTAGATGATGTTTTAGATCCAGCTATATCTTTACGACATTATACTCCTCCGGCGGTGGGTGTTATAGCTGTAAAAAGTCCTTCAGACCCGACATATACCCCCACCAAACAGCGCAGTCCTAGATTATCCGATACTCCACCACCTTTGCGACCTGAAAGCGGTAATAGTTATTATGCCGAATCAACTAATATGACAGTACAACAGAGTGTATCTACTTCAGCTTCCATGGCGCCGGCAAACAACATTGTTGGCTTGCAAGTTACGGTATCTAATCGAAATAAACGCCATCGTACACCTCCACGTAATTCCACAACAAAAGGTCGGTTCCCAAATCCTCATTCGCCACATACGCCTCCTTTGTATGGCGGTAGCAGTAGTTCGGCTTCAGGTCGCAGTACCCGTTTTGTTATAAGCCCAAATAAAGATGATCATCGACATCATCATCACCATCATCATGTACGTGCAGATATCTCTGTTGTGACTGGTAATCATCATTTTCACCAACGTCAAACGGCAGCTGCAATATCTGAAACTCACAAATACAAAGATACTGATCGCTATTACCACCATCAACCATCGACGCCTCCTCATAAGAAACGAAAATTACACGATGTACGGAATACTGTTAACTCACAAAGTTATTTTGACCACGGCCGTCATGATAGCAAAAGTAGTTCCCGAAATATACGAGCCAATGAATATGATCGCTATAGTAGAGATAACTATTCTAAACGATATTCGAGGTACGTATATTTACTCTACGAGTGTCAAAGAAAATTCGAAATTATACTCTATAATAAAGTTTCCTTATAAGGGTTGATGACTTATTGTTGAAGGATACAAAATGCCCCGTTGTTAATGCGTTTCCAAATAAACAAAGTTGTAATTTAGTGGGTGTAGTTAAATACAATTTGATAAAAAAAAATGAAATTATTTTATGTAAAATAAGAGTTGCTATTGGATTTTTTAGCTTTTTTCATATTTCATATTTCAAGAAATATTTAAATTCTTTCAAAGTTTTATTGTAAAAACTGCTTTAGAAAACTTAAAGATAGTGAATCAAATATACATGATATCAAATTCTATAAACGTAATTTTAATCTTTTTCCAATTTTCTTATATATTGCTTTATGAAATTAGTGGGATAGTCCCTATTATCTATATATTGAGTATGCCTTTTATTTGTTACTTGTTCTGTAGAATTTGAATTATCATGTGCAACATTAGCAAGTTTAGAATGTATTTTTGCGGCTTGTAGTATTGTTTTGAATGGTTTAACAGTGGTGTTAGCCTGTGGTACAATATCTGTTGTAGTCTTAATCATAACATAATTTATATCATCTTGTGCGCCTTCCTGCGATTCCATTTTATATGTTTTATTATATTTATTTGCCTTTGTAGTAAGATCTTCAGCAAATAGGTCTTCTTCATAAGCTTCTGTTGGTTTTGTAGAATTTATTGAAGATTGTAAAAAAGTAGTTTTAACTTCAGGAGAAGTTTTTGATTTACTTCTGCTTGCAAAACTTTCTATTGAAGTGTTTTCATTATCAGCATGTGCTTGTGAGCGATAAAAGTTGTTGTTTAAGTTATAATCCTTATTTAAATTATTTTCTAAATTATATGCTGTATGAAGTTCCTCAGATCTTGGCTGTACATTTGTAAATAGATCAAACCAGGGTACAGCTATGAATATGGGTTGTACGGATACTGGACAATTGAAATTGCTATTTGATGTTGTATAACAAGATGATGGCATATAATAAGACCTCATGTAATTAAAACAATCATTAATGTTTCCTATAGGTAATAAAGATTCTTGATCAGCATTATTATTACCAATGTTATAAAAAGTTCTTAAAATGGGATCATTTAAGTACTCGGCTGGTATGTGAACAGGACTTTGTGTTGGTAAGGATATGTCTGATTTAGTTTGCGCTTGAGAGTACATGCTTTGAATTGGTAACATTTCATTATGTGAAAACCCTAGTTTTGGAGCTCCGAAAACTTCATCATCTAATAAAGCATTGAATTGTTCTGGATTTATATTATGTTTAAAACCTCTAGCGGAAAATTGCTGAATAGCATTATTGTCTTCATTTGCATTAATAATATTGTGATTAATTGGTGGAAAATCTGTGTAAGGTGGGATTGAAGATGTTACATCATATTGCTTCTTATTAGTGGCTGGAACAGAATAAGGGTGCATTTCAAGTGGATTCAAGGATTGTTGTCTGTTGTCGTAGCAACTTTGTTCATTTAGATATTCTGTCTGCGGTAACTTTGGCATTTGCTGAAATGCACTACCAATTGGTAAAATTTGTTGTTGAAAATTTTCATAATATCCACTAGGTGTTTGTTGGTAATTACCATGTGCAAAATCTTCACTTGGCACATTTAACTGGTTAGAAGAAATTTCAGGGTTGTTACACATGTAATATGGCTCATGGCCGCCAATAAAATTTGGTTTTATTTGTACACAAATAGTGGTATCTCCATATTTTTTCTGACCAAAATGTTTATAATTAGTGTTGATGTAGAAACTCTCAACTGTAAACGAACTCTGTATCACGTAATGTATTACTACCACAAATAATTTCATTAAAATATTCCACATGTTTTTTATCCTCTATTTCAGATTTTTTTTAAATTATATTTTTTTTCTATATAGGTGAAGAAATTTTATAATCTATGTTTTTTATTGCAATTACTTCAATTTAAAAAACAATTTGTATTGTTAATACTTGTAGATAAAACTAGTTCAATTTAAATTAAATTATCACTTCTAAAATTGTAACACAAAGTTTTCTAATTAAATATTTTACAAATTAGGAGCGCAGTCTTAGTTCATTGGCTTTAAGGTTTAGACTAAAATTAAATTATTATTTCGAAATTTATTTAATCATTAAATTTATTGACCTACTTAAAGAACCATTTGTATTAAATTCTAGCTGAACTGGCAAATTATGTTATTTATTTCTTTATTACTTTGTTTTCTTACAAATTTACCAATAAGGTAATAATGAACTTTAGCTCAGTCATCAATAAACAACAAAAGCAAAAAGTTTAAATTTTTACTATTGCGATAATATGACAAAAATAAAATTGTCATCATATTTTTTTTATATTTATTTGTATAGAAGTCCCAGTATATCGCTAATGAGAATTAGAGCAGGGCAGTCACCCACTGCTAATTATCGCACAGGTGGTGCTGGGTCACACAAATATAAATATCCTACTTCGCCTTCTCCTGTACGTTCGCGATCATCTAAGCGGGAACGTTACGGCTCACGTTCACGTTCACCACGAGTTTCTCGCTATGCGGATTCTCCTACAGATTCACCAAGGAGCGGAACTCATCATTACTATCGTAGTCGTAGGTCCTCATCACGATACAGGCGTTCGCGTTCAAAGCTTTCTCTTGCGAGCAGATCTGGTAGTAGATCAAGAACAAGATCACCGTCTAGTACGCCACGTGATTTGAAGCAAAAGCGAATAGAATACAGTAAGAAAATCAGTGAGACCAGCTTATTTGCTGAATTAGTCAAGGACAAACATAAGAGACAAAAAGCTTTACAGGTAACACATTAACTTTGATTTTATAAACTTTGTGAAAATACATTTCTATTATCTATATGTCTTCATTAGGAAATCATTGAGAAACAAGAAGAAAATAGTAACAGTAATGGGGCTTTAGCAATAAATGATAATAGTTCATCCATGGAAAGCAATGTTCCTGTCAAAATTGTATTGGATGAAACTATAACAGATACTAGTACGGCAAATCCTAAAGCAACCAATATTTCAAAGGCTTTGCCAGTTGATCACAGTTCTTCACAGGTTGCTACTGCCGTAGAAGAAAATGAAACTGCGTACTCGAAACAAACCAATGGTGTAAAAAAATCTGCAGTGGACGTAAATAACATTCCAATGCCACAATTAGCTAGCCCAAAAGACTCAACAACTCACATAACAACGCAAACAGCTTCATCATCTGCATCAGCAGCTATGGTCTCAACCAAGTCAACATCGGGTTGTGATGAAACAGATCGTGCCCTTACATCAAATATCATATTTCCTTCTAAACCACAAGAAATCGAAACACTGGATATAACAAAGACTACTTCAACAATAGTAACTAATAAACCTAAGAGTCTCACGGCACTGCCAATGCCACCAGGAATAACAGCAGCTGATTTAGCGTTGGCTACAACACCTTCACCGCCACCAAGTCATCATAGTTCTACAACAAATGCCAAGCAACAAAGTACAACGTCCAAAAAATCTACAACTACAAGCTCGTCAACAGGGTCCACTATTAATCCTAACAAAAGTCTGCTTAATTTGCCCATGCCTCCGATGGTGCCAGGCAGTGAAGATCTCAGTGGTGATGATGAGGTAATTAATAGTCCCGAAGATTTTGACAATCTGGGCGGTACCAGCAACAACACTACCATTGGTAGTAATAAATCAAACAAGAATGCCACAGAAGGAAAACGTAAACGTCCTGTTATATTAAATAGACGCGACTCACGAAACAATGTACGTGACTGGGGTGAACGTTGTGTGGATGTATTTGAAATGATTGCCCAAATAGGAGAAGGTACATATGGTCAAGTGTACAAAGCTCATGATCATCATACCAATGAAATGGTAGCATTAAAAAAAGTACGCATGGATCACGAAAAAGAGGGCTTCCCAATAACGGCTGTACGCGAAATAAAAATTCTAAGGCAACTCAATCATCCAAATATTATAAATTTACATGAAATAGTCACTGATAAACAGGATGCTTTAGAATTTCGCAAAGATAAGGGTTCGTTTTATTTGGTATTTGAATATATGGACCACGATCTTATGGGTTTGTTAGAATCGGGTATGGTTGATTTTAATGATGAGAATAATGCAAGTATAATGAAACAATTACTGGATGGGCTCAATTATTGCCACAAAAAGAATTTCCTACATCGTGATATAAAATGCTCAAATATTTTAATGAACAACAAGTAAGTAAATTAATTCTTATTCAATTTAAAAAAAAAAAATTAACATTTTGAGTAGAATTTTTTTTGTAGTTGCAATTTTGTCAAACATATTTTATAATTTTATTTGTTATTTTAAGGGGTCAAGTTAAATTGGCTGATTTTGGGTTAGCTCGTCTATACAATGCCGAAGATCGTGATCGTCCGTATACTAATAAAGTAATAACCTTGTGGTATCGCCCACCCGAATTACTATTGGGTGAAGAACGGTATGGCCCACCGATAGATGTGTGGTCATGTGGCTGCATACTTGGTGAACTTTTTCTTAAACGACCACTTTTTCAAGGTAACTATGAAATGGCGCTATTGGAAAACATATCGAAAGTCTGTGGTTCGCCGGTACCCGCTGTTTGGCCAAATGTCATTAAGTTACCCCTCTTCCATACACTCAAACAAAAGAGGACACATCGAAGGAAATTACGTGAAGACTTTGAGTTTATGCCAACGCCAGCCCTAGATCTATTAGATAAAATGCTTGAATTGGATCCAGAGAAGCGTATAACTGCTGAAGATGCTCTCAAGTCACAGTGGCTGAAGAATGTTAAACCAGAAGAGTGAGTGAACAAATTTTTAATTCATTTTTTTTTATAAGTTTAACACAAATATTTCATAAGGTTTAAGTAAACATGGTTTGCTCATATAAAACTTATTTTCAACCCCATGAGTTTATAATTTTATTATATTTTTTTCTATTCAAATAGAATGCCTGCGCCTATATTACCCACTTGGCAGGATTGCCATGAAATGTGGAGTAAAAAACGACGTCGTCAACATCAGCAACAGCAACAACAGCAACTGCAGCAACCGACTGTAACAAGCGGAGCTACAGCTCAAGACGCCTAGCAGCAACAATCACTTAATAATCATACTTAACGGTGTCGTAGTCCAGGTGTTAATGTGTTTCTTTTGGAAACTGCAACTAGCAATAGATATCCTGATTGGCGGTAGGTCTTGTATGTCTGCTTCTATTATTGTTGTTATGTATGTTTATTTCAAAAAACTGTTTATACCTATGTATGTATATCAAATGCACTTTTTCATCAATATTTACAAAAGCAATAACAACAACAATACATTAACAACAAGTAATTAACACCCATGTTCTGAAAACCGCAAAACGCTTAACTTTGGCGATTACGATTTGAAATCGCAAAATATATGTTCTCCAAAACGCAAAACGCTTTATTTTGGCGTTTTCGAACCGCAAGCATACACTGAAGCGAAGTGATGAATTTTGCACAAACAAAGAGTTAAAGAGAAAATAAAATGTTGCACAATTCAAATTAACGCCCATGTTCTGAAAAACGTACGTTTTCAAAACGAAAAGCGTTTTGCAAAACGCCAAAGCATGTTCTGGAAAACGCGCGTTTTGCTAAAATTTTTTTCATAGAATGTGAATGGGAAAACGCCAATTTATAAGTAAATAATTTACACACACAATTGACAAAATCAAAGTAAATTTTTTTAAATCGTATTTTTATGGAAAAATGCCAATTTTCTTTTAAATTTTGGTTGAAATAAAAAGAAAACATATTTAATTTGAATTGTGCAACATTTTATTTTCTCTTTAAATCTTTGTTTGTGCAAAATTCATCACTTCGCTTCAGTATATGCTTGCGGTTTGAAAACACCAAAATTAAGCGTTTTGGAGAACACCTATTTTGAGATTTCAAATCGTAATCGCCAAAGTTAAGCGTTTTGCGTTTTTCAGAACATGGGTGTTAATATGTTTTCTTTTTATTTCAACCAAAATTGAAAAGAAAATTGTAATTTTTCCATAAAAAATACGATTTAAAAAAATTTACTTTGATTTTGTCAATTGTGTGCGTCAACTGTTTACTTATAAACTGGCGTTTTCTCATTCCGGAACATGCTTTGGCATTTTGCAAAACGCTTTTCGTTTTGAAAACGTGCGTTTTTCAGAACATGGGTGTAAGATAACTGTATAAATCTCCTATAACATATTCCTTGTGAACAATAAGAAAAGTCTGTGGATATTGGTTTTTTTTTTTTTTTATTTCAAAAACAAAAATTAAACACATATTTTATTTTTATATATTTGTACTACTTTTAAGTAGTTACATTTATTCTAATAAAAAAAAGTTGTAGATCGCAAAGTATACCTCCATTGTTTTAATTTGCTTATATTTTTCAGATTTGATGGTTTATAGTGCAGTAGTTCATACATATTGTTCTTTTTTAAATTTGTTTTTATTTTCTTTTTCTTTAATTTATTTCATTTGTAACACATCAAACTTTGTGCAACATAAAAATATAAGAGAATTTTACAAATTTATGATAAATCTATCGAACGCAATTTTTCATAAAAGTCGCATTACGTCTTAACATAATTTTTCATGAATATTATTTCTTTAATTTTTTTACATACAAGCTTACATACAAAATCACATTTTTAACACATATATAATTAAAATTCTTCATAAAAATATTTGTTTCAATAAAGACAAAGGAAAAGTTAGCTCGCTATAAAACGACATGAATGTGCAAGCCTATAAGAAAACTCATTTTTATTTCGTAAGCCAATATCAATTCAGTATTTATGAAATTTAATTCGCAAGTATAATAATTATTATTGTGGAAATAATTTTCAATGGGCAATAAATTGACATTCTTGAAAAATTAAACTAAAGCGGTTTAATTCAAAATGAGTAATAAGGACTTGTTACAATATCTACAAGTCTACTCTATCTTTCTTTGAATATCAGCCAAAATATTGCGTTTAATGAGCCTACATTATTTCTATTATGAACTTAACCTACAGTTTGTTGTAATTTTTTTTTAATATAACCCCCTTATCCAAAAAAAAAAAAAAAAAAAAAATTAAATAAAATGAATACAGACTTTAAAGTCAATGTTATCCAACTTTTTTTTGCATAAATTTTATTTTAATGTCTACGTCAATTTTTTTGGTTTTTATTATAATTATTTTTTTTATATACTTACATATATTTATTTAGATTTGGTCATATATCCGTAATTTAAAAGAAATTTGAAAATAGTTGGCATTTGAATTTTAGGCCTTTGATAACTATTTGTTAAGTTTATAATTTATATATATGAAACAAATACACATGCCTACGTATAACAAAAAATAATATAGATAATTTTTGTAATCCAAAACTATTTTGAATAGCCTAGGTTTATCTAAATAATAAGATTTTGTGCAAACAAACAAGCCGCAAATTGCTTGAACATCAAACCAATCAATTTTTTATCTCTTAATCCCTGATAAAATAATAAGCTATACATAAAACACAGTTAAAACTAATAATTTAGTTTAGTATTTTATTTTTATAATATTTATAAATAAGTATGTAGTTAATATACATTCAAAATAAAAAGAAACAAAATATCATTTAAAATGAAATTAAAAAACAAAACATAATATGTAAAAAGTTAATTAGACATAATAAATAATTGCTTAAAGTAAAAACAAACAAAGAGTTGGTGGTTTAATAAAAATCACTCAATTCAAAGATAAACAAAACATATGTTAATATTTGCATAAAAAAACTTATTATTTAGCATAAGAAGTACTTTTTAAAGTTAATATAAACATAAATGGAATAAAATATATAGAGAAAATACTAAAAATATTTATGAGAATTAAATCAAAGTTTATAAGCACAATTAAAACTGCATATAAATTGAGAAAGAAAAACATGTTAAACTGTTTTTGTTAAGCTTTATAAATAAATTTTTAGTTTTGTTTTTAAATCCAGGAAAAAGATTATTTTTTATTAAAAATCTAGCTCTAGAACGCATGCATAGAGGCCGGTAGTTGTTCCGTGTTTCAAACAATTGTGATTGGTACCAGTTCTGCAATCAATGACTTTTTTTTTGAAATTATTGCCTAGACAAAACTAGTACAACGGAATTTGGCACCTTTAGTTGTAATTCCAAACACCTGTGGATAAGTTATAACAATTAAAAAACCATTTAGTACCAAAGAACTATTTTATTTTTATTATTTCCATGTAATTTATTATTTTTTTATGGAGCGATTTTAAACATAAATAAAATATCCTGAAATTTTAATTTTTTCTATAAGAAAATTTGCAACACTTGCATTTTATTAAATAAGGTGCATACTTAATATCCACAAAACGAATTTTGCAGGCAATTTTTATTCCAATATTTAAAAAAATTGGTATAGTTGTTATAGGAAAAATATTTTGTTGTTCTTTAATTTTCTTGGGTGTTAAATGGTTATAGTACATTTAATTATCAACAAAATTATAGCATTTGGTATTACTTTCTGAAGTTTTCTAAACTATTTATCCGATAAGAATTAAGATTTCGTTCAATTTTATTTAATTAAAAGGAGCATTAAGTGGCTGCGTATCGGTGTATAAGTGTGTGTGAGACTGAAAATTGACTAAAATACATGTATGAAAAATAAATTCTATGAATAACAAAAAATAAAAATTAATTCATATATAAAAATTTATTTAATTTTTCTTTTTTATGCATAAATACATACATATTTTTCTAATAAAAATAAAAAATCAAATCAAAGAGAAACCTCCTATAAAATCTTAAAAAATTCGTACGCTCAAAAATCGTTAACAAGCAGTTTATATAAAAAAAAAGAAGAAACAAATAAAGTGAAGAAAATAAATAAATAAATTGATTTCAAAATATTGGGTTTTTGTAACGCCATTTATATTTTTGAGCGATTATTATAAGAGTGGATTATAGCTATAAAACTTTACTTAGTAATTATATTATAAGGTGACAGTAGTAATACTGACGATTCACTCCCTTTTAGGTGTCTTTTTGTAATTGAAATTAGTGAACGAAATAAAATAAACTGAAACTTTCAATGAAGTAAGCAAATAATACTTTATAAAAAATGTTTCCGGAGACAAACCTTGTTAAACTAATATAATAGATACAAATTATATATAATCCATTAAAAAATATAAAAATACCTTATTCTATTGTAAAAATATATTTATTTCTATTTACGAGAGTGATTTATAAATATATAAATAAATATATCAAATTCAAAAAAACTATTTTATTTAAATGTTTTGCTGAGGACGCTAATTAACAACTCTTGGAGTTATTTTTTTTATAAATATCCAATAGTTAGCTAAGATCCTGTAGGCCATATTATTAGCTTTTGATTAAGCTAAATGATAGATTGTGCTTTGTTAAAAGTTAGATTTTTAAATAAACCATTGCACACTTCTTAATTATTTTATTTTTACATACAGTAGAAGAGATGTCGTTATTCTTGAACACTAAAAGACTAAAATTCAACATCTACTTCTAATTTACGTACATAAGGCATTGTATAAGTATGCCTTGAACAAGTAAATATTAGAAAAATGCCTACAATTCTAGTTTAAAAGCTGGGCGTATGCTATGACAAAATAAAATTAAATAAAAATACCTGGTTATGTGATATAGGCTTAAATTTACTTTACGCACGCACCGCAAATTGGAAAAAAAAAATGACCAGAGGTCATAGAAAATTGCATTCTAAAAAGAAAATATTAAGTAAAACTTCAAAGTTTTCATACAATCCGTATAAAGTTTTTAATTTTTCACGAAAATTTAAAAAAAAATATTGCAAATAAAAGAAAATATAATTTCAAGGAGAATATGTTAAGTACATTTTGTCGATTAAGTCCCTATTTTCTGAGTTGTATGCCTCCAAAATTTTCATAGATTCTACATACATACTCGTATGTAAAATATTTATTTTTGCACGAAAAATTAACAAATTTACTATATGCACGCACCGCAAATTAGGCAAAAAATTTTCAGAGGTGATAGAACATTGAATTCTAAGAAGAAAATATTAAGTAAAAGTTCGCGGGGAAATTTGTATTTTCCCAGTAATGGCCTCCAAAGTTTTAGGTTTAACACAAAGTTTTAAATTTTTCACGAAATATTAATAAAAAATAATGGAGTTAATCGAAAATTTAATTCTAAAAAGAAAATATTTAGTAAATTTTGTCCTTCAAGTCCTTTTCTTTCGAGCTTGGCCCGATTTCGCAAACGAAGCCGGTGTTCGCCATCCATAAAGAAAGTAAGCCTTTAGTCCGGCCAAAGGCCGGCTACACAAAACAACTTTTGCAAGCGTAGCATAACTATAGGCTTACATGAAGTACGGGCACACATCTTTTTGAATAGTTGCGAATGAAAAATTTAAAATTTTGTGCTTAACCTAAGAAAACTTTGGAGGCTCATAACTCGGAAAATACGAATTTCCACGCGAACTTTTACTTAATATTTTTTTCTTAGAATTCAATTTTCTATCACCTCTGATAATTTTTGCCCAATTTTGCGGTGCGTGCATATAGTAAATTTGTTAATTTTTCCTGCAAAAATAAATATTTTATATAGAACCTACGAAAACTTTGAAAGCACATAACTCGGAAAATAGAGGCTTAAACGATAAAATTTACTTAATATTTTTTTCTTAAAATAAAATTTTCTATTACTTAGATTTTTTTTTTCATTTTTTGTGAAAACTTGAAAATTTTCTATGAAATCTATGAAAACTTTGGAGGGCCATAACTCGGAAAATACGAATTTCCCCGAAAAATTTTACTTAATATTATCTTCTTAGAATTTAATTTGCTATGATCTCTGATAATTATTTTTCCAATTTGCGGTGCGTGCGTAAGTTCAAATTAATATACATTTAGGACATTAAAATCATTTACAAAGCAGATATGCTTTTTATGTAAATAAACAAAACTAAAATATTTACAGCTGTTTTTATTTTTCACGTAGCCAGTGCTGACACCATTTTATTTAAACTAATTAGTTAAATGTTAAAACCGCTTGAAATATTACTTTCATTTAGTCATATAATACGTTCGTACAATACATGTGGATGATTTAGGTAAGCACTTGCCGCTAGGGCTTTATCTCACCGTGGTCAAACCACGAGTGGTATTTATGCTTACCACTATAGCCCCTGTGGCCAATAAAGGACACAGGTAGCAAATTATGTGTGTTTCTGCCATGTCACACACACCACCCTTGTTAAGGGAGTTGGGCCTATCCAATACCCGTGTCGAGTGACATTTGTTCTATGAAACAGCACATCGAAGAACATGCCACCCTGCCAAAGGTGACATGAACTCCGTTCCCAGCGTACCTTTTGGTCTCAACCACAGCCACCACGTGAACTCCCGCAGGGGACCTCACCAATAACCGGTCACAGATTCCGCCGTCCGAGCATTTGGGTGTGCACGAAGTCCACATATCGAACAACGAACCAGGGATGTTGTCTCCAGAACATCATCCATGGGGTTGGAACGAAGTTCGGTCCAGAGACTCCGAGCACTCATTGTTCAACCATTCGTGAGCATCAGCTCTTAACCCATTGCTCGGACGTTTGTGCATCCTTTGTTAGGCTACCGGCTCCCGAGGTACCAGTGCTGAGAGTCACTGGTCGGACTCCGAAGGTATCCTTTAGGTAAACCCTCAGGTTTCCTTCTGCCAGATTCAAACCAATGGCAGTTCCAGGTGCTGGCGCACCTATTTTCCCCGGTAGTGATACATCAAGGTGGAATTTCACCGAGAAGACACACCCCGGGGGTGAATACGTTCGTACTATAAAATACTCATGAATAGTCTATAATCCGCACTTATGTATATACATTTTAAATTAATATGTTGTATAAACCATTTAATCATGCCGCCAAACTATAAATTCATTTGTATCTTACAGACTTGCTTTAAAAATATTACGATAGCTGTGTTGGCTTCTCTGTTGAACTGAGTAATGTTATAACTAAAATAAAGAAGTACAAATTGCTCCTGTAAAGTTAAGCTTAGTAATAATAACTCTCTACTCCGGGATGACTTAAGAAACCGTAAATGAAAATGATGCTATTCACAAGCGCATAAATCGCAGCCATATCATCACAAATGGATTATATATAAATATATGGGAGTTAATATAAATAATGACGATTTCAATTTGTGTTTCTTTATAAATAACGGAAATTCTGTACTTGTCAAATTAAATTCCATCATAAAAAGGGATAATTTTAAGGCAAATTACAAAATCAGACATTATTGAAACTAACACTCAGAAAAGGATTTTTCTTACTGACCACCTAACACCAAGATTAGCTTAGTTTCCACTTCCTCAAGCTGCGTAAACAGCAATCTATAAAAAAACTTTAAGGTAATAAGCTTAGATAAACCTAAAGTGAAAATTACAATTAATGGCGGCAATGCTTATTTAAACATACCAAAATTCTCAAAATAATAGAATCTGGTGCTGGCGAACAAGATGATGATAATATTGATCCATAGATGTCTATTACTGTTTCATTTATTTACGCGCATATATATTATTTTTTATTTTATAAATATACTCTTTTCTATAATATTGTATTTTATTATTGATTATATTATCATGAATTTATCCTACGTTTGTTTAATAAAATTTATTATTACCATATATTACTTTTCTTACTTCTTGTATTTTAAATTACTACCTAAAAATGGGCTTCTCCTCACAGGTAAATGCTATTTATCTCTTTATGTCCCTTAATTCCAACTTAGAACAAATCTGACATATCTCAATTAAAATCGGACCTTTCTGCCTATGCTGACAATTTAAGCAGTACCCATGTAAATGCACAAAGCTTAAGCCCCTCAACTACCAATACTAAGTTAGAGCAATTTAAGAGCGTTTTTATGCATTCCTGCCTGGATATTATTGGAGTTACTAAGACTTGACTTAAGACTGATATATTTTCTGAATCGTATGCTGTTCCTGACTATAATCTTGTGAGAAATGATAGACCAATGGTGTTTGCTTGTATATTTCTAGTAAGTTGCGTTATGGAACTATATTTATGAGTGATTGGTATAAAGTATGAGTCATTATTTATCGAAATCTTTGGTAATAATACAACTGCTATTGTTGGGGTGGTATATCTATCAACTGGTAATATAAATGCCTTTGAGGAAGCTCGTTCTGACTTTTTTGATCAATGGGTATCATTATGGAGTCCAGCTTATGCACACCATATATATTTTCTAATGACATTTTTATTCTCTATAAGGTCCTGTCTGGAATAATGCACAACATTGATTCTTATGTAAATAATCATTTAGATTCTGTCCAAAACTGGATGACTTCTATTCATCTTGAAATTAATTCTGCTTACCCCACTATTCGTATTGAAAATCATTTAATAGATTGTGTTGAATCCCATAAATGCGTAGTTTTACCCTCTTATCCAAAAAAGTTGACGTAGACTTTAAAGTAAAATTTATGAAAAAAATATATGAAAAATTTTGTTAACGTTGACTTTAAAGTCTACGTTAATTTTTTTGGATAAGGGGGCTAGTTTTCACTTTTTTTTTTATTGAATCCTTCTATAAGAAAATTACAATAAGTATCCAAATCTTAACTATAAAAAAAAGAAAAAAAAACTTAAATAATTATTACCAATGTAATAACTAGTTTCCTGTACTCAAATCTTAAGAATATAAGAAATAGACTTTTTTATTTATAGTTAAATGTCTCTTCTCACTAGGCACAGGGTATCACTTCTCTTAAGCCTCCTGTGTCCCTCGAACTGTAACAGGCTCCTAGCGAGGGCGTTTGGATGGGTCATCAGTTTGTGAACCTATTTAGTACAATATTTCCCAATTTCCTCCCGAACCATTGGAGTTTCTAAATCTCTGTGGATATTCTCATTTCTTATATACCAGGGGGCGCAGACCATTCGTAAAATATTCGACTGTCTTCTTTCTAACTTTTGGATGTTAGATTCACACGCAGTACCCCATAGCTGAATGCCATATGTCCATATGATTTAATAATGGCTTTATATAATAGAACTTTATATTCCAAAGAAAGAGATGAAAATCGACCACATTAGTCGAGCTGTTTTTAGTCTTATAGCTGAGATTTTGGCCTCAATGTGACGTGACCATATTAGGCATCTGTCTAGATGGATTCCTATATATTTAATTTGGGTTTATACCGGAACAATGACGTTATTTATTTTTATTGGTGGACAATTTTCCTTTCTTAGTGTGAATGTCATATGGGCACATTTTGATGGATTTACTTTGATTTTCCATTTATTTAGCCAACCTTCCAGTACGTTTATACGAGCTTGTAAGTGCTCAGATGCAATTCTTGGATCTTTGTTCACATTACGAGTGCCGTGTCATGTGCGATTTGTAGGCATGTCGGATGTATAGACGATGTACAATAGCGGGTCAGGTATACTTCCTTGGGGCACGCCTGCAAAAATTTTCTTAACTGGTGAAAATACATTTTTTGACCGTGCCTTAAATGTTCTATCAGTATAATAGCTCGGGTGTTTGCATTAAGAAGTCGTGTTACTTTTGTGAGGAGACCGTCATGCCAAACTTTATCAAATGCTTGGGAGACACTATGAACAATGCTGTACAAAACAGCTTTTTCTCTCTCTGTGAACCTGCTCTGTAGTTCCATGACCAGCCCGAAAGCCGAACTGATGTTCTGGAATAATATATTGCTCAGTTAGAAAGGGTGTTATTTTCGGGAGGAAGACCTTTTCGAACCGCTTTGATAGGATGGATAATAAGCTGATAGGTCTGTATGACGTAATTTGAGTAGCGTCTTTACCCGGTTTTTGGATCATGACAATTTCTGAAATCTTCCAAGAGGACGGGAAAACTCCCACTCTTAAGATGGCGTTAAAAATTAATAATATAATTCTCATAGCGCAATCTGGCAAGTTCATCAGCATTGAACTAGTAATTCGATCAGCCCCCCGATTTTTTCGCATCAAGGTTTTTGATTGCCATTTTAATTTAGGGAAACCGCATCTTTATATTTTTCTTCGCTTAATGCCCTTCTTTTATAAACTCTATTAGAAATGTCCATGTAGAAGTTTCGCAAATCTATCGCTCGGTTTTTGAACGTTCTTTCATTATTAGAGCTAGCCGAATTTGGCACGATTTTCCCTCAGATTTGAAACTTATTCTTATAATGCATATAAAAAATTTCTTTTGAAATGGTTCCATGATCATATATTATTATTATTATCTACATATGTATGTCTGTTGGTAATTTTTCGCCTATCTGGTTAAAACAGTGTGTGAGAACCATTTATTATTAAAAATTTTAATATTTTTTACTTTTAATAAATTCTATTATTTTCTGTTTTTTGTTTAATTCTAAGATTGACATAATTGTACTAAAGATGCATACTTTATCGCCTTAACCTGTACTGAAATTGAAACCAAATAAAAAACTATACATATTTCTTATATTTGGATACATATCTTGAAAGTATTTTAAGATAACTATAGTAGAGTTGTTTTTTTTTCGCGAAAAGACGCTAGTTTTATTAACTGCAAAAAATATATTTAGATGTCAAAATAATAGGTTAGTCGCTAAATGAGCAACACTGCAAGTATAGTATTCTTTGTTCAATTGTCTAAATTCATGAGCTTTTAAAGAATAGCATTTTATTCGATTGATTTAAGTGTGAAAATTACAAGTGTATTAAGCAATATCTTCGGGATAATAAATAGACAAAACAATAAAATTTTGCCTTGAAAAGTATTGAATTTTTCCTAAGGGAAATAGTGAAACTTGAGCAATCATTTTTAGCTTTTTTTATATATATGAGAGAGTGTGAAAAAGAATCTAATTTTCAGTGCATTAAAAGCAAAATAACCAATAAATATAGACAACAAAAAAGAACTACACATCTATTAACACATACAAACGCATCAGTACATTTTAAAACGAATTGAGATATATTCATGTGTATAAAGTTGTGTGCATAGTATAATTACACTATGGTTGTGTGAAAAAGGGAAATATGTATAAATGTATACAGATGTGTGTGTGCAAAGTATTATTTTTTCTATGTAAAGTGGTGTGTGCTATTTTGTAAAACTAAAAAAATGGAGAAACTATTCTTTTTAATACATATTTCTTGGTTAAGCAGGTTATAATAAAATAAATTGGAAGTAAATTTAGTTATAGACGGGAAAAAGACATATTGAAGTGCTACTTTAAAACATAGTTCTGCTCAAATTAGTTAATATCTATTTAGACTACATCCGTTGTATATAACAAATCAGAAGATTACATTAAGAGGCGAGCCCTTTATCAAGTGAGTGAAATTAATATTTATTACAAAACACTAAAATAGTGATAAACGTAATAAATTACATAAAAACTAGTTTTTTTTTGTTGTATGTGTTTTTCATATTTTGTATGCTCATAGTCGTATGTGGCCACCATTATTGAATTGGGTCGTAATTTTCATAATTCGTATTTGCCACGAATATTGTGTGTATGCACTATTTACATCAGATTTATCCGTTATATGCATTTAGGTTAGAGTTAGTTAATCAGCTGTTAAATGGCACTGTATAAACATTGCCAGACTTATAAAGGAAAAATAAAAATAATTGAGATTAAGTGACATTGTTTAAAAAATTTTACTTATATAAAAATATAAGTATATATACATATAGTATATTTATATATATATATATATACATTGTATAAAAACGATTCGTGTGGTTTTGGATATAATAATAGTATTTTTTTTTATTGTGAAAGAATTAGTACGCATTTGCAATAAATTTTCTTAAATACGTATTTTTGAATACTAATTTGTGTCAGTTTATGTTTTCTTTACAGATTTCGTTATCTCTATTTACTTGAATTAATAATCATTTATTTTCATCTGACCAGCTGTGTCAAAAGCAACAAAAAAAAAAGTCTTTTGTACGCGAAATTCCGAGGTCGCTGATTGCGCTTGCGGCTGAGAGAGATAGAGAGTCAAAGTTGTTCGAGAAGGTACAGGAACAAAAGACAAAGAACAGAAAAATCAGGAGGAGAGAGTTGTGGTCCTCGTTGGAGTGCGTGTTTTATAAAGAGACTCAAAATTGATAGAAATAACAAAAAAGCTGCTGCAACTGGTGCCTCATCTGAGGACCAGCCGCCGCGCAAAAAAGGACGACGTTCAGCAGCAGGAGGAGCCACTACATCAGCCGCAGTCGCAGCAGCAGTAAGATTGAATACAGCGTCCACGACATTATCACTAGTACCAATAACTGCAGGGACAACAGCAACAGCAAATACAAGCAGTACTACGAGTGTTAGTTCGTTTGTGTCTATTGACACAGAAACAGCAACAACTTCGAGAGCGGCTGCACAACAACAAGAGCAGATACGCCATCAAAATAATCGCGAAAAACAAAAAAAAAGTGAATCAGCAAATAATCAAAACACAAATAGCAACAGCATTAGCAGTACAAGCAATAATAATAACAAAACGAATAACACTAGCAGCAATATTGCTAACAGTAACAAGTCAACAAACAGTAACATAAAAATAAACGACGGAAAAAGAAAACGTTATCAGGACGACTGTAGTGGAAACAGTGGCAGCTTAGAGGACAATAACACTTCCATAAATATGCAAAATTCTACTTTAAATCCTTCGACATCTTCATCAAGTGCCTCATCGTTTAGTGCTTCAACAGTCGAAAGTAGCGCAATGCCTAATTTGGGTCCGGCCGCTGAAAATAGCAGCAGTCATGTGACTGACTCTTCTGCTGCGGGTTCTTCAAGTGTTAATAATACGCCTTCCACCAATGGACATGATTCAAAACATAACGGATTCACTGCCAATAACAATAATAACAACAGCAGCCCTGAGGCGCAAAATACCAGCGACGATCAAAATAATCACGAGGTAGCTTGGTTGGGCAAGACTAATCAAGAAATTATACGCCTTATTGGACAATATTTGCAAGATTTGGGTCTGGAGAAATCTGTAAAAACTTTAATTACGGAATCTGGGTGCCGCTTAGAACATCCCTCGGCTACTAAGTTTCGGGAACATGTTTTGTCAGGAGAGTGGAATAAGGCTGATGCAGATCTCAAGGTAAGTGAACTCTAAAAACCATAACCATAAAATGGTATTTTTCTTTCAATTATTTATACAATTTTGTAGTCTGTTAGTATTTTTTTCCATTGTCATTCTATCCGTGGGTTACGTTGTCCTTACGTTTTGTACGTACACGTCTTGTATGTAGATATTTTATTTCTAAAGTCATTTAATCAGTGGCCATATGGAAAAACTGCTTGTGTTATTAAGATATTTAGGAGAACTACAACTATAGAAAACCTAAAATTTTTTAAAGTTATTGAGTAAATGTCGACAACAAGTCAAGTCGACTTAATCTATTATAATTGTTAATAGGTATGAACATACTCGTATGTATCAAAGTTTAAATAATATTGAAGTCTACAAATAAATTTTATTTTCAAGTAATAGCTTTGTTTTTGTATAAAATTTCTTTATTTTCTTATTACATATGCATGTAGATATACAATTATAAATACAAATATGTATACATACATTTATCATTTTTTGTAAAAAAAAACTCTGTTTACTTTTCTTTACGTACAATTTCTTCAATATAAAAGATTTTCTTTTTGCTTCACCTTTTACTCTTTGCTTTACTTCTTAGTGTTGTATAAGGCTAATTCATACAAGGCGATATCAAGAAAGCAGCTGTGCGCTCCAAGTTCTTTCTTGACTTCTCAAATATGTAAAATTCATATGGTCGCAGTATATAAGTTATGTCTGTCTTTTTTAACAAATCACAAAAATTTTAAAAACGGATGCTTCATGATTTCACCTTATATGAATTCGCCTTGGTGTTGTTAATCATATTTACGCTAGAATTAGGCAAATGTCCCGTAAGATTTCGTTATCCGCTGATCGTTTTTGTTATATGAAAAGCAATGAAAGTGCGACGTTTTTACGGAACGTTTGTAAACAACTGATACAATGTAGTTGTTTTTTCATATTTTTTTACATTTTACATAACTTTAAAAAGTTGAAACCAATGAACAATTCTTCCATAGGCTGCCAGGGCAAGATTCCAATGCGCCCTGCGGCATCCCTCTATCGATCTGTAAAAAGCAGATCGAGAGCATATTTTTGCGAAGGGCACAGTCCAGATAGAGAGACGAATAGACGTGTAATTCGGGGAGGATGATCTGCCCTAGGCTAGATATCAATCGCAGTAGGGATTTATTGGGACTCCAAAGAGCCTGGTTGCTGTAGTAACAGGACACTGCAATTTTGGCAACCATGCTAGGTTTGCGATATAACGACTACTGTAGAAGTTGTCAGGACGAGGAAGAGGAGGAGACTGGAACACCTTCTCTGCCGGTGTCCAGCAGTGGTAGAGCGGCGCGATCACATCGGTGATCGACATCTGCAGGGTCTCTGCGCTGTCGAATGTAAGGGTCGACATGGTATATGGCAGCGGTTGGTTTAGGTGACGGACTCACTCACTTTCTTTTTCTACCTGTCTTTATCTTCTTTCCTTTCCTTTCACTCTTCTATTACTATCCTTCCTCTTCATTTTCCTCTATATATGTATCACAAAGGGACCACGTCAGAAGACCCAAGTGAGCCCAGCTTCTGTTTTTCTTATTTGGGCGCCCTGTTTAACCTAACCTAACCTAACAACTCTTCCATGGTGAAATTATGAAGGTGTGTGAATCCAGCAAATTATAACATAGGCGAATTTATTTTCTACCAAGTTGTCAAAATTCAAAAATTTAGCAAACATTTTTATTTATATAAGTAATATAGAAAATTAGAAAAAAATTTTATGTCGCGTATTTCGCGAGTTATTGCCATAAGGAATATTTTTTTAATTTTGGTACCCTGCATTGATATATCTCTTGCTGTAGCTACAAATTTTTACTTTTAGCTGATTGGTTTTTGCAACTGAAAATAAATTTTTTTTTTAAATTAAACCGGTAATTTTTTTCCTTTAAATTAAAAATTCAGCTAAACGGCTTTACATTAGTTTTGAACCGCATGCAAGATTGATAGAATAATAAGATTACGCCATCTTGCATATATCGTATAACTGAAATTTTTTGCGCATGTAGCACAAATGACGTTACGGGATGTGTACCTATTGGCTAATAATTTACAGTTAAATAATAGAGAGAAAGAGAGAGAGAGAGAAATGTGTGATATATTTTTCTTCAAACAGTGGACAATCTACGTCATCTAACGGGAAATCGTGTGCATATTGCAATCTTGTATTTTTATCATCCTTGACCGCATGTCCCAACTAACAATTGACCTTAAAAAGCAATAAGAGAGGCGGTAACAATTGTTTAGTGGAAAATTGAACTAAAAGAAGTTTTTACGGAGCTATTTTCTTTTATAGTATCTATACAAGTCGAAAAGTACTATTTTTTTTAGAAATTGGTTTTCTCTACGTATGTATGTTCATGCCAAATAATTTTCAATATCCCGTTTTTAACTTGTTTTTCCCTAAAAATTGTTTTCAGTTGGTTACTTTGCTATCTTATGTACTGACTTTGTTTGAATTGGAATATAAAAGCACATCGAATATTTTAAAATAAAAAATCAAAATTAGTGCAAAATATCTATGTATAGGAATATAAATATATTTACTTAAGTACAAAATGTTAAAAACTTCTCTTTTTTTCAAGCATTTTATGAAAATAAAGATTGTAAAAAAATTTTGATTTTTTGTAAATATTTTTAAAAGTATTTGATTATGTTGAGAAAAAGTGTGTGGCAGCCCTGTGGTCCATACCTTTGTTTTGGTTAAATGATGTAGAATTTACGTGGATATGGATCTAAGTTCACACATACGTACATGCATATACAGTATGTGTAAAAAAGGAAACAAAACTTTCTTTGTTTTGCTGTCTTTACTGTATTTATAAAGACAATCGTAAAAACAGATGTTAATATATATTTACGTACATAAGTATGATTGTGTGTATGCGTATTGGTTGTTTTGTAGGGGACATTCATGGCAGAATTACACAAGGTAATCAGGGCTATCAAAGAATTAAATGTTGTCCGTATTGGATTTGAAACCGACAAAAAAATTACTTTGGTGTCATGAAATCCAATGTTGTTGGTTTCATTTTCAAACTAGAATAAATATCGGTTTAAGGTGTCACAGAAACCAATGTTATCGGTTTTGCTATTGGATTGAAACCAATCAGTTGACAGTTTTTGTTTAATTTCAAATAAAGCAAGTGACTAAAACGAACTTTTGTCATTAAAAATTCATCTGCAGTTAGATATTTAGTAAAAATTTAGGCCCCGATAATGGTTCACAACACTTGACTATTTTGGTGTTGTGTGTTGTGAATTGCGATTATCGTTTACAACACTTATCCTACAACGGCAAAAGTCACTTTATTTCACTGACACTAATTATATATTTTATATTAAAAATTTTCAATAAAAAAACACGTTTTTATTTTTATTTAAATGAAAACACTGCGATTTATCAAAAATGTTATCACACAAATTTTGACAGATACTAAAGATACTTATATAATTCTGCTGTTCTCAATTTTTAATGTACTTTTTAATTATGACCCTATTACGATTTACAACTCAACTACTTCAATTGAAATTTTGTAAGTTGGTATTATGAATTACAACTTAACCTGTCAAAAAAATTTTCAGTTGTATTTATCACCCATGTTCTGAAAAATGCAAAACGCTTAACTTTGGCGATTACAATTTGAAATAGCAAAAAGGTGTTCTGAAAAACGCTTAATTTTGGCGTTTTCAAACCGAAAGCATACACTGAAGCGAAGTGATGCATTTTGCAGAAACTAAGAGTTAAAGATAAAATAAAATGTTGCACAATTCAAATTAAATATATTTTCTTTTTATTTCAACCAAAATTCTAAAGAAAGTTGGCCTTTTTCCATAAAAAATATGGTTTTAAAAAATTTACTTTGATTTTGTCAATTGTGTGTGTTAATTGTTTACTTATAAACTGGCGTTTTCTCATTCACTTTCTATGAGAAAAACAGAAGCAAAACGCGCGTTTTCCAGCACATGTTTTAGCGTTTTGCAAAACGATTTTCGTTTTGAAAACGCGCGTTTCTCAGAACATGGGCGTATGTTGTCTTTCAACTTTTTTTGTGGTATTACTGTTTATAACTCAATGCTATTTGAGTTGTCAAAAAAAAAAAAAAATACAACTGTTTACATCAATTATTATTATTATTATTATTATTTATTTAATCATAAGAATAAATTCTAAGACTAAATGTAAAAAAAAGAGGAGCGCTAGCTGCATAGGCTATCGGCTCAGGTTCCAAATATAATAACTTATGCTATTTCTGAGATTAGGTACTGGAATGTGTGTACAAATGTACGCACGAATGTTCGCTGTGTTGTTAAACCTTTAGTCCTATTTTTTCAATATAATTATAGATATTGTTAATGTTTTCGGGGGATGGCTCTCCAAGAGAGTTGATGATAGACAAGCTTTCAAAGAATCTCCTCCTCTGAGTTTGGAGAAACTGGCAATCCAGTAGTACATGTTGTAATGTTAATAAGTTATTACATTTGCCGCATATAGGTTGTTGGGCATTATTATTTAATAGCCAGTTATGTGAGAAGAAAGTGTGTCCTAGGCGAAGCCTCGAAAATATTTTTATTTTGATAGATGCCATCAATTGTTTTAAACATATTGACTCAATCTGTATGAATTTTCTAAAGTTTCATCAAGTTATAGACAATTGTGGATTCGGGTTTTTTTCGTAAAACCAACTTTAAAAAATCTGGCCAAGGTTCTTTATTAGCCAATTGAATGTGTATTATGTACCTTTGACAATGTAGACAATAATTAGAAAAAAAATCAATGCACAATGAAAATTTTTATTTCACTCTTTAATTTTTGCACACATTTATATCAGAAGTCACTATAATAATAAATTCCTTCATATTGCCGTTCTTGTTTCAAGTTCTGGCGATCCGTAATCATAGAGTATTCTGTGTTCATAATCCACTGCTGAGAATGAGAGCTTTACAAAAAATTACCAGTCATTGTGATGTTGCAGGAAATATATAATTGAACTATTTAATGTTGATTTGCTTTATTTTATACTTATTTATTTGATTTATTTTGTTTTGTTTATATCTGTCAAATTCTCAATTTTCAGGCTGGCAACGTTAATACAATTTCATCTTAAATTAGTTGTAATACACAATACCAAAAAAGGGTTGAGCTTTTTTAAAGTAGAATTGTTTGGATTTCAACTGAACTGGGTTGCGTTGTGAACCCTAATAGGGGCTAAGTTTGTCATTCTGTGTGTAATTTCTACACCGTACATGGGACAACGTATAAAGTATATTGTTTATCCTGTCCGGATCTGAAGTCCCTCGGAGACATACAGAAAGGTTTAGTATGCCAATTTGTTTGAAATTTCTTCACGCATATTGCTATTTAAATTCAGCCCTATCGGTCCATAAATGGCTGCGCTATGAGTTTTGAAGTGCAACTACCTCTATCTTTGACAATTTTTCTGAGTGCGTTTTTTGCACCAGGCAGTCGGTCTTATACAAACGTTTGTATTTATGTGTGTCCTTTAAAAGTCTTTTGTCTGATAGAACTACAAATCAGAGACCTGCCGAGCAAATTTTTCGGCTGTGGCGTAATTTAAAGAACGAGTTTTCTAAGTTAATTAATTTATTTTTTTCCACATCTAATTTGATATTCTGCAAAAAAAATATATAAAAAATAATTTTTAAACACTTCATTTCAGAATAAAATATTTAAAATAAAAAATGGCTCTCTTTTAAAATTGTGTTTTTTGAATTATGATGCAATTGAAGCAAAATCAGAAATGTGTACAAAACTTCAACAAAAATTCTTAAAAAACATCATTGTAAGTATTCCAAAAGAGAGCCAAATCGTCGCACTCGATATCAAACAACTCGTGTCGAAGCTTTTAAATTATTTTATTAAAAAAGACTAAAATTTCAATAGATTACATTCAATGTCGAATTAAATTAATAAAATCAAAATGATTTCAATCGACCGGTGAAATAGAATCGCTTTTAATCGAAAAAATATTGGCGGCGGCGCTCGGCTTAGCCGACTTGCTTCAACGCAGGTCTCTTCTACAAATACACAAATCTAATAGCAAGTGTTTTTTTCTTTATTTGTGTTTATTTAAATATGTTTAGTTTAAAAAATGTTTGCAAACATTTTAAGTTGAATTAAATTATTTTCCATTTCTATTGGATATCTTTCTTAGAATATCTTTTTATGCATTTAATAATTTAAAAATTGAGTTCTTACAGACATTTTATTGCTTTTAAAAAAAGGCTCCCAGAAAGAATTTTTTTCGTTATCTCTTAATTTGAATATCTTGAACTGAAATTAATTATTTATTTTAGGATTAATAAAAAAATAATTGATTAAAGATATTTATTTCAATAAATTTTTTTGTTAAATATTTAAGAATAATGGATAACAGAGTGAGGGGTATATAAGACTCGTCACAGCCGAACTTATAGTGTTTTTACACTAGAGCACATTTAACATTTACCATCTATTTGGCGAGATGACAACATCTTCCCATATAAAATGCATGTAGAAAAAATCAACATCTTCCAACATCTTTACAAGATGTTCCTATCTCATTTTGTTTCACTCAACATCTTTCGATATTTTTCGTGCCATCACTAGAAAAATGGCAATATTTTCGATTTTAGTGGCATCACTTATAAAGTAACATTTATTTATACATACATAACATAAGTATGTACACATATTAAACAAAATAAAAATTCTAATTTTGAAGCCTAATAAATTTGATCTTGCAAAGCAACAATAATGAATGATTTTTCAAAATTTATTTTAAAATATTTTTTGTTTTCGAAAATTATGCGTCTTCTTTTCTTTTATTTTTCGACAGTTTAGTTGATGGTAGATGTTAGATGTTGGTAATGTAAAAAGCATTTCATCATTTTCAACATCTTTCACGCGTTCCTCTGAGATGTGGTGTAGTGTAAAAACCCTATAAACAACTTTTTTTCATTTTCAACATCTTCCACGCATTCCTCTAAGATGTGCTGTAGTGTAAAAATCCTAACTTGTTTGTTTTAATTTTATTTTGTTCCTATCTTGTATAGATAGTTTAATTTGAGTCCTGTGTCCATGTTTTGTAACTCTCACTGCGAGAAACTTTTATTTGAAACATGTAAAATGAAACAAAATACATGAAATTGAAACAAATTGCTGCTTTTTCTCACTATGCAGTACCCATGTTCTGTAACTTTTGTGAGAACTTCTCGCATCGAAAAGTTGTGAAACAAAATATTCCATCGTTTCTCGAAAAGTGAGAAAAAACTTTGTCTAAGTCATACATGACAATTTTTAATATAACCGAATGTTGGCCGACGAAAGTAGTTCGGACGCCGCCACTGAATATTTTTCAGTTTTAGTTTACGTTAAGACACCGTTAAAAACATTTGTGGTTAGCGGTCTCGCCGACGTCCTTTTGTTATCGGCTGCTCGTTATTTTATTGTGAAAGTTCTAACGTAACAACGAAGTCATGTGTGGTGTTTTCCGCCTTGAGTTACAGACAAAGTTTTTTTTCTCACTTTTCGAGAAACGATGGAATATTTTGTTTCACAACTTTTCGAGAGGTACAGAGAAACAATAATTACACACAGATCCCATAAAACACTTAGACACATGTTTACAAGCGGAAAAACAAAACACGACATATTACAAACAGACAATGTAGTATACGAAATAAATTGTGATGGAAATGAGAGTGAGAGATGTAACAAGGTTTACATAGCAACAACAAGGAGAACACTAGGTACGAGAATTAAATAACATAAATCAGATATTGAGAAGAAAAAAGAAACCACAGCACTGGCGCAACATGCAAAAGAGTCACAACAGAAAATAAACTTCGACGCTGTAAAAATTTTAAACAGAGAAAAGAAAGAGAAAAAACGATTTACTATTGAGAGCCTACGCATACAACAAAAAATAGAGAACACCATGAACACAAAAGAAGATAAGGACAATATAAAACTTCAATACTCTCTGGCAATAACCTAATTAGTTCAATAATCTGTGATATCAACATTAAGTTGGAAAACCAAGTTGACTTATTTATTTAATTGGTTTTAATTTAATTTTATAATCAGGGCTGTCATAGAATCCAATGTTGTCGGTATTGGATTTGAAACCTACAAAAAAATTAGTTTCGTGTCATGAAATCCAATGTTGTCGGTTTCATTTTCGAACTAGAATTAATGTCGGTTTTAGGTATCACAGAAACCAATGTCATCGGTTTTGTATTGAATTAAAACCCATCAGTTGACAGTTGTTGGTTTGTTTAATTTCAAATAAAGCAAGTGACTAAAACGGACTTTTGTCATTAAAAATTCACATGCAGTTAGATATTTAATAAAAATTTAAGTAAATTAATATTAATTCTACAAAAATAAATTTTTACTCATAATTTTTTTTCTCTACCAAAAAAAAAATAGCACTTAAAACTCAATAATTATGCATTTTATAAAAAATATCTTGTCATTGCTAAGGGATTTATAGTATGTTCAGACGAGACAAGGTTCGCTCTCTTTCGAGGGTTCACATCCCAATCTCGAATGAAACAGGAAGATTCGCCATACAAAATTAAGTGAGCGAATCTGCAGGTTTCATTTTGAAACTCTTGCCGAAACCATGAAAATTTAGTATCATCCCTAGTTTCTATCGCTAGTTTATCTTAACTAGCTGTCCAACAAAACAAATTGTAAACAAAGAAATATTATTGTTTTGCAAGCATTTCAATGTATTAGTAAGAAACAAAGGAAAGAGTGTTAAATTGCTTAAATATAAAAATAAACATAATAAATAACACAACATATTAAATTATTTGAAATAATAAATAAATTTTTTATAAATTATTATTTTTTCTAAAAATACATATATTTATATATTAAAATTTACCTTTTTTATCCATTTCAAAACTAAAAAACAAACGCGGACAAATGCGAAACAACAAAAAACAAAACAAAGCAACTGTCAAATGAAACTCATTATGTGTCGTCTGAACGCAAATTTTCACAATCGAGGTTCAGACAGCGAAACCAGCATTGAAACTCGTCGTGTGAACATGCTATTACAAAACTTGATAAGCCAACTGTGTGATCTCTTTGAACAGCATGTTCACACTAGACAAGATTCGCTCTCTTTTGAGGGTTCACAACCCAATCTCGAATGAAACAAGAAGATTCGCCATACAAAATTAAGTGAGCGAATGTGCAGGTTTCATTTTGAAACTCTTGCCGAAACCATGAAAATTTAGTATCATCCCTAGTTTCTATCGCTAGTTTATCTTAACTAGCTGTCCAACAAAACAAATTGTAAACAAAGAAATATTATTGTTTTGCAAGCATTTCAATGTATTAGTAAGAAACAAAGGAAAGAGTGTTAAATTGCTTAGATATAAAAATAAACATAATAAATAACACAACATATTAAATTATTTGAAATAATAAATAAATTTTTTATAAATTATTATTTTTTCTAAAAATACATATATTTATATATTAAAATTTACCTTTTTTATCCATTTCAAAACTAAAAAACAAACGCGGGCAAATGCGAAACAACAAAAAACAAAACAAAGCAACTGTCAAATGAAACTCATTATGTGTCGTCTGAACGCAAATTTTCACAATCGAGGTTCAGACAGCGAAACCAGCATTGAAACTCGTCGTGTGAACATGCTATAAAAGGGTAGGTTCACGGCAAAAAGATGTAAATAGAAAGCTTCTTTATTTAACCGGTAATTTATGAATATTCGTTTTACTTTCTGTGAGCGTTCTTCTTCTAATAATAAAAATCCTACAACGGCAAAGTCATTTTATTTCACTACTTATTTCACTGACACTAATTATATATTTTATATTAAAAAATTTTAATAAAAAAACACGTTTTTATTTTTATTTAAACGAAAACACTGCGATTTATCAAAATTGTTATCAAACATTTACATAAACAATTTCATACAAATAAACTAATGTATAGAACAACTGATTCGAACATCGGTTTTATTTGTTTTCGAAAATAACAAAAACGACTTGGTTTCATGACACCAAATGAAATCAATATTGGTTAGCAAAACCGACTTGGATTCTATGACAGCCCTGAATGTTTAAATTTAAAAAAATCTAAACAAAATTAACTGTAAGATAAAATAATTTATATTTTATATATAAATAATAAAAGTTGTTATATTGTTGACAGTTTTTAAAATATACTATCCCCTGAAGAAGTTTGAAACAAACAAACGAAACGTTGGGAGAAAAATATAAATTAAATGAATTTTGTTTAATTTAGATTTGGAAACAAATAGTTCACCGGAAATAGCCCTTAGGAAAACCCTACTCAAATAATTACAAAAAAAAAAATTTTTTTACCACACGATAAAAACAGATGGTTGCCTTTTACTCAAGTAACTACTCCTTGTAATCAATTCGCCTTGTGCAAGTGCCTGTCAGAGATGTACATGAATCCGATTCAAATACCTTTTTTTATTTTTTAACAATAACTAAATGAATGGTATCATAGCAGGATTCACCATATCAAGTAGTTTGTTACAAAATGCATGTCATGCTTGCATTTTCTATAAAGCGGGTTTCAGACTATTATATTTAGTATTAATACATGTCAAAAATTGGTGTATTAAGTAAAAATCCAATAGTGTGAAAACAAAATGTTAAGCAAGTGTGGTGAAATACTTAAGTATTTTTGGCAGTATTATGGTTTTTTCCATTTTTGGAATTTTTTTTAAGCTATCACACTGCTCATTTTATCAGGGTTGCTTTTGTACAAGCAACCAAAAGAAAAAACTAGAAATCAGCTGTGAAATTATTTGCCGCGTTTTGTATTTTATTTGAAATGTGATGGTATGAAAATAGAAAATATTTTCCTTTAGATGTTTTGACAACCAATTTTTTTTTCTTAAATAACATGCGAAATCTTATTTAAAACAAATTAATGCAAATTAATTAATTTTACTGTGTTCAACTTTTATGAATACTTTGCATAAAAATAAAAAGCAGTAATATATTTTGATGTCTTACTGCTAACGGCATATTTAAAAGAGAGTAAACAAAAGGCAAGCAGTTGTGAGAAAGCAAACACTGCAAGCAATATTATTAGCACATGTTGATGATTGAAAACAAAACAAAAGCAGTGAGCAGATTCATATAAGAAAAAAGGGAATCAACTCCTGTACATTTCTGGTGCCTGTCAACGTTGTTTTATACACACAAGTATCTTGCGATAAGCAAAAGCAAAACATTTAACTTTCGCACGCAATATAAATTAGCCCTTGTATAATTACATTATTACTACCCAGCAAATACAATATATTGTTATTTAAAAATGTTTCTTAAATGTATTTTTTAGGACCTTGAGCCTTTGATAGATAATGGAAAATCATCAACCATAATAGAAATGAAATTTATTTTGTTGGAACAAAAATATTTAGAAAATTTAGATGACGGATGTCCTCTAGATGCTTTGCATGTATTGCGTAATGAATTGACTCCATTACAGCATAACATTTCACGCGTCCACCAATTGTCCTCGTACATGATGTGTTCAAATAATCATGACTTATATCAACGTGCTAAATGGGAAGGCAAGGGTATATTGTCAAGATCTCTGGTCATGGAGCGCTTACAAACATTTTTGCCGCCTGCGGTAATGATGGCACCTCGCCGTTTGCGTACATTATTGCAACAGTCCGTTGAGTTGCAAACACAAAATTGTATATTCCATGACATGGCTTGGGAAACAAATTTACAAAATGTTTCATTGCTGACCGACCATTCTTGTGCTACCGATGGGTTTCCTCTGCAAACTGTACAAACTCTAACCGACCACTGCGATGAAGTTTGGTTTTGCAAATTTTCACCAGATGGACTTAAATTGGCCACGGGCAGTAAAGATGGAACGGTTATAATATGGGATGTTGATCCTTATAAGTTTAAATTAAAAAATCGTCGGTCTTTAGATTCCCAATCACAAGTTAGTGTGTCTTTTATTAGCTGGAGTCCTGATTCAAAGCTGGTATTGCTTGTTGGTTCGGATGATGCTACCGAAGTGTGCATTTTCAATGTAGATGATGGACGTTTGGTTATGAAAATGAACAATCAGGAAGATAGCCTGTCGTGTGGTGCATTCAATCGCGATGGAACTCGTTTCGTTTGTGGTGGCCAAAAGGGCCAGTTTTATTTGTGCGATCTCAAAGGCACGGTGCTGGAATCATGGGAGGGTGTGCGCATAAATAGCGTCGCTTTTCGCTCAGACAATAAGACTATACTAGCCGCTGACAATCACTACCGCATGAGAGGGTAAGCACAATTAAAAACTTACAATTATAATCCAGGAATAGAATGATATGAATGTTATTATTATATTTAACAGATTTAGGGGATAACTAATTTCTGTTTTGCAGAATTTTTATATATTCTTTTATATATTTCAAGAAATACAATAGTTTTTATTGAACTTTCAGATACAACTTTGATAGCCCACGCACAGATTTTGATGTGCTCAAAGAGTCACATCCCATTATGACATTTTCACTTAATTCCACAGATCGCTTAGCTTTGCTTAATGTCTCTAGCCAAGGTTTACATTTGTGGGATCTCGAAGATAAGTGCTTAGTGCGCAGTTTTCAAGGCACACGTCAAACTAACTTTGCAATACACTCTTGTTTCGGGGGAGTCAATGAAAGTTTTGTGGCCAGCGGTAGTGAAGATAAACACGTTTGCATTTGGCACATAAAAAGAGAAGAGCCATTGGCCAAGTTAGCCGGTCATGTTAAAACTGTTAACTGTGTATCTTGGAATCCTGTTTATCCCTCATTGTTGGCTTCGGCCAGCGATGATTCAACAGTACGTATCTGGGGACCCACAGCGCCTCACAATATAAATACAACGCCAGAAAGTGACGATAGTTCATCATGTTCCTCTTCGTCTTCATGGAATATGACCTCCTAGAGCCTAAAGATACCAAGAAAAGTAAATGCCATGTGATCATTGTGGCGATATTGCACTAGCTGATATACTTAGATTTGAAGTGAAGGTTTATTACAAAACCTGTACCTTTTGTTGTAAGAAATTTATTTAGCCTTTAAGAGATTAAGAGCTACAATATGTTATAGATGTTTAGTTATAAAATCACAAGATAGATGCGAAGTGCAACGAAGCGATAAAAAACATGTTCGTGCAAATACATTATACTAAATCAGATAATCGGTTAATAAAATTATGAAAGGAAAACTAATATTTATGTTTTAAGCAATATACGAAATAATTGGAAAGCATCCAATCGAAACTAAGTAAAGAACGATATTAGTTGAGAAAAGTATGTCTTGATGACAGACAAGCTTTAGTTATAAAGAACTATTATTACAAATAAATAAAAATTAGTAGCTCATTAAAAAAAAAGAAATTTTTTTGAATCATCATCATCCAAACCTAATTTAGTTATAATTTTTTATTAATAAAAATAAAGAAACACTTAAATATATATCTATATATATATATATATATATATATTAATATTTAACAAGCTCCTAGAGAGCTTATCGTTCATTTTTTATCAATTAGATAATTAAAATACATACAATCATGGTGTAATTAAACCAGGTGACACTGAGACGCCAGCTGAATCACGCATGATTGAAGCTCGTTCTGTCAAAAATTAAGAGATATCAAAAGCGCAAACAAATTTTTTGTTTCACTCTAGCACACTCCTTAATATCAACCAGCGGAAATAATTTTTGACAGGAGAAGCCTCAAAAGCAATAACAAAATGTTATTTTTGTATACAAAAATACATATATATTTTTAACCCTACACGCACTTTCTTCGTCGAATCGACTAACATCGTTTCTTTTTTTTTCAAAATGTCAAAAAAAAAAAATTAGGTATATTTTTTTTTTAAAATAAAATTAAAATTTAGTACAAGTCTAAGCTGCATTAATAAAAATAAAATTAAATTGATATGTATCTAAAAAAATATTTTCTTACATTCTGTTGGATCTGGGGCGGATTATAAATGGGCTTCGTCGATGCGATGAAGAAAGAAAGTACTTAGTGTATTAAAAATAAGAAAGTCTGTCTAGGGTTAAACATTTTCGAAAAAATTTTTTTTTAAATCTCAAAATGATTATGATGCAGAAGCGCTAAAAAACAAAATAATAATACTAAACACAAACCCGAAGCATAAAATTCGTTTTAAGTAAATGTTGCATTGTGAGTTCTTTTACATATTATATTTCCTTCACAGACCGTTTCCAGAAATAATAAATAAATAAAACTTTAGAAAGGCAGAAAAGAAATATCAAATTTTGAGAATCAGCATAATATTTAAGTAATTTCAATATAAAAAAGTAAAAAAATTATTCATAACTAAAATAAACTTAGAAATTTAAGATATTTTTAAAATGAATTATAAAACAAATTAAATTTCAAAGAATACAGAACAATTTTCATCAATAGGATCTAAAGCAAATATAGTAATTAAAATTAAACTTAAGCTATCATAATCATATAAACATCTTAATAAACTAATAAAAATCAGATTTAAAAACAGAGTTAAAAAGTATAGAGCTGCACAAGCATACTTGAAACAGCTTTCAAGCATCATCCTTGATTTCAAATACTGTCAAGCACTGTTCTATCGCATATCAAAACAAATAATTAAGTTAAGAAATGTTTTGCACTGCAGTAAAAATTGGAACCACTAGACAAATAAATTAGCACAAAACTGAACATAACGCACTTTTTCAATCATATTTTTTTTTTGCGTAAGGTTCAGTGCACATCGCGGAAATTTTTAAAATAAAAATGAAGAAAAATTTTTTTTCATTACTTACATCCTTCATCAAAATTAGTACTAATGCAATAGCAAGAAAAAAAATTTTTTTTACATCTTTTTTTGTTTTTTTGTTGTGCAATCAGAATATTTTTTATTTAATATGTTTTACCGACGGTAAATTGTAAGTCTTTACACATTAAGAAAATCATATAAAAATGAGATTGATATCAATCAATTTGACGTGTGTATTAGCAAATTTAATTTTTCACCAATTTTCACAAATGCATAATTTGACGTTAAATATTTGTTCTAGTGTACATAGTATACGTAGATAAATTTGACGTTACAGCTTCAAACAAAATTTTGCAAAAAAAAATTCAAAAAGTGCTAATGCTTGTTCCTTTGCGTAATTTTTGCACAGAAATTTTTGGCCTACTGTAAAAAGGAAACTAGAAACTGTGCTTTGTTCTAGTATCCAGTAGTGTATCGTATATTTCAAATGGGCTTGTGCAACCCTTTAGTATATAGTATTTAACAATTAGTAAGTACAGAATTAAGTGTTGTTTGAAAAACTATGTGTTTTCAGGATAAGTTTGATAGGGCAGGAACTACGATCGGCTTTATTACGAATTATATTCTTCACTAGCTATTGAGTATTAACTTCGTGTTATAATTGACCACATTGATTTTTTGATGGAATGGAATTTGCTTTCGACGGTTTGTTATATAAGAAAGTTTTGAGAAATTTAAATAATTTGCATTTTTTTTTTTGCTTTTCAGAGATGATAAAAATTTGTCAAAAGAAAATTGTTTTTTTATTTTATCACCGGAAATACTTAACGAAATTTGGTTTTTTCGCTTTCCGAAATATGTTTTTCATTGCAATCAGAAAAATGCCAACTTTTGTTGGTAGTTATGAAGTTTTTCTCCATAGTAGCACTGGTCATTAACTTTCCTAACTTTTCTTAAATATAAACAAAAAACTTTTTGCAAAATGTGTATCCGTATTTGTCGTCCTAGTTGGCAGGTAGTCGCCTGTTTTTTTACTTTTAATTTTAAAAATAGAAGTGTAAGCCGTTAAAAGGGCATAAATTCACAATATATTAGTCTATAGAATGTTTACCATAATAGAAATATATATATATTCGTTCGATAAACAGTTACGACTAATAGTTTCGAAGATACTAAAAAAGCAACATTTCGAAGAATTTTTATGTGGCAAATAGTTTTTATTTTTTATATTTTAATATCGCTCAAACATTTTTTTTTATTTTTGTTCAATATTTTTTTTACTAAAACACAATTATTTGTATTTTCAAGTTTTATTCTATTAGCTATCGGAAAATCTTTGTTCCACAAACATTGAAATATGTGGCATTAATAATTCTTTTATAATATAAACTGGCACAACAATCAAGGCTGCTTGAAGAGCATGCAGTTTTGTTGCTACAGAAAAAACAAATATTAAAGAACACAAGTGATGTCCCACAACTAGGGTGCGGTGAAGTGCTGCTCCAAAATCGGTAGTGTTTTCACGCCATAATATAATGGGTAACAAAAAGAATTTTGAAAAGTTGGCCAACACATTGGCTTTTAACAGTATTAATCCAAAAGACTTACATGTAGAATTCAACATTATACTGCTTTTTAAAGTAACTGTGGCCAGAAAAAGCAAACTTGTACAAAGTAAGTTATCTGCATACAAAAAACAAACATTTATTAATTTTTAAAATAATATACGAATACAAGTTTTTTGGTTCTATACTTACCAAGCAAATTTTGCGCACAACATAAATAGAAACCGTGTTCGTTTACCAAAATAGGATGTGAAGTTTCATGTGTTTGCTCACGTTTTTCACGCCACAATGTAAATGATTCCAACAGCAGAAGAATTAGTGAAAGTTTCCAAAACAGCTAAAAGACAAACATTCATTTCATTTAAGAATATATATGTATGTACAAGTTGTAACAAACCTTAAAGTCCCGATTGAATAGTGAGTGCCTATAGGCTTGCTGAGACAATAACATGGAGTCCACTAAAATTATAACTGGCTCAAATTCTATGTACTTATCTGCTACATTATTACATTTTTCCTGTAAATACAATTTCATTATTGGGATGCGCAACACAAATTCTTTAATTCAACGTACACAATTTACAGTTTTCACGGTATTGCTGTATTTTTTGTACAATTCTTTGATATTGTAGCCACAATTTATGCATAAATATGAGGAATTAGTCATTTTTCCAGAGTTTTTTTTAATTGAATTACCGAGTATAATTAAATCTAATATATTCACATATTCTTCTATTTTGTAAAGAAAGTCGATCAAAACAAACTAGTGGCAATGGAAAGGTTGCCGCAGCATGTTTTTTTACATCAAGAGCCGCCGCCGATTACTCCAGCTGGTGTCGACTAAAGTTTTTTATTGGACTTTGATGTAGTTCTAGCGATTTTTTGATATCTTTAAGCTCTAAAGAGAGTAGAGTGGCAACGCTTGACGTGTCGTTTTGTTTGAAATTCATTATATGCCTGTAGAAAATATGACCAATATTTGTCTTGTATTTAAATTTTTTTTATACCTAATACAAGTTTGTGATATTGCGTGTAGTTTCTACATCGTATATGGGAAAACTTATAAGGTATATATATATTCTGAATCCTTATGAATAGCGGAGTCGATAAGCGTTGTCCGTCTGTTTGTCCGTGTAGTCGGTGAAATCAACTTTTTGAAATCCATAGACAACGTACCGAAATGTATACCAATCTGTCAGTTGTAATATCTTTTGCAAAAAAATGAGAGCAATCGGTGTACAAATGGACAAGAAAAAGCAAATATACAACCAACCTTTTAGGCTTTCATTGATTTCTATTTTCTTTTGCGTATTTTGTCTAAAAAAACGGAAAAAATAACGTAGTACGTAGTTTTATAACAGTCACAATGTTTGTGAAAAAAAAAACAAAAAGATCGTTTTACAATTGGATCAGAAAAATTAAAAATATAACCGAAATTTTAGGTTTTCATAAATTTTTTTGTTTCTTTATGGACATTTTTAATCTGCGCGTGAATATAATTTTGTGCACACAAACACAAAACCACCCTGCTAGAAATGTACACACGTGTGATAGAAACTAACTAGCACATACTCCTATTGATATTCATTTGATCCATGTATAATGGGGGTGCTAGATGATCAATCATTCAACGTCAAATTATGCATTTGTACTCGTAAAAAAATTAAATTGGCTGATACACACATCAAACTGATTGATATCAATCTCATTTTTATGTGATTTTCTTAATACATATGTAAAGACACATTAAATAAAAATAGTACATTATTCTGATTTGGAACAAAAACTTTTTATGGCTATTACATTGGTACTAGCAATAAAAAAACCAATTTGGATGAAGGACTGTAAAAAATTAATGAAAAAATTTTTTTCCTCCATTTTTATTTTTAAAATTTCCGCGATGTGCGCTCAATTTTACCCAAAAAAAAATTATGATTACAAAAGTGGTGCCAGACCAGCAAAATTTGCCATTGTGCCAGAAATCAAACTAGTTTTGATTTTCGTTAAGTTCTCACACAACGTATACGTGTGACGCCCATCTTTAAAAAACACGCACACACCCTCTTGATTGACGTTGAATGATTGATAGTCTAGCACCGCTATAACTTGGGGGTCACACGATCAAGTTTTCATTAAATTTTTAAAATTTCTCTCATTTTTTTTACCAATACACTCACACTTTTAAAATTTGCTGAGAGTTTGCTTTCAATTTTTCGTTCAATTGAGTGTTTCAAATTACAGTCAAGAAAACAGCTGACTGCAGTGTTTTTATTCCAAATTTTAATTCTTATTCTACCGCCAGTATTGTTTTGTTTTGTTTTTTTTTAAATATGTTTGTGAACAAATTAAGCAAATATAACGACGTTTTGCAGTTCATAAGGATATACAGAAGGCATGAAGTTTTGTGGAACATGAATATTCCTGCATATAGACGGAATAATTTAAAAATTAAGGCATATAACTATTGCCGCCGAAACAAAACTGTCGGTGGAAGAGGTTAAAAAAAAAGTGACATCGTCTTAACATCTAATAAAATTGTGATTTGTTATTATTTGAAAAAAGTGAAGTAAAAATAATATTTATGTACTCGTACACAGTTTATTAAAAAAAAAGAAATAAATAAGTAAGACACAATAATATTGCGATAAAATAATTAAGAAAAAAGACAATATCAGGAAAAACTCAAACAATTTGTTAGTATGTATGCAAAGACCAAAAAAAAAATATTTCAGTTTTAATTATAGAAAATAATTATAAAAATTAATATAGCTACAACACATAGAACTAATTTTAAAGTCAGATACAGCAAATATAGCTCAAAATTATAGACACTTAATAAACAAATATAAATTTTGTTAAATATTTTTGTTAATCTGCACATATTATTTATATACAAATAAATGTGTCCATGTACAAATATATCATTTTATATATTTATTTCAGCATATTAACATAATTATGTTATTATTTAATATAGGTATTTATTATAAAAAAAAAAATTTTTTTGTTAATTATTACATACACTCCGGTTCACTTATTTAAAGGCAGTAAAAATTCCATATTCAGCAGGCTGTATCTTTTGCAATTTTTAACTGATTGCAGAATCTTAATATGGAAATGGAAGCTAGACACCTTGAGATATAAAAAAAAATCATGACAATAGTGGTTTCTTTACTAAAAAACGTTTTTAAAGCAATTTATCAAAAAATGTCCAAAAATGTGCTATTTTTTTTTGGTTCACTTTAATAAAGGCACTTTAACTAATTTTAATGGAAAACAGTTTTTCTTGTTTTTTTAATTTGTTTTACCTTACTAATGCAATTAAGCATTTTACGCAATTATCGCCTTTATTGAACTCAATTTTCCATAAAAATTTCCATTAAATAATTGCGCAATTAAAAATTGATTGCACATTAATGAAGTCAAAATCAAAATGCAACTCTTTGTTGTGCCCTTAAATATCAACTCAAAAGTGAGAAAAGCTGATATTTTCAGTATTAAAAAGAGAAAACGTAAATAAATTTCAAAATAAATGTCATAAAAAGGAAATGGCAGCCGAAGTAACCGGTAAATAAATTTTATAAAATTGTTATTGAAAATAATTTTTAAATAACTAATTTCTTTTAATCAATAGCTTGCCTTCAAAACATTTTTTTTTTTAAATTTGACTTTCTTTTAATTTTTTATTTTATAAATACTCAAACATATTTAAAAAAAAAAACTGTCAATATTTTCAGTTGTCAAATGCTTAATTGCGTAAACTTAATTGAATATGTGTGAACACCCAATCAGTCTGACAATTTAAGACTTAATTGACTTCAATAACTTTTATGTCTGAACAGGGTATTACGAACTATTAGTAATGGATACAACCCCCTTTGTTTTTAATAACTTCAAATATACGGGTTTTCATTGACAGATAAAGAGAATTTATGTAATCCAACGAAATTTGATTCCAAGCATCCTTAATGGCCTGAATTAGTGACTGCTTGTCACCAAATTGTCTACCTCCTTCATAGACCTTACGAGATAACCAACCCCAGACATTTTCGAGAATGTTTAGATCTGGCGAATAGGGTGGCCAGTCAAGAATATTAACATTTTGGCTTGCAATGAACTCCTTTACTACTCTGGCGTTGTGTACAGGGGCATTATCCTATTGCAATATCCAAGATATGGGACCAAATAGTTCACTAAACTTCAGAAAAGCCGATTCCAATAACGTTTTATAGCTTTCACCAGTCATTTTTGCACTTTGAAATTCAAGATGGATGGTACCATAGTACGTAATAGCATCCCACACCATAACGCCGCCCTCTCGGCTGTGATGTCGGTTCAAAAATCGCTTTTCTTTTGCGCAGATCATGGAAATAATAGTTGCAGCCATCAGGCCAATCTAAATTAAACTTCTTCTCATCTGTAAATACAACGGTTCTTCAGTCATTTACATGACCTCTTTGTGGCACATGCCATACCATGTAGTCTCTTGTGAATTGAAGCCGCTTTTCCTTACGAGGAGCATTAAGTGCCGACTTTTTTTTTTTTTTTTTTTTTTTTTTTTTTTTTTATTTTCAGGTATTTAAGATACTCACAGCTCGCTGTCTACAAAAAATCATCGGTTACTTTAAAAATAATAAAGTGCCTTTATTCAAGTGAACCAAAAAAATAACACATTTTTGGACTTTTTTTGATAAATTGCTTTAAAAAAGTTTTTTTAAAGTAAAGAAACCACTATTGTCATGATTTTTTTTTAATATCTCAAGGTGTCTAGCTTCCATTTCCATATTAAAATTGCAAAAAATACAGGCTGCTGAATATGGAATTCATTTAACACATACACAATATAACAATTGTTTTCTATATACATTTTTAACATATTACTTTTATCATAATTTTTTAGATTATATTATGTATATAAACACATAATTTTAAATATTTTTCAAATTTTTTATATAAAACTTTGTTTGGGATCACCTTATTATTGTACACCCTAATTTAATTTTATTCAGAAAATTTTTGAAATATTTTGATTAATTTATAATTATATCCTGAAGAAGCTACAAAAATTGTAGCGAAATATCGATATAAAAATAAATTTTTGAAAAATAAGACCTCAAGCTTAATAAAATAGTCATATTATATAAATAAAAATATTATATAAATGAGAAGTCAAAATAGAACCCTGTAGAACACATCTGCCATCGCCAAAAATTGAAAATTCATTATGTAAATGTACGCAAAATTTTCTATTCTGCAGAAAACTATGTAGTAATTTAATTACTCGTACATGTGACTAAAAGCCAATATTAATCATTTTAAAAGTAATTCCATTATGATAAGCATGATCGAAAGCTTTCTCTACATCAAGAGATACAGCAATTGCGCATCGATTTTGTTTCAAATTATTTACAACATCATTTAGAAATTTTAGTAAGGCATGACAAGTAGAATGACATTTTTAAAATAAATACAAACTGAAAATGTGGAATATAAGAATTATTTTTCCTCAAATCCATTTTTTCTCGAATTACTTTTTAAAAAAGTTTGCCTAAGTTAGATAAAAGCGGTATTGGTGTAACATTGTTTACATTAAAATTATTGGGATTTTAGGAATAGTAGAAATTCTTATTGACTTCCAAGATTTTAAAAATCTTTTTGAAGTTTTTTAATTATAAAATTGGAAATTCCATTGACTATAATTTGTGTCAAAGCATTTTTTTAGGATTGCTTGTAATGATATTTTTTTTTTTTTTAATAGTACACTTACATTGAACCGAAATCTAATATATTTGATATGAAATCTTTCAAAATCTATACATTAGCTTTTTTTGACATATATCAAGATTTCATTTTCGTAACAAAAACAAGCTGGCCAACGAGTTGCATTAAATTTCATTTAATACAATAAATAACACTTATCCTTTCCGTTAATTTTAAAATATATTTGTTGTCTTCTTTAATACAGAGCCAATGTCATAATGTCATTCAGTCAATTATGACTGCTATATTTCATAGATTTATAAAACGGTAGTATCTACAGAGCCATGAACGACTGACTTCATATCATAAAAATATTTTTTTAATTAAATTTTTTTTTTATCAAAATAGCGTCGTATTTTTTTTTTGGCGTATTAACAACAAAACCACAGTTGTATGGGAAATTTAGTCAAAATGAACTAGATTTCAGTTTGTATTTTTATGATTTTTTCCCAAGCTATTAAGCCTACATTTCCTTATTAAAATAAAACACAATTTTTATTTCATATTATCCCGACGTTTTGTGAATTTTATGTTCACTTTTGAAGAGATCTTGTCTATTTAACAAACAGAAAACATTAAACAATTTATTTTTTATATAAAAACATTTTACTTACAATATTAAGTATGTATGTATGTTACATTGATGTTATTGTTTTATAATATGAAATAATTTGTAAATTTATTAATTGATAAAGCTGTTTTTGTTTGGTCTCACCCGGCCCGGTCGGTATCCTTAGAAAGCGTTTGTATACATTTTTAGCGACATCCCTTAACAAATAGAATTTTAATTGTTAAAAAAACCAACCAAATAAATACAGTCATTAACTACTTTATAAAGTGGCTCATGTTTTTGCTAGCATTATTTTCAGAAACGCCAACCAAAGTGACAAATAAAATATTTAAAACCATAATTTTAGGATTAAATTAAGTACGGGCTAGTCTATTATATATATCAGAGGCAATAAAAGTATTTATTTTGATATAGATCAATTTGTTACTAAGAAATATGTACGAGTATTAGAAATAAATTATCAATTTCTATTGTAATTATGGTTCACTATTTTGACGATAATACACATAGGAGATAGACATATGCTGTCGCGGACATTTTTGTAGGACTATTTATGATAAACATATCGTTCATACATTATATATGTGTAACTTCAACGATATTGGCGGCGCACGCGAAAACATGTTGCCGATTGTAGAATTTGTTCTTACTTACTTGACACTCATAGTTATATTTTGGACAATTTACACAATATCCTTCTAAATTACAGCCTATATGTTATTCTGATGTATAAGCTAATTTATTGTAAAGTTTCATTAAAATCCATTTAGTAGTTTTTGCGTGAAAGAGGAACAAACATCCACACTCACAAACATTCGGCTTTATAATATTAGTAGGATCAGCGTTACCGTTGGGAATTTTGAAAAAGTCGCACAAAAAGTCGTTTGTTTTTTTTAAGTCTCATAAAAAAGTCGTTTTGAAATAAAAAAGTTGCACATTTTTTTAACGGTTTTTATTTAAACAGAAACAAAAGTTAACAATTCAAAACAATAAGAATACTTAACAAAAAATTCATTAAAAAGGTAACGTAAACTTTTTTTATAAAATGCATTGGTAATTGGTATGTAATAGCAATAAATCAAAGGTACATATTTTTAAACATTTACTTTTGTGAAATTTCATTCCTGTATATTTGCACAAGGTCATTGCTTGGCAACCAATATTCTATATCTGCATCTAATAAATTTAAGGCTGATATCATCGATTCACAAGTTGTTATTTTCAATTTATTTGTTAATTTGTTTTTCATCAAACCTAATTTAGAAAAAACTGTTTCAGCACTAGAGCTACTGTGAGGTTTATTTTTTGTTTAGGCAAAAAATCAGCCAGTTGTATTTTTTTGTTTTCAGAAGCTTGCTTTGTATTTATAATGTGTTTTTTTGTTTTAACATGTCTGTCAAGATGGTTATTTTGGTTAATTAAAAGTTGTTTGAAAGCTATGCAGAATGGGCGCTTGGTCTCATCGTCTTGCTTTAGCCATTTATACTGAAGCTCCAACTCTTTGAAATAATATCTGGAATATTTACGTCTTTTGGAAGAACATGTGGGGTTTTCACTATAATGTTGTTGGGAATCCTCAGACCCTGAGATTGTTTCAGCATTGTTTTCCGCTGTCTGTCTTGTTTCACTTTGGGTATCGTTTTCACTATTTCTTATTGTTTTAATAACAAATCTATAATATAAAATATGTATTACAAATCAAAAATTATATACAATGCTTACCTGTCCATTTATTTAACACTGTAAATTTTTGCAACCAAATAGTTAATTTTTTCCCTTTTAAAAATATCAAGTGTTTGAATGCTTGAAAATCAGTGGTGATAATTTACGTATTGTTAACCTGTAAATAAGAACTTACATATTTTGTAGCGATTTTAAAGTGGGATGCCATCTACTTAAATTAAAAGAAATTTTATCACTGATGAAAAACGCAAAAGCATTACAATCACGATTTAACAAACCGAATTGTGGTATAAAGTCGCACAAAATTGCGAAAAGTAGCACAAATTGCCTAGATTAAAAAAGTCTCACATAAAATCATTTGCCTTTAAAATAGTATCAAATTGCGACTTTAGTCGCACCAACGGGAATACCCAAAAAATTTTGTTGTTGAATAAAGTAAACAAACGTACACATGAAAAACTCCTGCGTGGTTTTATCTTATAGTGTTTTCAGACTGAGTGAATTTAACATAAATGCGGTTTTAACGTTAAATCCAACTCATAAAAACTGAATTTTATAAATCCACATTAAATGCTATTTTGGAATTGAATTTAAGTTGGATTTATGATGTTTTTGACCGTTAAGCTCAGTGCTACCAAGTTAAAAAGATTTGTAAATATAGCAACAGCTGGTAATGTTATTGAATTAAATAATAAAATAAAAAAAATTTCAAATATTTTCAGAAGAAAATGCTTTTAATGGCAGCAGCAATAAAAGCATATCGAAGAAAACCAAGTTTTTCAACGAAAGACAAAGAAAATATGTGTCTCGTAAGTGTATTTACCAAAGGTCACACGTGCTGTGGCTGCTGTACAGTTGGTCAAATAAGTTTTGTACAAAGTAACGCATCAAATACACGTATTTCTATGGGAAATTGTTATTGTTTTGTAGAAATTTATTTGACACACTGTATGTTAAATACTGAATTTAAAAAATTTGCAGTGTGAACTCAAAATCATCTCTTGATGAGTTTAATGTTAAATTCAGCATTTCACTTTCAGTCTGAAAACACTATTACATTCATATATACCGCTTTTAGGAGTATAAAATCGTAAAACGGCTAAATCATGGACTAGGATTAAAGATATTTTTCTCAAATTTTAAAAATATAATCTTAATTAAGAATATGGAGATGTCACAAAACCTCACCTTTCCATTTCTTATGAAGAAAAAATATTATTACAACTTGAAAACGAAAAAGGTACAATTGTACCTGTTCCGTTCGACTAGAGTTATATAATAATATAAAAATAATAATAATAATAATAATACAAATATAAGCACTACACATGTAATTTTATAACTCTCGCACAAAAATTACATTCACAAATTCTATGCACTAACTTAAATAATAAATTGCTATAGATACTATGTGCATACATAGATACAGTTTCTTATGAAAAATAACACAGTGGTTCAACAGCATGATTTTTCGCAACAATATAGATGTATAATTTTTTTTTATTTTATTATTATTTTTTCTCTTTAAGAATAAAAAGTTCGCTTTGTACGAAATGTTTTCTTTTACATTTTTTATATAAATCAAAAGAAATTATATAAACATTTTGGTTTTTATTTAAATAAAAAAATTTTATTCTATTGATTTTTTGGTTTCTAATAATTAGGAAAACCAACCAGACTTATGCTCTAAAAATAGTGTTTTATGCGCATTAAAAATGCTGTAAAAACCTGAAAATATGCTTTGAAAATCCAAAGAAATATGCTTTAAATGAAAAAAAGAAAAATACAGCTTGTTTGATAATAAAAATCAATATTTCATTTATAAAACATAAACATAACAAGAAACATAACAGAAAATAACAAAAATTCAATTTTAACTTTGATCTGAATATTTAAATACATATTTTAATCTTTAGTAAATAAGACAGTTTATCATTGATAACCGCTATTGCAATAAACAACGAAATATTGACTCAAGTTTTCAAATAAAAAGCGTTGTCTATTGTATCGAAATAAATTTTTATACATCGAAAATGACCTTTCAACGTCCGCTGATGCGATAAAAGCATATTTAAACGATAATATTTTCATATAATATTTTCATATCATATTTCGAAATTTGTTTTGAAGAGGATGCGTTATACTCTTCGGAAAGATGTTCACATATAAATTTTATTTCATCAATATAATTTGCTTAAGCTTAGTTTTAATGTTAAGCTTTGCGCTACAATCTCTCATTTTTTTCAATTTTCTTAGCTGTATCAGCTAATATACATGTTTGTAACTTTTTTTTATAAAGTTTGCGATGAAGCCAAAATTAGCAGCAATAAATATTACTTAATTTTTAGCACTTACACCTTTAATAATCTATTGCCGCTTTTATATATTGAGACTATTTGCTATTTATAGCGCTTAGAACTTCCAATATTTGTTTATAATTGCAATAATAATTTAAAGAAAAAAAAATTAACTGCAGCAATCCATGGTCCTCAACGAGTAATAATTTGTTCAGGTGGTAATGGAGTACCAAAAAAATGCAAAAACATGCTCTTTAAACGGAAATATGCAGTTAAATGCTGTTATGAACAAAATATGCACTAATAAATCTATGACAAAATTCTTAAAGTTTTGGAAGATACAAATAAATTATCCAAAACTCTCTATGTTGTACTAGAAAAACCATTCAATTGCCTATTTGCGGTTGCCCTGCTAATGATTCAAATTTAGTTTTTCTTTGATTTTTTTTTCCAAATTTATTTGACTCTACCAGGATTCGAACTGTGATATGTATATGCAGTTAAGAAGCATTAACTCGCCAGTCAACCACTTTAGCCAAAAAGCTCAGTTGAATTTGAAACGATTAAATTTTTATATTTTTGTTTTTGTAAATTTCTATATTTCTTCAACAATTTTATTTTACGCAGTTTTTTGTATACACCTATCAGTATTATACGGCACAATTCCGTATTATTTATTGATGGTGAAATGAAATATTTTTTATTAAATTTTTGATAATTGATATTATTTTTTAAAAGCAAAAAGATTGATTTTAACCCCAGACACTGGTTTGGGGGAGCTAACAATTTCGGAAAAGTCCCTTTCTCCTCTTCGACACCATCTGTGTCACCAATTAGTATTGTTGGACTAAGTTTTGTTTAAATACTTTTATTTACTCGTATAGTGTTGAGAAAGAGAAAAAAGGAACAATTCACTTTCAACCATATTTTTCTCATTTAATTAAAGAACAAGAAGACAGACCTTCCATAAGGCATTCCTGAGAAAATAAGTTTGCATGATTACTGGATTTTAAATAAGGTCTAGATAGGTCTCACACAAGGCCTTATAAATGAAGGCCGCAAGACTTTCCCCGCTGGGTAATAATTTAATAAATAGATTAGAACCACACACAGCAAGTTTAGTTGGGCAATTCTTTCTCAAATCTTTTTTAAAATTTTAACATTCGTATTCAGTCATTCATTCAGCCTCAAGCTAGCTGTCTTCTTTTTTTACATCTTTATAAAAGATTCGAAGAGAGAACAAAAAGAAATTGCCGAGTACGAGCAAGTTTGTACCCCTTTCCATTCCTCTTTCCTCTCTCTCCTACAAAATCAAGAATTGTCCAACTAAACTTACCGTGTGTGGTCCTGGTGAAACAGCTCTGTATAAGTGTGCATGTACAGTGTCGGTAAAAATAATAGACTGCAGTTATTTTATTTACTACCGTACTGAATTCCTATTGTCTACATATTTCTGATATTTTTGGATTATATGAAACCTTTCTAAAGAAGTTAAATTTATTTTCCTAAAGTTAACGGTTCTTCTCATATGAAGCAATTTATTTACTGACATATAAAAAAAATACCACCGGACGATGCCTGACTACTTATATCACACACTTTTTAATTTATAGCTATACCTATTGCAGAATGTCTGTATAAAACAATTTTAGAAAGCATTTCATAGAGCAGCGGTTTCGTGATAGATTCAGGGAGGTCGTGAAAAAAATACTGACAAAATTCTATCTAATGCAAATTTTTTGTTACGATATTACTTTATTAAGAAACAATGTAAATGCCGATAATATCAACTTTTTCTCCTGTGCCATCACGTAATTATACTAAGAGGGCGCACCGTACATTTTGTTCATGTAAAATATGAAAACAAATGTCAAGCAATGCCAGGACACAAAGCAGGTTTTCAACCATTGCCTAAAAATAAATCACCTAAACTCAAAAAATATGAGTGAGGAGTGTTACAACTATATCAAAAAACAGTCTTTTGAAAACGAGATTATTTGGAAAGCTGTGTGAAGGTACGGGAGCTGAATATCCATCACTCTTGTACTGTTGTAAAGTACACTGGATATCGCGTTCAACAATTATTCAAAGAGTGTTCGAACTTAAAGACGAAATTGCCATCTTTCTTGCTGCATATCACAAAGATAACTTTATTCTTAAACTTGCTTATTTAGCTGAAATTTAAAAAAAAATTAAGCGATTTAATTAAATCAATGCAAGGTCCACAACTATATGCTCTGATTCAAAAAGACAAAGTCACAGCTTTCATTAATAAATTGAAGCTGTGGATATCCAATTTAGAAAAGGATATATCCGACTTGTTTTCAATTTTAAATGATGTCGGTACCAGAAACAATATTAAAGCAAACAAAACATTTTTTTTATAGAAAATTTGAAAAGCTTACTAAAAGATTTTTCATATTATTTCAACGATATTGATTTTACAAAATTTACATGGATCCAGAATCCATTTTTGAATAACCAACTTGATTCATTTGAATTGACAATTTTCGAAAAAAGAACAACTGATTGAAATACATTTTTTTCAATGCAACGGGAATTTGATAGTAAAACTTTAATTCAGTTTTGGGTGGAACGAAATAAAATATTATATATCTGTCGGACAGAGCTATAATAGTGCTCGTAACATCATATTTATGCCAAACGATTTTTTGCTTTAACAGCCATGAAATCATACGCACTACGCGTTTTTCGAGGAGAGCTCATCCATTTGTGGTGGAATGGCCAATGAATCGCACAACATATTACCGAGAGAAAATTCGTTCTTCAGTCATGCCGTTCGCCTGTGGAATAATCTTCCTGAATACGTTTTCCCTGCCACTTTCGATGTAGGAGAGTTCAAATCGAACGTTCACAGACACTACTCCCTATTTCCTCCTTCCCATAACCTATTTTCCTAGTTCCAACACAATGTATTGCATGAGTAGGGGTCATCCCCTGAGTGCTGCTCCTAATGAAAAAAAAAAATCAAAATATCGAAATCGTTTAGTAGTGGAAAAAAAAACTTCGGGTGACTATTTCAACAATAACACCTCGATTTGAGAAACTTTGTGCTAACAAGGACATACAATTTTTTTTCTATAAATACTAAATTTTTGTGCTTGTATTGTTTTATCTAACAAGGGGCCTGTAGTATCAGAAATCTTGGAAGCCCTGGCATAGAGCAAAGAAGAATTGTTATTCAAAGAATGATTTTAGAAGACAAAAGTTATGCAGAAATAGAAAAATCGTCAATTTCTAAAATAAAATTATATGTAATACCTATAATAATGTCACATTTATTGGCAATCTTATTGACTAGCCATAATAGAAAGAATTCCTTTAAGCCAACTACAGAGCTAAAAAGAAGAATTATAGTTAAAAGTATCCGATCAAATAGTTCGTAAGTGTTTGCGAGAACACTATACAGAAGTTTGTAATTCAAGAAAGTTTTCATTGTTGACTGCAAAGCATATCAGCAAACGTTTAAAATTTAGTTGTGAACGCTTCAACTGACCGTTTCTAAATGGTGAAAAAGTTTATGGACGGATGACAGTAAAGTTGTTTTCCAATATACATATTGGAATAAGTAATTAATTTTTGTATTGTAAATTTGGAATTTTGTTCAGTTTAAAATGTTTTATCAACAATAATGGTATCCTTTTACTGCTCAAATTTTGATTTTTAACAGTACTTAGAAAATTATTTCCATAAAAGCCAATAATTATATTTAATTATATCGACAAGTAAACAAAGGTAAAAAAAAAAAGGTGAAGCCTTGCCTTCAGTGCTAATTTTTTTACCGCAGCTAAATGTATGTTTCGATATATAGACCCGATTGTACTGGTTTGTTACGTTTGAGAATGCCGACGAAACAACAAAAAATTTATAATCTTTTGGCGGCGTGCAGCTTTGATGTCTTAATAAATAACAGCAATACAAAACAAAAAAAAAAAAAAAAAAAAAAAAAACAAAACAGCTCAGCCGCTGTCCATATTGTGCATAATGCGCATGCGTTCAGTTCAGTTTCCGATAATCAAGTCGACATTTGCTTAAAACGTACTACTAAACAACAATTATGAGCAAGCCCCCACTTCTGGATCCCTCTCCCAATAATGAAACATTCGCACGGACATCAACTTTACTATACAAATATTTTGTCTCTTTGTAGTAAGCGGCGCTGCGAATCAATTTTACTAAATAAAAGTACAAAGAATAAACCAAAAATAAAACAAAAACAAAATTCAAACTGAGTGCAAGATAGACAAAATGACTATACCTATTTCAAGATTATTCATCAAGGCGTTTCAACGTCTTCTGGGTGGCAGTAATGTCGGCTTTTAATAAAAGCTTTTTTTTTTATCATACTGACGGTTACGTCCGTAATGTGCACACTTACTCATATTTATGTATGTTCGTGTGTATATGAACGTGAGTAAGTTTGAATATCTACCTTCCGCTCAAGAAGAACGAAAAAAATTTCCATTATTTATTGTGTGTGTAAAGTAGGGGTATTACCTAGAGGTAAAAAAGAAAAGATTTAATAGGCCTTTTAGAGGAACTGTAAGGTGCCTTTCAGACAGGCTTGTCAGTTTTTTAATTTCGAAAAGCACCGAATCTAAGAAAACAAGATATGTGCCCCTGGCTAAGAAAAGGTGGCTTATGACTCAAAAAAGAAATTGCGAGAAACAGCTGTTAAAGATAAACAATGCATTTCGTCAGTTTCTTTTTAGTTTTTCTTTTGCATTATGAACAGTCATGCCCAAAAGGCAACCAAAAAAGGCAAAAGAGCATAAATGAGATAAGTTCGTGTGTGTATATAAAGACCGATCCCGGTTTAAAATTTTTCAATTCCATTTATTATCTTGATTCTGGATTTTCAATAAAATTCTGTTTTTCTTTCATTTGTGCTCTTCTCTACATTCTCTACATTTTTCTAAGCAAGAAAGAGCGTCTCAAAAACTATCGAAACCAAAAAAAAGTGGAAAAATTTTTTTTTTGAGTCATAAGCCAAATCATTAACAGTTGAACAAGAACGAATTCACATTACGTACTCGTATATATATCTTCAAGTTGTTCGCTTTTATAATAGAAAAAACTGATGCCCAATTTAACCAAATTATCTTTACGTATTTTATTCACAGCGTAACAATACCACCACAAATTGTTTTGACGTCTATTACAATCTCCTTTTTATTTATGCAACTTGCCCGCTAAAACTAAAAAAGCACTAACAAGAAAATTTTTAAAAGCACTAAAAAAGGTGTTAAGAACACTAAATTGACAATGTTGCTTCTAGTCGCTTTCATTATTAATTTTCTTTTACACAAGATGTAACGCTGACCTGGACCTTCCATACTCTTTCTTCTTTACAGCATAGATAGGCAGAACTTAAATTTTCATACAACAAATTCACACATAAGCTTGCGCTCATTCATTTAGTTGTCGATGTTGTTGTTATTTACACTAAACCCAGTAAGCACGTTGGTTTCAATTTAAAATTGTAATGCTTTGGGAAAAATATTTCATGGTATCATACAATGCCTCTTATTCTAAAATCTATCCTAAAGGGTGTCCCAACAAGAACGCAAGATTTAAATTCTAAATAAATGACTGATGCAGCAATTGAATTGTTTCTCTGGCTGTATGACATGTAGCGCCGTCTTCTTGAAACTACAAGCCCTCCACATTCATTTCTTCAATTCTAGACAAGAAAAAACTGGTTATCATTTCACGATACCGAACACCATTGACTGTTTGCGCTTGACCTGCCTCATTTTCATAAAAAAAAGTCCAATGATTCCTTCAGCCCAAAAACCACACCACACAGTGACACGTTGAGAATGCATTTGCTTCTCGTGAATCACTCGAAGATTTTCCTCACCCCAAATGCGACAATTCTGCCTATTGACGAAGCCATCAAGATGGAAATGGGCCTCGTCACTGAAGATGATTTTATCGGCAAAATCAGCATTTTCATGCTGTCTCTCCAATACCCAATTAACGAACTCCTTTCGCTGTCCATGGTCATTTTTTACTAACCTCGTACCTTCTACTAGCAAATAATAACAATTGTTCAAATGTCAAACAATGACACTTCGAATGGCGCCAAATTTAAATCTTGCGTTCTTGTTCGGACACCCTTTATTATAAAGCCGAATGTTTGTGAGTGCGTGTGAATGTTTGTTCCTCTTTCACGTAAAAACTACTGAATGGATTTTAATGAAACTTTACAATAATTTAGCTTATACATCAGAATAACATATAGGCTGTAATTTAGAAGGATATTGTGTAAATTGTTCAAAATATAACGATGAGTGTCAAGTAAGTAAGAACAAATTCTACAATCGGCAACATGTTTTCGCGTGCGCCGCCAATATCGTTGAAGTTACACATATATAATGTATGAACGATATGTTTATCATAAATAGTCCTACAAAAAAGTCCGCGACAGCATATGTCTTTCTCCTATATGGAAGCAATTATCGTCAAAATAGTGAACCATAATTACAATAGAAATTGATAATTTATTTCTAATACTCGTACATATTTCTTAGTAACAAATTGATCTATATCAAAATAAATACTTTTATTGCCTCTGATATATATAATAGACTAGCCCGTACTTAATTTAATCCTAAAATTATGGTTTTAAATATTTTATTTGTCACTTTGGTTGGCGTTTCTGAAAATAATGCTAGCAAAAACATGAGCCACTTTATAAAGTAGTTAATGACTGTATTTATTTGGTTGGTTTTTTTAACAATTAAAATTCTATTTGTTAAGGGATGTCGCTAAAAATTGATACAAACGCTTTCTAAGGATAACGACCGGTGTCGGGTGAGACCGGACAAAAACATCTGGTTTAAAATAAAGAGCGAATATACTGTGAAGATAAATTAATTTAAATTTTAAGGGCCGACGTTGATTTTGAATAAAACACAAATTATTTAGGAAATTATTGTCATTTCTTTTTATTATGATAATATGGTATGGTTTAATTATGTATGGAATAAAATATTGGCCAAATGGCTGTCGCGACCTCGGCGGCACACCTCCATCCGATGGTCTAAATTTTCGATGACGCTGAAGCATAATTAAGGTTCTATACCGTTAATGTGCCGAATTATCTCATCCTTTACCTCTTGAATTGTTGCTGGCTTATCGACGTACACCTTTTCTTTGAAATAACCCCAAAGAAAGAAGTCCAACGGTGTCAAATCACATGATCTTGGCGGCCAATTGACATCGCCACCACGTGAGATAACACGGCCATTGAATTTGTCCCGCAAAAGAGCCATTGTTTCGTTAGCTGTGTGGCAAGTGGCATCGTTCTGCTAACCATATATTGTCCACATCCATATCTTCCAATTCGGGCCATAAAAAGTTCGTTTTCATCTCACGATAGCGAACACCATTCACAGTAACTGCCTGACCGACCTCATTTTGGGAAAAATACAGCCCTCAATCTTTATGGGTGCGTTGGTTTTTCGGCAATCACTCTTGGATTATCATTCGCCCAAATGCGGCAATTCTGCTTATTGACGAATCCACTGATGTGAAAATGTGCATCATCACTTGAGATGATAATCTTCGAAAATTGATTAACCACTGTTGCCATTTCTTGCCACCATTCTGACCATTGACGACGTTTGGAATGATCAAGTGGCTTTAGTTCTTGAGTCAATTGCACCTTGTAAGCGTGTAAGTGCAAGTCTTTATACATAATGTTCATCAACGACGAGCGTGATAGGTGCAATTGTTAGGCACGACGACGAGTTGAGGTGGACGGCTCTTCAGCCACACTATCGCGAACAGCAGCAATATTTTCTGCAGTACGAGCTGTATGAGCATGCACTGGTATTTTCACATCTCCTACAGACCCGGTTTGTACTCATATTTGGGCGATTAAATTGACTGAAAAAATCACGAAGTGCACGATATGCATTTTGATTTTAATGCCCATTTTCATAATAAGCCTTAATAACTTTAACGCGTTGCTCGATTGTGTATCTTTCCATGGTTCAAATTGAGTTAGTCTGAAATTGAGAAATGTCAAATGAAATGCAGAAAAAAACTTGACTTTTAGGTGTGGTTCACATTCAACATCGGCCCTTAAAATTTAACCACCCTTTATATTATGATGCTTTTCATGGTAAAATAAAAAATATATAATTCAAAACCAATGATATCACCACATAATAAATGTTTGTCTTCATGCTTGCTAGGTTACTCTCTCACAATTTGTTTCCCGATCACTAACTCTATTATAGTTTAAATTTTGCTCATTTATTACTTACACACTTTCTAAAGGATTTTTACCGATAAAATAACTTTTCATATCGTTGTTTTTCCTGTCAATACTTACATGAAAACAATTTTTGTGTGCATGAACATATGGATTAAAGATCTGAACGAAACAGTGTGTAATGAAGCAGTAATGACCATAGTATCACCGTAGTAATAACTTTCCACCACTGAAAGTCAAATGTATTGTAAATCATTGCATTGTCACTTTGACATGTTATATTTTTAGCAACAGAATTGTAAAAATAAACACAGCTATTTAAAATGACAATGCAATGATTGACAATGCATTTGGTTTTCAGTGCTGCAAAGTCAGTCCTGCTTTGACATTGCATACAGACGTATATTAAGCAAGACTATTTTATAACAAAATGTGCTTGTAGTCCATTCCAGCTATGTTTCCGCAGAGCTCTAACATTGATATCTCAGAAAAATTAGTTGTGCAAGGCCTCCTCGGTATTATTGTATAGATACATATGAGTGTACACAAAGGAATTAATTAAACTCAAACCTATATATTTATTTATTCAATTAAAAGTTTAAGCAATTTTTAATTCTGTCACTTTGTACCCTTTTACACTTCCAAAAGAAATGATGTTACGCGACGGAAGTAAAATTGTTCATGTGCTTTTATTTCTTGGAGAAAAATATGTTTGAGGCAGTAGAATGTTCAATCACTTACCTCAAGTGATTAAAATAGGACAGCGTTGATTTGCTATGTACAACCCAACATCAGTTGGTTGACGTGGCGGCCTGACGTTGATAGTTCAATTCAATATGCATACATAAGTTATTGTATTAGGGCACTGAAAATTATGAACATATTTGTAACTTGTGAATAGGAAAATTTACATAATTGCATGCCCAAATCTTGGATCTTGATGATCGTAAATAAATTATAGCTAATTTAACTTTAAACTTATTTTCTACGGAAAGGGTACAAAATGCAAACACTTAAAAACCATACCATGCTACTGTTTGGTGTACGAGGACGATATTAGGAGTTGTTTGTTTGTGTTTGAAGAAGTAAATATTGTAATTAGCTCTTATTTTGAGTTTTTGCCTGTAATCTTATCAGACCATTCCACGTAAAGTTTTTATGTGCAAAACATATCTTTCTATTTAAAAACGAGTATGCAAAAAATATTTGTATATGAACGAGTACAATAAATATGAAAGAACAAGGCAGAATGAGACGATGAAGTCCTGCGACTACAGCCATAATGATGATGATGATGTTAAAAAAAAAAAGTGACTTTTAGCATTAATTACCCTTGAAGTAATAGATACAGAAATACATACACACATCAACTGTTGCTTGAATATCAAGATTAAAGAAACATAATAGCAACTGAAAACTACAGGCGTTTGTGTTGAAATTATACACTTCATTTTTTTAGATTTAGATCAAGGCGAATTCATAAAGGGTGTTTTTTATAGGCATATAGAACTTTAAGTTGGCATTACTGTTCAAGATGGCGACCGATTTAACAGCTGTCAAGTGATTTATTCTCAGTTTGGCTTGGCAATTCATCATGAATAGACTTACGCCTGAACAACGCTTGCAAATAGTGCAATTTTATTTCGAAAATAATGGTTCATAATTTTGATTTTCATAAGCGAATTTTGTTTAGCTATGAAGCTCACTTCTGGTTGAATGGCTACGTCAACAAACAAAACTGCCACATTTGGAGTGAATCTAATCCTCAAGTGTATGTCGAAACACCGTTACATCCAGAAAAACTGACTGTTTGGTGCGCTTTATGGGCTGGTGGAATCATTGGTCCGTACTTCTTCAAAAACGATGATGGCCAGAACGTTACAGTCAATGGTGATCGGTATAGAGCCATGATTACTAACTTTTTCATTCCTGAATTGAACAACCATGATGTCCAGGAGCTGTGGTTCCAACAAGACGGCGCAACATGTCACACAGCTCGTGCCACAATCGATTTATTGAAAGACACGTTTGGTGACCGCCTAATTTCACGTTTTGGACCTGTGAATTGGCCTCCAAGATCTTGTGATTTAACACCGCTAGACTACTTTCTGTGTCATTGGTCTATGCGGATAAGCCACAAACGCTTGACCATTTGGAAGACAACATTCGCCGTGTTATGGCCGATATACGGCCACAAATGTTGGAAAAAGTCATCGAAAATTCGACGTCCAGATTGGACTACATCCGAGACAGCCGTGGCGGTCATATGCCAGAAATCATATTTAAAATGTAATGCCACAAGATTATCTTTTGGATAAATAAAATTCATGTCAATCGAATAATCCATCGTTGTTTTATTGCAATTTAAGCTTCTATACGTCTATAAAAAACACCCTTTATAACAAAAAAATTCTAAAAAAGGTTTTTAATTTTCTTTGAATGATTACTTTTTTTGTTAATCCTAAAATAAATAATTCATTTCAGTTCACGAAAAAATCCGTTGTGAGGTCGCTGTTTTCAAATGTCTTAATTTTGTAAATTTTTCTTAAATATTTAACAAAAAAAAAAAAAAAACAATAATAATAATAAAATAAATAAATAAATTAATAAACAAAATAAAAAAAATTTCACGAAATGGCAAATATTGATTAAAAATGTTTTTTTTTTCAAATTATAAATAAAAAAATTATAAGAAAAATATCTAATAAGAATGCGAAATAAATTTAATTTAATTTTATTAAAAATGTTTGCAAGCATTTTTTAAACCAAACATATTTAATTAAATATTTAATATCAAATAAACAACTTCAAATTAACAGCGAAAATCAAAAATTCTATTTCATGCATTTGAAAGGCACACATGTTTGGTTTCGTGTACAAACACTACGCACATGTACAGCTTAAAAATTTCCATAAAAAACAAGAGATTTTAATGAAAATTCTTTTGAGTTTTTGAATCTATATTATGACTGTTATTTCTGGTAAAACTGCGTACCACGTCTTTTTGTCCGTTTTGTAATTTAGACTAATTACGCAAAAAAAAAACTCACTCAGAAAAGTGGTAAAAAAATAGAGATAGTTGCACTTCAGCACTAATAGCTCAGCCAGTTATGTAGCCATTAGCCTGAATTTAAATATAAACCTGTGCACAGGAACTTCCAACGAATTGGCGTGCTAAGCTTTTTGTAGGTTTATCTATGTCTTCTCCCTGACGGGAGAATTAAAACAAAGTAAACTGATGTCGATAAAGAAAGCAGCAGACCATGGAATATTTGGCAGAAATATTCGCATTTATACCGACAGTCGGACTGCAATTAGGTCCTTGGTGGGTGTCTATTCTGTATCCGATTTGGTTCGAGAACACCGGACATCCTTAAACAGGATGGCGGGACATCTGGTGGTCACCCACAGCAGGATGCGCAGATATGGAGCCACTGTAGAGAACTGCAGGGTAGATAACCTGGCAAGTGAAGGGTCAAGGCTGCCAGAGCAGAATACCGACACGATTTGCGGTATTCCTCTCTCTGTGCAAAGAGCCCATCGAGAGCATATTTTTGGCATGGAGAGACGAATGGACGTGCAATAAGACGAAGATGATCTTTCCTAGACTAGATAGCAATCGCAGTCCACTTTATAAATATGGTGGCGGTAGTAACACTCCATTGAAATTTTGGCTGCCATGCTAGGAGAATGGGTTTGCCATCAAACGATTAGTATAAAAGTTGTCAAGACGAGGAAAAGGAGGAAACTGTAGAACAGTTTTTCTGCCGGTGTCCTGCACTGGAGGAGCGGCCCAAAATCCAGTTTGGAAAGCGCTACCTGCAGGGTCTCACTGCATTGTCGACATGGCTTCGTTAGGAGTAGCAATTGCCTTAAGTGACGGACTCATCATCTTTTTCTATCTGTCTTCCTATTTATTTCCTTCCACTTTTCTATTGCTATTATTCTTCACTTCCTCCTATACAGGTATCACAAAGTGACCACATCAGAGGACCAAAGTGAACCCAGTTTCTGTTTTTCTTATTTGTACTCCCTGTGTAACACTAACCTAAGAATTATTTAGCATTGAAAATTAAGTCAAAAGTATTTACAAATTTTAAAATAAGTTTTATGCTTTTGCAACTTTGACTCGGCGAAGTCAACTTCATACAATTGATATTTTATAACTTACTCAAAACAATAAAAGCTTTTAAAGGTTAGGATACTTATAAAAAATTACAGAAGTCATGGTATGCCTCTTATGCTTGTTCATCATTTACGAGATCTCTGATCTGGAGTCATACTAATGTTATTGAACGACTCTGACATGGTTGCTATTTCTTGATAGCCCCACCAACAGTCTATCAAGTTTCAAGTCTCTGCTGCTGGCCGTTGAAGGTTCCCTGATTTGGAGCCAACCCTGGATGTGGCAGCAATTCCATGGTGGACCCACCAACCGTCTATCATATCCGAACGGGTATGAAAAATTTCAAGTCTCTACTGTTAACCGTCGAGGAGTTCCCTCGTCTGGAGCCAATCGTGGAAGCAGCATCAGGTCATACTTATCATAAACATGCATTGTCATCGAGACTGGACTAGCATTAAAATTTCAGCTCAATCGGACACCGGGAAGTTAGTCAAATTTAGCATGGAACACTAACTATCATCCATACCCCAATGGAGGTGCAAAATTTTGAGTCCCTACTGTAGCTTTGTATGTGTGTGTGACGAGCTGTATACTGTAACAAAACTAGTGCCAAGAACTTTTCTATGAAAAACCTCTAGCATATGAAATATGAATTATTTACAATTTTTAAAATTTACAATGTAAGAAAACACAAAAAAATTTTAATTGACATAATTTTTTACCGATTTCAGCGTATTTTTTTTATATATATTTTATGCTTTTTATCACTTTTCTCTTTGCAGCGCCAAAAAACTATCATCAAAACAAAATTATAAATTGTTCTCTCATGAATGAATGCAAGAGATATATCTCCTATCTTGTTTTGTCTTTGACACCTCTGTGTGGCCCTGTGATGTGTAACTTTGTATAGCGACTGACTACGAGTATCTAAATCAAGGCGAATTCATACAAGGTGAAATCATGAAGCATCTCTGTTTTTAAATTTTGTTGATTTGTCAAAAAAGAGAGACTTGGCTTACATACTCCGACCATATAAATGTAACAATTTTAACAAATCAAGAAAAAACTTGAAGTGCACAGCTGCTTTCTTGATATCACCTTGTAAAGGTTTTTATAGACGTATAGAACTTTAAGTTGCAATAAAACAACGATGGATTATTCGATTGACATGAATTTTATTTATCCGAAAGATAATCTTGTGGCATTACATTTTAAATATGATTTCTGGCATATGACCGCCACGGCTGTCTCGGATGTAGTACAATCTGGACGTCGAATTTTCGATGACTTTTTCCAACATTTGTGGCCGTATATCGGCCATAACACGGCGAATGTTGTCTTCCAAATGGTCAAGCGTTTGTGGCTTATCCGCATAGACCAATGACACAGAAAGTAGTCTAGCGGTGTTAAATCACAAGATCTTGGAGGCCAATTCACAGGTCCAAAACGTGAAATTAGGCGGTCACCAAACGTGTCTTTCAATAAATCGATTGTGGCACGAGCTGTGTGACATGTTGCGCCGTCTTGTTGGAACCACAGCTCCTGGACATCATGGTTGTTCAATTCAGGAATGAAAAAGTTAGAAATCATGGCTCTATACCGATCACCATTGACTGTAACGTTCTGGCCATCATCGTTTTTGAAGAAGTACGGACCAATGATTCCACCAGCCCATAAAGCGCACCAAACAGTCAGTTTTTCTGGATGTAACGGTGTTTCGACATACACTTGAGGATTAGATTCACTCCAAATGTGGCAGTTTTGTTTGTTGACGTAGCCATTCAACCAGAAGTGAGCTTCATAGCTAAACAAAATTCGCTTATGAAAATCAAAATTATGAACCATTATTTTCGAAATAAAATTGCACTATTTGCAAGCGTTGTTCAGGCGTAAGTCTATTCATGATGAATTGCCAAGCCAAACTGAGAATAAATCACTTGACAGCTGTTAAATCGGTCGCCATCTTGAACAGTAATGCCAACTTAAAGTTCTATACGCCTATAAAAAAAACCCTTTATAAAGTAAATATGTGTAAAATTAAAAACATGAATATGTTTTTCTTTTGGCTGCTACAGTGAAGGGTATAGAAGACACGGCACAGCCGAATTTAACTTGTTTTTGCTTGGCTGTTGTTGTCACTCTCTTTGTATGGTTGCTCTTGTGCTTTGGTTACATTTATTTATATTAACTGTGTGGTTGTTGTTTTGCTTTGCTTGCACAATAATTAACTTATATTATAGGCTGTTATACGTGAATAATAAATATTGCAATTACGAGTATGACAATTACAATTGTCATATAGACCACATAAAAGATACATATGTAAAAATAAAGTTATACAGATTCATATCCATTAATAATGCACTTCAAAATTATTATATTTTTATTATGTTGAAGGGTATATAAGATTTGGCACGGTTTTTTATTTTATAAAATTTTTATTTTCTTTGAATATAAACGCTTCAATATATTGTTACGTTTTTACCCTAATATAAAAACGTTTAGTTTATTAAGGTTCGTACTGTAAAATAAAACTCATTAGTTCTCTTTTCTTCAACATTTGTTACAGCAATACACTTTATTTATAACCGTCACAGTGACACTTTATTATTTTTGACACACGTTGTTTACAGTCTAATGTCTCAACCAGAACTGAACTGAACTTATCTGGCAATCTCAGCATTGCCTTATATACCGTTTCACTTAACCTTTATAAGGTCTTCGGGTTAATTTTGACCCATTTGTGAAGAAAAATTGCGTTCTTTCCGAAAATTCGAATATTTTATTTTTCATATTTTTTTAATTTTATTTAATTTCAAAACTAAGTAGCTACATTAGGTTTTCAGAAAAATATATTTACCAGAAAATGATTTAAAAAACTTTTTACACTTAAGACCTTTGTGTCAAATTTGACCTAAAGTAAACAACTTAAGTTTTTGTTATGGTTACAACACATTTTCTGACATAATTTCGTAACACTAAATTTAAATATATATCTTATAATGAAATTTAAGAAAGTCTGTGGATTCTGAAAAAGATAGACCCATATTTAGAGCAATCATGGCACTAAAAAGATTAAAAAATCTTTCGGGAATTTTAAGGTTTGACAATAAGGATAATCGCAGTGAAAGAGGAATTTTATACAAGTTTGCACCAATTCGTGAAGTGTGGAATCAATGGGTTGATATTTTGCCTAAACTTTATAATCCATCTCAAAATGTAACAGTTGATGAGCAGTTGGTGGCATTCAGAGGATGATGTTTATTCCGGCAATGCATACCCTCAAAAAATAAAATTTTTTGTGATTCTGCTACAAGTTATGCTTGGAACATATAACCATATACAGTCAAATAAATAGGAAAGGCCATACTGTAACTACAGATAATGTTTTTACGTCATATCAATTGGGGCAAAAACTACTGGAAAAGCAAATCACTTTATTGGGCACTATACGTAAAAATAAAACCGAAATACCACCAGAGATATTAGCAACTAAAGGCAGAATTGTATATTAATAATTTTTTTGTTTCACCATGGATACTACTCTTCTTTCTTATATTCCTAAAAAAAAAATAAGTCTGTGAATTTCCTTAGCACTTTGCATGACGACCCAGAAATTAGTAATCGTGAAGATAAAAAGCCACAGATAATATTAGGCTACAATACCTTAGATTTATAGTTGTCGATACGCTGGATAAAGTTGTGTCTTGTTATAAATATTTGCAAAAGGAAGACTAATCGATGGCCTCAAGTAGTATTTAGTAACATGCTAGACATATCAACTTACAATGCTTTCATATTATTCATATCGGCTAACCACGACAGCACTCCAAAACTATTACTATATGTAACCAATGTAATAATGATAATTAATATGAATATAACATTAAGTTTTTATATGTGTACATATTATTTGAATTTAATTTTAAAAATTAATGTAATGTACTGTAATACAATAAATGTTCATAATAAATATATTTACTAATAAGATAGAAATAACTACAAGCAAATTTTAACGGACATTTCAAATCTTTAGCTTAGCCGAGAACCGTCTACAAACTTCTAGAAGTTACTGCATACTTCTAGGTGTATCAAGTATAGAACAACAAGGTAAATGAAAATGCTTAATCTAGCAAATTCTAGAACTAAAGCTATCATAAATCTTATACGCTAACACAAATATAAATAGCACACAGCTCACACACAAGCATACACTATAAAATTCTACGAATTAACATAAACACTGAATTGCTGAATTTAAACATACGTAAATACTAGACTTGTGCTCCGTAGTTCATTTTAGTGAGTGAGCGTTCTTCTTAGTTCAAAAATTAATAGTTCGTTCACTTAATTCATTTGATCTTGTGTATCTTTTTCACTTATACTTTTGATTGTCATTGAACGTTCTTTATTATGTAAAATGATACAGAATAGGGGTTGAAAGGAATTTTTTACGAAAATAGAAAGGAAAACAACAAAACAAAATTCGAAAAATTTTTAAATTAAGTTTTCGATTTCTTTTTTATAATGTAATTCAAAAAAGTACTTTAGTCACTATGGCTAAAAAAAATTAAGGTTTCATTTTAAAGTCTTAAAATTAAGCTTTTTAGCAGTTTATTTGTTTTAAATACCATTTTTGTAAAAGAAAATAATTTGCAACTTTCGTTCCTTCGTCATTGTTTTCGTTTAAGTTTAGTTCGTTCGTTCATTTATAGGTCGTTCATTTAAAATAAAGAGAACACAAATGAACTATAGGAATTCAAAATACGGACTAGTTCGTTTAGTTCAAATAAGTGAATAGTACAATGTGAATAGTTCGTTCGTGTACTACACAAGACTAATAAATACCATTTCTTATGAATAATAAAACACAGTAGACTGATTTTCGTAACAATTTTACCGAAGAATTTTGATGTCTACCAATTGTAGGTTTGCAGTTATTGAAATTTGAAGCTTACCGCTACATTAGGAAAAAACTACAGCTTCAGCCTGAAAGTACTAATACTTCAACTTCTATAGCGTGTTATTGGAGGCAAGTTATGTTTTCACTATATAAAATTGCGCATCTAAGAAGCTTTAAAATGCATTATTTGGTTACTTTTTTATTAAAATGCTATAGATCAATTACACAGAACCTAAACTATATCAAACGATTTTTGTAAAGTGATGTAAGAATTTCTATTATTTTTTGCTGGGTGTTTGTATTTCAACTTATATATGTGTGTATGTATATACAAAAAACTAACCTTTATTATGCAATTTTTCGGAGGGAAAATTAACTTTGATGTTAAATTCAAAAAAAAAATAAAAAAAAAAGATAGGGGTCGTTGCATTGAAGTAAATATGTTGGTAGTGCACAATATTGTACTCGTACTCGTATGTTACTTTCTTTCCATTGTCGACAAATTTGTTTGACATTAATAAGTAAAAAAAAAATTTTTTATGAGAAAAAAGAAAACAATACCAAAGCAAATGACACGGATCACTTTCATATCACAAGCATCCATGGATGAGTTATAAACAAACAGATTCATTTGAACAGCGGATGTTTATTAATGGGCTTGCGTGCTTGTTTGCATGAGTGTATGTGTGTAAGTATTTGTACAAAAAAGCTTTTATGCCCCAAAGTTACAAGACCTCTTTGATCTTTGCCAGTATGTACTATGTATGGGGTATGCATATGCTGTTTTTCCAAATAAATACTTCTGATAAAGTGGGAACATTTCCAATTTAGATAAAGGATAGCAAAAGCATGTCAAATTCGGCAGTGCCGATTCTTATCATACCCTTCACTGTCGTAGCCAACAAAAATTACCGAACTAGGGAAAAAATTATGCTTGCGAGAACGAGTAGTACCTACGAGTACAAAATTGAACTCATGTTCACTAGTTTAAAAATAAAACTCGGTAGCACGAATCTTATGACTCGCATTATTTTATCGGTCATAAGTACGTATTTAGGACTACATACGTATATAAAGAAGTTAATATTAAATGAATTTTTTTAGAGATTATCCAATACAAACAAAAAAACAAGTTAAATTGCTCTGTGCCGAGTCTTATATACCCTTCACTCTATTAGCTAAATATTCACATTTTTCACTTTCCACATATCAAAAAAATTATATAACTGAAACGGCTAGCTTATTAAGCTTGAGTTCGTATTACAAAAATTTATTTATTTATTATTATTATTGGAGCAAAATATCAATACAAAAAAATTTTTTTTATAATACAACCTCAAGCTTAATAAACTAGCCGTTTCAATAAAAAAAAAGGTCAAAGAAACTTATTAATAAGAAATAAAAAAAAAGATATGATAAATATTGATAAAAATAATTTTCTTTGCATACCTACCTGAATCAATTTCAGTTTAAGAAACTAAAATTAACGAGTTCTAAGAAAAAATCCTTTCCGAGGAATGCAAAATAAATATAATTTAATTTAATTTTGCAAACATTTTTTAAGCCAAAAGTATTTAATTTTTAATATTTATTTTCAACTTAACAATCAAAATCAAAAAATTCTCTTTCATTAAGATGTTTGTATTCATAATGCTATTACACTCAAGGCATTTAAAAAAGACACACAAGTCCGATTGACTGGTTTCGTGTTTGTGTGCACAAACATTACACACATGTACAACTTACAAATTTTCATAAAAGAACACAACCAAAATTAATAAAAATCTAAAATATCGGTTGTTTCTTATTATTTTTCTCGGGCAATTGCAGACCGATTGATTGATTTTTTTTTTCACAAATATTACGACCTTTATTTCTGATAAAACTGCGTACCACGTTTTTTTGTCCGTTTTGTATTTTAGACAAATTACGCAAAAATTTAAAAAAAATGGAGGTGGTGTACATTACAGCGCATAACATAGCTCAGCCATTCAAGGACCGGTTGGTCTGAATTTCAATAGCTACCTAAAGAAAGGAATTTACAGCAAATTGACATACTAAACTTCTCTAGGTCTTCTAGGGACTTCGACTAAGCTATTTATAAGAATCCAAAATAAATATATTTTATAGAGTGTCCCATGTGCAGTGTACAAATTACATCGTACATTAATCAAAATGGTTATTTTATTAAGCTTGAGGACATATTTTATAAATTTATTTTTGTATCGAGGTCAAATAAACTAACATATAAAGGATAGATTAAAATGGAAGTACGAAAAAAGTACACAGGTGAAAAAATCAGTACATTTGCATGTGCTGCTAAAACCGTACGGTGTAGTGTAGCAGAAGCTTTTAATAATAAAATAAATGTTTGAGTATCACAAAATGAAAAAGAAAAGTAGCAGAACTTTCAAGTTTTAATGAATTTGGAGGTACTTATTAATCTCTCTGGTACTCTCTTAATTTGGCAACAAGTAAAAAGTCAGAAGTATTGTACCTTTTAATTATTCATCACTGTTTTTAATGGTTGCATCAAGTTAGACAAGTTCGATTCAAACCGGCATGATAAACAACATTAGTGGCAACATTTTGTTTAGTTGAAAGTGGATCGTTGAGCATGAATGTGTTGTTTGTCGGATAATAGTGTCTTATAGTGCGCTTATATACGTTTTTGTTGTTGTTTTCAGCCTTCATCTTGTATATACACAAATCTATAGAAAAATGATTTGCAACAACAATATTTTTTAGAAAATACAAAAAAAGGATTTGTTCTTAATGGTCAACCATAAAATATTAGTGAAGTGGAAATAATTCATTGAAGAATTTACGTGTTTTAAAAATGTTATGTATGACAAAATGCAAAATAATGTATTTGATTATGCTATGAAAAAAATAAAACAACACTTTTTACGACCAAATGCAAAATAAACCACAAAAAAAAAAATATTTTAATAAACAACCCTCTTTTATCCTTAAACAAATAACAAAAAATTTTTGCAGCGAAAATAATAGATACTTGTAAAGTTATCTGGATTTCTAATTTTGCTCGGCAACCAACCTATAAATAACTTGGAAAAATAAATCAAACAAAAATACTGTTTTTGGATAAAGTAATAATAATTTAAGGTTACTTAAAATTTGTGCATGTGTTTACATGTGTACGTATGCTGTTTTTGTTTTTTTTTTAACAAATGAAGATTAAATTTTTCAAGTGAAACTCAAATTAGAGAAATTTTATAAAACAAACAAAAAATAAAGAAATTGAGTTAAATATTTTACTATCTGCCCTCACACATCCATCTCTGTTATTTATTATACTCCCTATGTCGTCTATCTCATTTGAAAAGACGACAGCATAATCAACAACAACAACAGCAGCAGCAGAAATAAGAATACAAAAGTAGTAAGTTTGTTACATTTCCTTCTTACTATGAGTAATGTTTGTTGTTGTTTTTGACCTAAAAAATAATGCCAACAACAAAACTCGTTAAAAATAAAATATACCAAAAACAAAATAAATATTATTGTGCCCTTTGCCTATGCTAAGTAAAAAAATAAAATAACAAAAAACAACCGAAGTGATTTATATGTGTGCGTGTGTGCACGAACGAGTGAGTAAATAAAAGAGCAAGAGGCAACAGTAATATACACAAGTATGGTAAACAAATACTGAATACCATTTTGTAGTTTTTAAAAATCTTTGAAAAAATACTTGCCTATTAGAAAAGAAAAACAAAAAGAAAACGTAGAAACATCTTCGTTGGCAGTCCTAGTATTCGAATAAGTGCCAATACTTAACTCATTTTGGCGGCAATGGCAGGAAATATAGTAAAATGGTGGAAACATAAAATACTTGGTGGTTATAAACAATTTTCTGGTAAGTTTCTTAGTTTTTTTATGTTACAGATAAGGTCAACAATCTGTAGTTAAATAAAAGTTAATTTAATTATGTCTTCTTGGTGTAAACTTTATTTTTATTATATTTAAGAATATAATATTTTAAATTTGGCTTATGCACCTTTGTATGTATATACCAACATATTTTTGGTATTTTGCATAAACTTTTCAAGACTTACAAAATTTCATTTCTTTAATAGTAGGTATTTTGCACACACCTATTTGATATTTATTTATACAATCTCTAGAATTATGTACTTAGATGTTTAAATTAATATAGGTACCTACTATACATTTAAAAAATACTTATGTAAGTATAAATACAACAATCTCTCAATTTTCAATAATTTTATTTCTTGATCGAAAAAAAAGGATAAATAGGTATTTTGCTAAACTTTTTGTTTCTAAATAGTTTATTTGTTTACATATGTATGATACAGGAGCAAATAATCCTTTTTTCCATACTTCCTCCCTTCGCTCTGTGTGTCAATAATCAAAGCCACCAGTGTTCGTTAAAAACATTAATCAGAATTACGTTTTAATATTAAAGAAATAATTAATAATAATAAAGATTAATATTTTCATATTGTGGTTTGTTAAGATAAGCTTTTTTAAAATTATTAGAATACCTTTTCAGTCTTCCTTTTCACACATGCATATTTTTTTAAAGTCGTTGGCGATATCAACATTTTCGTCAAATGAATTATTTAAATACTCTTTTTAGGCTTGGCTGTTTTATCTCAAAAGAAGACCCCTGTTTTTAGATCACGAACGTCAGTGCCAGAACATGCTAGAGCAAATAAATTCACAGAAGCTCTAAGCATATTTAAAAAATTTTACAAGAAAAACACAGATTATAATTTAAAAAATTTTTTTTTTATGTTTAGGCTTTAGTTTAAGAAAGTTATTTCTAATTTTATCAATGAAAAGTTTTGCAATAACTTCTAAATTGACGTGGCATCTACATCCTTATCAATAAAAAATTCCAATTTAAATTTTTTGTTATTCAGGGCTTTTGTAAAATCATACATATTAAAACGAAAAGCCTAAATTCAACAAGTGTACTGTTTTCCATTGCAATTTTCTAGGCGAGTTGAAGTTTGGGTGCAATTCCTACACCGTATATGTGCCACCCTATAAAGAATATATTTTTGAAATCAACTCTCTGAAGTCTATAGAAAACCTGCAGAAAGCTTTGGAAGTTCCTGTCTTCAAGTTGTTATTGAAATTCAGGCCAATCGGTCCATAAGTAGCTCAGCTATGATCTCTGAAATTCAACTGCCCATATTTTTTGATAATTATTTGTCTAAACTGCAAAACCGACAAAAAAAAACGTGATACGCAGTTTTTTTTCAGAATAACAGTCATGATATCGGTGCAAAAAATTAAGACAATCGGTCCTTAAATGCCCGAGAAAAGTCAAAAATACAACCGAAAATTTAGATTTTCATTAATCTATCTTTTTTCTTAAAGTCTGTGCACATAAATACAAAACCAGTCAATCGGAATTTTAATATTTTTATTGGAAATTAAATGTTTATTTAAATATGTTTGCAAACATTTTAAATTAAATTAATTTAAATTTATTTTGCATTCCTATTGGAATTGCGTACCTTCAGACATTTTATTGCTTTTAAATAAAATGTTTTTTTCTTACATCTCGTTATTTTGAATATCTTGAACTGAAATTAATTATTTATTTTATGATTAATAAAAAATATGCATTCAAAGAAAATTATTTTAATCAATATTTATCATTTCTTTTAAATATTTAAGAAAAGTGTGGAAAGTGAAAAATATGAATATTTTTCTACTGCACTGAAGCCTCGATACAGTCGAATTTAACTTTTTATTACAAAAACGTGTCAAACGAGTCACAAGTGTTCTTGAAAAATTTTAAGAAGAATAAAATACAAAAACATGTTTTGAAGATATTCGGCATGGCATTCGAAAGCAGCACAATAATTGATCGTTTGCTTTTGAAAAGCCGACCTGCCAACAAAACTATAAGAAGAAAAAACCTTTAAAAAGAAAAAAAAATTTTAAGTAAAAAAAATATAAAACTCATACAACAGGCATACATTTTCTGATCCAAACATACGTATCTATGTATGTACATGCATACAAACATATTAATTCAATGGATATGTATATACATATATTATTACGCTACCCTGTGTTAACAAAAACAAAATATGTATCGTTAAGAAGAGGTAGAAGAAGAGAAAAACAAAACAAAAGCCTCGATGTAAACAAATGAAGGCTGACAGGCGAGTAAAGCAAGCAACAACTAGTAGAAGTATAGTAGTAGTACACTTTATACTACACTTTGTAGCTACATACATACAAAATACGAAACTTGTGTGTTTTATAGTGTTTTCATACTAAAACGCAGGGATGGATAACCGAGAATAAATTTTATTATTATCACTATGGGCTATAATCGCACCGGGACCTTTAAAATCTATTGTGCAGCGCAGTTTCTATCTACAATCCGAGACTCCTTACGATGTCGTAATTGTTGGAGGACTAATCATGCTTAGGTGTCCTGGCATAAGTGTCCCTCTGCCTAAGCAGTTCACTCACACAGAACATGCTATCACGTTTCCCGTCCTTCCTGACAGAAACGGCAGCAGTCGTCTTGTACCACACCGAGTCTCTTTGTCTGCTGCATGCCCACTTCGGCCCACCAGCAGTCTAGTAGACTTAGTTTCTTCTTCTTGCGTATTACAACACTAGTGAAATTGTTGGTCACCACGCAGAAAGGCTTTGGACCTATAAAGGGCGTATCCGCGCCCTTTTTAGCCAGATATTCCGCCATTTCATTGCCCAGATGCCCTTTATAACCCGGTACCCACAATGAGGTAACTGTACTCGTCTCTGCCAAAATATTAAGAAGCTTGTAGCAATCCAAAATCAATCTTGCACATAGAGCTGCTTGACTGTGAGAAAATATATATTCCGGTACCACATGTGCCCCTTTATACACATTTCCTAGCACATAGCTATAAAATGTGGAAACTGTTTTCCCCATTGCAACTGCATTACGGAAACATGGTCCTGCAATTCCCGAGCCAGCACTTTCATCTTCCATTTTGGACCCATCCTATGATGGTTTTGTAGGACCACGCCATAATTTTTGGTCGTAGGCTTCGTTTTACAATACATTCTTTGGCACGCAAATATTGCCTTTAAGGCTTTGCCATTTATGTAAAGTAAATGTTTGTTCCAAGTGAGAGTCTTATCTTGAATTACTCCCAGATATTTAATCTCCTCGGACATCACAAGTACTGTCCCCCAATTTTAAGGTCCCTAGACTTAGCTTCCTTCTTCTGGTGAACGAGAGTCCTTTCTCCTGACACCATCTGCTAGTGGTATCAAAAGCTGATTGCATTCGATTGGCAATCACACTTCCCACTGACTATGATTACCAGATCGTCCGCAAAGAAATGAGCTTCGTATCCGAGATCGCAATAAAACATCCCCTTTAGGAGACAATTAGTCTCCTTGCCCCCACACTGAAGATTATTGTCCTGTTACTCAGTACGTTACGAATGTAACGTCTAGAGTCCCTGTGATGCCAACCGACTTAAAGAGGGCTATTGTCCTACCAACCAGAGCCTTTTGGTTTTACTCATTAGGCTATGCAATGCAGTATCAGTTGATCTGCCTGATTGGTAAGCATATTGTCCAATATGAAGAGTGTTGTCCCTGAGAGGGCCTTTTGCTTTCGGTATAATAGCAACCTTTTCTCTGCCCCAGTACCTAGGTAATACTCCTAATTTCATGTCCTAAATATATTAGTCAACTTAGGCGAGAACACGTCAACACCATTCCTGAGTAGGCACGGGGGTATGTTGTCCAAACTTGGAGACTTAAATGGTCTAAACGTAGAAATTGATTGATTGATTGATTTATTTAGTAGTATCTACTACTTTATAATAAACATATATAAAAAATATTATGGCATCTTACAATTTGTTTATAAATTAAAATTATTATTTTTCAAAAATGTTAAAAGTTTCTCTTCTAAATACATTCATATTTCAATCATTTTTTATGTGATCTGGAAGTTGATTATAGAGGCTTAAACCTCCTCCTCCTAATGCATTGCATTAGTTGTTACTCTATAAATACTGAAGCTTGTATAATTTCTCTCGCACATACACTAGTTGCTCGCTCAAGTATTCGGATGCATATCCTATCTTCATTTTCTGTATAAAATTTTGTGTATTCAGCACCAGTCGTTGTTCAATATTCAGCCTCTTAAGACAATTCAACATCGTCTCTATAGCAGTATATCTATTACATCTCAGTATAGAACGCACTGCTTTGTTCTGGAGTTTTTGGAGTCTCATAACTTGTTGATTTGTGCAGTCGACCCAAATTCGAAATGTGGTTTTATTATCACGTTATATATATTTATTGCTATTATTGTTGTGGTTTTATGTCTAATTCTTAAAAAAAAAAAATTTTTTTGCCAATTTTTTACAAATATAGGTTATGTGTTCTTTAAAATTTAAATCTCTGTCCAATATAAAGCCAAGATATTTAATGTTTTTCACTTTTTCAATTTCAACGTTATTTATTTTAATTGGTATTTCACTGTTATCCTTTATTTCCATTCATTTTGTTTTGTTCTCATTCAATTTTAATTTGTTCATTTTTAACCATTCTGTTGCTATGTTTAAATTATAAATTATATTTTCATGACATTTTTGCTCCGATTCTGCTTCGCTGTATATCAGTGTATCATCTGCACATTTTTCAAGAGTCTCCGGTAATTCATTTATATAAATAATAAATAGAAGTGACCCAAGTATCGATCCCTGGGGTACACCGTTTTATTGACGGTAATGATTTTACGAGCCGGTAAAAGTTCCCTTCGTGTAAAAGTCAAGTACTTTGCTTAAAATTAATCGTCTACTGCCCAGTTTTTAACTTCGTATTTTAATACGCAATTAGTTAATTAAATTTAAGTTGTCAATTTGCCATAAGGATGGCAGGACCACGAAATTATTGCCTGTGTTATCGACATTCAATAAAATACAGCTGTTCTGAGAAAAATAAAATCTAAAAATATTAATAACAGAATAAAAAAGCTACAAAAATGCTATTTGGAAGAAAGATGAGTTTCTATTAGTTTCTTCAGCAAAAATAAAAATGTTATCAATGGCCAAAAATATTAGTTGTCTGCAACAACAAAAAGCTATTAAAAGTAGAAAACTGATATTCGTATTTCAATGCTACTTAAAGATGAATAATATTTAAATACGAAGTTAAAAACTGGGCCTATGTGAACAAAGCCACAACCTATTGTTGTGTTTTAAAGAAGAATATTCACTGACATAAGTACCTATTAAATTTAGTCACATTTATGCAAAAAGGGTTGGCCATGGATAACCTATTTAAAAAGAAAATTGCGCGCAGTATTGTTTTTGGGGACGTTTGCCGCATGTGCTGTTCTAATCTACAAATGCAAGAGCAAATAATCAGTTTTCCATTTCAACCGGCATGCCGGATAGTTTTTTTAAATTTTGCACGCATACTTGAATTAAAATCAATAACTATCTTACAAATGCTCTTTATTTTTCTGAATATGTACACGGGCATCTACCACTACTACTTTTAAATAAAAAAATTGCACAAAACCAGTTAATTCATTTCCATCTCTGCTACGTATTACAAGTAAAGTACACATTTTTTGTTGTTGCAGTTTTAAAAGAAACTTGTCGGTACTTAAAATGAAAATAGATACTGTAGTCTTTTTCTTTTTAGATATAAATAAGCGAAAAGGTATAAAAAAGTACTTCAAAGGAACTTAACCAGAATCAATAACTAAAATGTAAAAAGACCTACAAAAATTATTTTGATTTCTTATTTTCAACTTCTATGTTAAAGCGATTGTAGTCAATCTTTGTGCTACTTTCAAACATTCATCGTTTCATTATAAGTCTACCTTTCAATTATACCCTGTACACTAATTGCTTGTAGAAGTAGCAAATCCAGGAACATAACACAACAACAATAACATAAAGTCGGTCATTAAAAATATTTATTTACGAACAAATAAAGGGTGTTTTTTATAGACGTATAGAAGCTTAAATTGCAATAAAACAACGATGGATTATTCGATTGACATGAATTTTATTTATCCGAAAGATAATCTTGTGGCATTACATTTTAAATGATTTTTGGCATATGACCGCCACGACTGGCTCGGATGTAGTCCAATCTGGAAGTCCAATTTTCGATGACTTTTTCCAACATTTGTGGCCGTATATCGGCAATAACACGGCGAATGTTGTCTTCCAAATGGTCAAGCGTTTGTGGCTTATCCGCATAGACCAATGACACAGAAAGTAGTCTAGCGGTGTTAAATCACAAGATCTTGGAGGCCAATTCACAGGTCCAAAACGTGAAATTAGGCGGTCACCAAACGTGTCTTTCAATAAATCGATTGTGGCACGAGCTGTGTGACATGTTGATCCGTCTGGTTGGAACCACAGCTCCTAGACATCATGGTTGTTCAATTCAGGAATGAAAAAGTTAGTAATCATGGCTCTATACCGATCACCATTGACTGTACCATTCTGACCATCATCGTTTTCGAAGAAGTACGGCCCAATGATTCCACCAGCCCATAAAGCGCACCAAACAGTCAGTTTTTCTGGATGTAACGGTGTTTCGACATACACTTGAGGATTAGCTTCACTTCAAATGCGGCAGTTTTGTTTGTTGACGTAGCCATTCAACCAGAAGTGCGCTTCATCGCTAAACAAAATTCGCTTATGAAAATCGGGAACACTTTTTGCAAGCGTTGTTCAGGCGTGAGTCTATTCAAGATGAATTGTCAAACCAAACTGAGAATAAATCACTTGACAGCTGTTAAATCGGTCGCCATCTTGAACAGTTATGCCAACTTAAAGTTATATACGTTTATAAAAAGCACCCTTTATAACAGGGATAAAGTTAGCTGACGGAAAAGAGTGCAGAAAGTATTGCCGAAACCAGTTAGTTTTGCAGCCAGTGCAACGGCATGACTTCGTGATTTCAGGATCCTGCTCTGCCTGTTTGCTAACCTCGCTACTTGTGAGTACCTATGTAACCCACCGCCTGTTTTAAGCAGCAGTTAAAGTAATCTTTAAGAATACAGGAACATTAACTTTATGCTTTTATATATGGTATTTCCTTCTTACTATTATTATTGAATTGTATGTACACACGTACATTTTTAACTTATTCAAGTGTTATAAGGATCGGTGGAGATACAAATATGTAGATCTTAGAGCAATACACAAGCATACTTGAAAGGGCTTACAAGCTTTCAAGTATGCTTGTAGAATGCTCTGTTAAAGATATACGAGTATGTATATTTTCCCCTCTAAACAAAGTATTTAGAGTATTGAAATGAAAGTTTGACTTATATTCTTCCAAACTAACTTTTAAAGTTAAATTTTCGTTCATATACAGTGGAGAGCAAACTATTTCCAAGTGGAATATTTTTTACCAATTGTAGTTGTATTAAATGGAAAAGATTATTAACAAATTAGAATAGTTAAAATGTCTACAAATGCATCTTAAATAAACTAAGTTAAATTCTTAGGTAGGAAATAATCAATTCTTTATACAAAACTACATAAAAAATTCGCTCTGGCATTGCTGTATTCAGCCATGCATACATGCATCCAAAGTCTTTTTCATATAAATAAAAAAAAAAAAAACAGTTCGAAAATAATTATTTAATTTAAGATAAAGGAAGGCCAAATTAACAATATCAACGAAAACATTCGTTTTGGCATCCTTATTTCAAAATTTTCGATATTTTAGCATTTTTAAGCCACTAGATTTTTCAGGTTAGTTTCTTCTATACTTTGTTTCTCCTAGTCTATAGCTACAATTGTGTCAAAGAAAGGTTTGCGAGATATAGCCATAAGAAAAATTCAAGTCTTAGCGAAAAGGATTATAGAGCAATAAAATCCGAACGACAGCTAAACTTCTATATAGTTTTGTTACTTTCGATAAGTTCATAAATAAATTTGCAAAAAATGTTGCACTGTATAATCAATCAAACCACACAAACGAACAATTTGTGCATTTTGCTTTTTAAATTCATTCGTATCGAACAGCATAAAAGCAATCAGTTTTTAATCGTGCCTCAAACACGATTTTTTGTGCGCTCAGCTCTCTGGTACATACATTCATTATGTATGCTTATGCCAGTTTTTATGTAATTTCATTTCAAAATAATAAAAATAGAAAAAGGAAAACACAAAGAATATTCAGCAAAATAAAAGAAGAGATTGACACTAACTACCAAACAGTGAACATTTTAAGTAAAATAATACTGTTGGTTGTGAGCATCAACGGAAAGTAATATCTTGAAGATACCTTCGTTCTTTTTTACCAGTTGATGATTTTTAGCCAGAATACTAATAAAGAACACATTTTAAATTTGTCGCTTATATGATCTCATCTCTTCTGCTCGATATCTTAAAGCTGAAACTGATGTTGGTTTGAAAATTTTAAAAAGGGACAGCTGTAAGCAGACAGACTGCATCTTGAGAACACTAAACAAACACATTCGTATGATTTCAGTTGCGGGTTACATATTAGGATGGGTATGTATGTAGATGTGTGTGCAAACGACCATACGTCTGGCGGATCGTTTGTATTATGCATTAATTTTTTTCTCTTCTACCCAATTGTAGTCTACCTTACCGTCTTTGTATCTTGTTTTTTCTACTTCTTTTAGTTTTTTCTGTTTATTGTCGGCTTCGGCACACAAGAGTTAAAAGGAGCTCTCAAAGTGTGCGATGGTATTTTCTCTGTTGAAGCAAGGTTTCATTTGTTCTGTAGCATTTCGGCTGCTGTTTATTGGTTAGCCCGGGGTTTCCATCTCATAATCATTTGAAAACTTTTTCTTCGCTTTTGTGTGTTTGTGTTTCTTTAGTCTTTCAATAGGTTTCAGGTTTTATAAGTTTTAAATCTCTTCCTACATACATTGTTGCAGACAAGATTTTTAGTTTGTGCCCCTACATACCAATTGAACGGTTTATTGTTGCATTGGGGAGAGGAGATGCAAAGTAACCAGTTGTAATCCTTTTTTTAAATATTAAGTTTGGCTTTGAATAAATAAAATAAGTTTTTTTTGCAACACTTCAACAGTCACATATATAAACAGAAACTGTTACTCGGTAGCGTCTTTTTTGGCTTCCTGTTAAAAAAAAAAATACAATTTAAAAAAGCAGTGGCAAAAACAACTACAAGAGGAGGTATAAAAGAAACACAAAACAATTTTAGTTAAATCCATCAGTCAGCTTGTTGAAATAAATAAATTTCGAAGACGTTCGAAAGGATAACAGAACTTCAGTTAAGGTATGTACCAGAGCACTGCACAAGCATACTTGAAAGCCACTCACCACTTTAAACGTGTGTAATATTTTATAATAAAACTTGTTTCTAAGCCCTTGCAATACTTCTGCATTGCTCTAGGATGAAGAGAAATCAAATGTTCTGTATTGATCTCGATTAAATTCAATTCGGAATAAAATACACGTGTAAGTATGCAAACAAGTTTAACAAAACAATAATCTGTGTTTGTGCTTATTCGAAATTGTGTTTGGTTGTTTAATTTATAGTTTTTTTTTCATATTTAATTTAATAATAATTTAATTACAATGGCAAGGAAGTTCATGCAATTAAAATCGCAAAATGGTCGTATACAAAAATAAAGTTAAAAAATATCCATTCAAAATTTATTTATTTAACCATGAGTTATTCAGTTTTAAAAAGCAAAAACATAGTGTAAAAATTAGTAGTGGAGAAAGATTTATTTAGAGAAATAAATAGGGTTTTTCTTAAGTTGTCAAAAGTAAAACTAATTCAATTTGGTCTGAAAACTGTTTTAAATATTGAAAATTTTCGTCAACTCCGTAAAACTAGCAACAGAGACAAGGCGAATATATTATACAGCGTAGGGAATTCTCTAGCAAAATGTTGTTGCTTTTGCTCCTTGAAAATGTCAAAGTAAGCATATTATCCTCTTTCGGCTTTTGGACAGTTTCGAGGCTCAAACACTATATCCACTGGAAAAGATATTTCTTAACAAAAATTAAGAAAAGAGCAACTTTTTTTAATATTACGAAATATGACGAAAACATGCATTTAAAGCAAAATATGCACTAACTAATTATGCCATACCTTAGCAAAAATCAAATTGTAATCAGGCATATTCTGAAGAATTATGGAACTTATACCGTCCAATCTGGAACTTTATTATTTCTTCAAAAGAAAAACGAGCGATTTGACTTCATCAATATTTGTTAGTTCAGAAAATGAGTAAAATTACTATTTATGTAATTAGCGTATAGATACTAGATACTAGATCCAAAGTAGAAGTATTATTAATAGTAATATATGAAATTTCAAATACATTTGCTACTGCGTTAGCCTTTTCATCATTAGTTTGCAATATGTTATTACCTTCTTGCAAATCTGCCATTTTTGAAATTGTACCTTTTAAGGCTTTTGAAAGCTTCCAAAATTTGTTAGAGCCGCAAGATAATTTTGAAATGAAGTTTGCTCAACGTTTATTACTATCTTTGTTTAAATGAAAATCAATAAGCCTACTTAACTGCCCTAACTACACTTTAATTGCATTCTATAGAACAGATCTGTGAATCTTTGCAATTTCTTTGACAGATCAGAATCTTGCTAATTTCAGATATTTCTCTCTGCCAAAAGTTCTTATGACCTACAGGAATTTTTTTTAAAGCTTCATTCATAACAGCAATTAACTTGTTAAGCGACAGTTCGAGGCTAACTGAATCACTTAAAGGTTCATTTCTGATTTCTTTCTTTACCCAATCCAATTGCTGACCAGTCTGCACGACCATATAAAGGAAATGTCTCAATCAAGTTCTGAAATTGTCCAAAAATAATACATGTAATTGGTACATAATCTGACTGCAATAAATTAGAATGTGCTATAAGGTTGGAAAACTGAGTACTAGAATAAGTTAGTAAGATATCCACAATGGAGGGTTGAACACATTGGATATATTTTGACCAAATCTAGTAAAACATTCTGTATGATAAATATAATATTTGGATCTAAGACAGTGCCTGAAGAGTTCTGTGCCAGTCGCATTATCCGTCATACACTTGCAGTTGGTATAATGCGCATTCAGATCTCCGAAAATAAAAAAAGTCACCGGTTAAACTGGTCAATAAATCGAGGTCTGTTATGAAATCAGCAGTGTACGCATAGGTAAATGTAACCTGCTGCCTATTCTACGTAACCTGGATTGAAATGTTCTCGATAATTTTAGTTGTGGATACCCTCTCTAACTGCAATGAGTTTCATTGATCAAGGCAATGTCAATCCTCTTATTATATGTATAATACCTGCTCTAGTTGGGAAGCAGCTGTCTCGGTCGTTATGCCTTGTGCATTCCAATGCATAACATGCACATTCTAAGAAACAAAGGTTGCTCAGGTCTGTCACTTCTGCAGTGCGTCGACTGCATCAAAAAATATTTCCAACAGCTTTTCGTTAGAAATTTCCTCATCGTTGTTGTTTACAACGATGTTGTTTAACTGTTTCAGAGTAGCAGTTTTGAAACTGTGGGACACGTGCGTTTTCCTGTCGTTATTGCCCTAGCAATGGAGGGAAAGCAGTATCATCCATGGGGATGCTAGAAAAGTATGCTATTTTTGAACTTGAGCTGTAGTTATATGTGACACATTGACGAATTTGTAAATTTACTTGACGACACGGGCACTTGGGGTCCTCGGCGCTTTGATTTATGTTCTTCAGTTTTATTTTGATGCAATTGAAGCGTTCATAGCACAATCAGCTGATTCTTGACTGCTTGTACAAGCTGCTCATCTTTATGTTCTATTGCAGTTTTTAGCTCCATGTCATACATTGGGTAGGACCTTTGCTGCCCTTCTGTGGTCTTCTCCAAAATTTCCCCTCTTGAAACGTGGTTACGATCGAACTTAATTAAGTAGAAGGCATCGTCTTCGCTAGATTTTTCCGTTTCGATTTCCTTAACACTTACCGGCGTTAAGTTTTGTGGTTTCACAAACTTATGGATGACAATTGAATCCTTCATCCGGGGAAGACCAAACAATATCAGTTGAAAATGCTTACCATTTTTCGGTTTTCATATTGAGTTGGCCAATATTTTGTTAAACCGAGTACATTTCTAAAGCTGTGGGTACCGTCCACAATAATCTTTAATTGTTAAATCTTCTTTTTCTTCAATTGCCAACAAATCAAATCTATTGGCCTCGTTCTTGTCCACGTCTGTATTACGCAGTTAATTCGATTTGGAGCTATTGCCCCAATGTTTCTTGCGTTTCTCCGTAAGAATATGTATCAAACATATTATGGACTAAATAATATATAAATTAAATAAACTTGAAAAAATCACACGAAAATTTATGCTTTATTGAAATTAACGATCACGGACTTAGGCCTGGTTTGCCCTTCAGTTCTTTCTATTTATTTTCTTTTTTTGCTGTTACTTTCCTCTTTTCTACGTATTGGTTTAAAGTTTTTTTTTATATGAATATAACGATGTACAATTTGTGTTTGCTGCAAACACGCAAACCAAATGTTTTTGTGAATGTGCATACTTTTGTTAGCTGCAGACTATTGAAATGAATGATGAAGCATTCCAACCTTTTAACTAAGGACAGCTGTCAGACTATCATGACATTTGGATATTGCAGTTATTTGTTTGACAGTTTAGAGTCAAAATATAAAAGTTTTATTTTCCTAGTATGTAATCTACACCCATACATATACATATTTTTCTATTGCCATTTACGTTCGGTTTGCTTGCTGCTGGCATACCCTTAAATATGGTGAAACTGGTTTGATTAATTTTTTTTTAAGTTTAGTTATTGTGCGTAGATAGGCTGCACCATCTAGCTCCTGACAATGATTGATGACTTTTAAATGTCTAAAAATTTTTTTGTATTGTTATTGTTTTGATTTTCATTATTGTTATTTCAACGTCTTGCTACACATGCAGGCATGTACATACATATGTACGAGTATGTATGTATGTAGATGAAAACATTTGTGTAACAAATTCTTCTCATTCGAATAACTCTCTATTAATCACAATTTAAACTTCACTTTCCCAGTTTGTCATTCAGGTTTTTAATCTTCTCTTTTAAAATTTATATTTCCTAAAAAATTTTATATACATACATAAATGCCTATCGATTATTATGGATGTATGTGTTGTTAAAAATATGTAGGTATTTTTTTTGGTTGTTTAGAGGACCACACACATTGTTTTTAGAATTGCTCATTATAAAATTTCTCATTAGTTATTCTTGGAAAGAACCCCTAAAGAGTCAACACAAAAAAAATTTTTTTTTTTTTGTTGGGAAAACTGTGACTAATAACTAAAAATACCGTAAGTCATACACATAAATACATACTTACAAGCCATTGAAATAAGATTAATACATACTCACTGTAGACCAGGCATTTTTTGCTAGCTGTCAGCAGTTAGGCTTCTTTTTTTTATTTAAGAATTTTCTTAGTCAAAATTGTTGATGTTTTGTCTTACTTCAGAAGAATTCGGATGTGTCCTTTTTAGGATAATGAGCAGTGTTTAAGCGGCTACTCTAAAAGTAGCCGTAGCGACGAAAATAAGCCTACTTTTTAAGATATAAATTTGTTAAGAAATAGTAGCCAGTATCCATCTACTTCTACTGCTACATTCAAATTTTAACAGCAAACCATTGCATACGGCTACAGCTCCAACTATTTCAAGTAGAAGTAGCGGTAGAGGCATTTAATTTTTTTTAGCTACAGCTACTTTTCAAAAAAATAAAGCCGCAAATAGAAGTATCCTCTTTGCTACTTAAACTAAGGTATTGGTAGCGGTAGAAAAGAGCAAAAATATTCTACCTAAGTTTTTGCTTCAATTTGAAAAGTAGCCAAAAATGAAAACATTATTTCTGGCTACTTTGTGTTGAGAATAAGTATACTTCCTGGCTACTTTCTAACTACTTTCTGGCTACTTTATATGAATACTTTATGCTTGGAGCCACGCAATACAAATATTTACTTCTGGCGACTTACCGACAATAATAAGAACGAAGAAAGAACGTGTGTTATTTTGTATCGTTGTAGCTTGGAGCTAACTTCTTTCATTATACGTGAAAAATCCTTTACCCTAGAAAATATTTTATTGTCCATGATTAAAAAATTCAAAACAGCTTCAGTTAATTTTTTCTATTCTGCGCTGCAAAAATTTTCATATTTTTGATGAAGTCATCTACATTTGTTGCATTGGTTTTTTGGGACTAACACCAAAAATAAGTAATGGCGTACTGGCAACAGAACTTTCTTGAGAGATAGTTTTTTCCATCCATTTTTTATAGCTTCTACTTCCATATAACCATTACAGGTATTAACAATTTTAGCCTTCTTGCTTTGCACTTGTGCTTCTTTCAATTGCTGCGAATTCAAGTTTTAAGGGTTTTGTTGCATATCTTGCAGACAGCTTCTTTATCCTCAGTTTTCCTAAAATAGTCGCAAATTTTACTTTTACATTTATTGTTGGCATTGTTTTCTAGACAGAAATCTGAAAATATTATTGTTGATGTTTATGGGAATAAAATTATTAAGAACTTCTTTTCTTTTCGAGTTTCACAATACAACTGCTTTAATTTGCCAAATAAATGTCCTTAAATAGTGATCTTATCATTAATATAAAACTTCACACCTTCCCTTGTCCGTATCATTAATTAAAATATAATTATTGGTCGCAGGAAGCCAAAATAAATATCACTAATTGCTGGATTTGGCGTACACACAGCTGCTATATATATTAAGGAAAAATATTTATATAAGGGTTGGTCATTAGGTTTTAATTAGTTACAACACTCTTATGCCTAGTATTCATAAAAAAAAGCAGTTAAAAAATGTATATCAAAAAATAAATAAGAAAGAGAAAACCCCAAATATAGACCTAGTGTGACAGACCGACGTATGGTCTAATAAAACACTGATGTTTATGAACAATAAATCGATCTTTTTATAAAATCGATGTATCGCTTACATCCCTAGTAACGTTACAAAATTGGATGAATATTTAAAATCCATTCACTTATTTTTGTGAAATTTGGTATAAATGATATTTATAATTCAAGGAAGGTCTCCATATAATTACGTCCACATTTTAACAGAGAATTTGAATTGACTTTTAACCCACAGAAGTGATTTATATCAGTATTGGCATATTCATTGGCCATTTTCAGAAGAGTTATATGGACGTCAACAGTCCTTGCATTGTCTCAAAATTCAAAAATTGAACAAAAATGTTCAATTTATTGCATTTATCAGCCTGGTGTTTGATTTATAAAAACACAAATACTGGCTATTGGTATGTAGAACTTAGAAACGTTTACCCTGTATATTATTTTTGTGTTACACTGTATTCGTAGATGTGTAATTCACACTTAACGTAAAACATGATTTGTAAAAATGTAGGACATTAGCAAAATATAAAATAAAAATGCAAAAATGAATGTAGCATTCAACAGTTTTTATGTTTGAGCAACAACTCCACTGACTGACTGACAGGTTTACTTACTCGCTAACTCGATGATGATGGTTTCTGTGTTAATATGAAAAAAAAAGAAAAGAAACAAAAGCAGGTAAAACATGGAATCTGCAATTTGGTGTTTAAAATTTGTTGTGTCTTTGATCAGTGTTTCTCAAAATGCTTCTTCGAATTTAGATGTAGATTTTATAAAACATCAATCAAGTATATTTCACTTACACCATCAAAATTATATGACTTTTGGACTGCCCAGTGACTTCTCCCAACTTAACTTACTTGAAGTTTTGACGTACTACTTTTGTATACCCCTCACTGTGTACAATTTCTACAACGTTCTTATTAAATATAGGGTCCGCCATCAAACGTTTTTTTTTTTCAACTAGTGCTTATTTCGTGAATGGTAACACTTAGCTCATGTCTGATTTGACAGATAATTAGTTTTATCCTTCCGCTGAAAGAATATGGTTGTGTTTTCGTTTCGCTAAGTGGGCCTGCGATTGACTTGCAGAAGATGCCGATTTTGCCAAAAAAAATCATCTTTTCAGATGAAGCTCATTTTGATCTTGGCGGGTATGTAAACAAGCAAAATTATCGCATTTGGGGCACAGAAAACCTGCACGCATACATTGAAAAGCCGACGCACCTAAAAACGAGTCACTGTTTTGTGCGGATTTTGGTCCAGAGGCATAATTGGGCCATTTTTCTTCGAAAATGAGCAAGGAGTGGCCGTTAGTCAATGGCGATCGTTATCGGGCCATGTTGAACGAATTTTTGTTCACAAAAATTGAAGAGAAGGATATTTGCAACATTTGGTTTCAACAGGACGGCGCTACGTGCCACACTGCCGAAGCTACACTCGATGTTTTTAGAGCATTTCCAAAAAAAAAGTTATTTGGCGGACCCTGTATATATGTATTCTGGATCCTTATAAATAGCGGAGTCGAAGAGTTCAGCTGGATTACTCTCTATTTTTTATAGTGAATTTATACTAAAAATGTCGTAGAAATTGCCCCTTGAGACCTATTTTGTAAGGACGAATCATAAATGAGAATGGTGTAATTAACAAAATGAATTTGTACATCCAAACGACCATATTGTTTACATGAACACAATTTTATTGATCTTTATTTTCTCTCCAAATTAACACACATACGTATCCACATACACACAGATACGCATGCACATTTATACACACAACCCTTGAATACGGAACATAATACAGATTCAAATCTTAATTAGAGAGCCGCAAATAAATAGGGATTTCCTTGAAACTGATTATAGAGTATGTTGTCGCTTGAAATTGTTTTTTGTTTGTGTGCATGTCTATTATATGTATTGAATAAATATGTACCTTTTTTTTTGTAAAGGTTTTTGTGTTTCTATAGAAATATGTTTCCAGGAATATATTTTTCGTTATGTTAAAAAAAGTGTAAAAAAACCAAGTATTGAAGGTTTCGTTTCGGGCTGCTTACACAATATTTAGACACACATGCAGGCAGACCTGATCAAATAAATTGCGTGCTTAGCTTCTTCTTTCCCCATTAAATAAACTCAAACAATTAAAAAAAAAACAAATTTTTTTTTGTACACGATTATATATTGGTCAATCAAATGGTCAATCACAAATGAAGTTATGTGACTAAAGAATGATTGATAGAATGAGCAAAAGCAGAAAATGAAATGTGCACCACCACTTATTTATATGTGTCAAGCTGTCGTAGAATAGCATTTGCAAAACATAAATCAAAAATTTCAATGTCTGACAGCTTGGAAAATTAAGCCCACGTTGAACAAATATTTAAGAGTAAATACCTACCTACCACGTTTATTAAGAAATTATAGGCATAAGTAGATATACCGTTCAAAATCTTTCATTTTATTCGAGTTCTCCGCTCTATTCTCTTGATTTATTTCGAGCGCTGGCAATATGCTTAAAATTTTAAATATATTGGCATCGATATTCTTGTCAACATAAATACTTTTCTTAAAGAATGATTGACACAAGATTACGCCATCCCGCACTTAAAATTTAAATTTTCTTGTCTAATAAATAAATAATCTAAACATAACAGTATACAAAATTATTATTTTTTTTATCAAACTGCACGAAATACGTCATCTAACTGGAAATCAAGGGCGTGGCGCAATCTTGTATTTCTAGCATTTTTGCTATTCTTTGTAAAGTTATCCGATGTGTGCAATAAATTAAAAATAAAAAAAGACGGCAAATATTAAAATTTTGCAAGTAAATTTTATTTTTAATTTTTCTGTTCTAAGTTCTGTGTCCTAAGGTATAACAAAAAGTATATTTTATATGTAAGTATGTATGTAGATTTCTTAACAAAAGCGTTTTAATGTTTGACGAATATTTTCATTTTACATTTGACGTACAAAACAAAACTAACTTGATTGGAAAATTATTTAAAAAAAAAAAAAAAACAAAATAATGTATTGAAAAGTAAAGATTTTCATTTTCAACATGTGCACAAAAACCTTCTTTACACTTCATCATCTGTCAGTAACATAAATAAATGTATGAAGCTGCAATAACACCCTATTGCACAAGTACACACTCATTTATTTAAATGAATGAAAAAACACTTGAAAGCAATTGCGATTCAATGGTATGAAGTGCCCACTCATTGAAAAAAATATTTTTAAAATTGTTGTTGATGTTGTTGTCGTCTGTCCGTTTATCAATATATCAGCCATCCATTGTCGGCTCTATTTATTGCACTTAAGTGTCGCTATTTTTCAAAAGTTCACTATCCACCATCTAAGTGGTTTTTAATTGATAACGGGTTGGTGTAAAATAATTATAATCAAAATAAAAAAAAAAGTTGATGTGAGTTTTTTTTTTTTTTGCTTTTGTAACTTATTTCATTCCCACGCTATAAAAATTGTCTTTGCTCTTTAATTGTGATATAAGAGAGGGTATTTTTTTGTTTTAATATAATTTTTTAAAGAATGTATCTCTCCTTAAGTGTACATGAAGTTTTATTTGTAATTGTTTTACTTGATTTTTACAAGTTTTTGGATTGTACTGTGATGTAAAGTAATATGAAGCCTCTCCAACCTAGTGCAAGTGCAAGTGCGAAAAACTCAAAACACTCACACTTTTTCACTAACACACTCACAATTTTCGAACTTGCAACGAAATTCTCTTACAACGACATTTTTAAAATGAACTGTTACTTTTATGTGTAAACACTCGTGCAACTTGCCAGACAGTCGAATGTTTCTTCGACAATTTCGGCGAATGCAAGTGTCGACATGCTATTAGAAGCAGTGGTTGGTTTGTGTGACGGACTCACTCACTTTCTTTCTTTCTTTCTCTATCTTCTTTCCTCCCCTTCACTATGCTATTACTATCCCTCCTCTTCTTCATTTTCCTCTATACAGGTATCACAAAGGGACCACGTCAGAGGACCCAAGTGAGCCCAGCACTTGTTTTTATTTCTTTCGGGCGACCTGTTAACCTAACCTAACCTAACCTAACCTAACGTACTCGTATACACAACTTGCAAGACAGTATTTTTATGTGTAACGGCACTGTAAAGAATTTAATTTTACTTTCCTAAAATTATCATTTCTTCTCATATAAAACTATTTCTTTACTGACATGTAATATCTGTCGTTAAAAAAATAGCACCGGACGATGCCTGTCTACAATTTTAAAAATTTATTTAAAAAATATATATAGAAAAAATGACAGATATGGCACGTTGCATAGAGCAAAGAAGAATAGTTATTCTAGGAATGGTTTTAAAAGGCAAAAGTGATGCAGAATAAAATGATGCATACTCTAAAAAAGTTGAAATTCGAAGAGAAGAGCGGCAATATCCTATACTGTTAAGACTATTGACAACCCATGTCAAGAAGGACCACTTAAGCCACTTTAAGAATTAAATATAAAAGTATCTGACCGAACAGTTCACAAGTGTTTGCGAGAACACAATATGGAAGTTTATAATCCTAGGAAGTTTCCCTAGTTTTTTAGATTTTTTTTTATAAATTTCAGTTTTGCGCGCACAGTATGTGTGCCTTTCAAATGGATTGTGTGCGATAGAACTACGTATACAGACGTCTTATTGAAAGATAGTTTGTGGGTATTTTTTTTCGTTAATTTGAAATTATTAATCTAAAACTAAATATTTATTTCAATATTGTTTATTTAAAAAATGTTTGGACACCTATTAAATTAAATAATATTTAATTTATTTTGCATTTTTATTAGATATTGTTCTTACAACTCTTTTATGCATATTTATAAATTGAGTACCTTCAAAAATAATGATTTCAGAACGGATTTTTTCATGAGTGTCGTTAATTTGAATTTCCTTTACTGAAATTAATTATTTATTTTAGGATTAACAAAAATATGTGATCTATGAATAGTATTTTCATTAAAAATCTCATATATATATTATTTGAAACTATTTTAGAAGAAAGAGCAAAACTAAATATAAGAATATTTGGCTAACACAGTGAAGGGTATAAAAGCCGAACTAAACTTGTTTATTGTTGCCTTGTATTCATTTTTAACCTTTCTCTTCCTTTACATACTTTTTTCTAAAACGTAAACAATCAAACGGTGAAATGGTTTCATAAAATCCTTAGTCATATTAGAACACTTAATTCTTCCTCCTGCTTTTTTTAAACGTAAAAACAGCCAATATTTTATGTGGATATTTCCGCGTACTTTAACACTTTGCTGGCTGTCGCTTTAGTGTTCACACACTTGAGTTCACTTAAATGTTCTTATGAGTTTCGCGCGAGTAAATACCCGTAACCTAGCAAACATAAAGTTAGTTTTATTTCTTATTTTTTAATTTCATGATAAGTATCAAAACCTTCACAGAAGTAGTGAGAGATTTGCGTGTAATATCAAAAATTACAATCTAAGATTTGCTCATAACATTTTCTATTAACCAAAAATATATATAAATTTCTTGAATTATATATAGTCAGCTACTTTAATAACTAAAGTTTTCATTTATTTAAAAACAAGTCTCCTTAACAAAATAGACAAATAAATATACGCACATTCATAAAGGTAATAAAGCTACGGTCGCATTAGGCAAATATTTGTCGAAATTGGCGTAACCACTAATTTTTGGCAAATATTTATAGAGTCTAGAATGACTTCTATTACATAAAATAATTCAAATATGTAATATGATAAAGATAAAGAACATTAAATAAACTTTATCGGGTATTAATACCCAAAAATTTCACTCTGACATCCCCATTTCTATGCACATTCATTTGTAAGGTACCTACAAGAATACAAAAACAACTTATTTGAATTTCGAGATGTCAAAAATATATAGCTGTAGTAGTAAAAAATAAAGGAACAGCAAATCAAATCACTTGAGAAAAATATATAATATAAGCTTGCCTCAAGCAAAATTTTAAATAAATTTGTATTACTGACATTTAAATATATTTCATAAATAAATAACAATAATTATCTTTAGAATTTTTAGTATTTTCATGTTGTATTGTAGTTTGATTGCTACATGGCTTGTTGGGTAAAGAACAAAAAAAAAAAAAACTAAAAAAAAACTTTGACTGTTCCAAGTACAACAAACAAACAAAAACATATCCAGCTATGGATTGCTTTCACCTTAAACATCACATATGAAATTAACCAACATTTATAAACACATCGATATGCATATTTATGTACATCCACTTGACACTTTTTCTATTTGACATTTGAATCAATGGAATATTCCCATAACAGCGTTGCATTTCCTCACATTCAATTACAGAAACACTTTACTCACAAAACAGGAAACGGTCGATGTGAGAAGTTACAGAAACTGGGTACTAACTAGAGTAACAAGCGACAAATTGGTATGCCATATTTTTCTCTTTATCGCGTAATGATTTCAACCTCTACATATACAGATAGACAACGGACATTGTAAGGATCCACCCATACGTAACAGAATCTGAAAAATTACACTAGTTTTTTTTTCAGAACAAATTATTAAAGTCTGAATCTTGTTTTAAAGATTTTTTGAAAAATCTGCAAATATATTTTTATTATTTCCCTTGCACTTTATTCAAAAATATTTAATAAGAGTTTCATAATTGAAAATAACTATTTATTTACATTTCGAAATGTAACAACATTAGTATTTTTCATTACTTATATCACATATCACGATGACGTAATATCAAGTAAGATATAAGCACATGACAATAATTGAGTTCTTAAGTTCCAACTAATCTTTGGTATTTAAATACAATTCCTATCAAAGATTTGAAACTCTGAATGGAAATCTTTTTCTTGAAAGAGATTTAAAAAATATTCAATTCTAATTATTATAATAAAAGTTAACCGATAAAAAATTATACATGGGTATGTGTACCAGAGATCTGTGCCGAAGACTTCAAGCCAGCTAGCGTATGGCTGGGTGTACTACAAGTTGCGCTTAATCACATTTCTGAAATAGTTTTTGGATTTGAGAAAATTGACTTAAAAAAATTATTTTGGCCCCTTAGACTAACATGTCTACATAGTAGGAAATGTGTGTAATTCCATTTTTGTCCAAAATATATAATAATCTACCCAAGAAACCATTTTTTTCAAAATCAAATTTTTATAACTCTTCGGACATTATTTGGCACAAATGACTTCTGTAGATGGTAAATATTTACTCCAAAGTAGTTAAAATACACAGATTTTACAAAGTCGGTGATCGATAACACAAAAATTATGTGGATCAATTAACCAACCAGTCCAATCATGAATAAAAATTCCCCGGGAGCTTGTACACTTTTCCCTTTCCTCTTATCATAAAAAAAAAAAAATCTCCCTTTTTTAACATAGAAAATTCTCTAATTTAGGGGAATTTTTTCCCAAAAACCAAAATTTCCCTTAGGAAAAAATTCCTAGAGAATATTCATGATTAGGCTGAATGTCTTCTCTGAAGGGTCTCGAAAAGTTTGCAAAATCTCAAAAACTAGGGCTGCTAGAACAAAACCGTAATCAGCGCATTTTAATTAATAAACGAATACACTCTTGAAAATTTTTCAGTGTTGACTAGTGTAATCGTACGCCATAGATACCAGAATATTTACTCGTATTTATATTCCTGTTAGAAAGTAAATAGAATTAATTTTCTATTTGCTTCTTTGTTTGTGTTTTCCAACCGATTTTTCTAAAATTTTGTATTCCAAGGAAGGTTGCCAGATACTTTTTAAGTTGGAACGCTTTAAATGTCATAGCATGTTCACACGACGAGTTTCAATGCTGGTTTCGCTGTCTGAACCTCGATTGTGAAAATTTGCGTTCAGACGACAAATAATGAGTTTCATTTGACAGTTGCTTTGTTTTGTTTTTTGTTGTTTCGCATTTGCCCGCGTTTGTTTTTTAGTTTTGAAATGGATAAAAAAGGTAAATTTTAATATTTAAATATATGTATTTTTAGAAAAAATAATAATTTATAAAAAATTTATTTATTATTTCAAATAATTTAATATGTTGTGTTATTTATTATGTTTATTTTTATATTTAAGCAATTTAACACTCTTTCCTTTGTTTCTTACTAATACATTGAAATGCTTGCAAAACAATAATATTTCTTTGTTTACAATTTGTTTTGTTGGACAGCTAGTTAAGATAAACTAGCGATAGAAACTAGGGATGATACTAAATTTTCATGGTTTCGGCAAGAGTTTCAAAATGAAACCTGCAGATTCGCTCACTTAATTTTGTATGGCGAATCTTCCTGTTTCATTCGAGATTGGGATGTGAACCCTCGAAAGAGAGCGAACCTTGTCTCGTCTGAACATACTATCAATCACATAGATAGACTTTTATTGGAAGTAATTTGAATCGTTAATAATCTTAAAATAATAAATAACGGGTGGCGCAAAAGTAATCCTCCTATCAGAAAATGCTATAAATTTTGCGATTGGCCCCTAATGTCAGTTCTGTTTTGACATTTGTGTAGTAAACACATGCGAAATACACGTTAATAAACAATGTTGACATTAGGGGCCAATCGCAAAATTTATAGCATTTTCTGATAAGAGGATTACTTTTGCGCCACCCGTTATAAGAAATAATTAAAATAAAATTTCTGTTAGTGTTAACCAAAAGTGCTCTTAATAACGAGGAATTCTTCTAAGAATTGCTGCAACACATTTAAAAAAAAATTTATTTAATAAAAAACATTATTGTGCTTTGTAAACGGTTTATTAAACAAACTTTCCAGGGAAATTAAAAATTTTTGTTAAGCAACTTTAAAACTCTCTTCGTATTTAAACAATTGATGACCACGCATAAAGGGTGTTTTTTATAGACGTATAGAACTTTAAGTTGGCATTACTGTTCAAGATGGCGACCGATTTAACAGCTGTCAAGTGATTTATTCTCAGTTTGGTTTGGCAATTCATCATGAATACACTCACGCCTGAACAACGCAATTTTATTTTGAAAATAATGGTTCTGTGCGGAATACGTATTTTACGAATTTTGTTTAGCGACGAAGCGCACTTCTGGTTGAATGGCTACGTCAACAAACAAAACTGCCGCATTTGGAGTGAAGCTAATCCTCAAGTGTATGTCGAAACACCGTTACATCCAGAAAAACTGACTGTTTGGTGCGCTTTATGGGCTGGTGGAATCATTGGTCCGTACTTCTTCAAAAACGATGATGGCCAGAACGTTACAGTCAATGGTGATCGGTATAGAGCCATGATTACTAACTTTTTCATTCCTGAATTGAACAACCATGATGTCCACAATCGATTAATTGAAAGACACGTTTGGTGACCGCCTAATTTCACGTTTTGGACCTGTGAATTGGCCTCCAAGATCTTGTGATTTAACACCGCTAGACTACTTTCTGTGGGGCTATGTAAAGTCATTAGTCTATGCGGATAAGCCACAAACGCTTGACGATTTGGAAGACAACATTCGCCGTGTTATTGCCGATATACGGCCACAAATGTTGGAAAAAGTCATCGAAAATTGGACGTGCAGATTGGACTACATCCGAGTCATATGCCAGAAATAATATTTAAAATGTAATGCCACAAGATTATCTTTCGGATAAATAAAATTCATGTCAATCGAATAATCCATCGTTGTTTTATTGCAATTTAAAGTTCTATACGTCTATAAAAAAACATCCTTTACTTTCTTTTTAAGATTTTTGTGTGATATCGCATATACAGTGTACACAGCTAGACACACGCATCCAAATGTTTGTATGTTCAATTTTGTTCAGATCAAAGTATGAAAACAAAATAAACGTTTGCTGCAAAGTCACAAAATTTTCAAAATTCTTAAATCGTTTTTTATATGTATAAAACGGAAAAAGGAAAACGATTTAAGCAACAATGTACGAATTCAATTGCACATTTGCTTACAAAACAAAAGCAGAAAAGAATTTTTTTGCTAGTTTACTAGCAGGACCATATCACAATTCCTTGTGCAAAAACATAATTTACCGCGTAGTCATTACACCCTTTACAGAAAGTGAGGGGTGTATGTTATATAAGGGCCGCACAAAACAGAAAAATTCAAAATACAACTGAGATTTTACTTTTTCATTAATTTTTGTTTTGATATTTTATTTTTCTTTTATTTAAATTATTTATTGAATCTTTTCTTTTTTAACTCACATAAAGTTTTCAAATTTTAAATTTATAATCGTTTAATCCCGATTAATATTGGGAATATATTTAGTTTTCGTATTTGTTTTTAATTTGGGTGGATATAAAAGCGGCAGTGTCCCTCTTCTTGAGACGAGTGTGGCCGCTATATTCCAAGATGTTACGAGATAGAGGATTTGGGTTGAAATGTAGTTTTTTCAAGTATTTTTCTAAATATTTTACTATCTCTGTTTTGACCGATGTCACATTGAAATCCTTGTGTATGTTCGTGTGCTTCAGTAATCATTCGGAATATCTTGTTCTAACACCTTTAAATTTTGTCTACGTGAGAAGCGGAGGTAGTTCCCCCATAACTGAATATTTTATGAAAATTTCTAAGCTGTACGTATGCAAGCATATATGTGCCTAATGTGAGTGAGCGCACACACGAAAGCAGGAAATCGGTCTTCTAGAAACATGTGTATGTATGTGTGTCTTTTAAATGCGTTGTGTGCAATAGAACTACGAATACAGAAATCTTTTTAAAAGATAGTTTTTGACTTTTGTCGTTAATTTGAATTTCTTTGATTTGATATTAAATATTTATTAAAAACTATTTGGAAACATTTTACATTAAATAAATATAATTTACTTTGCATTCCTATTGGATACTTTTCTTAAAATTTCTTTTAAAAATTAGATTCCTCAACAGATTTTTTCATGCATGTCGTTAATTTGAATTTCTTTAACTGAAATTAATTATTTATTTTATGATTTACAAAAAATAAGGATTTAAAGAATATTATTGTAATTAATATACAGACATTTTAAAAGAAATATTTTTCATTAATTTTATTATTTTTCTGTTTCTTATTTAAGAAATATTTGCAAAATGAAAAATATGAGTATTTGGCTACTACAGTGAAGCGCATTTAATACCATGTTCACACCTAGGTTTTTGAGCTTCTTTTAGCGAAATGTTTTTAAACAAAAAACCAGCCGTTCACACCAATTTCGAGATTTTAGGTCAGCTGATCTTATTTTATTTTTTGATTTTATTTAAGTTTAATACAATAATTAGCTAAAAAGTTATCAAGCCTCAAATATTAATATTGAAATTTCAAGTAATAAGTCTCTAAATATTAAATTACCATTTTTTTTGTCACCAAAATATTTTTGACGTGTCGCCATCTATTAACAAACTCCTGAAAACCCACTGAATACACTCCAAATGCAAATGCAACCCTGTCTTTGAAGTGTTTTTGGAAGTGTTTTTATCAAAAACTCGTCGTTTGAGATGTTTATTAAAACATTTCAATGTACGGTAAAACCTGGCAAAATTGACTGGTTTTAGCTCAAAAACACGAATGAGTCGTTAAACACGTTCAAAAACCTAGGTGTGAACATGGTATAACTTGGTTTTATTTTCTCTTCTGACTGCTTCCATTTAAATGAATCGTATTGTTTTTTTACATGAGCAAAAATAAATCGGGACCAATTTTTTGCATTGCTTTTCATTGATTTGTCTTATATTCTCTGAAAACTACAAAACGTAACGAATGCAAACATTTCGTTTTGTTTACTTTCCAACTCTGGTTCAGATGAAATTTTCTATTTAATTGGTTGCAGCATATCAACAACTTTTTAAACATGTTAAAAAGAATGGAATGAAAGCATTTAGACCGCCATCGGTGGCGTTCGTGCAATCATTCACTCGTTTAACCGTCTTGCATTTAAGGGGGGAAAATTTATTTTGTTCAAACAACGACAACAACAAAACATTTGACAACATTACCCTACAGAACCGCCAATATTGAAAGTGTAAATAAATTTTTTGTATTTTTTGGGTGGGGCACAAAAAAAAACACCAGAAAAAAATTGAACAACTACCTACAATAATGTTGCTCAGATATACACAAAAGAGCATATATATGTTGTATAACCCAGCCAACATGACGATTAAGAATACAAATGTATACATACCAAACGTTTGAGACTTCTTTGAATATCATTTAAAATATTACATAGTAGAATATACTTTCCCTGGGTTTCACAGGTGCTCATGCCGATAGTTCATCAGCAAACATTTACTATACATATATGTACATACATATGTATGTAAGTATGTATTTAAAATATTTTATAATAAATACATTAGTACCCACTGTCTGTCTGTTGGGTTGTAGTTTAATGTACAACAAAATGAAATACACATTTGAAAATATTAATGTTCATGTGAAGGCGTATATGTGTGTGTGTGCTAATGTTTGAATGGTGTGACAGAATTATCGATTGTTGTATTTGGTTTACGAGTCCCTTTGTCCGCCTGTTACAGCTGTATTAGACATCTCAATGGGGATTTAACTTAAAATTGCTTCCTGTCGTTTACACAACAGCTACAAATACAACAAAAACTATTGAAATAAAAATATTTTTATGTAAATTTGCATAAACACCACTTTTGTCTTGTGATACATACATACAAGGATCTAATGAGTTTAAAATATAAATATAGAGAAATTCAAAAGTAGTTTTTTGTTGTGGTTGCAAATTTTGAAAATAACTATTTTGTTTTATTGATTACTAATTAAATTTGGTAATAGAATCTGATGTGATGTTAATAAATAATCGACCTTATGCTGTTAGCACGATATAAAATTGTCAGCATATCTTCTGTTAATACAAGTTGATTAAGTAGTCCTCCTCTAAGAGCATGTTATACAATTTTTATTTATTTTTAGCTTGTAGTTGGTATAAACTTTTGTCCTTTCATCGTCGTGTTGTCACGAACCGTGATAATAGTTGCCAGAAATGCATTTTTCAGGTTTTAGACTTTTTGAAAATTCACCTTATTTTTCGAACAGACCTCGTATAATCTAAAAGATAATAAATATTGTTAATGCCAACTTTTTCCGTACAAATATACGTATGTGAGCCCAGCTTCTGTTTTTCTTATTTGGACGCCCTGTGTAACCTAACCTACGTATGTGATTAACTTGGTAACTCTAAATTATAAAGCAAGCAAAACGACAAAAAGGAAGTGCCATATTTTTTGCATGAACTTCTCTACGACGACGACATTTTTAAAATTAACTTTTACTTTCATATGTAAACACTCGTGCAACTTGCAAGACTGTCGAACGTTTCTTCGACAATTTCAGCGGTAATTCAACGTCAAGCCGAAAGTGGGTGATAGCTCACATGGTGACTGCTCCCAGAAAAATTAGAAAATTTTTTTTTTAATTTTGGTACCCTGCATTGATATATCTCTTGCTGTAGCTACAAATTTTTACTTTTTAAAAAAAAATTTTCCGTTATGTTATTGTAAGCATACCTTCTTCAAACGTCAATAAAAAATTTTGAAACAATAAAGTAATTTTCGAGGAAAATACCATTTTCTTGGCCAACTATGTTTTGAAGGTTATTATTACACCCAACTTTAAACGAGCGTGTTGAAAAAAAATATACTAAAATTTTTTGGCAAGTTGCATGAAAACTTGGCGCATTTAGTCTGAATTCCAAAATGGTATAAAAGTTAGTTGATTGGTTTTTGCAACAGTGAAAATAAATTTTTTTTTTAATTAAACCGGTAATTTTTTTCCCTTTAAATTAAAAATTCAAATAAAACTCAGGTATTTTAACTGAAGGTTTATTTACACAATTTATAGCAAATGCTTAAATTGTTTGCCTTCAACTGCAATACATGCTCTACCTCTTCTTAAGACTGATCTACTAATATGACGAGCATATCTGTCAGAGTTGATAGCTTCAACTGCCTCTTGAATCCTTTGACGCAGATCGGTTATGTTTCGGATTTGTTTTGAATAAACTTTTTCTTTCAACGCTCCCCAGTAAAAGAAATCTAAGGGATTTAAATCGGGTGAACGGGTTGGCCACGAAATTGTACCTGCGTGTTCAGGGCATAGTGAGCCGGACAGCCATCTTGTTGAAATATGGCAAACAATTCTCCCAAAAATTCAAGGTACACCTGTCCGTTCAGATTCCCTGGCAACTCATATGGTCCAATAATCTTACCATTCAATAGCCCAATCCACATGTTAACTTTAAAATGATATTGTGATCTATCTTTCCGTGCTAAGTGTGGATTTTCCACGTGCCACTAATGTAAGTTGTGGAGGTTATTGTATCCATCGTTTTTAAATGCTCTATGCATTTCTGAAATTGTCTCGCAAAATTTAACTCTGTTAGGATAATCCCTTGGTAAAAGTGTCTGTACTCGTTGTACATGAAACGAGTGCAATCCGAATTTTTTTAAATTTCTATGTGCAGTACTTTTGCGTATACCATTTGAAACAAGATGCAGATTTTACGGTTTTTTATGAAAAAATTTAAAATTTTTTCATATTCTGCCTCTAAAAATCTGGCAACTATCTGCATGAGTTCATGTACTTGAGTCGGAATTTACTTTCATTCTTCTTTAGCATCTAATTTAGTAATACCAATAATGATAGAAATACAAGATTACGCCATCCCGCACATAAAATTGAAATTTTCTGCGCATGTAGCACAAATGACATCACAACAGAGAGAGAATTTATTATTTTTTCTTCAAACAGTGGGGAATTTACATCATTTAACGGGAAATCATGCACATGGCATAATCTTGTATTCCTATCATTCTTGAGTAATACCACTGAGGGTTTCTCTTGCTAAGTTTAGTGTTGGTGATTTTGATTTTAAAATTAATTAAGATTAGTATTAGATAAATTTTTTTGACGAAATTTGTACTCTTTTTGCTTTGTCGTCAACAAAAACTTTAACTGAAATTTTTTTCATATTTATTTGACCAAAAATTGTAAGAGAAATGAAGAATTTTCGGCACTCATGACAGCAATTTATAAAAATAGTTAATGTTCGTCACGAACGCGAGACTCATACTAAGCCCAAATATTTTGTTAAAATATAAATAATTAAGTAATTGGTATATGGAGGCGAGGATAAGAATTTTCATTGGATTCCGATCATTATTTTCGCAAAATGAGAATTATGGCGTTTTCTTTTCTAATAAGTGTTGCATATATTCTACCATCCATCAATATTACGTTCTGTTTTCGACATGTTGGATCTGAAATATGCTAAAATGGTACATGTTTTGCATTCAATTTATAAGTGAGGCTGAGATACTGCCCTTTTCTACATCTGTATCAACTACTTTTTTATACAATTAAGTAAATTATTTAATTTGTATTTATATGAAAAAGGAGATTCAACATCTTGTCCGTTAAGATATTCTTCATAAAAATCCATTATTGGTCACTTTTGAAGCAAAATTTAATCTTTATTTTATTTTAGGTGCAAAGTTTTTTTGTGTCAGCTGTTTATCAGTTGTGTTAACGTAATCGGACTTCGCAAATCGCTCTAAAAGCGGTAAACATATCAAAATGTTGCAAGATAAACTAATATTTGTTCTGTTGAAGTTGCAGTTTTAGGCAACCTGTGTAAAATATTACATAATTTAGAAGTAGAGTGTTTTTTGAGAATAGAAATCGTTTTCACTGCATTTTAGGCATAAATGCGGCTAAAATTATAATTTTTTTTAATAAATAAAATTGAACACTCATGTTAATCATGCAACTATACAAATATTTATTAATTTTTGTTAAGTTTTGATCACACATGCAGCTTCAATTAGTCTTTTTAAATAAAAGATTTGTATAAGAGAGTTAAACCCTCAATTTTTCAACAACTTTACAACAAGTTAAGCACTTTATTGCTCTTTAATCACATTATTGTTCAATGTCTCTAAATTAGAGAGCCGATGCCGTTAAAAATGTTATAACACACAGACACCTTTTAGAGAAAGATTTTGTTAGTTAAATTACCAGTTTATAAAATGCTAGTGCTTTTTATTTTAAATGAATTTCTTATTGTTTACCATCCATTTATTGTCATTATTTAGCCCCATTTGCTTAAAACTACTAAAACACAACTGTTTCTGTTAAAGTGGTTTAACTGTTTTTGCTTTTCAAATTAAATTTTATGTTCAATAGCAATAGTTGCCATAAACATTGACGCATTTTCAAATGTTCTTTCTTGGGTGGGGCCGTAAATGTACAAAATAAATTTCTGCGAGATACTGGAAGAAAAAAACTAAAAATAAAATTCCAGCATAAGTATTAACAAAATGTTTTCAGTAATAGGTTTCTTGTATTCTTCCAGTTACATATTTAGTTACAGCAAAAGTAGGTCAATTAAAGGTTCCTTGAAACTGAATTTATTTGTATCTATTCAACTGTGTTGTTTTTCATAGAAAAGAAGAGCACAAAAGAAACAAATGAGAAAAAATTCAGATATGTGATAGGTATACCAAAATTCTAGCTAAAAAGTTAAAATAATGTGAACAATAAAAATCTCCTGGAAAAGAGATTGCATGAGTATTAGAAAATAGGTATAAACACAAATGATTTTATAAAATGAAATTAAAAAAATGTACGTATGTACATACTAGTACATATATCCTTTCAACAGATGGTGGTAAATACTTGTGTGTTTATAGTGAACAATACAACCAGGAGCATAGAAACAATACGAACAAACGTGGCAAGAATAATTTTACTGGTAGTTATGGAAAATTGCATCCAACATATTTTTCCTCTTTGATCTTTTCTTACTGTTTGCATACACGTGCATACATAACAGCAAAAAGATTGGGCGTGCAGACACCTAAAACTATGCGACCATTATTTTTTCTTGAAATGGACTAAAAAATATTTTTCCCCTCGCATGAAATTTTTCTTAATTAGAGTAAAACTAAATGAATAAAATATAAACTGTAAATTTAATATATTAACGCTTTTTTTCGCTTAAAAAAGTTGTTATCTCTGTTGCCCCTGTACTGCTCTCCGTAGACACAATTTTTAATGTAGTAATCACCCAAAATATAGACACATATTTTATAAAATGAGAGCTTCTATATACGGAGGTGAATTACTCAAGCAGTGCATTTACTGCTATTGCTGATCTCTATCAATAGCAATAGTCCAAAGTTATTGAAAAGTTTTGCAAAACATCTGTAATGATACTACTTATTTTTTTCGAAAGCTTTAACTAGTGTTTTCATTTATTTGTTTTATGTTTTTTTTTTTTAATTAGCAACAACATTTATTTGTATGTATTTTTGTATATTACAAACAGACATATTCGTACATGTGTATCAAAATATGACATACTTTCATACGTATTTGTTGTAACCATGGTAATGGCATTACAACATTAAATAAAGAAATTCGTCTTGTTTTTTTCTTATTATTGAAAACTCATTGGCATCCATGATGTTTTTTTCTTTATTATTTTTTCATTTAATACATGACAATTCCCTCCCACTTGAAATCAACTCAATTTATTATTAACCATTGAAACGTTTTGAGGGTAAGATGAAAACACCCGCAAAAACACTAAATACACTAAATATTTTGTACATATGGTTGAAAAACGTGCTTGGCATACTGCACGGCGGATTAATTTTATTATTTTTGTTGGATTTGATTTTAGTTTTTCTACTCTATATCTACTATGTGTGTATGTATACTTATATACTATTTGTTTGTCAATTTCTTGTGGCAACAACAGTACGAGGAATAATAATAGGAAACATAAATTTCCTCAATAAAACATTTAACTTCCAGATTTAAAACTATGTGCATAGATGTTGTGTATACAACACCATGAACATCGGCATTATCGTGTTACCAAGAATGATATTCATAAGATTACGCCATCCCGCACATAAAATTTAAATTTTCTGTGCGTGTAGCACAAAACATAGCAGTAGAGAAATTTATTAGTTTTTTCTTCAAACAGTGGCGAAACTACGTACCTTAACCATGTACATTCATATACTATACTACGTGTATATAAATAAATATATATATATATATATATATATATATATATATATATATATATATATATATAGATATATATATCTAGGTAAGTTTTAATTTCGAAAGACGAACGAAACTCAATAATAGTTCTGAGCAATGTAATACATACGAGTACATACATATGAGAGTTGGAATTCATAATGCGGGCTTTACGCTATAATACAAGAGTTAAGATTTTCATTGGATTTTGTCAGCTATTTCTGTTATTACTTTGTTCGTTTGCAGAAATGCATACAATGAAAAGTATAAACGCTTAGAAAATTTTGTAAAAAAAAACCGTACGGCTGTCAAATTTTTATTATTTTTTGTTGTGTTGTTTTCACAATATTATTCTTTTTCATTTGATTTAAATTTTTGACAAGTCGTTTTACTCAGTATAACAGTGTGAAACCCTCTTAAACAATTTACATTTGCAAAGGAGTAAAGTTATACAGACATTTTAAGACGTGAACTTTGTAGGCGATTTGGAGTTGTAAAACAATTTAAATCCAAACGTATTGATTTCCTTATTGAAATATTTGAACAGAACCAACAGATTTTATTTTATAAAGTGCGTATCATAAATGGCAGGTATTAATGCAAGTAACGTTGCAAAATAAGAAAATGTGCCATCAACTATGCAACTCGAAGCTACCATAGTTAAATGTTCTGCCAAGTAAGTGAAGTTAACAGTGACATTTAATGTCACCATCAATTTTAGTTACACTTTGTATAACTTTTGCCTAACAATAAAACAACAACAGCAAAAAAAAAAGATAGATTAACTTTGCGTTTTATTAAGTTAAGATTTTATATAGAACCATTATGCCATTTACTGTTTATTTCTTTTATTTTATTTTGGTCACTTGCTAAATTATGTCCATTCATGCTTTTTTCTTTTTGTGACAAGTTCTTCTATGCTTACTTATCATTCAATCTTGGCACGTCTTTTAAAATTGCCTTCTTTGTATGAGCTGCCCTCATACATCTCCCTTGACGTATTGCTGTCAGTAATTCATATGACTGAATAGCTGACGAATGACAACTTTTTGAATTCATTTATTAAAAAAAAAAATTAAATAAAATAAAAGAGAAAAGGAAGACAAACAAACAGCATACGGCTGGCTTTTGAAATTACTTTATGTTTGCCTTTACTTGCATAATGTTGCTTATAATTTACATACTTACATACATATTTGTTTATGTGTGAACGGCACTCGTAGAAATATTTCTTTGGTAAAAGTTTTCGACGACTATGGGCAACACTTCATTAAAAATTCTTTTGAATTAGTTTAAGTATTTTTTTTTTTTTTTGTTATTGACACACATACGATACGCACAAAGTTTTACAAATTACTTGAGCTTAGATCAAACGCGATGCAAGATGGCGCTTTTACTGGGAAAATTGTGAAAGTTCTTGTTATCATTATTTTTTTTGTTTTATTAATGAAAAATTTTGAATGAAATATCTTAGCAGGGAAACGATAACAGCACAAGAAGTACTTAAAAAATAGGTATTGCTTATTGCTTGGTATATGTTAAAGTATGGGAACAATTTGAAAGAAAGCAAGAAGCAAAGAAGTACCAAATCGGTTTGGCGATTCGTAAATGAATAAAAAGTTGAATTTTTTTATTTAGTTTTAAATTGAAATGGCTTACAAGCACTTTTTATTACAAAATATTACACATGTTTGTAGTAATGTGCGGCTTTCAAGTATGCTTGTGCAGCCCTTTAGTTTTTACTAACTTGGGGGTCACACGATCAAGTTTTCATTCAATTTTTAAAATTTCTCTCATTTTTTTTACCAATACACTCACACTTTTAAAATTTGCTGAGAGTTTCCTTTCAATTTTTCGTTCAATTGAGTGTTTCAAATTACAGTCAAGAAAACAGCTGACTGCAGTTTTTTTATTCCAAATTTGAATTCTTATTCTGCCGCCAGTATTGTTTTGTTTTTTTTTTTTTTTTTAATATGTTTGTGAACAAATTAAACAAATATAACGACGTTTTGCAGTTCATAGAGATATACAGAAGGCATGAAGTTCTGTGGAACATGAATATTCCTGCATATAGACGGAATAATTTAAAAATTAAGGCATATAACTCTATTGCCGCCGAAACAAAACTGTCGGTGGAAGAGGTTAAAAAAAACATCTTGTTGAAAAACTTGCTTTGAAATTGCGTGCAGCCTACGTCACAGCTTTCAATTTTTGTGAATTTTGACAAGCAGTATATGTAAATTTCTTGAAAGAGAATTGTAAAAAAACTTGATCGTGTGACTGCAGTGTAAAATAAAAAAAAACTGAATTTTTTGGTGCTTAATTCCAATTATGTATAATATAGGAATTAATTTGTATTGCTGTTTAAGATTTTTATTTATAAAATTTTTTTATTGTATAAGAAAAATTGAAATTATTCCCAGACATTGGTTTGCTGGAGCGACGCTTTCGGGAAAATCCCTTTTTACTCATCGGCAGCAATCAATTTTGGGATACTGTATGTTTGTTAATATCAAATATTGAAACAGAACAACATCTGAAAATTTAATACGATAATTTTTCACAATCCGTTCATACCTAGAACACAACCACACAGTTGCAATAATATAAATTTCTCTATTTCCACGGTGACACTGCCACGTCAGCTGAATCATGCATGACTGAAGATCGGTCTGTCAAAAATTAAGAGTTATTAATGTGTTAAAGAGAGATCAAAAGAGGAAACAAATTTTTGTTTCACTCTAGCACACTTGTTAATATCAACCACCGGAAATACCTTTTTTTCACAGGAGGAGCCTCAAAATCAGTAACAAAATATATGGGATTTTTGTAATGTTGTTATTTTTGTATTTTTGAAGTTACTTGGTTTTCTTATACCATCCCTACAAGAACAGTGACTGTCATTTCACAGATCATTTGATCATCATTGCAGATGGATTCTTTTATCACAGCCTAATAGACAGTTTCTATCAGGTTATTAAGGCCAATATGTGAAAAGTGATGAAAACGTATGATTTTCATGTTCTGTAACTTTTGTGAGAACTTCTCGCATCGAAAAGCTGTGAAACAAAATATTCCATCGTTTCTCGAAAAGTGAGAAAAAACTTTGTCTGTAACTCAAGACAGAAAACACTACACATGACTACGTGGTTACGCTTACAATAAAATAACGAGCAGACGATAACAAAAATAAGTCGGCGAAGCCGCTAACCACAAATGTTTTCGACGGTGCCTTAACGTAAGCTAAAACTGAAAAATGTTCAGCGGCGGCGTCCGAATTACTTTCGTCGGCCAACATTTAGTTATATTAAAAATTGTCATGTATGACGTAGTTTTTTCATGTGTTTTTTGTTTTATTTATGTTAAATTTTTTCTTAAATTTTAAAAGCAAAATATTAATTTAACAATGATAGAACATTTGAGAACAAAATTATTATTATCCATTTTTTTAATTAACACAATTATAAATTTAAGATTTATTATATTTTATATTTTTTAATTTCAATTCACCGACTTTCTATTTATAAGTTTTTATGACAGCTTAAAGTGAGAACTTCTCGAATAAAATTCTTATAGACACACTTTTTCTTTGAATTTGCGAGTAATACGCTTACGTGACAGCTGTATCTCACACAGCATAGTGAGAAAAAGCAGCAATTTGCTTCAATTTCATGTACAGGGTGGGCCAAAAGAAACCAAGGGGTGTAAAAGTTTAATAACTTTTTTGTTTATTAATTTTTTTTTATTTTTTCTTTCAGATTATATAGACAACACTTGGAGAATTTATAATGGAGAGGTTCACAACTGAACAGAGAACCAGAACAATAGAATTTTATTATTTAAACCAGAGATCAATTATTTTAACGCTCATTTTCATTTGAATGTCTTTGTTAACAAGCAGAACTGTAGGTTCTGGGGTTCTCAAAATCCAAGAGCCATTCATCAACGCCAATTGCATCCCATCAGGTGTACAGTATGGTGTGGGATCACATCTGAAAATGTCATTGGGCCCTACTTCTTCGAGAATGAAGATGGAAGTGCTGTAACCGTAAATGGAGAGCGGTATCGTTTAATGATAGAAAATTTTTTACGTCCTGCTCTTGAAAACAGACCTGGTATGTGGTTTCAGCAGGACGAAGCCACTGCCCATACTGCCCGAGACACAATGGCACTTTTAAGTCAAATTTTTGGAGAGCGAATAATTTCTCGAAATTCGGAAATTATTTGGCCAGCGCGATCGCCAGATTTGACAGCACCCGACTATTTTCTTTGGGGTTTTTTGAAGGAGCGAGTGTATGTGAACAAGCCAGAGACAATCCTTGAACTCAAAGCAAACATTGTTGCAGAAATTCGAACGCTACAGCCACAAGTTTTGAAAGATGTTATGGAAAATGCTCTAAAAAGAGCCCATCAGTGCGAAGCTGAAAACGGTGGTCATTTAAGAGACATCATTTTTCATACTTAGTGTAAAAAAATTTCCATTTTGTATATTATATAATCTGAAAGAAAAAATAAAAAAAAGTTAATAAACAAAAAAGTTATTAAACTTTTACACCCCTTGGTTTCTTTTGGCCCACCCTGTATTTTGTTTCATTTTACATGTTTCAAGTGAAAAGTTTCTCGCACTGAGAGTTACAGAAAATGGGCACTGAACTGCTTACTCTAATGCTCTTTCCTAATCAACCTTGATGTATACATGACTCAGGTGCCCCCTCATAAAAAACAATATTTTTCTTATATTTTTTAATATGTTATATATAAACTTTTATTATAAAGTTTTTTTTTTATACATTAATCACTTTTTTATGTTTTTGATGCCCCTTCTTCCCTACAGCTCTCCAAACGCTTCATCAAAACCTAAGCGCTTCTGCTGCAGTCTTTTTAACTAGTAAAATTGTAATTTCAATTAGTATGATATACGTACCTCATATTGTATACGATCACTAAGTAATTTCAGACTATAATTAATTGAACCATATTTTTTATTCTGCACGATTTTTCAATAACTTTTCATAAATTTTACAATTTAACAAAAATTAGTTTTTGACGTCAAAAATGTAACTTCACAAAATATATCAATTGTGTCACTCTTACATATGGATCAAAGGAATGTCATAGTTTTTGTTGGTAATTCAATACAAAAAATGTAATTGGATTAGTGAAAGAAATGAGTATGTATTACGAGTAGTTTCCATCACACAATTCTGGTAGGGATGTCTATTTCAAATTACATTAAGGAGTTACCATACCCATTTATAATCAACAATGTTGAATAGAACAGGGTGTATACGAGTATACTAATTATTTTTTATTGAAAACCCTTTTCTTTCAAATTGAAATTTTTATTAACAAATCAATTTGTTTATTGTATTAATTAATTAATTTCTATATTAATAATTATAAGAGATTCAGCAATACAAAAAACAAATTACGAAAAATTCATTAAAAATGTTTTTATATATTTTTTTTTGTCGAAAAATGCCCAAAATTAAAAATATAAATATTTGTCTACTACAGCGAAGGTACAGGCGAATTTGTTGAAGGGCAGTTATAAGTTACCGATAGTTAAAGATAAGATTTTATAACTCAAATATGAAGCTTTTGGTTGGACATTAAGTTAAAAATCGGATAGTGTCTATCCAGCCAAATTTTTTGCCAAAACCTGGTATTTGCTCAACAAAACCAAAGTTGTAATAACGGGCCTAAAGTCACATGAAATTCAAGCAGAATTTGACTTTTTTTTTGCTCGCAATAATTGTTAACGAAAATTTGTTGGTAATTATTGCGACAAGAAAATAAGTACGGTTTACATTGTCAATAACATAAATTTAACATTTGCTGCCTGCAATATGTAGTACCTGTGTAAGTATACCTATGGCGACAAATTGAAGACAAGCGTTTACTCTTCTTTTTTTAACTGTTGCTTGTGGTTTTTATTACCAATCTAACTGTGTAATGAATATTAGCTATTTAATAATGTTGGCATATCTCCATTACGCTCCTCTGCTCTTGTTTTCGAAGTATACTTTGAATTTTGTTCACTTAAGGCACTCATTCCAGTTGTTATAGCAGTGCTATATTTAACACAACTGGGAGAATAAATACTTCACTATACATACATTCATATATACGAGTATTTGCCTACTATGATAAGATGGCAAAAATGGAAAAGCATAAAATAGAAATAAAAGTGGGTCAAGTTTTGCATTAATGAAAAATGAAACGAACAACTAACTGCACGTACGCAAAATAAGCATTTGACTATGTAAGAAAAATGCTACTTACGAGTACATTTAATTTCTTTTGTTTCATATGTTCCCTGTTTGTTTTGCGGGCTTTTCCCTTGTGAAAAGTGCAAAAAGAAGAAAATAAAAACGATGAGGGATGCCCGTTTATATTCAATCTTTGCGCTTTGTTATACATAATGATGCTTGTGCAGCATATAAAGTATTTATTTTGCTGTTTAACAGTTTATTCATGAGTACATATACACACGCATATATAAATATTTACATATATTTTTATTCGTTTATATCAACGACTTTGTTATATTGCACTTATACGTTATAGATTATTGAAAATGCATACAAATAAAGTTCCCATGTACGAGTATGTTTTTCTATATAGTAAAAGGCGGTTCTAACATGTTTGTCATGTTTTACCAAGGAATCAATCTCAAAATGACTGCACACATAGCATTGGAAATAATACAGATTGTCGTATGTCACACATGTCGGATGTGCGACAATTTTTAATTAATTTTGAAAGTTTCCTCATAAAAGTACGAATATATTGGGAATATGTTGAATTTTAACCCTTACAGAACCGCAAGTCTACTGGATACAAAACACTTATATCATGCTAAAAGCCAAAAAAATATTTTAGTTTTTAAAAGAAATTTTGGAACACATGTCTCCCTATAAACGATATTTTTTAAAAAGGATTTTGAATTCATAAAATTCTTATGAACAAAAGTCAGCTCTCAATAAAAGCCTACTTTTTTGTGACTATGATTATGGCTCAATATGTACAACAATTTCTGATATCGACTAATTCCATTTTGCGATTCGAATCGGAAAATTTACGAATTCGTACAAATGGCATTACATGCTACGATTTTCGAAAATTTATTTTTGAAAGTTCGTAAATATTGGGAATTTTTTTAATTTACGAAAAGCAGAAAAATTCCCTTTCGAAAATTCAATTATGTATAATGGTACGAAAGCAAATGCGAAAAGTGCTGTTAACGTACATATTTCTTTCGAATGGCATTTTGCTATCGGAAATTTGTGTACATATTTTACTTACATTTAAAAATTGATATACTCTTACTTATTTACATTTTATACCTATTAAGGATTAAAAAACTCGATTTAATTGCTTTGTTTTGATTTTGAATTAAAGAAAAATACCTAAAAAGACTTTATACACGAACCCAATATATTATGAAAAATTGTTGATCATGAAATTTCAATAATCAAGAATAATAGAAAACAATAAAATCTATATATGTGTGTATGTAGAAACAGCTCTGAATATTATGTACACATTATGTATAAATTTTTACTATACATTTGTACAGAAATACTTATGCAAAGTGGTGGTAAGTATTTTTCTTTCGAATCGAAAAGAATTTTCGTATAAAATAAAAATGTTAAATGTCTCTTCTCAGTAAGAGCAGGGTATCACTTTTCTTAAGCCTCCTGTGTCCCTCGAACTGTAACAGGTCCCTGGCGAGGGCGCTTGGATGTGTCGCCAGTTTGTGAACGTACTTAGTACAATATTTCCCAATTTCCTCCCGAACCATTGCAATTTCTAAAACTCTGTGGATATTCTCATTTCTTATATACCAGGGGGCGCAGACTATTGGTCGTAATAATATCAGCATACCATGTAATGTGTCTGTTCTTTAAATATTTTTCTAGTCATTTACAGATAAATATTGTCTGCAATTTTGTCTATTTTTTCTCTTAAACCGTGTGCTGACAGGCCATAATTATGTCCAGACAAACTTCAAGCTATATGCTTGGGTTTTTTCAGCTTGGGAATATATAAAGTTGATTTTGAAACACCCTTTGCCATTTGATTTGAGGCTTACTTTTTATTACTCTTTGTAAGTACAGTGGACGCTCGTATATTAGAACTCTTTTAAATTTGAATCCTTCGGAGATTAGAACCGTGAGTTCTAATTTTTCAGCGTTTTTATTTAAAATTGTCTTTACAGCTTTCATCCTATTTTACTTCTCTATTTATAATAATTCTCAGTCATTTATAATAATTTTTGTCAGTGCATTTTTGCTCATTAGTGAGTGATTTTTTTTCAACAACACAAGACTACAAAGCTTCTTGTCTTGTCTTAAGTAAACTCCCAGGGTCGAACGTACGACCCCAATTGGGGTTAGTATACTACCCACTCATCTACGGAGCAATGTTCGAGTGAAGTTTGAAACGTGTGTAATAAAGTCATTAGCAACCAAGATAAAGGTATCGAAAAAGGTTGACAAAGATGCACTTTTATATTGGTGGTTCTAATTTACGAGTTTCCACTGTAAAAATAATTTCCTTTTTTAACCAACTGGTTGTTTTATAAAATACAAATGAGAAGAAATATTTTTAAATACATTTTTGTTTTTCGTGTTATAAATTTGTGCTTGTAGCTCTTAGTACGATAGCGGCGCCAAGATAACACCAAACACGTTTTTCGGAATTGCTTTGAAATGTTTTATATCAGCTTTAATTGCTTAGTCATCATTAAAAAACAGCAACAGCACTAAAAAAATAAATTCAAGCTCATATACGAGTATTAACATTTTCGAAATTTTTTTGTACAAAGAAGAACTACCAATAGGTACTTACCTATAACGAAATATATTTAATGACTGTCGTTTTATAATCGTGTAAAAGGAATGTGAGGTATTTAAGCATTTGGAAAAGCACACATACCTACATAAAATACAAACATATAATATGTAAATGTGTATGTAGATATTAATATTTTTTCTGATTAAAAAAGTTCAAATTGAAATTTTTGCCATGTGCTGGTTTGGTTTTATCAAAAGCTCATGAAATCATTAGAATCGTTTAAACAAAAGAATGATTGCCATTTTATTTACAATACAGCGGTGAGCGGCTTTTTAACTTTATTATAATTTATTAAGCTTCAAAAACAACCGCAACCACAACTACATAGAAAAAAGCAAACTTTGTAGTTAATAATTGCCCAATAACCGTCATAAACTATGAACGGCACTTGCAAGTTAATTTTTTGATTTATTTGCGGTAACTAAGGTACGTACTACGAAGTGTGTATTTACACAGAGAGAATTTTCTTTACAAGTACATGTAGGTATATTCTCTAAATATTGACATCAATCTAATAAAAAATAATTATAATAGTTTTAATAAATAAAAATATTATAGTTTTATTAAATTAATTAAATATGTTGTATTAAATTTATCAATTCATAAAAAATGAATTTATTATTGTCAATTCACATAATTTCCTACAAGCAATACATGACAACAATCGAAAAAAGTGAGTGTAATGAATACTATGCAATGCGTTGTCTGTTTTCTATAAATTGTTCACAACACTCACAAAAGGCAACGAATACAAAACAAATGGTATGAATAGTTATTATGTTGTTTGGATAAAATTCAATTATTTTTCTTAAAACACACATATTATTTATTATTTTTTCTTAAATCTGAAAATGCCTTGTAGAAAATTTTGATTCTAGTGTTTGTATGATGTGCCAATTTAGCATTGTTTTAATTTTGATGCTTCCTACAGAGATATGAGTGTTATTTTGAATTGAAAAAAAAAAAAATTTCAAATTTTAATTCTTTTGTTTTTTTTTTTGCATTGCGTGAAAAATATTGGAATTTATGTTTCCTAAAATTTTTACAGATTTCATTCTTAATAAAATAAAATAAATGACAACGAATACTAACGAATGGTTTGAATGGTTGTGATTTTTTACATGTATATAAAAGGCAATGAATAAAAATTATGAATATAAGTCCCCATTTACATTGTGTACATTTCTGCCCGAACAGACGAAGTTTGTAGGAGAGGGGGCAAATACGCCAGATGTGTAGTACATTTCTGTACTAGATAATTATTTGTCTCTCTTTTCAACTTTTCGTAATAATCGTCTTGTTGCTTCATTTCATTTAGTACACTGTAATAATTTGCTCATATTTTTATAGAAATCAATTTTTAAAATGTATTTATTTATTATTAATTTAATTTGGTTTGCTTTGAATGTTCTTTTAAATAAATTTTCATACAAATCCATTAAGAACGTCACGAACATAAATGGAAAGAAGAATTGAAAAAATATCCAACAAGAAATGTCCATAACATAGTGTAATTATATCAAGTGGAAGCAAGTCTACATGTGTTTTTTGTTTAAATTTGTATTTTGTTAGACTTGAATATCAAAATTTTTTCATTTTGCTTTGTTTGTTTCTCTCTTTCTTCATTTTGACATTCATATCTAATTTTTTACACTAACAAAATATATGGTGCGTATACTTTGTATAATTATACTATGGTCCATAATGTAAATGGGGACTAAGGCAAGCAACAACATTCGTTATTGTTTTTGAATGAAAGCATGACAAAAGCAATGAATATGTGAATGCAGACTAAAATCGAATATATTCATTCCGTTCTCTGATACCTATTGATGAAAGGAGTCAGTCTTATAGAAACGTGTGTATGTATGTGTATCCTTTGCCTTGTTTGTAGTAGAATTATGAATACAGAAATTTTAATGAAAAATAAATTTTTTAATTTTTGCCGTAATTTGAAGGTCTTTATTTGAAATTGAATATTTCTTTAAATAAGTTTGGCTCAGAAAATATTTTTTAAACATTTTATATTAAATTAAATTAAATTTATTTTATTTATTTATTTATTAATTCTCTTAAATTATAATTATATATTATAAGTTAAGAGGAAAAAAAGAGGGAAGGGAGCAAAAATAAATTAAATTTATTTCGCATTCTTATTGAATAACTTTCTTAGTATTTTTTTTTATAAAAATTGATTACCTACAAACTTTTTATTGTTTTAAAAAATAAGTATTCCATCACAGATTTTAACGTAGACTGAAAGCAATTATTTATTTTAAGATTAACAAAAAAAATTGTTATTCAAAGAAAATTATTTGAATCAATATTTGCCACATCATTAATCATTTTTAAATATTTAAGAAATATTTACAAAATTAAAAATATAAATATTTGGCTACCACAGTTAAGAGTATATAAGACTCGGGCCAGTTGAATTTAACTTGTTTATTTGTCATGTAAATACATTGTAGAAGAATTTTGCTTTGAAACTTGACTTTGGCAGTAATACAAGTTTTAATCGGGTTTTTTTTCTTTTACTTTTAAAAAATCTATTTAAAATATTTAAAAATTTTTTATTTAATAATGAAATTTTTTTATTCTTTTAGAATGATACTAGCCAAAGTATACATTTTTGTGTCAATAAATAAACAAGCCAGTTTAATGAAGCTATTTCAATAAAAGTTTTTCATTGTTCTAATGGAATTTAATATTTATTGTGAAGTCTTTAATTAAATTAATTTGCTTTATTGTGAGTGTCGTTCTCAATTTCGAATTTGCGACATGTCATGTGGTTGTTTTTCTCACGACAACGATAACTCACAATCTGGCCTAATGTTTCTGCTATTGAATTCGTTCCATGGGATTTATAAAAATAATTTTTTCAGTGTGCTTTTAATTGTTTCTGATTGAACCAAGTAAAAACCATCAGTTTTAATTCTGTTCCAACCATAAGTAGCAAAAACAACAATAATTATAAATAAATAAAAAAAAAAAAAATGCTTTATAATTAACGTCATCATGTTTTCAAAAGCGTTCAGTACACAAATGTTAATTTTTTATTTCATTTTGCTTTTCAATATTATGAAAAATTTATTGTTAGTTGGTGGATGTTGTAATTCTTTTATTTTTTTAATGTTTGTATGAATTATTATATCGTCGTTAATCGCGCTTTACTCTCTCAATAATCTAATAAAAAAAAGAGCCACTAATCATGTGCTCACCCTTGATTAGAAACAATAAAAATGACTAAAATTATAGCATGTAAATGAGGAATGGAATTTGAACAATTAAAATTTCAGCTTTTGACAATGATATCTATTTAAGTATTGGCCCTTGCTATATGTAATAGTGGTATAAGTTCACTTTAAATAAAAGAAAATTGTGGGTCAGCGATAGTTTTATATAAATGGTGTCTATATCTTACTAAAATTACCGCTAACTAATTAAAAAAAATTTAATTGCCAAGTGCTGCTATAAAAAATTCGTACAATGAAGTCAATTACGACGAAATAGTTGCCAACGTCAATTTACGTAAAAATGACCGTAATTTAATTTCTTTAATTTACATTTACCAAATTTTCTTTTGTAATAATTTCATCCGTTTCTTTCAATTTATAAATAAGGTGACCGTATATTTTGAAAAAATATTTAGTTATACTGGAAAGAGAAAAATATTTACAAAAAAAAAAAAAAAAAAAAAAAAAAATTATTACTTAATTTGATGTACATAAAAATTATTTAATATTTTTTGTTTTAAATTAAAAGACAATGGCCCATAATCATAGTCAAACAATAAAGTCGGTTCTTTTTAAAAACAACCTTAAAATTAAAAGCTGTTATTAAAAATTTTAGTACTATAGACAAAACAAAAGTAGGTTTTAAGTTGAATCAACTTTAACAGGGTATCACCAATAAAAAAGTGACATTAAAAATAAAAATAAAAAAAACTGAAAAGTAATTTATTTTTTTTAAAATCGTTGTTTTTATATTTTAAATTTTTTTTACGATTTAAGTCCTCGAGAATTTCAAAATCTCTGTAGACGTTTTGCAATGCAAACATTTTTTAATTTGCTTAAAAAAATTTTTTTTTATAATTTATTTGGAATTTTTACTAAATTTTATTTTTATTTATGACAGAATATTTTTTTTTTTTGTTTTCTTTGTTTGATTTTCTGTTTCTAAATTATTTAAAAACAACTGCAGTATATTTTAAATTTGAAATCGACTTTTTCGATAAAATTACATTTTAACTTGTCTATAGTAGACCTAAAGTACGTATTAAAGAAAAATATACTTAAGTACTCTTAAAATATACTTTTTTCTGACTATGATTATGGGCCAATATTTGTTAAAATAAAAAGAAATTAATGCTTTTACTAAAATATTTAGAAGACTAAAAAATACGCTCACTGTAAATTCATCGTTCGTCCAGACTGTGTTTATAGCATAATAGTACATTTACATTGAACCTAAATCTATTAGATTTGATATGAAATTTATTTCAAAATCTATACAGTTTACATTAGCTTTTTTTGACATACATAAATCAAGATTTAATTTTCTTAAAAAAACAAAAAAAAACAAAACAAACAAACTGGTCAACGAGTTGCATTAAATTTCATTTAATATAATAATTAACACTTATCCCTTTTTGTGTATGAATTTCCGTAAATTTTAAAATATTTTTCTTTATTTTAATGTGTTTAATTTAATTTTTTTTTTCATCAAAATGTCAAATTTTCTTGTGTTGTGTTGTATTTTTTTGGTGTATTATTAACAAAACCACAGTTGTATGACTAAGTACACCAAGATTTCAACTAGATTTTGGCAAAACCTGGTAACAAGCTAGATTTTGTTTTGTATAAGAAATCTAGTAAAATGAACTAGATTTTGTTCAAAATCTCGTATGAACTATATTTTGCTGCAGTGTAAATTGCCTATAAGGCTTATTATTATTTTATCTGTCTTTCCGCCCTTTCTCGTAATCTCTATAATGAAAATACATAATGGGTTTTATATTAAATTCGCGTGCTCTGTACTAGCATACATACATATTTATTTATTTTTATTTGCAATGTTCAAGCCTGTATCTATTTATATATGTATATGTATGTAACATGGTGCAAGTAAACCAGATGACACTGAGACACCGGTTGAATTTTGCGTTTCGCTCTAGCATACTTCTTGATATCAACTACCGGAAATAACTGTGGACAGGATGGGCCTCAAAAGCAATAATAAAATATGTGAGCTTTTTGTAATGTTGTTATTTTTGTACTTTTGCAGTCACCTGGTTTACTTACACCATGGTATGTAGCGAGCCATATTCATTTACAAGGTAACTGCCATAGAGTACAAAAACAAATTATTTTACCTTTGAGATGTCCGAATTATTATAAATTTTATTTATTACAGACATACATGTATATTTCATAAATAAATAATAATAATTACCTTCAAAGTTTTTTAGTATTGTAGTTTGAATGCTACATGGTTTATTGGGTAAAAACAAAAACAAAAAGAAATAAACTTTGACAGCTACCAGTTCAACAAACGATAAAAATCTAGAGGGGGAATTGTTTTTACCTTGCCCTGGCAGGTAGTATGGCTAATCGAATGGTCCCCAAGTCCTGTTAAATTCCTGCCTAAACATTTCAATACTTATTTCGTTCTACCAATCGACCCATGAATAAGAAAACAAAAAATTTAAGCAAGTAGGCATTGAACTAATAGTGTTTTTACACTAGAGCACATTTAACATCTACCATCTATTCGGCGAGATGACAACATCTTCCCATATAAAATGCATGTAGAAAAAATCAACATCTTCCAACATCTTTACAAGATGTTCCTATCTCATTTTGTTTCACTCAACATCTTTCGATAATTTTCGTGCCATCACTAGAAAAATGGCAATATTTTCGATTTTAGTGGCATCACTTATAAAGTAACATTTATTTATACATACATAACATAAGTATGTACACATATTAAACAAAATAAAAATTCAAATTTTGAAGCCTAATGGATTTGATCTTGCAAAGCAACAATAATGAATGATTTTTCTAAATTTATTTTGAGATATTTTTTGTTTTCGAAAATTATGCGTCTTCTTTTCTTTTATTTTTCGACAGTTTAGTTGATGGTAGATGTTAGATGTTGGTAATGTAAAAAGCATTTCATCATTTTCAACATCTTTCACGCGTTCCTCTGAGATGTGGTGTAGTGTAAAAACCCTATAAATAAACAAAATGTTCCAACCAACATATTACAAAAGAATAGAAATATTCTATTTTTATTCTTCTCTTCTTTTTTACATATGAATGCCCTTTGGGTATTACAAGACTTGTAAGTATTGCACTGAAGATTCAGAGTAGCGTCCGATGAAACAGCTGTATGAATATGCTTAGTATTTAGTAAACAATTTTTCTAAAATAATGCATTTTGCACACCGACGTAAATTGGAATTAATCACGAATAAAGATTAAATTTTGTTAAACTTTATAATTCCAAATATTTTAATACCCATGTTGTATAAAAATAATTAAAAAAATTTTGATTTGCAAACATTGATATGTAAGTTTCATTAAAACATTTAAAATGTCACCATGGAAAGCTCCATGCATATGCACTTACATATATGTATGTATGTATGTATGTATCTATATTCGTAATACATATAAAAAAGTAGTATGTAGGGTCATATGTGTGTATACATATATAAAAAAGGATGCTGTACACAGCCACTTGTTTCCAAATAACCAAAAATTGCCTCCCTGTTTAAGAGGTACTTGTTCTACAATCAAATAAGAAAGCAAAAGAAAAAGCCAAGACGAATAGAACTGAAACGCAACAAATACTCGTAAGAGTATTATTTACCTTTGTTGTTTGTAAACATTGATAATAATGAAAACAAAAACCAGTTCCAACACACGGTTTTAGTAGGTACACATTCGTAAGTATTGAACCTCTTTTTGATGCCTCGTACAAACAACAAACAAGCAAGCATCCACACGAACACACTGACGCACATACACGCACACTAGTGTATTAAAAAAGAGCACACAATAGGCACTTAACAACACTGACAAAAACAAAATAAAATGAAAAGATAAACACAACACTTTTGTAAATGTATAAAAACAAAATAAATGCACTGGCGTGTGTGTGTGTGTGTATAAGAACTTGCACTCACAAAAGGCACGCTTTTACGGCATTTTGTATTAAAAGAAAAACAGCGGCTTGATTGTAAGCCAAAAAAACGGAAAAAAATAAGAAATATTAAGTTACTCAAAGAGTCACTGTCAGCCTGTTGTTCGCTTAGTCACTGCGTTCGTCTGTCCGCCGTTTAGTAATTTAATTTTTTTCTGGTTTCGCCTTGTAGCAGTGAGTATACATACTTACATTCATGTTAATGCATCTGTGCATGCGTACTTACAAACATACTTGCATGCATGCATGCATGCATGTAAACGTAAATGTACGAACCCTGCAAGCAACTTGTATGTCCTCAAGTAAGTAAAAATGCAGAATTTCTCCTACTCAACCAGTCCACAGACAGATAACAGAGTGTTACAAAGAAGAATAAAGTGCAAATACCTAGGAAGTGATATTACCAGAGAAACCACAAATTGCAATTACATGTTTTTTCTAGTACTACATAGAGAATTGCGGATGATTTATTTTGGCAAAGATTTGTTAGTGCATATTTTGTTCATAACAGCATTTTACTGCATAATTTCCCTTTAATTTGCATTTTTTGGTATTCCATTACCAACTGAACCAATTCACCCCTATCGTGAATATTTTTTCCCTCGAGATATTTCGCTTTTCCCTAAATCTGATATCGTGAATTATTTGTAAGTGAAAAAACTCGCATGTTCGCAAAAATTATGGCATCGCCGATTTTTATTCCCAAAAGTATTGTGACATTTTTCACAAACATTTTGATTGGGAATAAAATTTAGAATTGTTGCAGCGGCAAATAAAATTAGAGGAACTGAAAATCAAGCAATCTAATAGCAATGATGGACTGTAAACACATCACATTCTTAGATAATTTTTCAGTTTTAAAAACGTATACGAGTATTAATTATGAATTAGAATTTGTGTTGCCTCTTTTATGTGCCTGTTTATTAAAATTTTTTGTGATACATGAAGTACAACCAAAAATAACGCAAATGTGATTTATTGTTTTTTAGATTTAAGATTTCGTATCTTTCCAAAGAATATTTCTTTTTTAATTTTTTGTATCCTATAAAAACCGTAGACATGTTGTAAGCTACACAACACGACGACTTTCTGGTAGGCAGTTCTGGTTCAATATATCTAAAAGGTATTTAAAAGCTGCTTTGTTAGCTAGAAAATGTTGTTAGAACCCGAAAAGAATTTATTTATATGTACATAATGCTAACAATTCTTCATGTTTTCACTTACATTGTGTCTGGTAAACACAATGGATTTGATGTATCTCTTAAATTCCGTCTTTTTATTTTCTCCAATAATTTCTTCTCTTTTAATAACATAAATCGGAGCGAAATACTATGCATTTTATTGAATAATATCAATTAATTAAGAAAATTACAAAAAAACACGTAAACAATTAAATTATATCAATTCACAATAGATAGTATGTTCGACTTGCCACATATGTTTCGAAAATATATTATATTCCCTAACAATTGACGATACCAAATGTTTGTTCACGGGAATAAACAAATTATTCCCTTGAGATTCGCGATAAGGGTGATTATTACTCGTTGGGGAACATGGATTGCTGCAGTTAATTTTTTTTTCTTTAAATTATTATTGCAATTATAAACAAATATTGGAAGTTCTAAGCGCTACAAATAGCGAATAGTCTCAATATATAAAATCAGCAATAGATTATTAAAGGTGTAAGTGCTAAAAATTAAGTAATATTTATTGCTGCTAATTTTGGCTTCATCGCAAACTTTATAAAAAAAAGTTACAAACATGTATATTAGCTGATACAGCTAAGAAAATTGAAAAAAATGAGAGATTGTAGCACGTTGAAAGGTCATTTTCGATGCCCAAAAATTTATTTCGATACAAATTTATTTGAAAACTTGAGTCAATATTTCGTTGTTTATTGCAATAGCGGTTATCAATGATAAACTGTCTTATTTACTAAGGATTAAAATATGTATTTAAATATTCAGATCAAAGTTAAAATTGAATTTTTGTTATTTTCTGTTATGTTTCTTGTTATGTTTATGTTTTATAAATGAAATATTGATTTTTATTATCAAACAAGCTGTATTTTTCTTTTTTTCATTTAAAGCATATTTCTTTGGATTTTCAAAGCATATTTTCAGGTTTTTACAGCATTTTTAATGCGCATAAAAAACATTTTTAGAGCATATGTTTGGTTTCCCAGGATATTACATATATTTCTGGTAGTTGCTTTCGAGTACAACAAGAATCTGTTTTTGAAATTTGCCAAACCCTTCCAAAATCTTGAGTTGTGGGTAAAAAACCGGTTTTTCTTACCTTTATGAACTTAGTTGAATATCAACTGATTTTAAGTTGATTTAAAAAGAACGCATTAAGGCAGTTTGAATGGCATATATATTATTTAGGTAAACTTGAGAAATCTGTGCGTATTTCTTCACCAAATAAATTTTTTTTCGCCATTTTTGTACTTGGGTGTAATCCACTGAAGATTAAGAGTAGCATCTGATGAAACAGCTGTATGGATATGCTTTCCCTCTTAGTACTTATTGTGCTAAGTAAACAATTTTTCTAAAATTCTCCCTGAAAATATCATGGAAAATAATGCATTTTGCATTTGGAATTAAGCACGAATACAGATTGAATTTTGATCCAACAAATATTTTTAAAATTACTAAAAAAATTCGGCACTTTAAAAAAAATTTTGTTTTTAATATTTGTTATGTTATTGTGTAATATTATTGTTGTATTTTTGTGTAATTATAATAAAAAAAACCGTCATATCTATGGTTGTTGAATTCGCATTGTCACGGGATTCCTGATTGGACATTGCAGAGAATTGAAACACTTGGCGAATATGAGGGTCAGTCAAAATGACCTCTGCAGGTTATGTAACGAAGATGAAGAGACATTAGACCACATATTGTGTATTTCGCTATTAGGACAACATTGCCTACAACGGACATGGCGGACAAATTACCAAAATAAGTTTCTGAATTCTTAATGAATACTAGACTTTGGGTCTATTTTGGCCGCAGTGACCAGGTGACTTGTTCCTGTTCCTCATTCTAATGGCTGTTGAACTTGCGATATCTGTAATTAAAAATATGGCAACTTTAAATGCTTAAATTTCTAGTCAAAAGTTAAAGGCAACACAATCCTGCTATTACCTTATACATTTTTCGTTAAAGGCTACTTGTAATATCGAAAAAGCATTTATCTGTTCGATAAGATCCCGCCGTTAGTTCTTACTTAGTTGTAATAGTATCCCTTGGTGTACTTAAAATTAACTGAGTTGCCTGCTGGGTACTTATATGGACACAAGTATGTGTGCGCTTTTTTAATGCTTTTGGCGGCTTTGACTTACAAACGTACATATGTATGTATGTATATGTATATATATTTTGTTCAAAACAATTTTGTATCTTTTTCTGTTGAGTAGAGAATCAGCAGAAATAAAAAAAAACATGAAAGTATTTATTATTATATTTTTTTTTTTTTTTTTGCTTTTTTCTGTTCAAAAGACACCGCGCTTTAGGCAAAATTTTTCATGTACCTATGTGTAGGTATAAGAAGAAATAGAAATTTGGTCTGAAATAATGAACCGAAGCGCAACAAATGAGAGTTTAAACAATAATATAACATTAAGTAAAGGAAATTTTTTGTCATTAGTAACAGAAATACAAAGCGAAAATTTTTAAATTTTTTCTAGGCACAATTTAAATCAGTAAATGTAAAAAAATAATAATAATGACATGCATACTCGTACTTGAATATGATTTTATCCTATGCACACTCCTATACATACATATAAATACATATATCCATAAATATGTATGTATGTATCAACATGGGTGTATGTGCTCGTGGGCTTGTTCTCATTATTATAGCACCATAATTGAAATTGAGCAACCTTTATTATTTAAGTAGGAACAATAATTAATTTTAATTTAAGAATATCGAAGTACTTTAATCTGAATTCACATGCTTGTTCAAAAAAAAAAAAAGAGTTTTCTGCAGCACTATCTACTGACCCATTTAAAAAAATCGTCTTGAAGAATAAAGTTAAAATAAGTAGGTAAGTAAAATTAGCTTTTGTGCAACCAATTCAATATTAGGGGATACTCGACGGTGCTTTCAAATAGTGCAATATTATTGCTCAAATGCAAATAAAGCTGCTAGATTTTTTTTTTTTTGAGAGTTTTGGTTTTGTCATCTTGTAGCTTTGATTATGGTGTTAAGCAAAAGTTATGGAAATGAAAAAAGGACACTACCTACCTTCATATTTAAATATGCTCCGCATATTTTCAAAATACAAATTTGCTCTAATAAATAGCGTCGTAAAAACGGTCTAATTATGAATGTTGTTGTCATGATAAAACAGTAAATGCGGCAACGCCAGCCATATGTATTATGTTAGTTTGTAGAAAAACCAAAGAGTTTGGGTCTGTCTAGCACTTGCTTTTTAACTGCAAAATTTTTCTTAATACAAAATTGAATCATAAAAATTATAAAAAATTTTTAGAAAATAGGGGATGTTACTTAATTATCTGTTTTCTTTTCATTTCGTCTTGCATTTTAATAATTCAACACATTAAGTATTAAGTGAATAAAAAAGCAAACGAATTGAAAAAGACTACAATGAGCTGTAAGTTGAATGGACACAGAATAAACAATCAGGCAGTCATACTCCTTATTTTATTCATATACAGTGCTGGTAAACATAATAGCACTGATTGCAGTTATTTTATTTACTACCGCACTAAATTCCTATTCTGATGTTTCTGGATAGCACTGTGATATAAGGCCTCTCTATAGGAGTTAATTTTGTTTTCCTAAAACAAATTTCTTTACGACATGTAAAATCTATCGAAAAAAAAAAAACAAAATACAACCGGACAATGCCTGGCTATTTTCAGCATAAATTATTTAGTTTATTGCGATACCTATTGAAGAAATTTATAAAACAATTTTATAAATTTATTAAAAAATAAAATATTATGTTGAAAGTCTACAAAGAGGAAAAAAGAATTGTTATTCTAAGAATAATTTTAGAAGAAAATTCTTAGAACGGCGGCAATGTCCCATTTATTGGTAAGCCTAGGAAAAAAAACCAACAAAAAATGAACAAGTTTGGGCTGTAGTTAAGAAGGGGTGTGAAAACACTCCCAAAACAGCATATAAAGTCCTGAATAAATGAATCGAAGCTACTGCCATTGTAGCCACCAAAGACTATATGACAATATGTATATATGGAATTTTGTTTCGCTTAAAATACTTTATCAAAAATAGTTATAGTTTTCTTACCGTTCAAATTTCGACCGTATTTAGTAAACTATTTCCAATTTTGTTTTTCTTTTTTTTGCAAAGCATATCCACTCCTTATATCTATAATAGCGGAGTTCACTCTTATTGTCATATGTGCAACTAAATCAAATTTGCACCTATTTCTTGCTACAATGCGTGAGCGACATTTTCTACGACTGTAGCAAAAAAAAAAAAAATCCATAGAGAACACTCATGTATACTTTTTTCCATTAAAGTAAATTTGCGAATTAATTAAATCCTTGAAGCAACGGTAATGCCAAAGTTATCAGAAACAACCAAAATCAAAAAATTTTCTAGTTTAAAATGCTCTCAATGAAATTTCATTTCATCATTTTGTCTGTTTATTTTTTTTTTTATAAAGGGTGGTTAAATTTTAAGGGCCGATGTTGATTTTGAATAACACAAATTATTTAGGAAATTATTGTCATATCTTTTTATTATGATAATATGGTGTGGTTCAATTATGTATGGAAGAAAATATCGGCCAAATGGCCGCCGCGAGTTCGGCGGCACATCTCCATCCGATGGTCCAAATTTTCGATGACTCTGAGGCATAATTAAAGTTCTATACCGTTAATGTGCCGAATTATCTCATCCTTTAGCTCTTGAATTGTTGCTGGCTTATCGACGTACACCTTTTCTTTGAAATAACCCCAAAGAAAGAAGTCCAACGGTGTCAAATCACATGATCTTGGCGGCCAATTGACATCGCCACCACGTGAGATAACACGGCCATTGAATTTGTAATGCAAAAGAGCTATTGTTGCGTTATCTGTGTGTCCACATCCATATTTTCCAATTCGGGCCATAAAGAGTTCGTTATCATCTCACGATAGCGAACACCATTCGCAGTAACTGCCTGACCGGTCTCATTTTGGAAAATATACGGCTCGCTGATGCCGCCAGCCCATAAACCGCACCAAACAGTCACTCTTTGTGGGTGCATTGGTTTTTCGACAATCACTCTTGGGTTATCATTCGCCCAAGTGCGGCAATTCTGCTTATTGACGAATCTACTGAGGTGAAAATGTGCCTCACACTGAAGATGATTTTCTTCGAAAATTTATTTTCATTTTCATAATAAGCCTGAATAACTTTAACGAGTTGCTCGATTGTGTACCTTTCCATGGTTCAAATTGAGTTAGTCTGAAATTGAGAAATGTACATTTTTGAAACTTAAGGCCGCGGCGCACGCTCGTTAAAATTTACAATGCAAAATAAGCTTCAGTTGTTGTATGAACTTTCTTGAAATTTGGTTGCAACTCATTGTGTTTTATATAAAACTATAATTTTCTTTTATTCTGTGTTTTTTAACCAAACCACACTTGCAATATCTGCAAGACTTGCAAGGGTAGTTTACATTAAAGAGTGAAAACCGCTATTAATTAATGTCGGAAGATTGTATCGACAAGCGGACAAAGGTAATATAAAAAGGGAATCTTGCCTTCAGTGCTATTTTTTTACGACAGCTTTAGTGTGGAGTTGTTTTTCAGTGTATTTTTTTATATTTAACTTTTACTTTTTGTGCGGCGCCATAAAGACTCGGTATTTTGTTTTACTTAAATTGTGTGAGTGTATAAAATACATACGCTCGCATTCATACATGCATGCAACGGAAAGGTGGTTTGAGAAGTTTAAAGCATATATATAGACAAGTCTTTAATATAGAATGTGAATTACGTATAATAAAATTTGAACAGAATTTTTTAGGGGTTAACTTCTCTTTTTTTCGTCACATTAAATTTTGGCTTTGGAAACGAACTTTTCGCGGATAATTTTTTAATTGGTTTGAATCTTTAGTGAACACCGTAATCATTACTAAAAACTGAAATACATTGTTGTTAATTTCTGTTTTGTTTCTAAATTATTTTCGTTTCAATGACAATTTTTTTAAGTTAAATTAAAAAAAAATATTTGGCTGGGCCCATAGTGTCATTATATCAAATGGACGCAAGTCTCCTTTTTTTTTTTTTTTGTTTAAATTTGTATTTTATTAGATTTTCATTTTGCTTTGTTTGTTTACGAAATAATATTATTATGCTATGCTCTCTTTCTTCATTTTGACATTCATATCTAATTTTTTACACTAACAAAATATATGGTGCGTATACTTTGTATAATTATACTATGGCTGGGCCTAGTCTTTTGTACCAGACGTGGCCAATCTGCGGCCAGTTCCCTTTAAATAATTTTGTTTTTATCAGAGCGCTACAACCGCTGATTTGTTTCAATATTAAACAAGTAAAACTCAACGAGTCTATAAAAAAGCTAGACGGAATTTAAAAATAAATGTCAAAACTTGAAATGTGTTAAATCGTCGTGTCGTCTCTTGATTTTTTTTTTTTCTGAATCTATTTCAGATTAATATAATTCAATATAATTATGAGCTAAAAAGCATATGGCGAATTAGAATTAATAGCGATGCAAGAAGGTCAGGCTTTACAATTAAAAAGTAAGTCGGTGCCGATTAGTAAATTTTGGAACTAATACGAAAATTTAAGTGTCTCGAATTAAAAAAGGTTTCTTGTTGAATTAATTCAATATTCGGAACAACGTAAATTTAATTTACTTAGCGGTGTAGTCGAAAACGGTACACTATAAAACATTAAAATACACTCTAAGCTTTCAAGTACTACTCCTTCCATCAATATGGACAGGTGACAGCACTGAACGGTAATGGTGTTATAAAAAAACTTCCGTTATGCAATCACATTAATCAAGCCAACCACAAACCGGGCAAGCGAGCAGTCAAACAGCTTTTAAAATACATTCAAGATACCAACTTAAAACCGTAAACCATTTGCCCTACTTCCGCCAAGAAGACTAAACAAAAATAACCAATAACAAAAAAAGATGGCGTCTTCAAGATTAGATACAATATGGAAAACTATATATGTATGAGTAAATTATTCTACATTTTATATAGATTCGTCGTTTCAAGAAACTAAAACTGGACTAATAACTGATTTTTATATTTTGGTTCTTTTTGTTTTACCACTACTAATTCATAAAAGCTTGTAAAGTGCTCTTCATGATCGATTAGAACTGGGCCAAAAGCAATCCAAATATGTGAGGAAAATAGGGGTGATATAAATCAATAAACTACTCCGCGGTATTACTCATTGAAGCATTTAAATTTTACGTTTGTTTGTGTTTGCTTTTGCACTAACATTATTTGTACGTGTGTATTAATGAAATGGACCTGATTTTATTTCCCGAATTGAGGTTTTTTATTAGAAAAAAAATGTTTGTTTCATTTAAATTAACTGAATTCTTTTTTAAATTTGTCTATTGTAGTCCAAGAATGCACCACCGATTCTGAGGAATTAATGTACCATCAGGTGCGTGCTTCATCATCATGCAGTGCCCCACCCGATCTGCTGATGGTGAGTGATCGTGAAAATAATATTCCGTTACGATCACCAGCTGTTAACATAATTGGCACAACAACCGCTCCAGCTACCACAACAACATCACCATCATCAGGTATAAATACGTCTCATATAACATCTGCCACTAATAACAATCAGAGACATAATCAAAAATTACTACACCATCATCATCATCAACAACAACAACAACAACAACAGCAACAGCCGCTGCATCAACAACATCAAATTACAGCGCAACAGCTGTTATTGGCGTATAACGGTACAAAGGATATTGGGGGAAATGGTAAACATCAAAAGCAGTCATCTAGTGGCACCGGCATTGGTAATGTTTATAACAAACAGGGCCAGCAGCAACAAGATAGCCAGCCACAACACCAGCAACAACATCAACAGGCAACAGCACATGATATTGAAGGACAGATGGAAACACAACCCAATAACCACTCCTCAACACGACACGCACATTATGCGCAATATCAACAACAGCATCAGCAGCAGCATCAACAGCAACAACAACCACAACGTGTTGAAGATCATATACGTTTAGAGGTAAATTTATTTTATATTTTAATTTTATTTTTATCTTTTTCTTACATAATCAGCATCTACGACTAAGTACGTAAGAAAAAATTAATTGTCACATATTTATCTACTACATTACGTGGAAGCAACACGCATTCATGAGTGAAAAAGCTCTTTCATTTAGCTGCCGCTTTGTGTAATCTCTTAACTAACATGCATACGTCTGTTATGTTAATGTAGCTTAAGGGTGGAACACGGAATCAATAACAAAAGAAAATTAAATTTCATTATGTTGACGTTAGGGCTGCAGAAAATGAAGAGAATAGTGCGATCCCTTTACCTTTTAAAATAATAGCAAACTAGTACGTGTATCTTAAAATTATATGCCCCTAAACACAAACCCTTTAGTTTAACAGGCCACTGTTAGAGGGCTGACAGTTCTCACACGCTGTACATAAACATTTTTCTATTTTTTTTTAACACAATTCATTCTTTGTTTGAAAAAGTTGTGTACAGTTGAAGACGTGGCGTGGCCTATTGGGTGAGGCATATGTATGTTCGTATGTACATTGTACTCTACAAATGTGTTTGATATTTTAGTGTTAAAAATAAATTCCTGGAAAAAGTTATAAAATTCATAATAAATGTTCATTTCACACTTTTATGTTGATGATGGGGTTGCTGGTTTTTTTTTTTTTAATTTCGTGCGGTAGACGACTTTCTATTTAATTTCATAAACAGTCGTGTTATTTTTGTTTTTGTTGTTCCTCTAGTTTTTCTCCCAATGAAAACATTTATTTTATATTTCGCCTTTCATGTTTTGAAAGATTTTAATTGCTTCTCATAAACAATCTTAACTGGAATTGTTTGTTCTGTTATTGTTGCTTGTTGCTATTAGTATTAAGTTGTTGTTGGATGTTAGTGTTCATCTTAGTTTTTTATTTTGTGTATTTCCATACAAGCGCCACCAGCAGCTAAAGTTTTCTTCAGCATCTTCAGGCCATAAAAATTGATTTTATTAATTTTTTTAATGCTTGGAAATGAAATAATGCTATTTGTGGTTCCATGCGTCTTGGAGTGTGAATTTGTAAATTGATTTAGAATTTCTAAATTATTAATCTTACGAGAATGCACCCCTGGCAGGAAAATGTTAAATGACGCTGATTTCTTTTTGTTTCTATTTTCCAATTTTAATTTTCCCATTCATGTATTTCAAAGAGTTTTAGTTACAAGTTCCCTAAATGAAGTTCAAGTGGTTTTAACAAAACACAGGCAAACTATAGGGGTGCTTATAAATTAAGCAGAACTCTTAATAAACATTTTTTACTTTTGCTTCTTTTTTAAGGAATTTACTTGCGATGTTTCAGTAGAGGGCGGCAAGTCATCACAGCCTCTGCAGTTTTCATTTACATTTTATGATTTGGATGGTCATCATGGTAAAATTACTAAAGATGATATTGTAGGTATTGTTTATACCATCTATGAATCAATTGGAAAATCTGTGGTGGTGCCGCATAGTGGCAGTAAAACAATTAATGTGCGACTCACTGTTTCTCCCGAAGGCAAATCAAAATCAGCAGCTAAAAATAAGAAAATGTCCTCAAATTCAATGGTCATAAACTCAACACAGCAAAAATCTGCCTCTATATCACAGGCGGCGCGTAGACAACATCGCTATAGGCCACGTAAACTTATTAAATCGGATGAGGAAGACGATGATAGTAATAGTGAGAAAGAGCGTGAAAATACTCAACTAACCAGTTCCAATCTAGCACAAGTTTTGGCAAATAAATCGGCTACCAAGAGCCATAAATTAAATAAGTTAAAAAGTGAGCAGCAACAGTGCTGTACACCACAATCTCTACCATCAAATGCCACAGAAATACCAAATTCACCACTCGAAACTATTTATGACAATCTTAAGGCTCCCTCGGCAACTACCCATGAGGCTTGTAGAGAATGTCTAGCTGCGGTTGATGAAAGTCCTAATACAGCCATTTCACCCACTACTCAATATCCCGCAAACAAATCGTCAACCCCAAACGAAGTTTATATGAAACATGTGGCTTCGACGCGCATAAAAATGCTAAGAAAATCTCGAAAACAAAAGGTAATTCCATAAAAAAAATAATAATAATATTAAAGCACTTGTAATGTGAGCAACAGTTACGCAATTTCTGAGTAGTTTTCTATAAAACAAGAGATAAATATTCTTTTTGTGTAGTGCCCTTATTACGGTTCACAACTCATCTCAGTTGAGTTAAAACTGAAACAATTGCTATTGATGAGTTGTCACCACACAACACAACACAAAAAGGTTATAAATTAAAAATTTCAACAAAAGTTGAGTTGAGTTGTAAACCGTAATAGGGGCATAATAGTTATTGAAACTATATGTGCCCAAATATTCAACGCTTTTCTAAGAGTTGCTTGGTGAAATTTGCGTCTCTGCATTTTTAAATTTTCAAAAAAACATGTCGTATATTAGTTCCAAGGCATATTTACTTACAAGGTAAAAGCAATTCTACAGCTGGATATTTTGTTTTTTTTGTTTGTTGTACTGGGAACTGTCAACTTTTTTTCTTTTTGTATTTTTTTTTCTTTACCCAACAAACCGTATAACAATCGAACTACAATTCAACATGAGAATATTACAAATTCTTCGGGTAATTGTTATTATTTATTTATGAAATATACTCGTAAATATATACCTGTGATAAATAAAATGTATATAAAATTTTGAAAATATTTTTCTAAAATTATTATTTTAATATTTTTCTCAAGTGATTTAGTTTGTTGGGTATGTTAATTTTTCTTTTCACTACTACAGACACATAATTCTACAACTACATGCATATGAATTCTGACATTTCAGAGGTAAATGATTTGTTTTTTTTTGTATTCTCGCAGCTACCTTGTAAATGAATATGCCTTGATTAGTACCTTAAGGCATTTAGTATAACAAAAACTGAATTACCAAAACAAACTAATCGTATGTGTCACACTCTACCAGCCTGATCTATACATATAAAAGAGTACCTTTACTGACTGACTGACTGACTTATCATCATCGCCCACCCCAAACGGCTAAAGCTACGGACTCGAAATTCGGTAAGCAGGTACATGTCCCAATTTATAGGACGAAGGTAAAATAGAACTTCTTATATCTCCGCAATACAGATAGAGCCAAAGTTCAAACTACAAAATATTCTACTAAAAAAATAAGCGGATGAGTATTTGGTACTTTTTCTATATTTGTACATTTGCGAAATAAAAAGGGTAAAAACTAATGTTGGTACGTTTTTTTAACCCCATTTATCTTTCAAAGTAGCAATCACAGCAACAAAAGCTAAAATGTATTCTTCTGTTCTTAAAAAGGTCTAAACTGTATATTGGCACTTTTTAAAATTCGAGCAAATAAGGGGTAAAATATGTACCCCTTTTTCTTACTATTTCTAAATATGTACTTTTATGTAAATTGAAGTACCAAAAGGGAGAAATATGGTTGGTACTTTATATTTAAACAAGTTTAGTGTCATTTTTATGTTATGTGGAACACCTAAAATTACGACAGTAAAATTTAACGGTATTGAATGAATAGTAAGGAATAGAAATTTAGTATTAACAACCCTAGAACTACAAGACTGTACTCAAACGATTCAGATCAAAGTGAAAAATAATTAAGGAGACAAACTGGTACTTTTTAAACATTTTAATGGTACTTTTAGACTTTTTAATGAAAACGAACCTAGAAATATAAGGTTATGCTCAAACTGTCCTGAACAAAGCGAAAAAATCTTTGTAGGGACAAATGGTCCTTTTTAAACATTTCAATGGCACTTTTTGACTTTTTAATGAAAACGAACTTAGAAGTATAAGGTTAGGCTTAAACGGTCCAGAGCATAGTAAAAAAAAAATTTATAGGAGCAAATGGTATTTTTAAAGTATTTTTTGGTACTTTTTGAGTTTTTAATGAAAACGAATCTAAAAGTACAAGGTTAGGCTAAAACGGCCCAGAGCAAAGAAAAAATCATTAAAGGGACAAATAGTACTTTTTATTCATTTTTATGATATTTTTTGACTTTTTAATGAAAACGAACCTAGAAGTACAAGGTTAAGATCAAACGGTACTGAGGAAAGTAAAAATCGTTAACAGGCAAAATAATAAGTACATGAATACGAAATTAAATAAAAAACTTTGTTATTTTTTATTAATAACATTTTATAAGTGTATTTAAGGAATTTTCTCCCAAAAACTAAAATTTTTCCCAGTGAAAAATCTTTGGTAATATTCATAATTGGCATGTTCAATGTGTTTTATCACAAAAACAAGAATTTAAACGAATTTTGTAAATACCCTTGTTTTCAGTGCATACTTAAACCGTAAACAACACCTTTTATCTCAAACTAAAAGTTGGCACCATTTAGCAACATCTGTTCTACACAATTGTAGAACATATTTACATTGGGTTTTCATATTGTACTTCTAAAGTGTATAAAATAGTAGGTTAGTGTATTTTGTTGTTGTGTGTATAAAAAAAATTTCTACATTTATTTTATTTTTACAATTGTACACTCGATATTAGGAACTTTAGCCAGAAGCTTGAACTTAGCTACTACAATTCTTTAGATATATACACAAAACAAGTTAAATTTACAATTGTAATTTTAGCACAATCCTGTATATTTGTATTAAACTTTCTAAAGGGTAACAGTGTTATCTATTGTCATTTTAATTTTAGAAAGTGTCAAAAAATATCGTTGAAAGCTAGGTGGAAAGTAACAAAATTGTTAGTAAGTTAGTGAAAAGTGTAAGTGCATTGCAACTATCAGGCACTTACTTTCATGTGTAAACGCTAGGTTGATTCATCATGTAATTTATTAAAAACAAGTTTCATTTGGCAGTACAGAGTCTTGTATACCCTTAGTGTAGTAGCCAAATATTGAAATTTTAAGATTCTCAATGAAATCGCAAATATAAATTCAAATAATTTTTTTTTTCAAACAAGAAAATATGTGTACTTAGTACATTCTATTTACTCATGGATCGAGCACATAAAAAGCAATTCTTAAATATTGAAAAAAAAAATTCTAAGAAATAATATGAGCTGTTATATTTTAAAGTGGTATGAGTCCACTTTTTTTAAAAAGTGAGTCAGCATTAACTTTAGTTTGATACTGTCCTTATCTTACTAAAATTGTCACTAACTCATACTTTTTTATATCACTTTCAAATACCATAGTTCATATCAGAGATGTACATGAATCCGATTCAAATGTCTATTTTTATTTTCTTTAAATGTGTATTGAATCGTCACTAAACATTAACTAAATGAATGGTGTCATAGCAAGATTTACCATATCAAGTAATTTGTTACAAAATGTATGTCATGCTTGCATTTTCTATAAGCAGTTCTATTAACAAAAGCAGCGAATCAATTAATAATATTAAATCTTTTTAAGTAAAGCTTATCAAAGCTATTTAAGTACAGGCTTTTAAGTAAATATATTTAGGACTGTATTTAGTTTTATTTATGTGCTATAAATAATAATAGTGTTGTCTTGCAGAAAAAATATTTTAAGCAAATTTCGGACATTTTTCAGATGTTAAGAGAAGATATAAGGCAATATTTCAAATAACTATTTAATATAACTATTTTATTTAAATTTTAATCCCAGTCTTTTATATAAAAAGGTTAAACATTTATTTATTTTTTTCGCTATATTTCGCTATTTTAATAGCATCTTTAAATTTTTTTTTATATTTATCACAACAAAATTTTTATAAATTGAAAAACACCATTTTCAATATTTTTATTATTTTGGAGTTCATTTTATCACGATAAAACAAATTTTGTTTCTTAAATAACATGCGAAATCTTATTTAAAACAAATTAATGCGCTGATATTTTACTGTGTTCAACTTTTGCATAAAAATAAAAAGTAGTAATAATTTTTGATGTGTTACTGCTAACGGCATATGTATTTAAAAGAGAGTGAACAAAAGGCAAGCAGTTGTGAGAAAGCAAACACTGCAAGCAATATTATTAGCACATGTTGATGATTGAAAACACAACAAAAGCAGTGAGCAGATTCATATAAGAAAAAAGGGAATCAACTCCTGTACATCTCTGGTTCATATCTAACAGAAACAAAAAATAAATTTAATTTAATTTTATTTAAAATTTGCAAATATTTTTTTGAAGCAAACAAAATATTAAAATAATTAATTATAATAATTTTAGACAAATAAAATTATTGGGAAAAATCAAAAAAAATATCCAAAATGTCTCCTCTAACATCCCTCTTTCTGTAAAATTTTTGAATTCATAGACACACACTGTATGCATAACAACGACTGCCTGGTTTCGTGTGTGCGATTTCACATATTTCATGTATGCTTGGTTTTGTTAGTATGAGTGTGTCTACACATATTACAAGCATGTACAGCTTGAAAAATTCCATAAAAAACACAACAGAAATTAATGAAAAACTAAAATGTTGATTGTGTTTTTTTATTTTTCTCGGGCATTTTTGAACTGATTGTTGATTTTTTGCACAGACATTGTTCTGATTTCTGACAAAACTGTATGCCATATTATTTTGTTTGTTTTATATGTAAGACAAAAAACCCACTCAGAATAATAGTCCAAAATTGATTTAATCGCGTGTTTCACTTATAAAATAGCTACGCCATTTATGGACCGATTAGGCTAAAGACAGCAACAACTGAGAAATTTTTGTTTTCTTGGTCTAAATACTTCGGAAAGCTGATTTCACCCAAATAGGCAGACTGACATCGTTAAATCGACTCCGCGATAATTACAAATTATCTCTTATTTAATTTTTTGAAACTTAAGTAAATTTCAACAGCTGCTGTTCACATATAACGCAATGCCAATCTATGCATTAGCGAATTCACTCATAAGTTTTTTTTTCAAAAAGCTTTCTTTTTTTAATTTTTTTAGTGCATGAAATTTAAGCATTAAAAAAGTTGTTTTCACGAGTATATATTTACGGGTTCTACACAATTGTAGAACGTATTTACATTGGGTTTTCATATTGTATTTCTGCAGTGTTGTATAAAATAGTAGGATAGTTCATTTTGTTGTGTAAAAAAATTTCTATACTTATTTTATTTTTATATGTGTACACTCGATACTAGGGACTGTCCACTGAAGCGTGAAATTCACTAAAATTTCGCATTCTACTTGAGTTAAATACTTAAAATTAACAATACACAGTATCCCGAAATTGGTGACACAGATGGTGGTAATTTTTCTGAAAGTAATCATGTACTTCACCAAACCAGTGTCTGCTGAATATCATTTTTTCTACATTTCAAATAATATCAACTAACAGAAATTGAGTAAGAAAACAAAAAATATGAATTACTTTCAATGATAAATAATTATATAAAGCATAGTTTTTAAAATGGACTAATATTTCCTATTTAAATTGTAAATTGCCAAAAATTTTAACAATTTGGAATATAGGAGCTACTGAGCGAAATCTCTAATGCGGTCATCTTGTGTAGATTCGCCTTTGTATAACCTCTAAAAGCAAATAATTTGGTGTGCACAATATATGGTTATCATGTTGCCAATTTTCATTAAACATGTTTTTTATGTATTCTATTATAATTTTTTAACTGTTTTAATTTTTTCCCATTATATTTTTAATTTTTTTAAATTTTTGTTTGTTTTTTTCTATCTGTATGAACTTTGCATTTGTTTGCAATAATTCTTCATTTTAACATGCCTCTCCAATATAAATCACTTGCTTTCATAAAACATGTAACGTTAAATGATCACCAAAATCATCTGTATATGTATGCATGCACTGCATTCATTTAGCATCAGGACTGCATGGAAACTAGACAACGCAGTTTATCGGTGGGCAGTGAGGCCTGCTGGAAGAATCGCCATCTTCAGAAACAATCAATGCAGCAACAACTGCTTTGGCATGCTGAACATCAATTAAATCATAATGGTAGTGGCGATGTTGTTGACGGAGTACAATTACGCAATTCAAATAAACCTAACAGTAAATCATCCATGGGTGCTCAAAAACGTAATTCAGCTGAGTGTTGGAAAACTGCGCTTAATCGGAATGATCTTATAAGTATAATAAGAGAGAGTATGGAGAAGAATCGTTTGTGTTTTCAGCTGAATGGGTAAGCATTTTATTTCAAGAACATGTACTGGGTATCCCTAAATACCCACATACACAAATACGTATTTACTTAAGTATTTATTTGTAAATACGTTTGTTTGCACCATTGTGTAATAAATCTTTTCTTTTTTCAAATTTAATACTTTTTTAATTTTTATTTGTGTGAAATTTGGCAACATTGCATGTTATTTAAATGCTATTTGATGAATTCTAATTTTAGGATGAAAAAATCTTATCTGACTTAGTATACCTGTACTGCATGTTTTACATGCATTTAGAATTTTTTTTCATGACTTTTACATTCTATAAGATTGAATAAGGTTACATAAACTATTTTCTTGTACTGAATTAATGGAACATTTTGTTTATAGAAAACCCCAAGTAAATGTGAGCCCAATCAGACATTCACAAATACCAACACAACATCATCAACAGCATCAACAGATCAGCAGCAGCAGCAGCAACAACAAAAATTCGCAATTGCTACAAACATCACAGCAACGTCAGCGCTCAAATACAGTCTCGAAAATTCCAACACTAATTGCCAACCACAACAACGTTCATTCAGTCAGTCCGAATCAGTTGTATTATCCCACCAGTCGGCAACGTTCCAGCAGTTGTGTAAATACCATCAGCAGCAACAACAACAGTCAACACGACACAAGTCTTCACGAACATTACAACAGTGCCAATAGTAGCAACAATATATATCATCAGCTTCAACCGCACATTCCCATCTATCATCAACAAATGTCCATTAATCCGGCTGTTATAGCAGCTCACAATGCCCTTCTAAGCGCTAGCAGTAACTCAGGACATCATAGTAAAATGAATCTCTGTGGTTATGATTCTTTTCTCCATGCCACGATTTGTGATGGGGGCTTAAGTCATTCACCAATATCCCACCCATCGGCGACCAACCAAGCAACTATTACCAGCACACCCGCTGCTAGTAATATTGGTCATCAGCATCAACAAATAGCTACGGTACAGCCCATTGTGTCTGCCAATACAACGCAAAATATACCCAAACACTTGGGTTTTACGGTGACACCAAATCAAATAAAAACCAGTAAAATTTTATCTAGCGGCTCATATGCGGAGACTCATCATCAACATCAGTCGCAAATTCATAATAATACAGCACAAAATTCTCCTCAGTATCATGGTTATCAACGTTTGCCCTCATCCTCTAAACACAACTTATCTGCTTTACATTTGCTTAGTCCTGCAGTAGACAAACCACCTTTAAACAAAATGGACAAATGGCGCCGAGATCAAACCAAGAGTTATGATCAACTTTTGTATACGACGCTAAGCGAAAAATTACAACAAACGAATTTGGTTTCTGGAAACGCTATAGCCAGGGAAAGCAATCAAAGGCGCAAACATCGTATACTGAGACAACGACGTGCCAATGCTCTGATGACAGAAGCCAACAATGTCTCCTTAAGTTCAAAAATAAGTACAAAAGAGGACAGTGAATACACCAGCATTATACATATTGATGGTGATCCAGTAGAATGTGAAAATCTGTTGGGTCCTACTAGTGATGAAGAAAGTCATTCCCAACATGAGTTATCAATACAACAAGCAGCTGAGCAGTTGGTTCATGATGACACCACCACCACCAACACCACCACCACCACCTCTAGTAGCCATGTAGCTGAAGCTACCTTGGTGGATTTGGATGATGGAATTGATGGTGACTTAGATCAAGCAGCCTTACAAATTAAACATTCGCTAAATGCTGATCCTTTGCTTAGTGCAGAAACTAGAGAAAATGACGGTTTAGAAATTGACGCAGTTTTAGATGAAGGTCTTGATGAAGCGGGTATTACAGAAAGTGACCGAAATAGTATCGTCAGCAATAATAGCAACAATGCAAACGCCACTTTGGCCAACACAACTGCAACTAACCCAAGCGGCACTACTTCCTCCTCGCTTATACATCGTTACGTACATGAGCACATACATCATCATTACCATCACTTTCAGGAAAAAGAAGAATAAATGTTGTAAGAAAAAATAACATGAATTAAAACTATTTATTTTAACTGTATGTATTTAAAAATTTATGTAAACAAATTGTAGAGTATTTTTTTATATTTATTATTATTATAATTATGTATGTATATGCTTGTGAGTGTGCCTGTGTGTGTGTGTATGGGAGAATTATGTGTTAAATGTTTTTAAGCAATGTTTAAAGAGTCGGAAAGAGAATTGTATAGGGACACACACTGTATTTGTATAATTTGTCTAAATTTTATATTGGAATGGGAACATCGACAAACTTCGCACGTAGCTTGATTATTGAACTTGCAAGGACTAAATTAATGTTTTAGAACTAGTGGTAACTGTTTTATTCAATGGTTTTTATTTGACTGACTTTAAGAACAAAAAATAGACGTTGCTTATAGCTAAAGCTAAAATATAATACACATGCATGTGGCTACGTGAAAAAACGAAAAAATGTAATATATGCAAAGTTGCACAATAAGGGATAACTCCAAGAGTAACAAGCCTTATTGATAACAAAAATATGACAGCTCTTTAGCACAGGTATTATTCACAATGCACATTGAAAACTCTTGCCAATTTGCTGCTAGAGACCTCCAAGCGGCCTTCTATCTTACCAATGTCTGTTAATTTGATAACACAAAAGCTTGACTTTGACATTTAAATAAAAAAAAGAACTTGACTTCGAATCTGTAAACCTGTGAGACTCTGAATGTTATGTTTGTTCTGAGAAGAAGCGGCTCGATTTTTGTGGGAGTCAGTTTTTTAATATTATATTGTTCTCATCATTATTGTAATTTACTGGGTAACTTGTATACACCCAGTTGGATATTATTGAAATAATCAATAAGTCAGAAATAATCAGTAAGCAAGAATGGTATGTGTTTACCTTGTAAATGGTGTTGCAGTAGGAGTGAATTTTTTCATTTCATACTTCGATTGCTTCATAAGCTGTGTGGCAGGTGGCACCATTGTGCTGAAACCATATGTCGTCCAGATCTATGGCTACAAGAACTCCGTTATCATGTTTCAGTAACGAATGCCGTTCACAATCATCGCAATTTCGGTCTAATCTTCATAAAAGTAAGGTCTGACCTAAATTCGCACCAGACAGCTCATTGTGAGCGTATTGCTTGAGAATTTTTTGAGCTCTAAATTCGACAATTTTGTGTATTCACGAAGCACTTTTGATGAAAGAAGACGACTTTTTTCGAAAAATGTGCATTGACTTCACTTTGCTCCATTACCCATTGAACGACTATTTTATTCCATACCTAATCGGAACATGTCTTCTTTACAATACAATAAAAAAAATCACTCACTCAAAAATTATACGCTTTTATTTTAAAAGAAAAAATGCACTCTTACTAGGACTTCGTTCCTTCATATGAAAATCATAACTCATCTTTTTCTGATGAGGACTATTTAGTACTAGAAATTGTGATAACTTTTAACAGTTCAAAACTTTTAACAAGTTTTTCAAATTAACTTAAAATGATAACGTATCATAAATTTTCTTTTTATTAATGAAGATAAACTTGAAATAAACTTATAATTAATCCAAAGTAAGCAGCATGTACATGAGTTTCGATTAATTAAAATTTATACCAGAAATAAGCAAAATTTTTATTTTCATCCAGAATTTTCTATATCTTTCCTAAAGAGTTGAATAACAACTTTAAAGCATGTAGCACAAATGATGTCAGTGTTCCTATTGGCTAATAGTTTACAACTAAAAGGAAGAGAGATAATTTTTTTTTTCGAACAGTGGACGATCTACGTCATCTAACCGAAAATTATGCGCATGCCGTAATCTCTTATTCGTATCATTCTTGACCCAAATCCTATATAACGGGTGAGGTAAAAGTCCCGCTACCATTTTGATCTATAGATTCTGTTCTTGGTTGGGTCCCATTCAAATTGTGTAGATTTTTAAATATCTTTCCAGTACTGCATAGGGGCTATCATATGGAGCTTTTAACGGAGCACGTATGGTGTCGTCTCTTAGAAAAACAGGACCACAGAAACGAAGGTCTTTTGGAATGTGTACTACTTTTTTCCCGTGCTGAGTCGTTGCGATTCATCTTAAATTCTAATGCCCATCATTGCTATTGGCATATGTCTGCCCAATTTGTACCAACCTCTTGGCATTTTAAAGCTGTTTTTAATATTTTATGCCTGTGGATGATATACTGTTATCTGAATGTGTTTTATACTTAAAATTCTTGAAAGGTGGCCAAAAAGATTACTTTAACCCCCCGATTATGGTTCACAACACAAAAATGTTGTGTTGCCTCGCTTACAACACAACATTAACTGATCATGCGATTATGGTTCACAACATCTAGCTGTTGTGTACGTCACAGTTGTGTATTAATGTTAATAAATTTTTTTTTAAAATACAAACGTGCATGCAAAAAACTGGGAAGTTGAAAGAAATCATCATTAAAAAAAAGAAAAAAAACGAAGTGCACTAAATAAATCTATTTTGTTAAAGTTAAATAAAACAAAAAAACTTGGAGATTAATGTGTTTCTATTTTTTCGATGAGTACACAGAAAACAGACATCGCACGAGTTCGTAAAAAAAATTCAGAACAGTTCCAACCCATTAGAACTGCTAAATAAAATGTTAGCAACCATTTTCTGGAATTCAATTTTTTAAATTGTTCCACATAAACCAGAATGGTTTCACTAGTGAAACAGACTAGTTTTTTAAAACCATCAATCCGGTGCTTGCTTTTTTTTAATAAAAATCTTCAAACAAAATAAACTGAAAATACATTCCTTACAATTTATTTAAAAATTGTTCTGCATTTTTATTTTTAAACCGACAAAAAAACTAATAACAAAAATGAGACAACACCTAACTAGTTGTCTATTTTTATAAGTTTTTACAACACATAAGACAACATGTTGTGAAAGATAATCGTCGAAAATTAACATAAACAACTGAAAAGACAACACAACAGATAAGTGTTGTAAACGGTAATCGCAATTCACAACACAACACCAAAATATTTAAGTGTTGTGAACCGTAATCGAGGCCTAAAATTGTCAACCTTCGTCTGTTGCTATTAACTTTGGTACCACAAATATACTTATCCAGCCACTTAACGAATTTGCTATTGTTTCAGCCGTAATATCTTCAATAAGAATAGGAGCTATCCAGCGAGAGTCTGTCCACACGTTAGGCAATACGTACAGTTATTTGACGTTGGAAGTGGTCACACTAAATCTATGTTCAGATGTTCGAATCTTTTGTTTCTAAGTCACTGTATGTATACTGTGTTATTTTGCATCGTTTACACTGCCGACAATTTTTTACAAATGTTGTTATTTCGGTGTTAATCTTCTTTAACACAAAGTTTTTTGAAATTAATTTAATAGATGCCTTCGTACCTGAATGCGATAGTTTGTGATAAGCGTCAAACATTAGTAATCGCATCGTGGACGGAATGTAATAGCGTAACTTTATTATTGATGTGTCGCATATAATTTTGTACAGCGTATAACCAACAGCTTTAATTTCCTTAATAACTTCAGTACCCAAAGCCCTTTTTTTCCTATACAAAAACAACCCATTTCTCATTTTTACGTTTTCCTTATCAATTTTTGAGGTGTCGACCAAAACCATACACTTCCAATTAAAATCATCCTTATATATAACTTCTTCATGATTCCAGTCTTTACGACCAATGTCACAACTTGCCCTAGCCCCATCAATATTATTGCTTTCACTCACCTCATCTCTTTCCGCCACCATGTAATCTCACATTATCACTTATATCATTATTAAGGTTATTGTCGATTATTTCCGTTACATCACCACCATCACTCTCCTTACTTGATTCACTATCGTTGTCCCATTTTGGTTTTTTTTACAAATCGGACATTTTTAAACTTGATGTTCCCGCTTTTTTTTTTATTTTTTTTTTTTTTACCAGAAATTCCTGGATACCTTCTTCACTTCTAATTTCATTAGTAATTGTCGCCAATATTAAGAACCGCTTATCTCCTCTTTCCATAACCTCACAAATCTCATAGCACCACTTCCACTTGTTCCTTTAGCTATAAAAGTTGCCCTTCTCCAACAAGGCTAACCACCGGTTGAAATATATAAATTAACAGCTTCACTGCAGCACAAATCAGCTTTTTATTTTAAGCTTTGTTAATGCCGTAAAAAAAATAAAAATTAACTAATATCAACTCAGTTAGCACAAAAATTTAAACCATGTGCTTATATGTATGTACGAGTAACATCAAAAAAGAACACCACAATACAAAGTACCTACACAGCTCAAAGGTTAAAACGGGAATGTTTTGAAAATTTAAATGAAACTTATGAGAAAATTCATAATGCATTCAGCTTGCTTCCGTATTGTTGTATTTGCTGCCAAATGTTTGACTCGGCTTATTCGAATGAATTAAAAAAGTTTACTTAAAATCCTACATATGAATTTCAAACAAATAAATTATTTAAATATTACTAAAAATCAAACAAATTTTAAATTATATATACTCGTGCATACCTATAGAGAACTGAAAAGCTCTTAAAAACCGACAACCAAAAGAGGGGAGCCATTGTTTTGAAACTGCAATGTGATATTTTTGTACTTTTTTGTAAAACAGTGCATGTAAGAGTACTTTTTATATGCAAAGTATTAAAATGTTATTTTACTTTAGGTGCATAAAAGCGAGAAATGCATATAAGCGGATTGCTTATATACGAAATGTTTTCGGGTATGTTAAATACAAATAGAAAGTTGATAAAAGTGATAAATGCTTACATATAAATGGTAAATACTGTACTGAGGCTTTTCTAATAAGTACAATTAATATAGTTCTATATTCAAGAGAAGATTTAAACGTGTGTGTCATTAAAAATTTATCTAAATATTTCACTGTGTGTACGCATGTATAAAATAAAATAATTATTATATTAAAATAATTGTAATAGAATTAAATTAATTAAAAGAAACCTTTCAAAAATTTATACCACTTTTGTTAGTCGATAAAAAAAATATTGTAATAAAACGAATTTATATTCTCACAAGAATTCTGTCATAAAAATGTCCATAATTTTTCTCTTTTTAAGTTTATGATTTTGAAATTATTAGTTATTAAACTTTTAAGTGCTATGCAAAAGGAAAGTGGATACTCTTTCATATAATAAAATATAAATTTTCTACTCACTCTCTTTCAAAGGAGATTTATAGCAGGTAGACGCATCGCTACTAAAAACATTGTGTACATACACATAATTTTTGCACTAAGGAACTTCTATTTATTTTCACTTTTTGTTTTAAATAGTTTTTTATATTTCTTTTTTAGAATTTATTAATTTGCGTTAAAACATATTTTAATTATTTTTTTAATTTTATAAAAATTCTGATTAAATTTTCTTTCTTTTCTATTTTTTCACAAATACATAAAAATACATAAAATTACAAATTTTGACAAGAAGGTTGAAAGCGAATTCTAACATACGATGAGCTAATTCAGTAATGCGACTACCTGCTAGAAATTTGCCTTGTTCTCTTTTCTCAAATAATTAACTGTCAATAAATTCACTCTGTTTTTTGCTCTCTACTTAAAATAATTTCTTTAAATCGTAAAAATAACTACATATAAAACGACGCTTCAAACTAAAATAAAAAAAGATTATATTACAACAAAAATATAGATATGTTTCTTTAATTCCAACGGTCATTTATAAAAGGCAAAATGTCCTTTTATAACCAACAGTTAAATGGAGTTCAATTATTAGTTAGTAGAAAATATTATAATTCTCGTTAAATAAACTCAGAACAAAACAAACTCATTATACCATTAGCATAATTAATGTTGATCATCTGTCCTCCATTTTATGTATGTATGTATGTAATGAAAAGCAAAAACTGACACAATTTTTTTACTAAAATTTTTATAAAAGAAAGACTGATTTGCTTAAATTTTTTATTAAGAAAATAAAATGCATTTACCTATAAATAAAAGAAATACATAAATTATAATTATTAATATATATGTATGTATGTATGTATTCACAATAAATACAAATTAAATAAAGCAAATAATAAACATATTAAAAAAATCAATTTTTTTTAATTTTTCCGAGGTTTTCATTGTTTTAGTTCTTTTTTTTTCGCTTATTAAATTTTGAATTTTAATGTCTGCCAGTTGTTAATTTTCTCTCAAATTTATTTAAAAAAAAATTCACACTCAAACCAGGGTATGAAAAGAAACGAAACGTTTCATACACTTCAAATTATACATTTGTGTTGGTGAAGAAATTAAGTTGGCACATCAAACTGATTGATATAAATCTAATTTTTATGTGATTTTTTTAATGTGTAAAGACTTAAAATTTACAGCCGGCAAAACACATTAAATAAAAATAATACATTTTGCCATCGGTAAAACACTTTTATTCTGATTGCACATCAAGAAAAAAATAAGATGGTGTAACAAAAAAAAAATGTTATTGCTATTGGTAGCTATAAAAAAATTAATTTAGATGAAGGACTGTAAAAAATTAATGAAAAAAGTTTTTCCTCCTTTTTTCTTTTAAAAATTTCCGCGATGTGTACTGAACTTTACGCAATAAAAAATTATTATTAAAAAAGTGGTGCCAGACCAGCAAATTTTGCGCAAATATCAAACTAGTTTTGATTTTCGTCACACAACGTCCATTTAAAAAAAAACGCACACACACTCATGATTGACGTTGAAATTTGATCGTCTGGCACCCGCTTTAAAGTTGTACTGATACAACCAAAGCAAAGCAACACCCTATAGTTAATATACAACTCAAACAACAACAGCCAAACGAAGAATAATAGCAAAGCATAGGCATATACATACGTACTGGCACGACAAAAACACAACCACGGCTACTAAATATATACATGAAACTAGAAATAGTCATTAAAATGGTAATGATCAGGGCAAGGGACTTTGTGCAAATGCATGTTTTTTTTTACTCAAAACCCACCAGTAAAATTCTAGCAATTTGTTTACTCGTATTTTGCCTTAAATGCATGTTTTTGCATATTTTGTTATAAATGAATATTTTTCCTTATAATTAGCAAATTTTTTTTTTAATATTGTTTTTTTAAATTCACATTTCATGTTATATTTCGTAGTATTTATAAAAAAATTTGCTCTATTCTCAATTTTTTGTTTAGACACACCATGGATATATATTTCTGTTGAAGGGGAATTCATTATAAGGTGTAGTCAGTGTATCAGCTGGTGGTATTTGTTTGAGCCATTAAAGCTGTCAAACACTAAAAATAAAATGGGATGATATGCTTACTTTGACATTTTCTACAGAGTTGTATTTTGTAGTATTTATACACTCTACTCAAGACAATAAGCAAAATGAAGGGGTTTAAATCATTGAGCAACTCGGCAATATTTTTTAGGACACACACGACATGTTTTTGTGTCACATTGTTAAAATTGGCAAGTACAGTGTAAAAAACATGTCGTCTATTAGTACCTTTAACTCATTAAAGACATCGTCATTAAAATAGGAAAAGTAGAAGGTTAAATCAGGGAAAAAATAAAAGCCAAACTTGATGCAGTTTTAAAAAAGAATGATAGATTTAAAAAAGTTAAAGAATTTGGTATTATATGTAATTACCTTCCAGTAAAGAAAATATTGTAAAAATAAATATTCTACAAAGGAGTTGACCATTTGTATATATGCACCTATGCATCCATTGATGTCTAATGAACATTTTTAATGTTTAAAACAATCTTAAAACCAAATAGAATAAGTTTTACATTTGTTATTATAATATAAAAAAAGACTTATATAATTATGTTATATAAATAAAGCTTTATCTACTACTACTTTTTAAAAAAAATTTCAGTTTCTATGAATTAATAAATGGTTAAATATATAACTTTTGAATGCATATTTTAATTTTGTTTTATGTGCATATTTTGCAAATCTAAATGCATGAGCTTCCTTGCATTGGTAATGATGAAAGGGCTGCACAAGCATACTTGAAAGCCACACATCACTACAAAAATGTGTAATATTTTACATTAAAAATTGATTGTAAGCCATTTCAAGTATGCTTGCGCAGCCCTTTAGTAATGATCATTAGGTGTAACTTATTTATTGTATTATTTTTTGCCAAAAGTTCTGTCATTTATGATTCGATTTCAATGAATTTTTGAGCATATATTTAGGAAATCATTTCTCATAAAACTTCAACTACTTTTATCTAAATTATGTTTTTATAGCAAAAAACCAACAGAAACACTACAAAAGTGTTGTAAAAAAAACGAGGTAGTTCCACTTTAGAATTAATATCTCAGCCATGTATAGATCGATTGGGCTAAATTTAAATAGCAACCTGCGGGCAAGAACTTCCAATAAATCGGCTAACCTTTTCTGTAAGCTTCTAGGAATTTCAGAAAGTTAATTTCCACACATACAAAAAGACATCGCTAGATTGATTCCGATATTTATAAGGATACAAATGTACTGTATACCTTATAGGGTATAGATATTACAAACGGAATGATATATATGTACCCAAGGCATATTCATATACAAGGTAGCTGCGAGAATACAAAAACAAATTATTTACCTCTGAAATGTCAAAATTCTTTTGCATGTAGTTGTAGAATCATGTGCCTGTAGTTGTGAAAAGAAAAATTAGCATACTCGTACCCAACAAACCAAATCACTTCAAAAAGCTACATATTAATATATTATAATAATATTTAAAAAATATATTCATTTGCCTTAAGCAAAATTTTAAATACATTTTATTTATTACATGTATCATATTTACATTTCATCTTAATATATGATTCGAATTTAATAATTTAAAAGAAGCAGACGTGTTTTCTATCAAATAAAAAGGAAAAAAAATATTTTCAAAAAGAAAAAATTTAATTGAAATAAAAATTACTTTATTAAAATTACAATTGAAAATTTATAAAAGTAAAAGAAAACTAAACAAAAATCAATCAATAATCAAATATTCTGTACTTCTGTACTAACAACAATAAATAAATTGAGTGAAGAATGTGATAGTGAAGATGTTGATGGTTTTTGGCAGAAAATACCAATTACAAAATCAAATAAGCGGCGTTTAACACAGTCCCCAAAGATTCATCAACACAAAAAAATTAATATTGATGATATACCTGGTACTTCAAGAGTAAACAAATTTCAAATGCTTAGTAACAGTGATGAAAATAATGACGAAGATCTGGAAGATGAGAAAGTTCCAAAACTACCTCCAATTTATATTCCTGATGTATTAGATATATCAAAAATGATTGAATGTATATCTAAAGAAGTCTGTGACTTTAATTATAAATCTTTGAGAGACAATAATATTAGGATAATGATTAAAAGTATTGACTCTTCCAGAAAAGTTATCAAATATTTTGAAACAAATAATATTAGTTATTACACTTACCAATTAAAGCAGGAACGAGCATATAGAGTTGTGATCAAAGGTATTCACCACACTACTCCAATAGGGGATATAAAGGCTCAGCTATTATTGTTAGGACATAATGTCAGGGATATAATTAATATTAGAAGTCGTGTTACAAAATTTCCTTTACCGATGTTTTATGTCGATCTTGACCCTAATCCAAATAATAAAGACATTTTTAATGTAAAACATATTAATTACGCTATTGTTACTATTGAAGCCCCTAAAAAACTCAACGATTTAATACACTGCTTTCGTTGTCAACAATTTGGTCACACAAAATCTTATTGTAAGCGGCTATTCAAGTGCGTTAAATGTGGTCACGATCACCCATCAGTAGAATGAAAAGGGTGTTTTTTATAGACGTATAGAACTTTAAATTGCAATAAAACAACGATGGATTATTCGATTGATATGAATTTTATTTATCCGAAAGATAATCTTGTGGCATTACATTTTAAATATGATTTCTGTCATATCACCGCCACGGCTGGCTCGGATGTAGTCCAATCTGCACGTCCAATTTTCGATGACTTTTTCCAACATTTGTGGCCGTATATCGGCAATAACACGGCGAATGTTGTCTTCCAAATGGTCAAGCGTTTGTGGCTTATCCGCATAGACCAATGACTTTACATAGCCCCACAGAAAGTAGTCTAGCGGTGTTAAATCACAAGATCTTGGAGGCCAATTCACAGGTCCAAAACGTGAAATTAGGCGGTCACCAAACGTGTCTTTCAATAAATCGATTGTGGCACGAGCTGTGTGACATGTTGCGCCGTCTTGTTGGAACCACAGCTCCTGGACATCATGGTTGTTCAATTCAGGAATGAAAAAGTTAGTAATCATGGCTCTACCGATCACCATTGACTGTAACGTTCTGGCCATCATCGTTTTTGAAGAAGTACGGACCAATGATTCCACCAACCCATAAAGCGCACCAAACAGTCAGTTTTTCTGGATGTAACGGTGTTTCGACATACACTTGAGGATTAGATTCACTCCAAATGCGGCAGTTTTGTTTGTTGACGTAGCCATTCAACCAGAAGTGAGCTTCATCGCTAAACAAAATTCGCTTATGAAAATTAAAATTATGAACCACTATTTTCGAAATAAAATTGCACTATTTGCAAGCGTTGTTTAAGTCTATTCATGATGAATTGCCAAGCCAAACTGAGAATAAATCACTTGACAGCTGTTAAATCGGTCGCCATCTTGAACAGTAATGCCAACTTAAAGTTCTATACGTCATGTTGATTTACAAATACCCAAAGCGAATTGTGTCAAGTATTTGGGGATGCACTTTGACAAGCGACTTACCTGGAAAGATCACATAAAAGCTAAAAAAAGATCATCTTAATATTAAAACAAAAAAAATGTACTGGTTGCTAGGAAGGAAATCTCAACTTAGTGTAGTAAACAAAATTAAATTATATAAGGCATTTTTAAAGCCAGTGTGGACATATGGTATTGAATTGTGGGGATCAGCAAGTCACTCAAATGTTGAAATATTGCAGCGTTATCAGTCGAAAACTTTTAGACAAATAATCGATGCTCCATGGTATATTAACAGCAAACAAATTCACAGAGACCTTCAAATTCCATTGATTTTAAATGAAATAAATAGTTTTAGCACCCGATATATTAATCGCCTAAATAATCATTGCAAGATATTAGCAATTTCTTTATTGGACGAAACAAATGAAATTAGAAGATTGAATAGATTTCATATATTAGATCTTCCATATAGAAAATAAAAGTCTCAGGTATTAATTGTAGCAATAATGTACTAATCTTGTTGAAGATTACTGCGTAAATATATATATTGTAATGTAATTTTTTTTCTTTTATCTTTTTAAATTATCAAATTTACTTAATATTGTAAAATAGATTGTAAATAAAGAAAAAACTTAAAAAAAAATCTTAATATATAAAATTCGACTGTACGTGTGTTTGGCATTGTACTCCTCATAAACGGCTGAACCGATTTAATTGAATTTCTGTGTATGGCTTTGTGTTACGCCTTGGAAGGTTTTGTGTCACAAAACCGCCCGGCAGGTGGCGCTGCAGTTGGTATCTGGCTTATTTATCTACTCCCTATTTTTAACCGGTCTCGCACGGTCCTTTACTCTATGAGTACGATTTCTTAGAGTAAGAAGATCAAATATGCAAACATTTTATATTTTAGTGATAACGCAACTTTAATTATTATGATAATAATGTAAGCCACACCAATTACCATGCCCACTTTCTAAATTTTTCTCAAATCGGAGAGCTTCTGCACCGATATGTTTAACTTTTTTTATTATTTGTTCGGCATAGCTCAACTTATATTTTTCTTTTCTTATTAATTAATTTCCAATATACATAAATAAAATTTTAGGGCAGGGTCAGCTAGTATATAAATAATAATAATTACCTTCAGAATTTTTAATATTCTCATGTTGTATTGTAGTTTGATTGCTACATGGTGTCTTGGGTAAAGGAACCAAAAAAAAAAAGAAAAAATATTTGATAGTTCCCAGTACAACAAACGAAAAAAAAAATATACAGCTGTACAATTGCTTTTACCTTGTAAGTAAATATGCCTTGTATGTACCTATAGCCTAATTACTTTCAGTGAAGGGTATAAAAAGGAGAAATACTAAAGTATGGCCTTAGAATATCGTGCCAGTCAGTCATTGTAAAAGTAAAAGTAAAAAAAAAATTGTAAAAGAATTGAAACATCGACTGCTTCAAGTAACAAAAAGTTTTGCATAGAAAATCTGGAATATTCTTTGTCTATATCTCTCTTTTTTAAATTCTGCAGCAAAATCTTGCAACAGAAAGGTAAAATTCAGTCTGATCGATTCACAAATGGCAGATCTATGATTGAAAAAACCGCAACTAATTCTATGTATGTAGTTTTATCAGATTGTAATGACTGTGCAAAAAATTGGTCCAAAAATGGAGAACAAAAGTAAAAATTGAACCTAAATTTTAGTTTTTTATTAATTTCTGTTTTATTTTTTTATGAAAATTTTTAAGGAATTAATGAGAGCAAGCATACATGTGCGCAATCTGTGTGCGCGTACGTAAAAGCAGATAATCGTGTGTATAAGAACTACAAATATAAAAATCTTATAGCACGAGAAATGCTAGAGAGGCTTTGTTGTTAATATTTTTCCGCTAATTTGAATTTCTTTATTTCGAATTAATTATGTTAGCATTCTGTTTGTTGTAGAAAAAGATTTAAATTAAATTTATTTTGCATTCTTTTGGATATCTCTCTTAAAATTTTAATTTTATTTTTATTTTAAAAATTTATTGGTTTTAAAAATAAAGATCCCAGGAAGTATTTTTTTGTGAATGTATAATAATTAATTTGAATTTCTTTAACTGAAATAAATTATTTATTATAAGATTAACAAAAAAAGGTGGTATTTAAATAAAATTATTTTAATCAATAGGTATTTGCCATATCATTACATTATTTTTTTAATACATGTTTTGTTCTTATGTCGTCACTGTTTGTGATAAGCTGTACGATTTTGGCTGACAAATAGATGAATTTCTATTTAATGTCTCTCGTTTTTTATATATATGTATTTACATATTTTTTATTTGCGTCTATTGTCGACTTAGTTTTTTTTAGCCACTTTCCTAATACAATGAATGCATTTTTTCTTTTCAGTGATCTCTAAATCTCTTTGTTTTTCTTTGTGTGAGAAAACCATTTCGTCTTTAGTATCGCAGTGGTTGGTCGATTCGATCGCTTACTTTTGATTACGCAAACAAATTAATACAAATAATAAAATATATATTAAAAAAGTTAATAAAACTTACGACATAAAATACAAATCAACTAACAAAAAAAAAAAAAAAATATAAATAAATAAAAATAATGACGAATCCCTCAAAATGCGCTGTGTGTGGTGTGCCGGCTTCACTAAAGTGCGTAGCCTGTAAACAGGTGTATTATTGTGGTAAAGAGCATCAGAAAATTCATTGGAAAAAAGGTCACAAAGCTGAGTGTAAATGTTATGAGGTGAATAAATATGTATGCAGATTATAAATAAACAGTTTGAGAAAAAAGTTTACGTACATTTTATTAAAAAAAAAAAAAAAAAATTGATTTGGCATATAACAACAATTTGGTGTCTAAGCTGTTTAATTATTTATTATTTTTGTAATTGTTGTTCTTTTCCACATAAAAAAAAAAAATAATATTTATTTATGAAAGATTTTCTCCCAAACTGTAATACTATAGCAAATATTAGCACTTTTTGTTGCCTTTTCAATATAATACTTAAATTTTTTTTCTTGTCAGATAACTAAAAATGATGTATTGGGACGCCATATTCGCGCCACACGTGATATTAAATTGGGTGAAATTATACTACGTGAACCACCTCTAATTTATGGTCCTAAAGTGGCCAGTGCCCCATTGTGTTTGGGTTGTCACCGCAAACTTGGCACACCTGTTATCAACTACTACAAGTGCCAAGGCTGTGCTTGGCCTTTGTGTGGTCCCGATTGTGAAAAATCTTTCCATCACAAAGATGAATGTGCTTTAATGTCTGCTCGCAAGTTTTCGGCTAAAATCGATTATAAATCTGCCAATGAATATAAAAAAGAGTCAGCTTATTGCGTTATACTGCCTTTGCGTTGCATGCTTTTGAAAGAAAAAAATCCTGCTCAATATGAAAAATTTGCTGCTCTGGAAGATCATTTGGAGGAACGCTTAGATACACCACTGTACAAAGTGTTGCGTGCCAATTTATTGACATTTGTAAAAACCATACTGGGCATGACAAATTGGAATGAAGAGGAAATCTTACGTGTAGCTGCTCGTTTGGACACAAACGCGTTTGAAGTGCGTCAAACATTGGAAAATCGTAGAGTACGTGGCATATACCCACTGGCTGCCATGTTATCACACGATTGCGTCTCAAATACTCGGCATACGTTTGACGAACAGATGAATATAATATTTATTGCTAAACAGCCCATATCTAAGGGAGAAATAATTTGTACTTCGTATACACAACCCCTGAAGAGCACTTTAATGAGACGCGAGCATTTGACTCAAGCAAAATGTTTCGATTGTACCTGCAAGAGATGTCAGGATCCTACGGAGCTTAATACATTCGTAGGAGCCATACTGTGCACTAAATGTAAAGTGGGAAAAGTGAGTATTTTTTATTATTTTTTAAATATTACACATTCCTATGCAATTTATTCTTAGATAATTTCTACCAATCCCATGGATAATTCTGCTGATTGGTGTTGTCAATTGTGTCCACATAAACTGCCGGCAAAACAAATTAATCTGGGCAATATGGCCATGCTGAAGGAAATAGAATCACTGGACAAGACTTCTGTCAAAGCCTTCGAAGAATTTTTACATAGATATCGCGATATTTTGCATGAGAAAAATACACATGTGCTCCAAGTAAAATATGCCTTGACTCAATTATATGGCAATGCGCCTGGATTTACTTTAGCAGGTTAGTTATCATGTATGTGGTACATAAATACATATATGTATGTGTGTGCTAAACTGAAAACTCTTTTTAAAAATATACTTAGAAATGAACGATGCTGCTATTAAACGCAAAATTGAGCTCTGCCAAGAACTTTTGGAAATCGCTGATATATTAGATGGTGGCTGGAGTGTGTTTAGAGGCAATTTGTTGCTAGACCTACAAGAGGCCGTGTTTGTGCAAACAAAAAGGGAATATTTAGATGGCTTACTTACACAAAGTGCCACACAGGTATAAACACTATAAATTCTAACTAAATTGTTCTTAATTTCCATAATTTACAATTGCTTTACACACATATGTATATTCTTTTTCATGAAGGAAAAATTTTTGGAATCCATGCAATTGTTAAAGGAAGCCATTGATATTATGAAATTAGAGCCACATATACAACAAACCCTAAACGAACGTACCCAATTGTTAGCTAGAGAATTGGAGATTGAAGAATCTTAACTAAAGGAGACTGCTATTTTTTTATTTATTTATTTATTTGTTCGTAATACAGTACGCCTTGAAGGTGAAAGACCTATTACCCGATAATAATATTTTAAAATTTTTGCTAGTGTATTTACGAAAACAAAAACAAAATTATAAACAGAAATGAATTTTATTTAATGTATTTATAATGCCAATTTTGTTAACTTCTTAAATATATTGGGGCATAATCATAGTCATAGAAAAGTAGACTTTTATTAAGAGTTGACTTTTGTTCATAAGAATTATATGAATTGAAAGTCGTTTTTAAAAAGATACCGACTTTAGTGTGACTATGATTATGGCCCATTATTTTCCATGATATTCTAATAAAAAATCGCAAAATTGCTTACTTAGTAAGTATTTAGAATGATAGTACATCCATTGTATTTCTGTTGTATTTAGCAAAACCAACATAATGGGAATTATGAACCAAACAAGATTATTATTTGTTTAACTTTTTGATTTTAAATTATTTTAATATGTTAAAAAAATGGTTTATAAGAAATAATGTTTCGAAATAAAATTAATTTTTAATTTTAATCGGAGGAAAATAATATTGTATTGTTTCCTTTGCTCAAAAAAACAAGTATTTTGAAGAAAATATTTTGCAATGGAATTTTAAAATTAACGTCTACTGCGCAGCACTGCCATTATTGTATAACTACAAAGCAATCATTACCTTTTTTTCAACAGTTGTTATTCGTGTTATTGGCATCACTTTTTACTAACACCTGATTGGTAGTACCAAATTATTTATAGAAACTATTTAATTTGATAAAGCACTATTCAATATTTTCGTGGAAAAAGTCAAAAAAATATAAAAAGTATTTAAAAATGTCAAATGTAACAGCAGCAGTTATAGCAAATCGCAATAAAAAACATTTTTTAGGTGTGCCAGCTCCCTTGGGCTATGTAGCTGGAGTCGGCCGTGGGTAATTAAACAGTTTTGATAATTTTAAATTAGATATAGAGATTTATTTTAAAGTTTTTTTTTAAAGTGCTACTGGCTTTACCACACGGTCTGATATTGGTCCAGCTCGTGATGCTAACGATGTGTCTGATGACCGTCATGCACCGCCAGCCGCCAAGCGCAAGAAAAAGGACGAAGAAGAAGAGGAAGATGAAGACTTGAATGATTCCAATTATGATGAGTTCAGTGGCTACAGTGGTTCTTTGTTTTCCAAAGATCCGTATGATAAGGATGATGAGGAAGCTGATGCTATTTATGATTCCATAGATAAACGTATGGATGAAAAACGTAAAGAGTACAGAGATCGTAGACTGAGGGAAGATTTGGAACGATACCGTCAGGAAAGGTATATTTTTAATTCTTATTGTTATTACAATAAATATCACTCCTGTCTATTGCAACCTATTCGTGCCTTAAGTACATTTGGGAGAAAATTTGTTGAAAGTTTCAATTTATCAATTACCTAGCTTTTTTCCCGGTCTCGCCCGGTGCTTTAGAGTAATAAGAACGAACAATCTTTAAAAAATCTTGATTAGTAAAAACAATTTAAACTACGCTCCTTGTTAAAAACTGATAATGAGCTACAATACGAATTCATCTTCATTACAGAGATTAAAAAACGTTAGCATATATTGGAATATGGTGATTATTTGTATGTACAACTATAAAAATCGGTTGAAAAATATTATTTTAATTGTTAAATCATTGAAGAATAAACATAAAGGTATTTGTAGCTTATGTTACTCGCTAATACTGTAGTTTTATAGATATCGGATTTAGTTAAGTTTCAAAAAAAGTAATATACCGTAATCATAGTCACAAAAAAGTGGGCTTTAATAAGAGCTGATTTTTGTTCATAACATGGTACATAAGAACTTTATGAATTTAAAATCGTTTTTAAAAAGAAACCGATAGTCATAGTCTTTATAAAATTTTTAAATTTTTTACCCAATATAAAATAAATGTGAGTAAAAAAAGCATTACATATTAAAAAAATTTTTTAAGATATGCAAAAAAGTAGCGATAATTATGAATATACATCACATATTTTATTAAAAATTTATAATTTCAAATTGTTTCCCCTATATTTTTAATCAGACCTAAAATACAACAACAGTTTTCTGACTTAAAACGTTCCTTGGCCAATGTCACTTCCGAAGAGTGGTCGAATATACCTGAAGTGGGTGACAGCCGGAATAGAAAACAACGTAATCCAAGAGCTGAAAAATTCACACCACTTCCAGATAGTGTATTGTCTAGAAATCTGGGAGGGGAATCTTCTTCTACTATAGATCCCGCGTCGGGCTTAGCTTCTATGATGCCTGGTGTAGCTACACCAGGGATGCTAACACCTACGGGTGACTTAGATTTGCGTAAAATAGGACAGGCACGTAATACTTTGATGAATGTAAAACTGTCACAAGTTTCGGATTCGGTAACAGGTCAAACGGTAGTGGACCCCAAGGGTTATCTAACCGATTTACAAAGCATGATTCCCACGTATGGTGGTGACATCAATGACATAAAAAAGGCTCGTCTCTTACTTAAAAGTGTAAGAGAAACAAACCCCAATCATCCACCGGCCTGGATAGCATCGGCTCGTTTAGAAGAGGTAACGGGTAAAGTACAAATGGCTAGGAATTTAATAATGCGCGGCTGTGAGATTAACCCCCAATCAGAAGATCTATGGCTCGAGGCAGCTCGCTTGCAACCAATAGATACCGCAAAAGCCGTAATTGCGCAGGCTGCTCGTCATATACCCACCTCTGTTCGCATATGGATAAAGGCTGCCGATTTGGAGACAGAAACTAAAGCCAAAAGAAGAGTTTACCGTAAAGCTTTAGAACACATACCCAATTCTGTACGTTTGTGGAAAGCTGCTGTAGAATTAGAAAATCCCGATGACGCCAGAATTTTATTATCTAGAGCAGTGGAATGCTGTAATACTAGTGTGGAATTATGGCTAGCTCTGGCCCGTCTCGAAACATATGAGAACGCTCGAAAGGTTCTTAACAAAGCACGTGAGAATATACCAACCGATAGACAGATATGGACAACAGCTGCCAAGCTCGAAGAAGCTAATGGCAATATTCACATGGTTGAAAAAATAATAGATCGTTCTTTAACTTCTTTGGCAGCTAACGGAGTAGAAATTAATCGAGAACATTGGTTCCAAGAGGCCATTGAAGCTGAAAAATCAGGAGCAGTGCATTGCTGTCAAGCAATTATTAAAGCAGTTTTAGGGGTTGGAGTTGAAGAAGAAGATCGCAAACAAAGCTGGATGGATGATGCCGATTTTGTAAGTACATATTGAAAAATTTTTTTTTTAATTTACCAGTTCTATTTATAACCGTAAGTTCATAGACTCTAGATTAACGAATCTACAATTACTATATATTTGCCTAAGATAAAGTGCATAAAAAATAATCCGCACACACACGTACAAAGAATCCCTCGAGAATTAGCCATAAATAAATTTGAATGTCATAAATATTTGCTATTAGAACTAAATTAATCCCAACATTGTTATCAACGTTATTATCTGGTGAAAAATGCAAATAACCCATACTCAACTTCAATTTCCTAGTATACATAATCAAGTTAGTTTTTTTCTCGACCATTTGCTAATTCGCTCAAGGTCATAATTAATCCGGTCAACTGCCAGACTCAGTGATAGAGGATCGAAAAATGTGTATAATCTGCATAAGTATATCAAAAAAGATGATTCATTAAAAAGATCGTCTATAGTATATAGAAGAAAGAGTAAATGTCGTAAAATAATTCCTTGAAGAACGATGCGACACACTTTCCCAAATAATTGGGAAAGTTTAAAAACTAAGATTGTATAGCTAATGCAGTCCCACATAACTAGCGTACTTATCATTCCTTTATCAAAACTAAGTAGCTTTAATATTTTCAGTGTTAATAAGTTAATAATATTTACTTTCAGTGTGCTAAAGAAAATGCTTTTGAATGTGCACGAGCTGTGTATGCCCATGCCTTGCAAATATTTCCATCTAAAAAGAGTATATGGTTGAGAGCAGCGTATTTCGAAAAAAATCATGGCACTCGTGAGTCATTAGAGGCTTTATTGCAACGTGCAGTAGCTCATTGTCCCAAGTCCGAAGTATTGTGGCTAATGGGTGCCAAATCTAAATGGTTGGCCGGTGATGTACCTGCTGCTAGAGGTATACTCTCTTTGGCTTTCCAAGCCAATCCAAATTCTGAGGACATTTGGTTGGCTGCGGTTAAATTGGAGTCCGAAAACGCCGAGTATGAACGTGCCAGACGTCTATTGGCTAAAGCTAGAGGATCGGCTCCCACACCCAGAGTAATGATGAAATCAGCTCGTTTGGAATGGGCTTTAGATCGCTTGGATGAGTCTTTAAGACTTTTAGATGAAGCTGTTGAAGTCTTTCCAGATTTTCCAAAATTATGGATGATGAAGGGCCAAATAGAGGAACAAAGAAATCGTTTAGAAGAAGCTGCCGCCACTTACAATTTGGGTATTAAAAAGTGTCCCACTTCTATTCCACTTTGGCTATTGTCAGCCAATCTAGAGGAACGTAAAGGCGTATTGACGAAAGCCCGTTCTATTTTGGAAAGAGGACGCTTACGTAATCCAAAAACTCCTGTTTTATGGTTGGAAGCGATACGTATTGAACTCAGAGCCGGTTTAAAAGAAATTGCCAGCACTATGATGGCTCGAGCTTTACAGGAATGTCCGGATTCTGGAGAGTTATGGGCAGAGGCGATTTTCATGGAAACAAAACCACAACGTAAAACAAAATCAGTAGATGCTCTAAAGAAATGTGAACATGATCCTCATGTTTTATTAGCCGTTTCAAAACTTTTTTGGTCTGAACACAAGTTTTCAAAATGCCGGGATTGGTTTAATCGTACTGTAAGTTTTTTGTAATCTGTTTTAGAAAACAAATTCTAATTGTTATAATTTTTTTAGGTTAAAATCGATCCTGATTTGGGAGATGCCTGGGCTTATTTCTACAAGTTTGAATTATTGCATGGCACCGAAGCTCAGCAACGTGAGGTCTTGGAGCGTTGTATAGCTTCTGAACCCAAACATGGAGAAGCCTGGTGTCGTGTTAGTAAAAATATTAAAAACTGGTGCTTTAAAACGCCGGATGTTATTAAGGCTGTAGTAAAGGAAATATCAATACCTGTTTAAAATATAAAAAACCTATTAAATTTAAGCAGTAATAATAATAAAAACAATAAAATAAAAAAAACAGTGTGGCAAACGACATATCCAAAACAAATTATATTCTTGAAGTTATCTATACATATAAAAGAGTAACGTTACTGACTGGCTGATTTATCATCATCACCCAGCCCAAACGGCTAAATCTATGGGATTTTTGGAAACTCGCATGTTAAGGGGGTAAGCAAGGGTAAAAACGGGTAAAATCCAACATCTTATTTCTCCGGAACTACTACAGATAGAGCCAAAATATTGTACTAAAAAAATAAGCGGATTGGTTTTTGGCACTTTTTCGATATTTGTACATTTGCGGGATAAAAAGGGTATAAACTAATGTTGGTACGTTTTTTAACCCCATTTATCTTTCAAAGTAACAATCGCAGCAACAACAACTAAATTGTGTTCTTCTCTTTTTAAAAAGGCCTCCAGTGTATATTTGCACTTTTTTAAAATTCGAGCAAATAAAAGGTAAAATATGTACCCCTTTTTACTACTATTTCTAAATATGTACTTTTATGTAAATTGATGCAGCATATAAACATTTTATTACTAATTTGTAACACCCAATAAAAATCAATGGCAAAAAATTTTTTTCAATTGTGAAAAAAGTACGAAAAGCGAGATATATGATTGATACTTGAAATTTACACAAGTTAAGTAGAATTTTTTATGTTAAGCGCAAACCTAGTAAAATTTAACAGTACTGATTGAAATAAGGAGTCGTAAAAGAGACATTATGGTACTTTTTATTGATTTTAATGGTACTTTTTGATTTTTTAATATTACTAAACTGGTATAAACGGTTCAAGTCAAAGTGAAAAATCATTAAGGAACTTTTTTTATTTTGTTTTTTTCATATACTTGGTACTATTTTACTTTTTGTTTTTTTAACGTATCCGAATCTAGAACTATCAGACCGTGCTCAAATGGTGTTCAATAAATAGAAAAATCAATAAACGGACAAAATCGTACTTTTACTTTTTAATGATACATTTTTATTTTATTTGTATTAAAAAATCTAGAACTGAGATTAAATGATCTACATAGAAATAAAGATATTATAATAGCGACAGTATGGTACTTCGCTGACGAAGTAGCGAGATAAAGGCTTGTATTTCACTGAATTGAATGTATCCAAAAGAAAACGTGTTCTCAATTTTAATAAACAAAATTCATTTTATGATGACTGAAAGCAGAAATATGAGAAGCTGTTTCCAAAATGTGGCGCCAATTTGAAAATGTTTCCATCTGGTGTTTATATAGCAGCTAAAATAGTTCGTTCAAACATGTATGTGCGTTTTTAGCAATTAATAAATTTTAAGCCAGACTTGCTTAATAGATTTGAACAATTTAAAATAGTTTTTCATTAATAACTCCAAACACAATACTAAAACAGCAGATAGACAACCAAAGCCAAATATAGCTAAAGCATAACGGCACTCTGTCAAGCCAATGGAAACAAATCCACCCACACCTCCTTCACATTTAGGTTTTTGAGGAAACCATTTAAGTTCCTCACGTTTCACAAGACCCACTTCACGTTGCCATCTTAATCTACATACAAGAAGGAAGAAACAAGTTAATTAAATGGCCAAAATGAATGTTTTTCTCTTAAATTTTACGAACTGTCTTCTAAATAGCTCTTTGTAGGGAAAATTTTTACGAGTTGGTATGGCTATCATGGGCAGTTGGAATGGCTCTAATTCTTTCAGACCACATTTCTCAGGCTCACTAAATGTATCACTGATAATCTGATAACCAGCTTGTAGTTCCACTTGATAGGCAAACATGCCAGAACGCATTTTCTCTATTCCCACTAGAGGTCTCATATAAACTCCATCACCCTTGGGAGCTATTTTCTTGTGATACAATAAATTTGTAATGGGATCTGTAGATTCCTTTAAATTTTATTTAAAATAAAAAATTTAGCGTGTTTTAGATTTAGTTTCCTTTTAGTTTTATATTTACATTGAAATATATCTTATTATAGACTGTATCCTGTACACCAATTTCCAAGGGCGATTGGCTCAAATCATTTATTGTGTGTATAGCTTCCGAAGGACTTTGTAATAGTGCTACTATATTCGCTGAAAATGATGTAAACAAAAATAAAGTTGCCACAAAAGTGGTAAATATTATAATACGTGCGGAACGATTGGCCACAGACACATAGAAACCCTGTTGGCACATGGCACCCCACACAAAAACAGCACAATCCCAATAATCCATATCATGACTGTAAGGAGAAAAATGTAGCTCCAAAACAAATACACCAAAAGTAACAATTACTAAAACAACCAATGAAATCCAAACATCATATCGAAAGGGCATGGCAAATATATTGGCTACTGCTGATAAAGGAGGCTGCCTAAACATCAGACCAGCACGTATACGAAAAGTTTCAGCCACAAAATCACACAAAGCAATACGATCCAAGCGCATAAATATCGCCATTTGTCCAAAGTCCAATTCGTAACGTTGAAAACTTCCCATTAAACCATCAAAAGAACCATTTGGTTGACGCCAGCCATAGTTATCAGTTTGGTGAGTATTAAAACTAAAAATAAAAGTAGGTATCTAGTTAGTTAGATATTTTCGTAAAAGGAGAGGAATTTCGAAATTAAAAACACCCACTCACTGCATGTTCAATTTGTTCGCCAGCTCTATAGTCAACCGATTATTAACTTTAGAAATCGTGTCAATATGGCGCAAAGATAAATCGTCTATATTAGTAAACATATCAGGAAAGGCAATCACCAGACCGGTGTTAAAAGTGGTATTTTCTAAATTCTCGCGCCTTGAGATAACTGAGCCATACGTTTGTAAATCTAGCAACATTTGCTCGATTTCCGAAAATGCCTTTGAGACGAAATTAAACTTTGCCGGCTTCAAAGCAGCCACTTTATAGACATCGATGAGAGAAAATTGTTTCGAAGCAACTTTTTGTAGTAAAACTTTTACTTCACTGTCTGGAGGCAGAAATATATCCGGTTCACCCAGTTTCAGTAAATCAGCATATTTTTGGGTTATTAATAACCAAAAACGAATTGTGGTAAAATAATTGATTTCAGAAGTCGCTGACCATTTTAAAACATTTAAACCACATGGCGTATTAAAATTGTATAAAATTATACCCGTTTTATGATTTAATGGCTCAAGTCTAAATTTTAAATTATGAGGACGTGCTGAGTTGTTATAAGTTCCTTCAGTTATATCAATTGAAGTCTCTTCCCACCAAACTTTCAAAGGCATTTGCTGATCCAAGTAAAACGAGGCCAGTTTATTTACTGTTAGAGCTGTTAAAGTTTAACTTTTTAATTTTTTTTTCAATAGGTTGTCATGATCATAGTCATAAAAAAGTAGGCTCTTATTAAGAGCTTACTTTTGTTCATAAGAGATATCGTCTTTAGCAATGACTATGATCATGGGTCAATTTTATTCTTGCTATTTTCTTACTTGTGGTTGTGTTTGTGGAACATGTTACAAGATTTAGGCTACGCACTCCGTGATATTGAAAATATGCCAAAATTATGTTACTCAGCAATTCAGTTTTGGCTTCTGCACGCCTCCTAACTAAAGCTGTCACACATTCTTTAATCTCAAATAGTACGCCAAGAGTTATAGCAAATTTCAAAGGCAATATCAATTGCATTTTATGTAGTTTGCTCTCTCGTTTAATTTTGTTTCCTTTTCCAAATCTATATCCTTTCTTGTTTGTGTAAATGTGTTAAGCGTAATGTCTTTTGACTCTTGATTTTTGTTGCCATTTTATATGAAATTTTCTCATTGCATGCTCGCATGTTCTCGTCTATCCGTTTCCTCCTTGCAGGCAGTAATTATAGGTAATTGCGTTTCCTTTACGCACGTAATCAACAACAGTGTCAAGTTAAATAAGCATGAGCTGTTGAAATGATTTTAATATTCGCTATCATCGAATTATAGGAAATTGTCAAATTAAGTTGTTAAAAGGAGCAGAATTAAAACAAAAAGGAGAAAATTATGTGCAGTGCCCTACAAACAAATATGCAGTATCCTTATGTGACGGCTAAGCTTAGGATGAAGACCAATATACTCGTACGAATATGTATATGTAGAAGATATAATCAAAGAACCAGGAAAGAACGATACACAGTCACGAGCTTGGCCAAAAATGGGTAAAACCGAATTAAATATTTTTTTAAATGTTCTGTAGAAAACACTTCTAATAAAATGTTGTTACGAAAAATCACGCTTTTCGTAAGAAATAGTATTTATGGATGTGTAAATATAGGAATTCAGTATTTATGTTAATGCGTAGAATTTGTGAGTGCAATGCGTGTGTGTGAGTTATAAAGTAAAATGTGTAGTATGTGTATCTGTATTAGTGTATAGGTTTCATGTTTATTTCAAGTGTTCTAGAATTAGCTAGATTAAGAATTTTCGTTTACCTTTTGGTTCTATAACTTTATACACCCAAAGTATGCGGTAATGTCTAGCTGTTTGTACAAGGTTCTAGGCTAAGCTGCTAGATTTGAAACATCTAGTTCATAGTTTGTTACTAGATTTTAACAAAATCTAGTCAAACTTGGTGTACTTTAATTTTGTTATTAATACACCGAAAGAATACGACACTGCACAAGAAAATTTGACATTTTGATGAAAAAGAAAATTAAAATGCAAATAAAGAAAAATATTTTAAAAGGGACGGAAATTCATACACAAAAAAGGATAAGTGTTAATTATTACTCGTATATTAATATGAAATTTATTGCAGCTGGTTTTTGTTACGAAAATGAAATCTTGATGTATGTCAAAAAAAGATAATCAGGCCAATTCTAAATAAGAATTCCCTGGGAGTTTTCTCTCAGGATTCACGATTTCGGACGACAAGGGAATCTCAATGAGATTTTCTCCTCTAAGAGACGATCTCCAAGAATAGTTTTGGAATCTGAGACTGGTATATCCTTCAGACTCCCCGATCAATGCAGCATTCTACAAGCTGAATTGATGGCTATAAAGCAAGCAGCAGATTGGCTATGGTATCATGGAATATTTGGCAGGAATATTCGCATTTATACCGACAGTCGGTGTCTATTCGATATCCCAACTGGTTCAAGAATGCCGGACATCCTTAAATAGGATAGCAGAGCATTCGGTGGTCACCCTCATTTGGGTGCGTGGACATGGGACTACAATAAAGAACTGTAGGTATTGGTCTGTAAAAAGCACATCGAGAGCATATTTTGCGAAGAGCACAGTCCAGATGGAGAGACGAACGGACGTGTAATACGGCGAGGATGATCTGGCCTAGACTAGATAGCAATCGCAGTATAGATTTATTGGGATTCCAAAGAGCCCGGTTGGGAAATGTGGGAAATTCTGATAACCACGCTAGGAGAATGGGTTTGCCATCAAACGACTACTGTAGAAGTTGTCGACACAAGGAGGAGGAGGAGACTGTGGATCACTTTTTTTGCCGGTGTCTAGCCCTGGAAGAGCGGCGCATGATTCACTTTGGTGAGCGCCGTCTGCAAGGTCTCACTGGGCTGTCGAATATAAGGGTCGACATGGACCTTGAAGCTTAAATTATTAAATTTTAGGATTGATTACATTTAATCAATTTAGACACGTATAGCAAACTTCATTTTTTTTATAATAACTCCTATTTGCGCTATATGGAGTGAAGAAACTAAGGAACTTAGGGTTTTCACGTATTTATTGTCAAATATATAAAATATTAACAATTTTTCAGAGAATTTTAAAATGTTTTTAGTTTTTATACAATTTTTAACGTAAAGGATATATGTACGTGAGGTGGTTGTATCCTTGCTCGGTGCAAGGAAAAAAAATTTATAGACCCATTTAGTTTACTGAAGTGTTTTGTGTACGGAATTAGTTTTAGAAATTTTCCTTTTTTTAATTTTTTGAGCTTGGCGTGTCCTTAATGTAATTTGGATCAAATGTGGCCAAATCATTAAGGATATCATATCATGAAGTTTCTTTTGTTGCTAAAATTTATTTATTGAATGATGAAAATTAATTTGAAAATAAAATTACAGAGTTCTACTATAGGGTCCGCCAAATAACTTTTTTTTTTGAAAATGCTATATAAACATCGAGTGTAGCTTCAGCTTATCCTCCTCTTCAAAAATTCGTTCAACATGGCCCGATAACGATCGCCATTGAGTAACGGCCACTCCTTGCTCATTTTCGAAGAAAAATGGCCCAATTATGCCTCTGGACCAAAATCCGCACCAAACAGTGACTCGTTTTGGGTGCGTCGGCTTTTCAATGTATGCCCCAAATGCTACAATTTTGCTTGTTTACATACCCGTCAAGATCAAAATGAGCTTCATCTGAAAAGATGATTTTTTTTTTTTGGCAAAATCGGCATCTTCTGTAAGTCGATCGCAGGCACACTTAGCGAAGCGAAAACACAACCATATTCTTTCAGCGGAAGGATAAAACTAATTATCTGTCAAATCAGACATGAGCTAAGCACTAGTTGAAAAAAAAAGTTCGATGGTGCACCCTTTATATATAAAATATTAATATAAAAGTAAAAGTAGGTTTTAAATAATCTTAAAATATATAAGCATCAATATTTTCCCTTGTTAAGAATATTTGTTAGAACTTGAAAGTCCTAAATTAACAATTAAATTATTAAATCTTGTGACTTGTAAATTGATTTTCTGTTGTTACGTGTTTAACAGTAATTTCTTTTTCAGCAACTTTTTCTTCTATGAAACTCTGGATTTTGAGCTAATCTTATTGCTGATTATTATCAACTTGTAACTCAATAGTTTCAATTCTGATTCTGTTGCTACTAATTGTTGTCGTTGACTCATGCAAGAAACGGCAGTACCAGCACATTTAATACTATACTAGTTTTAAGCAACTTCCAAAATCAGCATCGCTATAGCATTCTAACTTCAAATTGTAATCACTCCTGTATACAATAGCATAATTTTTTGTACCAGCTATATATTTAAATACACTTTTTATTTTTACAGTATCCTCTTTTGAAGGATTATCTAAAGATCTAGATAGATAACCGATACTGAGCGCAAGATCCGGCCTTGTGAATAATATCAAGTACTTAATGGCACCTACTGCTTCTCTATAAGGAAATTTAGATACATCATCAACTTTCCCTGTTCTAGTTGATTCTGATCTGCAATCGTTAAAATTAAACCTTTTTAACATTTTATTTGCGTAATTTTCTTGAGATATTTTAATTGCATTGTTTGCTTTCTTTATCTCCAACCCCAAAAAATAAGTTGACTCTTTATTCTAAATTCATTTTTTAATTCTTTCATTAAAATTTTGATTTCACTTTCATCAGTACCCGTAGTGAGTCCATCATCTACATTGAGTACTAGTTTTATTTTTAATTCTCACCTAAAAACAGGAATCAGCTTCACTAACTTTAAAATTAAGTTTTAATAAGTTTAACAAAATATTAATCTTTATTTGTGCTTAATTCCAGAAATTGTGTTGGTTTTAAAATTTATTCTTTTACTCATGATATTCTCATGAGTTATTTATTCAGTACAATAAGTACTGAAGGGGAGAGCATACCTATATGGACCATTTCATTGTACTGAATAAATAACTCATGAGAATATCATGAGTAAAAGAATAAATTTTAAAACCAACACAATTTCTGGAATTAAGCACAAATAAAGATTAATATTTTGTTAAACTTTTAAATTCCAAATAGAAATTATTACATATACAAATACATGTTTTAATAAGTTATTAACCAAATATTTATTTCAACAACGAGATGCTTGTTTTAAACGATACAAACTTTTATTGAATTTACACACTTGTGTTGTGTCATCTTCGTAGCCTTCAGATTGTTTGAATATCTCTTCCTCCAATTCACCATAAAGAGAAGCTGCTAGAACATCAAATTGATATAAATGCACTGCTCAATACAGCTCGAATTGTTCCTAATCTTGCTACAGGACTAAAAGTGTCTTTACAGTCAACCGATTTTCGTTGTGCAACAAATCTTTTAATAACTAGCCTGGCTTTAAATTTGTCTATAGTTTCATCAAGATTTATTTTCACACGTTATACTCAATTTGTTGGTAAAGCCTTTGCGCCTTTAGGAAGATTTCACATTACCCAAGTGTTGTTATCTCTTAGTGAATTAATTTCGGAAATTATGGCCATTTTCTACTGTTTAGCATCTTCATAAGTTAAAATAGTTTTAATGTTGTTTATAAAATCATGAATTTTAATTATATATTTTATTATATTTAGAATTTGTTATGTTCTTCTTAATTTTTTAATTATTGGCAAATCAGAATTGTCACTTTCATCAACTATATTACGCTTCCTTAATCTTTTAGTAGCAACAAATTATTCAATATTATTATCTGAAAGAATATTATGCTCTCTATTATTATTAAATAATTCTTCTTCACTTGAATTTATGATAGCATTGGAATCTGTTTCTTTTTCTTCATTAACATGTTCTTCTATTAGAATTAGAATGAGGAGCGGGAATAAGTCACCTGGTCACTGCGGCCAAGATAGACATATTGTGACACTACTCTCAAGTTACAAATCATCCCAGAGTCTAGAATTCAGAAACTTCTTTGGGTGATTTGTCCGACGGTTGTATGTAATGTTGTCCTAAGTAGCGAAAACGGGTTCAAATTAGGCCATTACAGTGACACAATATGTGTTCTGCTGTCTCTTATTTTCGTTACATAACTTGCAGAGGTCATTTTGACTGATCCTCATATTCGCTAAGTGTTTCAATACTTTGTTTTCGCTAACCTGATACCTGCTGTTTCTAGCCAGTATTGTTGTGATTCTCTTTCCAGCCACTCCTTAAAAATGAGCTTAATAGAGCTTCAAGACAGCCCGCAGAATGGTACTGAGTCAATAAATCTATTAGCCGCCCTTTTCTTGCCTTCTCATTGCTTACATATTTACTATGACTCATACCAAGTAAACCCTGTTATTAGATGCTAGTCTTTTTAGAAGTTTTAGGCAATCCCAGACCAGTTTTGAGCTTATCTCAAAGGCACTGAGTGCCAGTAATGCCACTTTACTGTCCGAGTGAATATGGATGTGACTGTTTTTTGTGTCTCTTTCTAGTTTCTCTCTTAGGCAGAGCTCTATGGCATGGATTTCGGCCTGAAAAACTAACTCTTGACCCATACTGACAAATAAGCTTCTTCTGTGGCTTAGACCAAATATCCCTTCAACCGTTTTCGAGCCATCCGTGTACCATACATGTGATCCGATACCGGGTTTGGGTCTGTTCTGTTCAAATTTCTAGAAAGAGAGCTGAGTGCACGAGAAGAGTCCTCCATATCTCCCAAGATGAGCTTTGCATTGAACTGCAACGCTTATTTATTGCTGAATAAATGAATTGGAGGAAGGCTTAGCAAAACCTAAAAGACAGCGATTGAAATAGATCTCACATTAGTATGGCCTCGAGTTTTTGCTAACATTAAAATTTTTAGCTTTTAAAAAGTATTTTGTTCCTTTAAGAAATATAAGTGATAAGTTTTAGGAACAAATCACTATGAAATTGTTATCAAAACATAAAAAAAAAAAATTCAAACGAAATTATACAATTTTGTTAATATTTTCACCGATATCTACCACTGCATCTAAATAACCCAAAGCGAAAGAGTTAAAGTCGTGTCGAGTCCATTTTTAAATTGCCCCTTTTAACTATCCAATTGCCCCGCTGTGGGGCGTAATAACAAACCGATATTTTGAATAAGCATCTTTAAATATTTCTAAGTACTTTCTGCTATAGTAATCTATGAGTCTTTCCATAATACATTGTTAATATTTTTAATTTTTACTCCCATTTCTAATTTAAGCATCTTTTGTATATGTCGTATGTCTTTCATGATAAAGTTTTAACATGCCCATATCTTGAACTTCATTAATTTGTTCTGTACTCTCCTGCATAACAGATTTTATATTTGGCTTTATAAAGTGAAACACCTTCGACTCTTGAACCATTTAAAACGACTTTATTATCAATAAGTAAATTACAATTAGCAGGTGTTGATATAAATTTACTATTTTGTTGGTTGTCCTGAGCAGCAAGTACTGATAGGTTCATATTTTGAGTATAACTGTTATTTCTATTGTATCTTTGCCCACAGCTTCAAGTACTTCTTTCCAAACAGCTTTTATAAAATAAGACTTTGAAAATTATTCAAAATCCTCAAAATGTTCCTTTTTGTTGTAAAATGTGCAAAATTAATAAATCTGGTAAAGTATTTATGTTTCTCTTGGAAACCATTGTTAAATTGTCGCCATAATCCTTTTAATTTTAATTATCATCCCATACAAACGAGAAAAATCTGAACGTATTTTAAAAAACTGATCTTTTGCTGTTGCTTCCAAAAGATTTTTAAGAGCACCCCAAACATCTGCAGCACTTTCTTTATCCATTACTTTCTGATACTCGTATATATCACTTATTGCACTGCACAGCACTGATTTTTGCACAGCTATTTGCTTTTCTGTTCATACCAGATTTTTCATTAAATAATTTTCTTTCCTCTAATGTGGTTGATGAATCTAGATGTTTTGGCTATTTCATGATAATCCAACAGATCTTTAATCTTTCGTTTCCACATTGCCCAATCTGTTAATATTCTTTGCAAAATCCATTTCAGTATGTATGATTCAATATTTAATAATTTAATTATTATTATTTTTTTTTAATTAATTAATGCTTGGGCACATAACCTTTTGTTGTTAAAATTACAGAGTTCTAAAGGGTGTCCGAACAAGAACGCAAGATTTAAATTTGGCGCCATTCGAAGTGTCATTGTTTGACATTTGAAGAATTGTTATTGTTTGCTAGTAGAAGGTACGAGGTTAGTAAAAAATGACAATGGACAGCGAAGGGAGTTCGTTAATTGGGTATTGGAGAGACAACGTGAAAATGCTGATTTTGCCGATAAAATCATCTTCAGTGACGAGGCCCATTTCCATCTTGATGGCTTCGTCAATAGGCAGAATTGTCGTATTTGGGGTGAGGAAAATCTTCGAGTGATTCACGAGAAGCAAATGCATCCTCAACGTGTCACTGTGTGGTGTGGTTTTTGGGCTGGAGGAATCATTGGACTTTTTTTTATGAAAATGAGGCAGGTCAAGCGCAAACAGTCAATGGTGTTCGGTATCGTGAAATGATAACCAGTTTTTTTTTGCCTAGAATTGAAGAAATGAATGTGGAGGGCTTGTGGTTTCAACAAGATGGCGCCATATGTCATACAGCCAGAATAATCGAAGTGGACGATTTTTCCACCAAAATCATAATGAGTGACGAGGCTCATTTCCACCTCAGCGGGTACGTGAACAAGCAAAACTATCGCTTCTGGGGCACCGAAAATCCACGAGGAGCCATTATACCCGCTCAAAGTGACTGCATGGTGCGCTGGAGGAGTCATCGGGCTGGTCAAACGACAACAGTGGACGATGTGCGCTATAGAACCATGTTAACCGAGTTTTTTCTGCCGCAATAGAAGGAATTAGGACATTAGGACATGTGGTTCCAACAGGACGGAGCAACGACACACATTTCATTTTTATTTAGAAAAAAAATGAGAGCCAAACAACATCGGATTACTTCTTTTGGGTCACCTTGAAACTATTCATCTTTCTTTTACTTTAATGGCACTTTAAAATTTCAGGATATATGGGAAGGGCACGAATCCTCGTTGTGAAACTTCAAGAAATTTCAACTCTTACAAATTTCAATGCAACTCGTTATATGAAATCACGACACTATGTGACGTGTCATTCTACACGTTTTTTGTTGTTTGTGTCTGTCGGCCGCTGGCTAAGAAGCACTTTACGCTAACAAATCGATTGGGGTTAAAAAGAATTAGTGAGTGAAAACATTGCAGGTTTATTCTCTAAAATTCAAATTTGTAATATTTATTTTGAACAAGTAAATTTTTTTCTAATTTTTGTGACCTTCAATAATTCCATTTCAAAGAAAGTCAATCATGTATGATAATTTATTATTTTTTAAAGACTCAGACACTGTTTTGGTTAAGAGATTTTCTTTAAATATTTTCAGTTCTTATGCTGGGGTTTTTTTCCATTGAGAATTTTTTCATTAACAATTCAATTGCTAAAACTATTAATGCAAATAGATAACCCAACACCAAAATAGCCCAGGCATAACGACATTCCTTTAAGCCGATGGAAACAAAAGGACCCATACCTTCACACTTGGGCCTTTGAGTAAACCATTTACGTTCTTCATGATTCATTAAACCTACTTCACGCTGCCATCTTAAACTAAAGATAAAAAACAATAAAAAAAAGAAAATTAATTAATGCTGGAGATTTTTTTTGAAGAAAGAACTTAACTGTCTTCTGAAGAGTTCTTTGTAGGGAAAATTCTTACGCGTGGGCACAGCAATCATGGGTAATTTATACGGTTCTAATTCTTTAAGGCCACATTTTTCAGGCTCACTAAAGGTATCACTGATAATTTGATAACCAGTTTGTAGTTCCACTTGAAAAGCAAACGTTTCAGAACGCATTTTATTAATACCAGCCAGAGGTGCCATGTAAATACTTTCACCCTTGGGAACAATTTTCTTAAGATATAAATATTGTGTAACCGGGTCGGTAGATTCCTTTTAATGAAAAAAAAATTTCAATTAGAACTTCAAATTTGCTAAATTTGTTTTAGTTTCTTGTACAAACATTTAGAAACACTCTATTGTATCTGGTATCTTGAACTCCAAGTTCCAAGGACGAGTGGCTAAGATCATTCAAATTACGTATGGCCGCTGAAGGGCTTTGCAATAATGCGACTATATTGGCTGAGAAAGAAGTAAATAAAAATAAAGTGGCCACGAAAGTAGTGAATATTATAATGCGAGCCGAAACATTTGATATTGAGCCATAAAAGCCCTGCTGACACATGGCACCCCAAACGAAAATGGCACAATCATAGTAATTAATTTCAGGCTTATAAGGCGATAAAAACAATTCTAAAGTGAATGCACCAAAAGTAATAATTAAAAGTGAAATTAGACAAATCCAGACATCAATATCAAAAGGCATAGTAAAAATATTAGCCACGGATGATAATGGAGGTTGTCTAAACATTATGCCCGCTCGTATGCGAAATGTTTCTACAAGAAAACTGCATACAGCCGTGCGATCTAAACGCATAAAAAATGCCATTTCACCAAAATCCAGTTCATAACGTTGAAAACGACCCATAAGACCATCAAAAGAGCCATTAGGCTTATGCCAGCCATAGTTGTCAGTTTGATAAGTGTTGAATCTTACCATAGAAAGGATGCAAAAAATTGACACATAAATGTAAGGACTTGTATGTCTGAGCTTTACTCACTTAAAATTTAGCCTTTTACCCATATCCACCACTAAACCATGACTTACTTTAGCCATGGTATCAATGTGCCTCAGAGATAAATCTTGTATGTCAGTAAAAAGATCGGGAAAATTAATTACCAGCCCGGTATTGAATCGAATACCCTCTAAATTCTCCCTTAGCGAAATAACCGAACCATATGCCGTTAAAGCTTTAATCATTTTTTTAACACCAAAACACTTTTGGCAAATAAAATTATATTTTAAAGGCTTAAATGCCGCCACCTTATAAACATCCAACAAAGAAAACATAGTGGCATTTGAATACTCCACTAAAACTTTAACTTCACTGTCGGGAGGTAAAAAAATTTCTTCATCATTTAAACTTCTTAAATTGTTGAGATTTCTTGCCTTTAGCAGCCAAAATATGTTGGTTTTAAAAAAATTATTTTCGGAAGCAGCTGACCATCTTAAAATGTTTAAAGTACATGCGTTTTGAAAGTCATTTAAAATTATGCCCGTTTTATGATTTAAGTTTTCAATTTTAAAATTCAAAGGACGTTTGTATGGATCATTTTTAACTTTACGAAAAGTAATGGGAGGTCCGAACTTGGATCGTTTTGGCATTTCATATAAATAGTCTGTTCCTGACCAAATGCGTAAGGGCATGTTATGCTTCATATAAAAATCCGCCTGAGATATCACTTCCGCAGCTTAAAAAAAAATCTAAATTAATTCTTGGATTTTCTTTAGCAAAACAAAATTCTTTTTACCTATTGACACACTTTTTTTTGAAGGGCACACAAATAGATTTAAACTACGCACTGCCTGGTAATTGAAATATGCCAAAGTGGTGTGTTCAAGTTCTTTATCATCTCTTTGAACACCAGTAGTTGTCGCTTTATTGCTTCCCATAAAAAATAGTATCACCAAATTTATTATTAGCAGTTGTAACTGCCGCAGGGCTTTAGTTCTACAAAGCATATTTGCCTTTTTGCTTAAATTTGCTTCTTTTACTTGCTTTTTATATCCTTTTTTTCTTGGTTTGAAGAATTTGTAGATTCATTTCTTTCCTTTTGTGGATTTCGTTTTTAAATAATTTTAATATTAAATTGAAAATTATCTTATTAAGTTGTTAAAGCAGTTGAAAACTAGTGAAAATAGTTAAATTGATTGAACTAAAAATTGCTTCGTACCCGTATACCTTGATAGAAAATTTGGGAGTCGATTCTTGTTCTTTCATACATTTTAACTTTTCACAATTACAGTTTTTGTGATTCTCCTCTAAATATGAATTTAATTAGGGTTTGTTTCTTCGTACAGGTCGTCTGACCATTTAATGATGTCATTCATTAAAGTTAATATTAAGTCCATTATATGTACATACATAAAACATAATCATGACCACTTGTATCCATCTTTTATACTAGTTAAGTTTTGCATTTCTTGCAAAGTGTCTAATGGAATAATACCTTCATTCTCACACATCTTCCAAAGGTCCTTTTTCCTTCTAATATCATGTATCATCCTATTTCGATATCGCTAAGATAAACAAAGTGGCTTTCAAAAATATTTTCTTGAGTGGTAATTAATGGTAAAGTTATTTTTTCTACTGTGAAAACTCCAGAGACGCCAACAAGTCCATGACAACGTTTCATGTTAACTTAGGTGAGCATAAAGCTAACAATGTAGTCTTACATCAAGTACAAATACATATAATCTTTCCCCTTCTCCTTATCTTCAAGTATTTATGACCTGACACGTATGAGGATGGCGCAAAATTCCGCCAAAAATTTTAATTATTTTACATTATGAGAAAAAAATTAAATATAAAATTAATGTTGGGAGTTTTGATTTACCAAACTAGATCTAATGAAAAAGTGGCCTTTTCTGCGATTATATTTCGCACCATCGACTATTAAAAATCTATAAAAAAAATGTGCTAGATGAGTGCGATTTCCTTTATTTAAAAGAAATTAACTACTTATTTATATTTTTGGATTTTCAGTGGAACGTGTTTCTCTCTTATCATTTTTCATATGAAAAAATTTGATAGGAATTTACACTTTAACACAGAATGTGAATCACCAGGTTCTCCTAACTGTGACAAAATTTCGTTTCGTTCCATATTTTGTTTTCATATTAAAATATTTTAAAATTTGATTGTCATTTTTCATTGAACGTGACTCAAAAAAGTTATGTTAATGTGTAAAAACTTTTCATTTCACGTTATCACAGAACGACAATCGAACCCAAGAATCATTTAGGTTAAATGAAGATATTTTCAGTATTTAGTTGCAAGTTTATTCGTCCTTTTGTATTAAATAAGTCTCGTGGGTTATATGAAATCTCAAAATCTTTATTTTTCTTATGTGTACGAGTATGAAGAAAAAAAGTGTATAAAAAATGTTTTTTGCCTGAATAAAAAATTTCTTTCTCTGTAAGTACGAAAGTCAGCTCTCTCACCAGGGAAATGCTTTGAGATTACCATTATTCTTTCACAAAGTCTGAGAACTCGTTTCAATATTACGACTGTTGAATTAATTGTCTCCACTCTTGCTTGAAGATTTTGTTACCAACATTTGAAACAAATTAAAAAAGTCCTGCTGAAAATGTTTTTCTTTTCTATCTATCTCTTTCCTTTGTTTTTTTTATATTCTTTTCCAAAGAAAGTTACAAATAATTGGCAATAATTGAATTGATAGCTTCAGTGTTACGAGTACTTATTTCTTAAAAAAAAAAAGAATATTAATTAAGGCACTGGTCAGTGAAAAATGATTTTGATAAATTCATTTCGTTTTAGTGAAGAGTGCGAAAAATTCGTTTTAAATGACTTTGTTTTGTTTTGAAAAATATTGAATATTTTTTACTTGCTTTCATTGCTTAGTCCGGGAATATACAGAGTAATTTTAGTTGCTCAACTTTTTCTTAATTCTCTTTAAAAATTGCCATTGTGTCCACACACATAAATTTTGTTTCATCAATTTTAGAATTTTTGTCTTCTTTGTTTTACAGCTTTAAAGGGTACTAAGAGAGAACAAAAGAGAATTGCCAAGTACGAGCAAAAATTGCCGTGTGTGTTAACGGACTTACAATATGACTTGTTTTCATAAACATATTTTTTTTTAAATTTTTTAAATTGGCCTTAATTCATTTTAACCTTTTGATTTAATTTAACTTAACAGCAGGAAGCAAGCAGCTTTATTTGCAGTCACGAAATTGATTGAAATTGTAGTGGTGGCTTCACTTTTTGAAACGACGATTTATGTTGTTTAAAAAAAAGTTCTTTATTTTTTTTTTATTCAAAAACCAATCAGTCGGGTGGTCATCACGCGTGTTCATAATTAAAATAAAAAAAAGTCGAATTTATCGTTATAAAATCAATTTTTTCATTTGAATGTTTTCTTTTATTATTCAATAAAATCATTCAAAGAGTATGTGTGTGTGTAAGTATGTAAGTATGAAGGGTATATAAATACATATAAGCTTCTAATTCCGTTTGTAATTTCTACACTAAGACCGATGTGTGTGTACAACATTTGACTAAATCGGGTTCGAGGTGCCATTAAAAACTGATTGTTTTTTATGATGTTCGACGCGATTGAATTTAAAAAGCAAAATTCAAGCACAGGCATTAGTGTGCATATGCCTTGATTAAAACATTCAACAATACAAAACCGTATTTCAATACAAATACACACAAACAAAAAAAAGCACCCTTATTTTACTACGCAGTGTGATGTTGCTTGTTGATTTAATCGTGCCTCGAACATGTTTTAAGCTGAAGTTACACAGCACGCGTCGCGCGCGTCAACGCGTTTTACGCTTCTGTCAAAAAAGTTAAAACAATGTATTTATATGAAGCAAGGTACATAAAGACGCGTGTAACGCGTGTGACGCAAAAAGTTAAGCAACTTTTAACTTTTCACGCGTTGTAGGCGGTTGACAGTTGACAAGTGACATTTGTTGTTATAAAAAGCAAAATTTAAATTGAAAAAAATGGATGAAAAATTAATGGAAGAGGTAAAAAAGCATAAAATATTGTATGCCAAGGGATACGTTGATTATAAAAATAAAAAAAAAACGGGCTGAAGCTTGGAATGCAATCAGCAAAACATTAAATATTGCAGGTAAGAAAATATTTAATAGGCTTTGAAAATATTTTTATATATATCTGCGTATTTTCTTCAGAATCAATGTGTCAAGCCGGCAACATCTCTTTCTAAATATATTTCACGTACCCAAAATCTTCTTTTACGCGTTCTTCGTAAATAAACATGAACAGAACATATAACCATTTGTATGAAATCCAAAAACTCCAAAAAATCTTGAAGTAAAATTATTTCGTTATCCATTTTGTTGTGTCACTACCAAAATTAAAATATAATTTCTTTCAACAGCTGATTATAAAAAAAGCGTCAAAAGCGTTGTGTGTAACTCATCGCTTTAAACGCGTAAAACGCTCAAGAAGTATGAAACGCGTTGCGCGTGAAACGCGTGCTGTGTACCTTCACCTTTAATCAAATGTGCACAATTTTCACTCAAATTGTTCGTTTTTGTGGTTCAATTGATTATATAATTCAAAAATGTTTTAATCATGTGCAATCAACTAAAAACAGCAGAGTCGATTTAGCGATGTCTGTTTTCTGCCTGCCTGTGTAGTCGTTGAAATCAACTTCCTGAACTTCTGGACAAGTTTAGCATATTAACATGTCAGTTGCTATTGAATCGGTCCATAAATTTCGGAGCAGCTATGAGTCAAAAACCGGTACTACCTCTACTTTTTTACCATCTTTCTGAACGAATTTTTTTTCATATTTCGTCCAAAAGACAAAACAAACAAAAAACGTGCTATACAGTTTTACAGTTTTGTTTTCAGAATTTCTGTGCAAAAAATCAAAACAATCGATTGACAAATGACCAAGAAAGCTCAAAAATACAGGCGAAATTTTGGTTTTTCATTAATTTCTGTTTAGTTTTTTTTAAGGTGGTAATAACGAAAGCAAGAATACATGCGAGACCAAGCTATCGGTCTTATACAAACGTGTACGGTTTTGTGTGTACGATAATTGAACTACGAATAGAGAAATCTTATTTTATGATAGTGTTTGATTGTTAATTTTATTTTCTTTACTTGATATTAAATATTTATGTCAATATTGTTTGTTTAAAAAATGTTTGCTAACATTTGAAATTAAATTAAATTAAATTTATTTTGCATTCTTATTGGATATCTTTTTTAAAAATGTCTTTTTTTATATTTGAAAATTGAGTACCTACAGACATTTTATTGATTTAAAATTTTTTTTTATTAATTATATTTATAACAAAAAATAGGTGATCAAACACAAGAATTTTATTCAATATTTACCATTTCATTAAATAACTTTTCTATATTAATTTTTTTTTGTTAAATATTTAAGAAGCATGTGCAAAATTAAAAATATGAATATGTATTCGGCTAACACAGTGAAGGGTATATAAGGATCGGCACTGCCGAATTTAACTTGTTAATTTGAGAATTTGTCTAACAACCGTGAAATACTCTAACTATCCAATGAATTAAATGTTTACGTATACATACATAAGTTGTTTAAATTGCCACTTTTTTTTCTATTTGTACAAGGGCTCAACACATTTGCTTTACTTTTTTAAAGGAGTAACTTTTCTATGTGTATGCGTGATAGAAACCAATTTAAATTTTCCAAGAAATATTAAAATAGTCAGCAACCTAAATCTTTTTGTTTTTAATAATAATTATTAAAATTTTAGAATTATTCCACTTTCTTTTCTCTTTTATTTATTAATTTTGATTTTGTTTGAATTAGAGACTTCCCTAATGTTGTCCGGTCCTAATGTTGTGACATACACATAAAAAAGGATGTATTTATTTTGAGTTTGTAAAGATCAATGTAAATTGGCTGGATTGTGGCATATCTAAACTACAAATACTATTGCTTAACCAAACATTTAAAAGAAATTTAAATGATTCATATTTAAGCAAGAAAACAGAAAATTTCAATGAAAACAAATTAAATTCGTTAGTACTTCATTTTATATATAAATTCAAATATTCTTGTTAAATATTTACAAAAAAATAAAGGGTGGCCGATGTTGAATGGGAACCACACCTAAACGTCAAGTTGTTTTCTGCATTTCATTTGACATTTCTCAATTTCAGACTAACTCAATTTGAACCATGGAAAGATACACGATCGAGCAACGCGTTAAATATATTCAGGCTTATTATGAAAATGAAAATTAATTTTCGAAGAAAATCGTCTTCAGTGATGAGGCACATTTTCAACTCAGTGGATTCGTCATTGTGATTGTCGAAAAACCAATGCACCCACAAAGAGTGACTGTTTGGTGTGGTTTATGGGCTGGCGGCATCATCGGGCCGTATTTTTTCTAAAATGAGGCTGGTCAGGCAGTTACTGTGAATGGTGAGATGATAACGAACTTTTTATGGCCCGAATTGGAAGATATGGATGTGGACGATATGTGGTTTCAACAGGACGGTGCCACTTGCCACACAGCTAACGTGGCCGTGTTATCTCACGTGGTGGCGATGTCAATTGGCCGTCAAGATCATGTGATTTAACACCGTTGGACTTCTTTCTTTGGGGTTATTTGAAAGAAAAGGTGTACGTTGATAAGCCAGCAATAATTCAAGAGCTAAAGCATGAGATAATTCGGCACATTAACGGCATAGAAACTCAATTATGCCTCAGCGTCATCGAAAATTTGAACCATCGGATGGAGGTGTGCCGCCGAGGTTGCGGCGGCCATTTGACCGATATTTTGTTCCATACATAATGGAACCATACCATATTATCATAATAAAAATAAATGACAATAATTTCCTAAATAATTTCTGTTTTATTCAAAATCAATATCGGCCCTTACAATTTAACCACCCTTTATATATAAAATATTTCCAATGGCAAATATTGATTAAATTAATTTCTTTTAATAATTTTTTTGTTAATCCTAAAATAAATATCAAATAAAGAAATTAAAATTTCCGGCATAAATCAAAAACCTGCCAATAAGTTTTTTGTATTCATAGTTCTATTTGACACACAGATTCCTTAGTTTGGTGTGTATGCGCACTCATTTCGTGGAATCAGAAATCAACTTGTTGCATACCAATCTGAGTGGGTTTTGTATTTTGTCTAAATTGCAAAACGGACAAAAACGCAGTACGCAGTTTTATCAGAAATGAGAGTCAGGATGTCTGTGCAAAAAATATAAGCAAACTGAAATTTTAGGTTTTTATTAATTGTTGTTTTGTATTTTTTTTTTTGTAAATTTTTAAATTAAAAAAAAAATTCTATTGTTTCTACAATTTTTTTCGCTAAAGGTTAACAAAATTTTTTCGTTAAATTTACCTACGATTTTTGGTTCGTATTTGATGAACGTGCTTCCGTATATCGTGCAATGTGCATTGGCGTTAAAAAAATTTATTTATTGTGGGTTACGTCACAGAAGTACTCTGTTCCGCCTCCTCCGCTTCACCAGGAAGGTAAATGAATACACAGCAATCATTCTCCGTCTTCGGTTACTGAGCAGCTCAACTTAAATTTCTTTATCCGCAAACAGTTTGTTTTTCTGTGAATATAAGTAGTAGGTATGTCACAATTGCTTTATCATTCAAGAACCCTTCTTGCTGTAACCATAATGAAAAATGTTTAATTTGATTTTGCTTGTTAAGGAACGGATTTTGTAATAAATATTTTGTATTTTACACAAACTCAAAGCAATTGTTAAGAAGTTATTTGTGAATTTTGTTGGACGTAAAATGTGTGTATTTATGCACATTTTTGTTGCATAAGTTTGGGAGTTGGCTGGTGTTAACTAAATACTTTGAAAAACAATTACAATCAATTCGAACACTTTTCTCAACACTTCATTCAAAAAAGTTTTACATTAACTGTTTGCAGTTTGTTTTATAAGTTTTCCGTTAAGTTAAAAATAAATGAAAATATACGACCATGTTCTGAAAAACGGGCGTGTTCTGGAAACCTCGCGTTTTGCTTCCGTTTTCTTCATACGAGTAGAATATGAAGGGGAGAACTACAGTTTTTAAGTAAGCAATTGACAAAATCAAAGTAAATTTTTAAAATCATATTTTTCATGGGAAAAAGCCAATTTTCTCTTAAATTTTGGTTGAAACACAAAGAAAACCTGAACTGTGCAACATTTTATTTTCTCTTTGACTCTTAGTTTTTGCAAAATTCATTACTTCGCTTCAGTGGTTGTTTGCGTTTTGAAAACGTCAAAATTAAGTGTTTTGCGATTTCAAATCGTAATAGCCAAAGTTAAGCTTTTTGCGTTTTTCAGAACATGGATGATAGTTATTTTTCGAAGGAATTTATTTTTAGCTTTTAACCACAATAAAATAATGATTTTACGTACAGTTAAAAAAATCAGTTAATTTTATACTCGTATGCGGCTGTAGTAAAACTACAAATCTAAAAATCAGAATATTTAAAACTTTTATATGTAAGTATTTAATAAATACTGTGTGAATGTAAATATTTAATTAATTAGCAATTTTTTTTTATAGATAAGGATTTAAAATATCATATATAACTGACTTCACATTCAAAAACAGTAAATATTATTTACGTACATAATTTCTCATTCATAAAATATTTCAATTTAGAAATTTTCGTTTTATGTTTTCTTTGGTCTCTATTCTTGGAAATTGTCATAATTAGTGACTTCCAAAATCTAAATACATAAATAAATTATAAATAGTGAGTAGATAAATATTAACAACAACGCACAAGGAAATAATTTTTGTTAAAAGTGAATATTGGAAGTTATTACGTTTGTAATATATATACTTATTGCGATTTTTTTACAGGCACAAGCTGTCCTCAAGCAAAGTTTATGTAATTTATAAATAAAATGGCTAGTTTTTCAAATTTATGGTATAATTATTTTATAAATTAATTCGACTGAAAACGGGGCTCACTAACTTCGCTTGCCTTACGTCACAACAACAGGTTCATAAATTAATCGCCAGTTTCAAAGAAAACCCGCTGTAAAGTAGAAATGTACTTTAAAAAACACTACCTGATACACTACTTAAACTCTCAACGAAAGAGAGCAGAAAGAAAAATATAAAACACAGACACATGCATTCACAAAAACAAATTATAAACAAAAAAGCTTCAAAAATTTATTTTTTAAATAAAAACAAAATTTCATATAGATTGTTAAAAAATCAATATTATAAGATGGAAAAAAATTTTTAAATATTTCTAATTTTAGTGGTTTCTGCACGTTTCGTGTTAATTTTATAAGAAAAAATAGCCAAGCGACAACAAAAAAGAAAGTGAGTGATTTTGGCATTTGTATTCGTACAAAGAGAAAGAATTTTTTTTAGTGAGCCGCAATTTCATATAGAAATGCTTACGTTATTGTTCGAATTTCTTTTCATAAGAATTTTCTTGTCGTCTGAAGTCGCAGCGAACGATAATTTTCTTCATAGGGAGCCTGGCCGTAAATTATATCCTGAAAAAGGTACACAAAGTTGAAGCAAAGTATTGGAATAAAAATAACTATTATATAATATAATCAGATCTTAAGTTTCAAACAACTAGCGATTTTAATTATTTTGAAATATTTCGAGAAAGTTCTGCTGTCGTGTTGATTGTTCTACTGAATTATTGTTATGTTCTAGAGTACTTGTGTTCTATTGGTTCTATGTTGTAGTGGTTATAATTTTTACTTGAGGGCAAAACATTTTGTCACTAAAGTGTTTGTTTTGATATGCAATCGAACATGCTTGACTTTATTTGAAATAATTGATGATGCTTGCATGATTTTTCAAGTATGCTTGTGCAGCCCTTTCGTACATACATACTTGATGTAGTGTACATACTAAGCTTACTTTAATATGACGTCACTACTTCAAAAACATTTTGTTTTGAATTTCTACTTCCATATCAAACACAATGGAAATTTTTCTGCTATATAAACTACACTGGAAACTGTGATTTGTTCGAGTGTATATCATGTGAGTTTTGAATGGTTTTGTACGCCCTTATACATTAAACACATTCAAGACAGCAGGACACCTACTACACGACTGCAAATGACGTTGGCTACAAATGTCGTCGTGTAGCCAGCTATTTAATTATTTTAAAGCAGCAGCAGCAATTGTTTAGGAATGTAAATACATAGCTGTTGTATATAGAAAAATATATTTCAGTGGTGCCACGTTCAATTCTTGAATGTTAAATAAAATGAAATATATGTAATAATTTCTGTTTGGAATTTAAAAGTTTAACAAAATATTAATCTTTATTTGTGATTAATTCCAGAAATTGTGTTGGTTTTAAAATTTATTCTTTTTATTTGCTTTAGTCAATTGCTTTTACAATATAAAGGTTCTAATGTTTGCAAAGAAACGTTGGGAGTAATCTACTGAGGATTCAGAGTAGCGTCTGATGAAATGGTCTATATAGATTAATATTTTGTTGAAATGAAATATTTTCAAGCGCTCATTTTTATTATACTTGTAGCACTAATTCGTTCATTGTCGCCGAGGAAAATATAAATTAGCTTAAGTTGGCGACAGCTAAAACAGTGGTCGTGTAGCCATGTAGCAGTGCTGTCGTGAAAATAATAATTTTCTTATAAACACATATATTCTATTTTTGAGAGGTTATAGTCGGTATCCTGCTGTCTCGAATGTGTTTAACGCATTAGTGATAAATTATATTATTTACAATGACAATTGATAGCAGCAGCAGTAGCGACAACGTCAGCCGTAGTGTAAATGTCATTATATTTAATGTACATAATCTATATTGATGAGTAGTGGCTCGAGACCTAAAGAGAGTTCTTGTTAATGATGCAAAGTTGATTTAATTGTGTTTGTTTTTTTTTATTCTTGTTTATGTTTTTGATTTGTCGGGAAAATTTTTTCAATAAATAACACAGGCCTACAAATTGAAGTTTTGTTTTGGTGCTGAGGCTTCATAGTCAATTTGAAAAACTATGGTGGTAAGCTCATTAAATAATAAAAAATTACTTTTTCAATACTGCGTGTAGTTCTCGAGATATACCGTTATTAGCAAAAAGAGAGGATACGCCATATAACTAACACCTCTCTGATTAAACTTAAAAAAAGACGTAAGGGGTGGATATAAAACAACGTTTAATTTTAAATATTTATATCAGTCGGAATTGTGCAAAATAGCGGTCATATTATCGACGCCTAGAATAAAATTTAATTTGTCATAGCTAGAACAATTTCTGCCTTGGGATACACGCATTTTTGCGTTGTTGTATTGCGCCTTGATAAGGTTTTAATTTTATGAGGTACACGACTGTTTGTAAGCGCTTTCCATATTTTATATCGACCAATAGCATTAAAAGCCTTTTCCAAGTCGATAAATGTCATATGTATATTCATAACATTGCTCTATTATCAATCGTAAATTCTGCATTTGGTCGAGACATGAGCGATTTTGTCGAAAGCCGGCTTATTCCTTTCGTATGATGTTGTCTAAGCGACTGATCATACGCTTTAATAAAACTTTGTTGTTTGATGCAATTTCTCTCCATTCATCAGTCGTCAGAAATATATTATATCTCCCATATATTCGTAAGAAGGGGTTGTAGTCCTCATGCTTTACCCGTTTTAAATTGTTTTACGGCTTTTTTATGGTGTTAGAACTATTTTTTTTTTTATTATGGTGGTTGACAAACTTGGAAGTGTTCTCTTCATTTATTCAGTTAAGTTCTTGATCGAGGTTCTGAATGTGTTTTCCAGAAAGTTTCCTTGATACTTCAGAGCTGTTTTCAAATTGCTCGTCTTTGTGGCAGTCTTTTCTACGTCCGCAACGTTGTTCCTATAATCGGGCTTGTCATATCTCGCATACCTTTTAGCCGAATTAATTGTTCAAAGTATTTCCGTACAGGCCCATCGTCTGTTAATAATAGTTGTTTTGCTATGCGGCTTTCTTCTGCCAACTCGCAAAATTTCTCAGATAGCCCTTCTTTATTCTGGGTTTTAGCAAGATCAATGACTTGTTTAATTCGTATCCATGCGAAATTGACGTTCATGTTTTGTTGTGTTGTTGCAGAAGAGTTGTTCACAATTTCGGACGTACATAAGTTAGATTTTAGTGCTTCGATGCGTTGTATGGCTCGCACTTTTAAGCAGTCTTACTTCTTGCAGTTCTTTGAATCATTTTTTGTATATGCTAAAGTTGTCGATCTGACAGTCGCCTGTGGTCCTAATGGAGCTTGTGAGCAAAGTAAGAACTACCTAGTTAACGGTCATATTGGGCACATGTCTTGAGGAACAATTCTCTGTTTGTGTTTCTTTCAGGTAGCCTGTGTGCCTACCTATTACTTTTTCAAAAACCGCTGTGGCAGCTTCCGACTCTTTTATTCATGTCAGCCATAAGTAACAGAATGTTGTTTCTATTAATATTGATCAGCATTTCTTCTTCTTTGACTTGTAGCTCAGAAAACTCGGTTGTGGCATATCATTGTACTACAGTGATAATCCGCTCAAAAATATTCATACTCTGTGGGTCGCATAGGTTAGACCGGTTAGAGTACATTATTCGATTGCCCTTAAAGCTTATAAAGTTTGCGATGCTAGTATCATTTTCTATTTTGATATACTAAACTAAACTTCCATGCTTCGATTCTTATCTGGAGACATGACGGGGCTGTCATCAAAATGTTAGTTTGTTAATTATTTTGCTTTCTGGCTTATAATATATTGCTACGTTTTTACACTTTATTGTAAAATAAAAACAATTAGTTCTCTTTTCTCAACACTTGTAAATAGAAACACTCTTCATTTATAATCGTCACAATGACACTTTATTTTTTATGACACACCTTGTTTACAGTTTAATACCTCAACTAGAACTGAACTTGCCTGGCACTTAAAACTGGAGTCATCTACATTCGTATAGCAGCAATGATTCACTGTAACGGTCATTTCACACCTTAGTCTAGAAACAGCTAGATACTACTGCCTACTTCTAGGAGTATCAAGTTAAATAATCAAAAGGTAAACGAAAATTCTTATACTAGCTATATCTAGAACACTTAAAACTAATTGAAACTTATACACTAATACAGATGTAAATAAATACTACAGATTTCACTTTATAATTCACACACAACCCAACCAACATATTGGCAAGCGTTTTGTAAATTAAGATTGCAGCAAGCTTGCATAAATAAGAGTTTTGCGAACGTCGTTGACAATTTGCTTGCAAATGCAAGTGTTTCATAAATTTAAGCAAAACGTGTCATTCTCGCCGTTAAAAATTGTGTTAATAAATTGTGTTAATAAATTGTGTTAAATTGTTCTTAAAGTTGTTAAATTAAGTGCGTTTGATATTTTTAATTATCATTTGCTATTAAAAAAGGTATTTATCTACTTATTTAATGTCTGCAGCAAAAAAGAAGAAAAGTGTTGTGCGCAGCAGCACCGAAATTTTTGAGCATATATGGAACAGGAGGTTGTGTCTCGTTAGCAGGTGGAGAATATGCTCATTATGGCTTGAGAGACTGTTTGACAGATTTTTTGCTGGAATATAAAGTGCATACAAATATTTTAGAATTGAACTTTAACATCGATGGGTTACCAATTTCGAAAAGTTCGCTGAAGAGCGTGTGGCCTATTTTAGTGAATGTAAATGGGACGAATTCAGTTTTCGTGGTTGCTATTTTTTGTGGACGGTCTCATCCCAACGATGTGAATAAGTTTCTGGCACAATTCGTCGATGAGTTGAACGATCTTCTCCAAAATGGATTCTCATACGAAAACAAAACTTTTGTAATAAAATGTCGAGCATTTATTCTGGATGCACCAGCTAGGGCACTTATGCTTGGAGTCAAAGGACACGCTGGCTACAGTTGCTGCACAAAGTGCATTCAGAGGGCCAAACGGAAAGAGAATCGTATGATATTCCATTATTAAAACCATCCTTTGCGCACAAATATAAATTTTCGGCAAAGAATTGATGTCAGTCATCGCAATCAGCAAAGTTCTTTGGAGATTGAAAAACTTCCAATCGACATGATGCAAGTATTCGCTCTAGATTACATGCACGTGGTGTGTTTGGGTGTAATGAAGGCTTTGCTTGGATCCTGGATAAAAGTTAAAAATCGCAATTATACTTTGCAACAAAATGATATACGAAAACTAAACACAGAATTTCAATCCATTGCGCGTTACATACTAAGAGACTTTTGTAGGAAACCACGGGATTTAAAAGAGATAGAACGCTTCAAAGCAACGGAATTCCGTCAGTTCCTTTTGTATACAGGCCAGGTTGTGCTAAAGGACATATTGAGCGAAGAGAGGTACATTTATTTTTTGCAACTTAGTCTTGCAATGCGAATTCTCCTCAATGCTGAAGATTGTGTACAAAATAACAAATGCGCAGAGGAGCTGATAAAAGATTTCTTACTCAGAGTCCTTGTTTTATATGATGATTTAATGTTAACATATAATTGCCACTGTTTGAGTCATTTGGCCAGAGATTCCATGCACTTTGGATCACTAGAGACAACCAGTGCTTTCAAGTTTGAAAATAAATTAGAACAAATTAAGAAACTAGTGAAGAAAAATAATAATGTTCTGTCCCAAATTTACAACAGACTAGTTGAGCAGAGTGTGCATGGAAATCATCATACACATATTGATTCAAAAATATCCACAGTACAAAATGTCACTTACAAATTTGTTAAAACTAAAAACTTTTATTTATCATCTGACAAAAATTAATTTTTAAGCTTATTTCCATATCAAGATCTGCTGATAACGAATTTGTACTTCACGGGCTAAGGGTACAACTTATATGATAAGCCGCTTCAATCATCGCTTTTTAATAAATATTTACCGTGCCGAACGCTTCACTAAGTAACATCAAAAGTTATATGCTTCTACACCAGATCGTCATATATTTGTGCCACTCATAGCAGATCATGCCGCAGAACAATCTCAATTACATCGTCAACCCCATTAATGATGATATCTCATCCTCACAAACTATTTATGTGATGCCACCAAGTCCAAGCACAACAACAATTTCTTTGGATAGTGCAACGTCGTCTGGTAAGATATTTATTTTTAAAGGATACTTTTAACTTAACACCGCAACACTTTTCTCATATTTGCTTTATATTTTTTTCGGCAGCAATTCAATCATTAATCATCGACGCATGTCAAAAGGCTGTTGAAAAGGTGGAGGGAAAAAATAAGCTAATATTGCTGCACCTAGCAAAAAATGTTGAGGGGATGCGCAAAGAAATCATTGAACTTAAAAAAGCGGTATCACATAACGCTACTATTATACCAAGCAAGCCGTTTGCTAATATTGAAGACTTCCTCAATTTTGGGAAAACTATACTGGAAGATATAGATAAATTTTCCTTGCTGGTAAGAATTTAAATTTGGAATGTCCGGTGACTGTATACTAATGTCGATTTGATTTCTATTTTTAGAAGGCAGATCTAAAAAGATTATCAACATCCAATTCGAGAAAATTTGTTACGAAAGCGTGGCAGAAGATCATGACTGACAACGTTGCTGAGAGCTTTTCCTGGCGAGGAACTGCAGATAAGAAGTGCATTAGGGCCTTCACTGTCGCCACTGCCATTCGTCGTAAGTGAAATACGTTTAATACGTTTCTAAATTTACATTTTTATATTCATATTTAAATTCTATTGCAGAAACTTTCGCTGAAATTGGAGGCAAGGAAGAGGACTTTGTGTTTGCCTCTAAGTCATATTTCCAGTACGCAAAAAATGTTTTTAAAATTAAAACAACAAAAAAAGTAAACTAAAATACTAAGTAATAATGATTTTTTAAATGAAACAACAATGAAATTCCTATTTTTATATTTTAATTTAATATTTTTCTATTAAGAAAAAAAATTTAATATTACAAATGATTTTTTAAATGTATCAATAAAAAAACATATCCAAAACAAAGTAAATGTTTAAAACGCTTACTAATTTCATTAAAAATACGTGTTTTTAAGCATTTAGAAAACGTGTAATTACGTTTTCTAACGCTTATAAAGTTGGGTGCTTTTCGATTATAAACCCCTTGTCTTGGTGTCTTTTGTAAAAGTCACAGCAGCGTTTTATCAGTGTTTTGATTACATTTGAACGCTTACAAAACGCTTATTTTTATATGTGAATGCTGGCTGGGCAATAAAAACCACACACACACATACACTTTTTTATTTTTCGTGTTTCTGTGTACAAAGCATTACGCACACGACGGGTGTTATTTGTAATAAAACTGCGTACCACGTTTTATTGTCCGTCTTGTAGTTTAGACAAATTACTCAAAAAAACGCACCAAAAATGGTAAAAAATATAGAGGTAATCACAATTTTTTACTCATAGCTCTGCCATTTATAGACCCATCTAGCTGAATTTTGGTCAATATACTATGAATATGATATCTGAAAAAACTGTTTACTAATTTTTTTATACTTTAGATAAAAAACGCAAAAAATAAAGCAAAACTTAATGAAAATCTAAAATTTTGGTTATAAATATTTTTGATATTGCTCCGCCATTTGTGGACAGATTGCTTTCATTTTTAGCACAGGCATTATGACTTATACTTTAAACAAAACTGCATACCACGTTTTTTTTTTAGATAAAATACGCAAAAATGGTAAAAAATAGAGGTACTCGTAGTTGCAGTTTTTGACTCATAGCTCCGCCATTTATAAACCGATCTGGTTGAATTTCAATAGTAATAGTCTTACAGAAACAACTGACCGTATGGTATGCTATACTTTTCTGTATGTTGTCTAGGGTCTTCTGAAAGTTGATTTCAACGACTACACGGACAGACAGACAAAAAACGCTTATTAAGCTCCGCTATTCATAAGGGTTCAGAATATATATACTTTATAGAGTGTTCCATGTACGGTGTAGAAATTACAAACGGAATTACAAAGTTACACAAAATATATCCTTTTTACTTACAGTGAAGGGTATAATAACATTCTAGCTGGTAGAAAAAAAAATAAAAGTGAATTTGCCAAAATACTCGTACATTATTATAAGCGTAGTGGTTGTTTTCATGTTTTCTTTGGTTAAGAACGAGTACATCGTCATATGATTTCATTAATGACATAAGTTACATTTAAAAAATTCTTATTGAGGCCAAAAATAGTCGACAATATTATTATTAATAACTATTTATTATCATAAATAACATTTTATTCTGAATGATTAATTAATTTTTTTATGTGACCGAAGACAACATTTCTTTTCGTAAGTAAAATTAATTTTAATTGTTGTAAATGTTATAATTATAATTTACTTTCAGTTTTAATATGGAGTTACATGAATGTATAGAAATTTATGATTCCATGAGTCATCAACTTGTTTACGACTTCTTGGATATGAGAGCAGAAACACCTTTGCTAAAAGAAGGAAAAGTAAAGTGTTACTTCAGCTTGGACCTAGAGTGATATGAATGGTTTGACACTGTCTACAGAGAGAAAAGCACCCATGTGTATGGCAATACTCGCCGTCAGACTACAAACATCGGTACAAATGAGAACTTCCATAAAGTTATATTTGTGTCTTGCTTCCTAATGTATGGTGACACTAATTATAATAAATTCTTAAAGGTTGCATCGTACATATTAATAAAGAAATTTAATATAAAATTTTGGTTCCCTATTTCCTAAAATTTCATGAGTATTTTTTTTTCGTATGCGCTGTCAGTACTTGTTTTTGTGAACCACTCTCTGATCCATGTACTTTGCAATTTTCTTTTTCTTTAGCAAAGAAACCATATTTACGAGTATATAAGCAAACCAACAAATAAATTTTAATTTTTATGTAAATAAACAAAACAGTTGATTCTGGCAATTGCCACAAGTTAGAACAATTGTGATAGTGTTGCAGCAATTATTGCCACTGTATAGTTTTTCACCAACTACCGGCAATCAAATTTGTTTTAAATGAGGCAATCGTGTGACGGCAAAAAAAATTGATTGGGACAATTTCTTTATTGTGCGCCAATTCAGCACAATAAAAATTGTGTCAAATTGGTGTATTGCGGCAATCGTGTGATCTTACCTATACAATATTTTCAAATATAATATGACGCAACTATCGTACAATAAAAAGTAAGCAAGACAAAAACATATGTACTCGTATGTAAGTATTTATTTTGCGCGTTTTTATTTTCTACAAAATTTTGTATTAATTTTAACTCAAAAAATTAATTGCCACATTATTAAAACTAAAAAATGTTTAGCGATATGGGCGATGAAGAAGAGGCTTGCGTGGCATTTGCTTTGGGTATCAAGTTGAAAGAAAAAGGAAAGACTAAAAAACGCAAGTGGATGAAGGAATTCTACAAAAAGCGGGAAGAATTCTCTCACGAAAATTTGTTAAGAGAACTGCGAGTATGTGAACCTGATGCACAAACTTTCAATACCCTTCTCCATAAGGTAACACCACTCGTTCAAAAACAAAACACGATATTGTGAAAATCTATTATATTTCTGCAAGCCAACGTTTGTCCATTACGTTGCGTTACTTGGCAACAGGAAATTCATTCAAAGATTGAAAATTCAATCCATTGGAAAAATAGTTGTCGAGACATTAATCAATGAAACAACAATGAAATTCCTATTTTTATATTTTAATTTAATATTTTTCTATTAAGAAAAAAAATTTAATATTACAAATGATTTTTTAAATGTATCAATAAAAAACATATCCAAAACAAAGTAAATGTTTAAAACGCTTACTAATTTCATTAAAAATACGTGTTTTTAAGCATTTAGAAAACGTGTAATTACGTTACTTGAAAAAACATGTTTTGAAATTGTCTTTTTAACGCTTATAAAGTTGGGTGCTTTTCGATTATAAACCCCTTGCTTTGATGTCTTTTGTAAAGGTCACAGCAGCGTTTTATCAGTATTTTGCTTTCATTTGAACGCTTACAAAACGCTTATTTTTATATTTACACGATGTTTTTTATAGACGTATAGAACTTTAAGTTGGCATTACTGTTCAAGATGGCGACCGATTTAACAGCTGTCAAGTGATTTATTCTCAGTTTGGTTTGGCAATTCATCATGAATAGACTCACGCCTGAACAATGCTTGCAAATAGTGCAATTTTATTTCGAAAATAATGGTTCTGTGCGGCATACGTATTTTACGAATTTTGTTTAGCGACGAAGCGCACTTCTGGTTGAATGGAAGTGAAGCTAATCCTCAAGTGTATGTCGAAACACCGTTACATCCAAAAAAACTGACTGTTTGGTGCGCTTTATGGGTTGGTGGAATCATTGGTCCGTACTTCGTCAAAAACGATGATGGCCAGAACTTTACAGTCAATGGTGATCGGTATAGAGCCATGATTACTAACTTTTTCATTCCTGAATTGAACAACCATGATGTCCAGGAGCTGTGGTTCCAACAAGACGGCGCAACATGTCACACAGCTCGTGCCACAATCGATTTATTGAAAGACACGTTTGGTGACCGCCTAATTTCACGTTTTGGACCTGTGAATTGGCCTCCAAGATCTTGTGATTTAACACCGCTAGACTACTACATTGGTCTATGCGGATAAGCCACAAACGCTTGACCATTTGGAAGACAACATTCGCTGTGTTATTGCCGAAATACGTCCACAAATGTTGGAAAAAGTCATCGAAAATTGGACGTGCAGATTGGACTACATCCGAGCCAGCCGTGGTGGTCATATGCCAGAAATCATATTTAAAATGTAATGCCACAAGATTACCTTTCGGATAAACAAAATTCATGTCAATCGAATAATCCATCGTTGTTTTATTGCAATTTAAAGTTCTATACGTCTATAAAAAACGCCCTTTAAAAGCTGGCTGGGAACCTTTACATTATCAAATTCTACGCATTAACATAAATACTGAATTGTTATATTTACACATACATAAATAACATTTCTTATGAGTGACTTTTCGTAACAATATGTTGATTTCAATTACAATAGGGAAATAGTCTAGTATAACCTAGTTTGGTAATCTTGTATGGCCATTTTTCATAGTAAATAGGCTTCTAAGCATACCACAGCTAGAGCCACTACTTTAATTAAATATTTCGTTTAGGGTACCGCAAAAGACTGTACAGCTCTGTGAAAGAGATAGAAATTTTGCACTTCAAGAAATTGTAAACAGAATCACAAGGAATGGCATATATTCCTTGTTGGAACTTTAATTTACTAATAACGGCTTGTAAAATATTTTTTATTGTCTCTTAAAAAGAAGAGCAACCATGGTATTTAATTGAAACGCGTAATTAACTCAAAATATGCACTGTTTGAAATATGACTATGTAACCATTCATCTGTTTTTAAACTAAATACAAAAATAAAAAAAGAAACAAGAAATGATTGATGCAAATAAACATTAAATTATATTTACTTGTAGTCAAGTAACTAAAACAAGGCAAAAAGAAACATAACACGAACACGTACAAGCTCGAAGGACTCTTCATATTTTTAACGATATAAATTGTATGGATGAATATGAACTTGTTCATCCCTTTCCATCCTTCTTTCCCTTTCATTTTAATATTCATTCACTTATAAAAAAACCAATTTAATTAGCAGGCGCTGTAATAAAAATGTAATTGATATTTTCTTAAGGAAACACAATTATTTATGTGTAGGGGAGACAAAAAGATATGCTGCAGATATGGTATTACCGATTAAAAAAGACGTAATTTTGTATGCCTGTGGTATAATTATTTAAATTAATACTGGAAAACGTTAATAATTTCTATAAATAATTTTTTTTTAGAAAATTTTATCATAATTTCCGATTGTAAGCCTGAGCTGTCTTGTTTTAAAAACTAAAAATGAAGGGCATGCCAAAGAAAATAAATTCTATAGTTGGGACATTTTACACTTTTCTACTTTTTATTTCCGTATTCTTGTTTTATTGCTTCAAAACTTTATCTTTACAAAAATTGAATTTCTCCTGCTGGTTATCAGGCCAGGATAAGCATAATTTTCATTTTCATTGTGATCATCATCATCATCGCCGCCACTGCCTTTGGAGTAATGCCTTTCACTCTAAGTCATATAAAGGGTGTCGCAACAAGAACGCAAGATTTAAATTTTAAATAAAACACAGATATTTAAAAAAAAAAAATCGTGAAACTTTATTATATCGTAAAGTAGACAGAATGAGGTTATGTATGGAACAACATATCGGGCAGATGGCCGCCGCGGTTTTGCTGGCACACACGCGATCTTTTAATGAAATTTTCAATGACCGTTTTGCATAAATGCTGCGGTATTTGAGTCGTCGTCGGCTTATTCGCGTACACCATCGACTTCAAAAAACCCTAAAGAAAAAAGTCTAATTGGTGTTAAATCGCACGATCTAGGCGGCCAATTCTGGTCTCCAAAACGCCGAAATAACACGACCGGGAAATGACTGATGACATTCATTTCTTCAATTCTAGGCAAGAAAAAACTGGTTCAAATGTCAAACAATGACACTTCAGATGGCGCCAAATTTAAATCTTGCGTTCTTGTTGGGATACCCTTTATAAGTTTGTGCCTTACAACTCCCATTAGCGATGTCCGTTTGTTCGTGTAGATGTCGAAATCCACTTTTTGAAGACCTGACACAACGTATAAGTAAATTTAATAGGCAAATCTGTCAGTTATTGCTCTCCTAAGTTGCTTTTGATATTTAGCCTGATCGGTCCATAAAAGGGTGAGTATCTCTATTTTTCAACCATATTTCTTAGTGAGTTTTTAAAGTAAATACAAAACGGGCAAAAAAACATGCATGCAGTTTTGTCAGAAATGACAGTCGTAATGTCTGTGCAAATTGCAAAGTACACAGCAAAAATTTTTGGGTTAAATACAACATCGACAGGTGTGTATATATTTATAACAAGCACACAACAGAATAACTTTACACCAGTACAGTATACAATTGAAAAAAATTAAGAGAAAGAATTTGTGCTCTCTACTTTCAGAGCATAAAATTGACACCTAAATTTATTATAATGAATTCTTTTTTAGTTTAACTCTAACACCAAAATACTTAAATTTAATAAGTAAAAAGTATTATTTTAATTACTATAAGAATGAAATGAACACCATCTGGAATATGTTTTATTTATAAATTGCTATACACTTAACACCTACTAGAATAAAGTTTATGCTATATTTGGTATTGCTGTTAATTTAAACATGGCTAAATTTAATACCTTTTTTTATAGAATATTCCACCTAAAATAAATGAAATTTTTTTTTTTTTTTAATTTAAACTTAAATGTTTGTTTTATTCATGTTATTATAGAAATTTACTTACTGCTCTAATTAATTATTAATAAATATGTAAGTTAATACATTTGCTCATACCACTCTTTCGCAATTAATCACAGTCAATACACTTGCTTACACAACATAATTTTAAAGTCAGTGCACTAAATTGTATAACGACACACTTAATACATTTAGGCCAAGAAAATATGAACGGAAAATATTGAATTAATTGAACTTAAAGAAGTGCAACAATAAACAAAACATATTAACAAAAAATAAAATATTAAATTATAGACGAGTAAGCATAATTGTGTTAACCCCAATTTTAGAAAAAGTTATTGTACTTATAAAAGAGAAAGAATTTAATAAAGGTTCAGTTGATATTTAGTATTAAAAACAGATCGGCGTTTTTATTTCTTCGTTCCCGTAACTTGTATGTGTTAATTACGTAAGTTTGAAAATTGGGAATGCTTCTTGTAGTTCTTGGTTTTTTTGTCAATTCTATATAAACTAAGTTAAGTGCAAAAAAACATAAAAAGTTATGCTTAACACTTAAGAAGGCTTAAAATGAAATTCGAATACTTGAACAAAAGTAAAGTCAAGAGGTACGTTAATACGTTTTCCATCCAGACTTATAAAATATTGGGATATAAATAGAAGATTTATTTTCTCCAACTGCAATAATTGTAGGCTGCTAATTTATACTCTTCTAACCGAGTATATAAATATTTATATGTAACATATATAGCTTTAAAAGGTAATTAGTTAAAAAATTATAATTATATTTTTTACAAAATTACCTCTTCAAAAGTTCTAAAACTATTCACTGATTTATTAATCTTAGCTTTTTTATGGAATGGAAAGAAGCAACTTTAATAGATTTAAAAACGCTAACACATCAGACCAATCATCTAAACCTTCTAAGCTTTGACCACCAGCATATTTCCTTTTTACAAACCGAAGCTCAAAATCTGTAAAGATGGAATTTTAATATTTATAGGGTATTTATAACCAAGGTAGAACCAATCTAAGATATTTACTTCGGCAGTACAATAGTTAGGTTAAGTTACACAGGGCGCCCAAATAAGAAAATATATAAGCTGGGTTCTCTTGGGTCCTCTGATGTGGTCCCTTTGTGATACCTGTATAGGAGGAAGTGAAGAAGAATAGCTCCAGAGATAGAAAAGTGAAAGGAAAGGAAATAAATAAGAAGACAGATAGAGAAGGTGAGTCTGTCACTCCAACCAATTGCTACTTCTAACGAAGGCATGTACAATAGTTGCTTAAGAGTGACACAAAAAGAAACAAATAACTTTTTACTTATCTTGGTAGTATCTGCACAATATTTTGCTAATTTGACACAAATTGCGACATAGGAGCAACTACAGTGTGTATATTAAGATAGAATTCTTGGACGTTCCGCTGTCCCGATCTATCAATTACAGTTCTTTGTCTATTTCATTTAAATTTGTCACAATTAGTATAAATGAACACTTATTTGAAGATATTATTCCACTTGGAGTAAAGTCTTCCTTGCTTGAATTTGAATTTTTTCCACCACTTTTGATTACACAGGCATTGTTTTTTATGTATTGTACGCACTATGTTGCATGAAAAAATTTGCTCTTCTTCGTCTTAGATCATATGGTTTTTGAAAAGATTAATTTTAATACTTTTATTGGTATTAAATGTACTCTTGGTGAGAGGAGGAGAGAATTTAATTCTTACTAAAGTGTTGTTTTTATGCCGAATTGGACTTAAATTTTATTCTTAATTTAGGTGTTACATTTTAGCTTTAAAGAGAGAATTTAATTATTTTCTGGAGTTAAAGTAAGATCGAAAATATAAATATAAGAGCGAAGAAATTATCTGATTCCTATTTTTGTGTTAAATATAATCTACTCGTATCAGTAATACTTTTTCCTTAAAGTATTACATTTGTACCAATGTACAGATAGAACCAAAATTTAAACTACAAAATATTCTACTAAAAAAATAGGCGGATGGGTATTTGGTAATTTTTCGATATTTGTACATTTGCGGGATAAAAAGATTAAAAACTAATGTTGGTACGTTTTTTCAATCCCATTTATATTTCAAAGTAACAATCACAGCAACAAAAAGTAAATTGTATTCTTCTCTTCTTAAAAAGGTCTCCAATGTATATTAGCACTTTTTTTAAAATTCGTACTATTTGATATTTTAGTGAAAACGAACCTAGAAGTACAAGTTTGATACTTTTTGATATTTTGTTATTAAAGAATCTAATAATACGAGATTTTTCTCAAATGGTCTAAAGCAAGGTGGAAAACCATAAATAGGACATAATGATACTTTTTATTGATTTTATTAGTACTTTTTGAAATTTTTATACTAACAATGCTAGAACTATGACATTGGGGTTAAACGCTCTTGAGCAAAGTAAAAAATCATTAGCAGGCAAAACAGTACTTTGTATTGATTTGAATGCTTTTTTAACATTAACGAATTTAGAACTATCAGACCGAACACAAGCGGTGCTCAGTAAATAGAAAAATCAATAAACTGACAAAATGGTACTTTTTCTATATTTTAATGACACCTTTTGATTTTATTTGTATTAAAAAAACCTAGAAAATGGATTAAAACGAAATAATAAATTGTAATAGCAAAAATGGACTGATGGTAGGCAGGAATTTTTCCAGTACTCTGAGGCTTCACTATTTAAAGGAACTATAGAACCGTAAGCATATTTGTATCTGTAGTTGTCATATCATTTGTAGTTATTAATTGCAAGCGCTTTTATTTTTTTTATTTTTGACTTAACACGACTTATCGCTACGCTTGCTTTCTAAAGTATAATCATAAGACGCCAAATGTCGGTAAGCCAAAATTACTATCAGGTAATCTTGTTGTTGAGTTTTGTCCTGTTTCTTTAATTGTTTTTGGAAATGTAGTTAGGACGCTAACATATCTATCTGGGCGTCGCAGGATCGATTTCTGCCTAGACCTTAGGTGTTTTCTGCAGAGAAGCCAAAAAGCTTCGCCGATACGTGTTAAAAAAAAGACAAAAAATTAAGGACTGTATTATTATTCATCTATTTGATAGAAGGTATTTATGCCCTTTGTAGGCATGCTGCAATATGTGAGCACTCGTATGATAGTGTCAGACGTTTTTTTATTAAATGCTTTTTAAGTCTTGGGGAAATCTTTATTAATATAAAAGTTGTAGCACTTTAAACACGAAAGCCATGTGTGCTCACAATACTACGAGGTTGTGATAGTGTTTTTATTCTTGCAGGTAAACGGACAGGATTGGGCAGCTAAATGTACCTAAAATAGTTAGTGTATGAAACAATCAAAGTGTGTATGTAATATTTCCCGTACCTTCATGTAACTTTTTTAGTTCTACTCTATTTAGTTTCCAAAAACGACCCCAATATAGAGTGGCGGAAAACCACGCCCACTAACCCACAAAAGAGCTTAGGAATTTTTTTAAATTAGGTTAGAAAAACAAATAAACGCTCTTTTTTAGTAAAATCAAAAAAAGTAGCAATCGGTTGTAACTTAAATTTTTTTGAAGTATAAAGTTTTTTTTTTACAGTCCAAAAAATTAACAACTTTAAGCGGTTCTAAAACTTATAAGTTTCATCCGATTTAAGAATGGGTGTTTGATACTTGATCAGTAAAATGTTCTTTGTAATATGTGATAATACATTTTTAGAATTTTTGATTTTTGCAAATGTGCGTCTCTTTAGAATTTGATTTATATATATGTACGAGTATATGACTGTCTGTCTCAAATATAATTCGAATAAATCAGTTTTTATTAAATATAAATTCTATATAATAAAAATATGTAGAGGGAAACGTATGGGTGTTCTCAAAAATGTTTTACTCGAGATAAATTTACAAAGAAGAAAATGACACATAAGAAAATATAAAAGGCTGCCATATGTATTATATTTTTAAGCAACGCTCCACTATTTTTGTCTTTTTTCTAGAGGAAACCGAAAAAGTTTTCTTTTTAGATTTTTATCGTCTAGTGTGTTTCTTTTAAATTGTTTGACAACAAGAGTGAGTTAGTTGTTATATGAATAAAATAAAAAAATGTCAGCAGTAAATGTGGCTAAAGCAATGGTGGAAAACTCAGAACAATTTTTCGTTTTTTCTATACTTTTTTTGAGAATAAAATACCACCCTACCCCCCCAAACATAAGTAGTAATTACAGGTGACAGCACAGTGTCTCATAGAGCCATCAAATTTGACAGTAAATGACAAATAATCATGTTTTAAAGTAGGGGTCACGCAGAAGAATGATATAGAAATCTAGCTATCTGTGTCTATCTCCTAGAGTCCTGCACAATTCAACATTTTCTGTAAAAATGTCATTCACAAAAATATAATTCATTGCTATGTCATGTCAATTTCAGTAAGGTGTTATGGCATGTTATGCTAATTCAAACATACTGTCTTAGCATGTCATTGCAACTTGTATAAGCTGTTGTACCATGTTGTGTTTAATGGCATGTCTCTTAATGTTATTTTAACACCATGTTATTGACACTGTTTAATCCTGCCTTGTACGAAAAAATTTATTGTTCTGTATTTTGTAAATCAAGATTCCAAATCAATGCCTTAATTCTATAAGTTTTTTCACTCTGCTAACTTTCTGTTAACGTCAATTACATACATTTTGCTATAGAAAAGTATAAGAAAATTTATGTTATTCACGTTAGCAGAACGATCAAAAAGTTACAGAATGGTTTAGATTGAAAAAAAAATATTTATTTATTTTGAAAATTAAAATAAAACTTTATTTTTATAATCCATATAATGCTTACAAAATATTTTTTATTAAAATAACGATGGTAAATTTTGAACGTTCTTAACAAAAAATAATATTACTCGTTTTTAATTAATTCATTTCAAAATTAAAACTTAGACTCGGTCCCACGATATCGAAACTACGAACGTTCGCATAGATATATGTTAAATAAAAATAAAAATAAACTGTGCGAACGTTTGTAAAGTAAAATAATGGAAAAAAATTCCACAAGTTTTTAAATAAAAAAATTTATTCAGGTTTGAATTTTTACGGTCCGCTATTCTACTACCGTTTTTCTTTTACTTAATATTATGTATGATTCACAGCGAGTGACTTTTCGTAACAATATTTTTATTTTCTGCACATTCTTCTAACTATTCAACAAAAAACAATTTTCAATGAAAAGACAAGAAATATTTTAAAATAATTTTCTTTAAACACAAGGCGAATCTATTGCAAGGTGGTCGTATTACCAATTTGTTCATTATTTTCTTTCAAATTGTCAAAATTTTTAAAGCAAACTTTTGAAATTTGTACGAAGTTATTTATTAGGGCAGGATTTATGATTCTAAAAAATTATGAATTGAAATTCTATGTGCCATCCTAATTTTTTAAAGCAATAAAATGTCTGTAGGATCTGCTCTGCATAGTCATTTTATAAAATTACTACAAAATAAAAATTTTACCACCTTAAAATAGCATATCTATTGTAAACTCAAGATTGACAAATTTATAAAACTAGTGTCGAAAACGAATACAAACACTCTGGCAAATTTTATAAAGTTAATATTTGTTGCTCTGTGTTATTTTCTCACAGTAGACGCTTCTGATATAGTTTTGTAAATAGTGTTTACCGCTTTTGCGTTTGAAACTTTTTTTTAAATTTTACATCCCTGGGAACCAGTTTTTAAAATTGTTATCACTTTTGATTGGAATTGAAATTCTTAACAGACCGGATAATTTTGTTCTGGCCGTTTTGTTTTTCTAAACCCAAACCAAAGCAAAGTCATTTAACGTATAACATTTTATTCAGTTTAGTTTTTTAACTACAGCCTGTTGCTTTGTTTGTTTTCTCTCTTGTTGTTGTTTTAAGAGTATATTTTGACAACAATAAACAACTTTATGCGCAGGACTTTTCAATTCTCTTTTACAATTTTTCGACCAGTTTTATTTCTGCAAATTTCACTTTTGTTTATGTTTATGTTTATGTGAGAATGTGTGGGTGAGTGTGTATGGGTTTAATGAAGAAAAATTTTAAAAATATTTGGTTTGGTAGAATATAATTGATAAAAAACAAAAAATTGTAACTGGTGGCGGGTTTGTGACTTCTGAAAGTCAGTTCGATGATAGTTTACAATTTGTTAGTGAAATTTTTTTTTTAAATAAAATTTAATGATCGACAATAATGAATAGGAACTGGAGCGGCAAGCGGAGCGTTTTTTAGCGCCCTCTATTTATATTAAAGCGTCCTCCCTAAATAAGAGTGCTGGCGGTGCGTATTCTCTACAGTAGTGTTAATCATCTTGTTTACTAAAACAACAAAGAAAAATACGAGTAGATTTAAAAACGCTAAAGAAAAAAAACAGCTAAAATATCATTACTGGTAAAAAAAGAAAATAATTGTTTTACAGCCAACTTCACTACAAAACGCGCTATCAAAATTGGAATTTCCAATTGCTCAGCATTGCCACCCCGTTATTTAGGTATGCTCCATTCATTTTTAAGAATTTTTGTAAGATAAAAAATGTGTGACGCTCCAATTTGGGTATGACTGTTATATAAAGATAAGCAGGTTTCTGAGGGACAGCAAACCAGCTATTAGCTTACAAACCTGCTTACCTAATTGATGCTTTTTGTTAACAATGTCGCACTTTGCAGCATTCACTAATAAATAATAAAGTAATAAATATTTAACTAAAATTAAATTATTTTATTTTAAAATTAAAAAGAAAAATATTCAAATTAAATTATTTTAATCATGTGCCAATTAAAAATGGTAACAATTTGGCTACTAAAGTGAAGGGTATATAAGACTCGACACTGCCGAATTTAATTTGTTAAAAATGAGTCTTACTCGTAACTACGCTTATTATTTTGTATAAACATAAAGCGAAATTTTATATAAATTATTAAAGTTAATTTTTGCAAACAATCTACGATAAGCACGCCTCTTATCTCATGTTAATTTAATTTGTATTAACGCCGGGAAAAAATAATTTTTATCACGCTTACAAAGAGCGTAGAAAAAAATGAAAACTTATTAAAGGAATTTCCTTAATTTTCATCAAAAATTTCATTGAAACAATTTTCACTGATTGGCTTTCAATTGGTTCTTTTTGTGCTGTATTCACTTGAAGTATTTTTATGTTAGTAGTATCCATTAACATACTTCTATACCACTTTCCCCATACAAAAATGATCATTTTTGACCAGTGTTTCCAGATTGTAAAAATAGTGAATGTTTGACAATAGCAGCCGATTTCCTATAGTATTGGAAATCTATATCAAAAGCATTAGATTTAATTTTACAGCTCTGACCCTATAATATGGTAGCACTATGCTTTTTGAAGATACAACTCTGTGTGTTTTTTATTATGGTATGAAAATGTTATTGTTATTTTTTTTTAATCAAAGATCCAACTCTGTGTGTGTGGGAAACCTTATGCATGTAAAGCACACGCGTTAACACCATTAACCACAAAGAATATTTTAGTAGAATTATGAAATTGAAATTATAAAAAAATTGTTTATAAAAAATTTTCAACATTTTTTTAATATAATGTCCACTAACGCAAAAACCACAATTCAATGGTTAACGCGCATTTTTAGTTTTAATTTTTATATAAATAGGGGGAGGGGAATGTTTTTAAAAATGTTTAATTGTAAAAAAATGGAACACAGTAATTATATAGTATTGTCTGACGCGGAGGAAAAAACTACATCGCAGACCATCTTTTGATTTTCAAACATCACCGAAACTAAGAAAAAAAAAAGCACTAAAAGTCGAACAAGCACGAATCCAAGTATTTATTTTATTATTTATATATGACTAGAACTTAAACGATCAGTTAAAAAAATTCCAACCTAAATTTATAAACAAATTTCATTCACTATTTTATTCACTTAAAAAATGTTAGTTTACAAAATGTTAGGAAACACGAAAAACGCTGTTAAAGGAAATTGAACGCCAGTATCCCCGCATTCAAGCCCGCATACCTCTGTTCCACTCTTGATTAAAAGAGAAACCGTATTTAAAAGACTTATCCAAGTCTATTTGGGGGTAATGGATCAAAGATCTGAACGAATATGATTCAGGATCTTAAAATGCCCATACGTTTCATCAGCCTGATGTAGATCACATAGGCGAGCTGCTGGCGGATATAGCCATCAAAGCCAAATCTAAGGGGATTAAGGCGGAGTACAGTGTACAGACCTCTAATGGACTAGTATACATATATCCAATGAAAGCAAATCTTTAAAGCCTGTGCAGTAAAAAAAAAAAAATGAACGTATAATGTGGCCTTATACATCCGCAACAACATCCTTAAGCCAAACACCTTGCCGCAAGCATACTAGTCAACTGTGGCTTTCCTAACTTTTAACTGCATTTTAACCTTCCAAGATAATTTGAAATGCAAAGTTACTCCCGATTCTACAAAACTGTGTACTTTGGGGTTAACAGCACAAAGATCTTTTGGTTTTAGTTTACTCATAAGCCTTATAAGAAATCACGGCAGTTTTTGTAGTGACAAAATTAACTAAACATTTTGCTTTTGTAAGTTTCAACATATTTTTGCTTGTCTGTTCAAATATGATGACGTAAGTTAGGAAGAAAATCTCAAATACTTTAATGTTTTGCTAAAAAGCGGGTCCCAAAAATCAGTCAAGATTCATTCATGCTTATTTAAGTCACGTGACCGTTTCACATTTACGTTTTAAAATTTATTAATCTTGTAAGCGCTCGGCCTTCAAAAGCACAAACTATAATAGTTCTGACAAACAATATAATTTGACTCTTTAAATTTGATTTGATTTCAAGCAAAATTCTTTAAAATTGTTTTATAAAACTATTTATTTTCATGCAACAATTTTGTTGTAATTTGATGACAGTTCTACCAGATTGTTGACTTTAACTTTTAAAAAAGGATTGGGGAGGGTTGGGCTAGGCTGGGTGGGATTGCTTTTTAAGTCTTAAAAATTTTTAAATTAAGCAAACAAGACACAAACTCCAACACACACGGACGGACAAGTGCTAGCATGCATGATGCTTGCATTGGATAAGATAATTTGTTTGGGAGTTTGTGTAGGTTTTAAATAAACATAAGAGAGTGTGCTCGAATCCGTGTTACACAAACTTACATGAAACTTTTACACAAGATATATAAATACAAATACGTATGGATGTAGGTCGTAGTCTCTATGGATTTTAAAGTTTTCTTTTTTTTGTGGAAGAACAGATAGCAAGAAACAACAACAAACATTCACAACTGTCAAAAAATAAAAAAGAAACACAAATTTTAAGACGTGCAAGCATGAGGAGACATGACATGTTCATTTTAAAATCCAAATAAGCTGAGATATTGTGTTCGTAGACATTCGAGGCACACTTTTCCGTAAAATAAAACTACAACTACGAATAAACCAATAAACAAGTCATAGATTTACTAAGTACACAGACACACCCACACAGTTATTTACTCACGCACACAGGCTCACATCAGCAAATACATTTGCTAACCAAATTTAAAGCAACACGAAGGAAAAAAAAAAGAAGACAATCAGTTCTTTAGGCTAAAATCAAGAGAAACTCATGTGTTACTTATATCGTATAAACCATTATCACGTTATATTATTTTGCCAGGCAGAAGAATGAAAAATATACAAGATAAAAAGATTTGTTGTCAACGTTTACTAAAGCACATACATACATGTACACACATTCAATGTTCAGGAGTGGGTACGTGCTAATATTTTTGTACATTTTGAAAGATTTTATTAGGAAGAGGAGAGGGCTGTGAATGTTCATTTGCTGTAAAAGTGTCATAATAAAAAGAAATTCAAACACACTCTTTTGACAGTATTTGACTGGGAGGTGATCATATCCCTCAGCTTTGCAAAAGCCTAGCACTTCTTTCTTTGAGTTACAGGTTGCCTATCTATTCTGAGTTATTGACGATCATTTAAAACCGAAATTAAAATATTTTGTAAAAAGAGGGCATGGCCAGTATGAAACCATCTTACGATCCATGTACGTCCTATATTGAGAATATTATTATTAATATTCTAGGATTAAATGTGTTAACGAGCACTGGTAACTTTGGCTATCGGTTCCCAGGGTCTTAGCACTAATCGATACTGAGACCCCCAGATTGAAATGTTAGTACGCTATTAATTACTCTATTAAAAAGTGGGCGTGGTGGGTATAAAAGTATGAGAAACTAAAATGCGTTTAGCGAACAAGCAAACAAACGAAAATAAATTGTTATTTATAAGAGAAGAAAGCGTTGTTTTTGGGAGTGTTGAATGTAGGTACGGAATTACATGCACACGCAAACGAAAAATATGGTCACTGCAATCTTCTTTGCTTTTTATTGTTAATTTGAAGCAACTAAAGTTTCTTATGATCACTATAAGCACATTTCTAGTTATTTTGAGCCAATACATATATTTATATTAATCATGTTATGGTTACCATAAACATAATGGGCCATAATCAGTCACACTAAAGACGGTATCTTTTTAAAAACGACTTTAACTTCATATAATTCCTATGAACAAAAGTCATCTCTTAATAAAAGCCTACTAAGTTTAATTAAATAAGAAAAATTTGTTTGAAAATGAATTGTTTTTCATTTTTCTCTTTCGCAACAATATAAATAAAATAAGTATAAAACAAAAACTCAATCGCTTTAGTGGCGACTTAATACTTCTTAGTGCATATTTGCTCATTGTCCCATTTTTAAACATTGACTTATTGATCAGCTGTGCGGTTGATAATACGTTTACTATTTTTTTTCAATGTGATTTTACCGTTATTTGTGTTTTATCAACGTAAAAATATTAAATATAAAATAGTGGAAATCGGGAAATCACAATGTCACGTGGGAAAATATAATATTTTTATTATTTATTTTTTTAGTACGATCATAAAAAGTAATTTCTTATACTAATTGATGTTGGTTTGATGAGTTTTGTAATAAAAATCATTTGTTTCTGGTGAAGCATTGATTATTGGAAATGTTAACTTTGCTGCCCCATTTGTGGGTCGCTGAGCGTCAATATCAAACTCTCTCGTACTTAGTTAATTTGGGTTCGTTGATCAAATACAATTATTATACTGTATTATACCTTATCAATGTGCAAGTACAGGTAATACCAGCTGGGCTTCCAAATTACCAATAGAACTCCCAGTTGATATTTATACGCACATTTTTTTTACCTCTCTGAAATTGCTGACAGCTTTGAAAGAATTACGCCACCAAGGCACAGGTATAATACGAGAAAATCACGTGCAACATGCGTCACTGAAATCACTTGTTCAAATAAAGAGAAAAGAGCAAGGAAGCTACCATTAAATAACGGATAAAATCAGGTGTGACTCTCGTTCGGTACATCAACCTGTGAAGGTGTTGCATCAATGGGATCTGCATATCGTTGGTCCAGCAGCTAGAAGAAGAAAATATTGGTTCAGCAGCCTTTTTGTATACAAATGTACAATGGCGTGGATCACCTTGAACAAAATATAAGCTGTAATTGAATTAGTATAAATGAAAAGATATGGTATTGGCAACTTTCGATGTGGCCATTAAATGCTTCAATGAATAACGCTGTGGCAGCAGTTTCCCGTGCACAGAAAACCCCTGTTAGTTCGAAAACCTTCAGCAAACGTAAACATTGTACATGTCGGGTAACCACATAATTCTGACTTTGACATTTTTGACAAGAGGATCGAAAAGTTTCTTTTTTTCCTTCCCTTACCTTTTTGATAAAAACATTGTTGTAACGCAGTTTATTTTCCAGCTGTCCAGGGTACCCAAAGATCTGCTTCCTTTGTATTCACGAAACCGCAGTTACCCAGTACTTCCTCGGCTGTTTTATGAAGATTCACGAATAAAATTACTCCGTCGAGTAAAATGCTTCGGCCTTTTGCCATGCGGTAAAAATAAAGCTTCAATGATTAAATCCGAACTAGGGTAAATACTTCGGTCCCCGATCGTCTAACTAACTACAGTATAAAATAATACTAATTAATAACTACGATTATAACATCTACCGGAGCAAAGTTCGTGCGGTAACAAAACTCCGCTCCCCAACTTGCTATCAAACTTGATGCTATATATATATTTTTTACTGTGTACTTAATGAGAATTATGAGTATTAATTTTGTATGACTGTGGTATCATATAAAGTGGACGCTACATATTTGGAGTCAGTCTGCTAAGTTACTTAAGTTTGTAACGTCACGTTACAGCGTGCAGCCGACATTTTCTAAAAGACAATTTATATACATTTTGTGATATTCTTTTTAATAAAAAATTAAGAACAAGTATTTAATTGTAGCTCAATATAAACTTAAAAGATTATCGATTTTTATTAGTTATTTGAAGTAGGTAAAATAACTAAAACGCTTTCCAGTTATATAAGATATCTTTAGGTCATCCTCTTAAGTTCATTTCCAGGAAAAGAAAGGTGTCAGATGAACTTCCAGTGCTACTAAAGACAAATATGTGATGTATGCCACACCAATTGTTCCACACTAATTTCTAAATACTTATACGAGTATAATATAAAAGTTTGTATTTTTTAAATATATAATCCGAAACGGTTGATTTAATAAATATACCTTTTCGTAAATTAAAATTTTAAAAGTTTTGTGATATATTTTTAGCGTGATCAGCGGTGCTCACCGCCCCAAAATTGGGGAGGTTCTGATAATAACAAAATAAGATATGTTTGTGACCTCAAAAGCCGCGATCATGTCTCTATTCATGCAAAAACGCTCTACGGAGTATCGCTTCAAAGCCTCTAAGGATACGGTCGCTGGTTTTCCTCCAAAATATCATATATTTATACTAAATAGTCAAATTACCTATTTCAGAAAATTAGATTTGCTCAGTCATCAAGAGGAAGGAAAATAATAATCCCCAAATACTCGTATAAGTTTCTTGTTTCTGAACGGCAATTCTTCTTTGAAATGCTCTTCCACATATTCAACAGTTAAATAGCAACGCAAAGAGTTTTGAACATTTTTCATAAGATTAGTTATGAGAGATCGACATCACAAGATATTTTTTATGAAATCTTCTCCATGACATATATTATTATTGTTACCGCGCTTTTTATTGTTCATACACTGTTGACAAATGAAAGATTTCTTTTGATATCACTACATAGTATAAAGCAAAGTCGCTTCCCGCGTCTGTCCCTATGTCTGTATGTATGCTTAGACCTTTAAAACTACACAACGGATTTTGATGCAGTTTTGTTTAAAAGATAGAGTGATTCAAGAGGACGGTTTATATGTATAATCTTGGAAGGTTTAGCATCACAAATCCGCCCGGCAAGTAGCGTTATAGTCGGTATCTGACTTATTTGCCTACTACTTGTTTTTATCCGGTCTCGCACGGTTCTTTACCCTATGAGTATGATTTCTTAGTGTAAGAAGATCGAATATATAAAAATTTTAAGGCAAGACAACGTTTGCCGGGTCAACTAGACAAATATAAAATTATTCTTTAATATATTTTGTTATAATCTATTTGAATTTTGCATATTTCCATTTAAAGAACATGTTTTTGCATTTTTTGGTATTTAAAGGGCATATTTAACAATTTTGGAGCATATTTGTGTGTGTGCTTTTTTTACATATTTTAATTGATGTTTTAGCGGTAAAAACAAAAATATTTCTCACTTTTTAATATATTAATGAAAGGACATATCAAATGCAAATTTCTCAAAATAAATTTCAAAATATGATAAGTCGCTTAAATACGCTCCTATCACATCAGTTAAAAAGAAATGTTGAATAAAAATGTTTATTTCCCTGCTTATAACAAAAAGTTTTGCTTCTCTAAAAAAGATATTTCTTTTTTTGTTGAGTTACAGCGTTGTTGCAGGAAATGGGTCATATGTATGCATGTACTTCGTAGGTGATCAAGTGTTACCTCATTCAAAGGTAGAATGCGAATGTAATGTACGAGTACATGTTTATACATGTTTATTATTTTCTTACAGTAAATATTTTTAATTTAATAGAAAAATTACAAAAAAGAAAAATGTAACTTAAGTAACTATGAGTGTGTTAATATTTAGAAATAAAGGGTAGTTAAATTTTAAGAGCCGATGTTGAAGGTGAACCACACCTAAGCGTCAAGTTTTTTTCTGCATTTCATTTGACAGTGATGAAGCATATTTTCACCTCAGTGGATTCGTCAATAAGCAGTCGCATTTGGGCGAATGATAATCCAAGAGTGATTGTCGAAAAACCAATGCACCCACAAAGAGTGACTCACGTGGTGGCGATGTCAATTAGCCGCCAAGATCCTGTGATTTGACGCCGTTGGACTTCAAGAGCTAAAGCATGAGATAATTCGGCACATTAACGGCATAGAAACTCAATTATGCCTCAGCGTCATCGAAAATTTGAACCATCGGATGGAGGTGTGCCGCCGAGGTCGCGGCGGCCATTTGACCGATATTTTGTTCCATACGTAATTGAAGGTAAATTTTATTATACCAAAATTTGGCTCGTAAGACCAAAAATGCAACTAGTGCAGAGAAAAGTAGCGGATTGTAAATACAAGGTAGGGTAAAAGTCTAGCACATTTTGATTGCGCGAGTTAAGGTCAGTCTCTACGGCATCACATAATATTAAGCAGTAAGATAAGAACACACATGCATGATAATATTTAAGGGAAACAATACTAAAAGATTAAATAGAAACAAACATGTTTTCTTTTAAGATAACATGTAAAATTCCCGTTGATGATAAGGTAATTAGTACGAGTAACTAGACATATAAATAACAATTATTGTAAACATACATAAGCAACCCTAACTAAATGTATTATTGAACAAAGGAATAGATAAAAAAAGATCATAAAATATCATAAACAATTTTAAATATTGTAAACAACTAAATATTGTAAACTACCATGAAAAAGATACCTTTTTAGAACAAAGAAATTATGATAAGACAAATATGTTATTCCCTTAGTATTTAAGAAAAACATTTTTGTAAAACGAGTCAGTTAAGATTTAGCATAAGTACTGAACATAACTCAAGGCGGTTAAGAAAATATTGGAAATAAAGAAAGACGCATCGCGTCGAATAAAAATATATTTTTTTAACTCACCAAAAAGTGTTAAAATTAATTCGCGCCATCTTGGTTATGTGACATTCAACTCAGTTTTTATCTTTAACCATTGGGTTGTGCAGGCGTCCAAATTTTATTTATACGCCACAAGAGCGATTAGAAATACTGCCAATATTTATTGAAAATAATCATTCCATCGTTGTTACTCAGCTTAAATTGTGTCAAAAATATCTATATCGTTCAGTTCGCAAATAAAAATAACAGTCGGTGGGGAAAACAGAATCCTCAAATAATCCATGAAACATCATTGCATTCACTAAAAACAACTGTATGGTGTGGTCCCTATTTTTTGGAAAATGACCAAGGTGTTGGAGTTACTGTTACTGCTGAACGGTACCAGACATGATTCGAAATTTTTTTGTGCCTCAAATAGAAGAGCAAGGACTATAGGTCATGTGGTTTAAGCAAGATGGGACAGCTCGTTGAACAATTCAATCATTGAATGACGTTTTTCGACGAACACTAATTGCGCGAAGTGGTGATTTAGCATGGTCAGCCAGATCTCCTGATTTAACGGCACCAAAATTTTGCTTATCTGGTTTTTTAAAATCAAATGTTTATGTGAATAAGCCCCAAACGACTCGAGATCTTAAAAACAATATTCGTCACGAAATTGAAGAAATTCAGCCTGAGATGTTGCAGTATGTCATTGAAAATTGCTTTAAAAAGAGCCGAAAGTTGCATATCGAATAGCAGTCATCATTTAGGCGATATAATTTTCCAATCATAACGAACAAAAAATTTAAAAACTAAATAAACTTTTAATGAAAACCAAACATACTTATCTTTTCTTTGAGCAAATTTATAGGCACTCAAAATCGTAGCGGGACTTTTGCCCCCACCCGTTACATACCTTGTTGCTTTTATTAATGATATTTTAGTGCAATTGAGTTGATTGCTTATGCAGAAGAGTAAGTTAGCTTTTTCAGATTTATTTGGTACCCATTTAGCTCTTCAATAAATCTTAACTTTTTTCATTGCATATAATTCCAGTGAGCTTAAAACCTCAGGTGGATAGTGGATGATATCGTCCTGAGAAGTAACGGACGGCCTGTTCGCGATTAATTTCACTTTGAATCTAAAAATTTAATTCAATATATAATTTCTCTTGTTATTTACCATGAAGATTAAATTGAAACGAAATGCAGATATCCACTGTTATACTATAATTAGCTAGCGCCATGGGCCAAGTACTAGCTCCGAGGGCCCCGCAATCTCTATCTCCATTGTACAACAGAAAACCAGCCATCATACCACCTGATAAAGCATCGCAGCTTATTTTTAGGCTCGATTTGGTTAAGGCCAAAGTCGAGCTCTTAGGAAATGTAAGACTGTGCACTGGTGAGTCTGCTGCAGTCTATGGAAAGGTAAAATTAAAGCTTTCTATTGCCAATGTCAATGCTAGTCACGAATTTATTATTGCGGATATACCCTGAATCAAAAGTGGTAGGTAAATAATGCAAAATATTAGGTCACGATGAAGAAACGTAGGTTATTATACAACTAACAAAAATTTTATTTCTTTTTACACACATTTATTAGTAAAATAGTTTTATACACACATGTTCTGAAAAACTCAAAACGCTTAACTTTAGCGTTTTCAAGCCGCAAGCATACGCTGAAGCGAAGTGATGAATTTCCCACAAACTACGAGTTAAAGAGAAAATAAAATGTTGCACAATTCAAATTAAATATGTTTTCTTTTTATTTCATAAAACGCCTTTCGTTTTGAAAACGCGCGTTTTTCAAAACATGGTCTAGTTGAAGAAATATCGTACGTATTTATGAGTAAAAAGTTTTGCATTTTTGGACTGTGTCATTTTAACGATAATTTATTTCTTTTGAATAAAAAGTTTGTGTTAATATAGCGATTATTAATCTTCAATTGTACTTATTAATTTTTACACGGAATGAAATTTAATTAAAATTTCGTCTGTATTTTAGAACCCAGTTGGAAATTTAAAAAATTACTACCACATTATTTAATACAATTTTGAATTACTTATATTTACTAAAAATCGTAAAGACTTCCACATATATAATATGAAAATGTTAAGATTTTAAAATATTTTATTACATAAAAATATGTGTATATAAACATAAATATGTGTTATAAAAAAATCTAAATTGTAAATACATTCTTATACAATCGTAATTCATTGAAACTGTGAATTCAATACACCTGTGACTTTAGCTTTAAGGTACTGACTGACTATCCTACACGATCGTACGATTATGTCAAAATAATATGTGACAGAATTCTGTCCTACTTAAAGAAATCGCTTTAAAATGGCGAACTTTATGCCACACTATTATACAAAAAAAGATGCAAAAACATATGTTTACTCACCTTAATACTTTTAAAAGTATTCATTTTCGTATTTGCCGCAAAATATCTTTTTTACAAATATGTACAATGAAAAATAACTTAAATGTTTGTATAAACAAAACACAAGTTTGGTATTGTTGCTATTTTTCTGCCTTGTACATAGAAAATGCATCTGATCGCACAGATAAGATTTATATTAAAAAATCGGACAGACCTGTCAAAAAGTCTGCTGGTTCAATACACACTATCATACTTTTTTAGCACACATGGGTTTTTAGACAGATTGTACGACTAAGTAGGATAGTGAGTCAGTACCTTTAATGACAGGCGGAGTACATGTATTGTCTGATGAAAAATAATTATGTGCACCAGAGCGTTGCACAGTTTTCAAATTTGATTTGAATTTGATTTAAGTTTTATGTTCTACTTTTTTGCAAGTTATTTGAAAAGATTAGGAGTCAGCAATTTTAGGGCATTCATCTAAAATTTATATTAAAAAATTAAATGTAGAATAATGCACTTACCAGAAATAACTGGAAACAGATTTCCAAAATTTCAACTTTTTAAAACGTGTTTAAGTTTGTGTAATGCATTAAGTGTCATCCAGGAGTTATTGTTATTGTTGATATTGATCTTTGGTTATTGATCTCTTGCAGAGTCATTAAGCAAAGTTGATGCAGTCAATGTGCTCATAACTAATTATTTTTTTTATGGTTCAATGGAACTCACACATTACTAAAAATCTGATAACACTATTCTACACGGCACTGGAATGTGTTTTGATGGGAAAGTCAATAATAAACTTTTAAATGGCCAATTTAAAAAGAAGGGTGTTCTTTAAATACAAAATATTAACTACTTTTATTATAAATATAAAAGCAAAGAATATTGACTTTAACACAAAAGGCCAAATAATAGGAAATGTATAGTTGACGAACAAGTAACTTTATTTTTATATTTATATCTCTGCATAATAAAAAAAATCTTCATTTTTACGTGCCTTTCTTTAAGTACACAAAATATGAAGAATTTTAATCCATTTGACTAGGGCAACTTAGTTAGTTTTAATACATTTCATATATATAAAAAATATTCGAAATAACACCTAAACTTGAATAATATTTTCTCTTGTTTTGTAAAGTGTTTTTACGACAATTCACTACCATTTTAATTAAAATTTTGTACAATTGATTCCTGCATAATTGCTTATGAATTTACTTATAAATATTAGTAACAGAAAACGAACATCTTCTATATTAATAAAATTAAGTTTCTGCTTGTTTTGTATAAAAATTTTTGTTTTTAAACAGATTTTTTTCGAAATTTAGTGCTTACGCGTAATCTCCACACTCCAAGGAAGATTGCCTTTTATATTTCGGGATTAGAGAACAAAAACAAATATTAATCATCAAAAATCATTTTATTGTTTTTCAAAATATTCTCCTTGAAGATCTATACACTTTTGCATGCGTTTGAACCAATTGTCGAAGCACTTTTGCCACTCTGACACGAGCCTTTTTTTGAGCGATTGACAAATTGTGTGGGATCCAACGCGAACAAATTTTTTTGACAGTCAAATGTTTATGCAATATTGAATGTATGCTGGTCCCACTAATGCCTAAGGTTGTCTCAATCTCACGATAGGTCACTAGACGGAACAACAACTGATTTTGGATGACCTTCACGAAATTCGTCGTGGAGTGAACTACGACCACGATTGAATTCACCATACCACCGATGGTCCTTGATGGAGCTTCATCGCCAAAAATTGAATTAAGTTCATCCATTCACTGTTGCTGAGTTAATCCACGTAGAAAGTTGTAAAAAATAATCGCACGAAAATGTTCACGATTTAATTCCATGTGTGGGCCGAGATGAATTTTTTAAGTTACTGTAAACAACACAAACAGCGCTCGTATGTCAAAACGTTCTGAGTACGATAACCTCAAAAATGTCCAACTTTACGATACAGCTGTCAGTTGCCAAAATCCCAAAATATAAAAGGCAACCCTCGTAGTTTTGAATTGTTAAATGGCTTTTTTAGTTATTGAGATTAATTTTTTCAATGAAATTAAATTTTTCTTGTTCCAACTACTGGCGTGTTTTACAAAATGCCATCATTTAAGTTTCGCCAATTTAATTTTAGTTATGCTTAGGTCAATATTTAATTTTATGAAGTAAAATTGAAATTATTGAAAAACTGTTACTGTTTGTTCTTTATCTAATTGAATTTCTAGGTGTAAGGAAAGGGCGTATTTATTACTAAGCCAGCATACTGTAATAATAATAACACTAATTTAAATAAATTGCATGTGACGATGTCCTTTGGCAGGGATGCAGGTATGATTTGTGTATACTTTGTTACATCTCATTAAAGTCATCTTCAGCCATTCGTTCAAAATTGGATTGGATTTTGAGCAAAACAACTGGTATTTCATATGACTGTCGAAAAATCTTAAAGGGGTTTTACTCTGTAATATAAGGACTAGGATCTGCATTGGATTTTGTCAGCTGCTTTTGCTATTTTTTGTTCATATCCCTTTGAGAACCATCTTAAGCGATCGTGCGATGTGCATTAAAAAAATTCTTAAAAAAAAAGCAATTATTTAAATGCTTAACTACCAAATGCAGTGCTTGTGTTTGTTTCTTGTCTTTCGTTGAATACGTTAAAACTGTAAAAAACCGTACATAAAAATAAGAAAAAAAATCAGTCGCGTTATTAATCTCAGAGAAATCAGAAGCATGTCAGGTGGTAAGTGTAATATTTTTGTTTTTAAAATCGTATATTGCTTAGAAAAAATGTTTATACTCAATTTAAGTCTTATACTGATAATGTAACAGTTTTTCAATAATCTTTTGTTATTTGATTGAATCTTCTCTTGATCCAAAAGATAGATAACACAATCGTGTTACATGGCAATAAGTTCATATTCAAATTCAAGCTCACAATTGTAATATGTGGTATGTTTTTAGGAAAAAAATTGAACTGTTTACGGGATTCCGACCTTCAAGAGATCTTGGATATCCTTGAAAATTCAGATATTGATTTATCTTCTGATGATGACGTCGAAGACACTTGTTGGGAACTTGGAAATGATTGCAATGAAGAAAGTTCTGAAGATAGTGTTGAAGAAGGTATAGGTTTCTTTAGGTCTTTTATTTTCATCATGTACTCGTATTTATTTTGCCATATTACTATAGTTTCATTTTCTGAAAACCAACTCCAACCAACCACACAATCCAATTCCAACAACCTAAACCAAAGTCATAAAAAGAGATGAATTGTGGCGACAAAAAGATTTTGAGTGTCACGAAATCCCCCTATTGCAAGGATGTCAAAATTTTGTAAAAGTTGGTACTCCTTTTGAATATTTCTCTAAATATTTCATCGAAAGTCATTACCAAGAAGTGGTAACATATACAAAAATGTATTTTCTTGCTTCCAATGGAGCTGAAATTAATATTACAGAGGCTGAAATTAAAAATTTTTATGGTTGCTCAATCATAATGTCTTGTCTCGGATATCCGCAAATAAACATGTACTGGGCCGAAAACTTTAGGAATGATATTATTTCTTCTTCAATGTCGAGAAACAAATTTATGAAGCTTCGGAACATTATTCATTTTGTTGATACCAGCAAAGCACATCTCACAAATAAGTTGTGGAGGGTGCAGCCTGTGATTGACTTAGTAAGAAGCCGATGTAATCAGCTAGGTACTGAAGTAACAACCTATTCCATTGATGAACAAATGGTACCGTTTACTGGGAGGTGTCCGGCTCGGCAGGTAATGAGATCAAAGCCCCGACCAGTAGGCTTGAAAAATTTTGTGTGTGCCACCTCTAAAGGCTTGATAGTCGATTTTGAGTTATTTCAAGGAGCTGGAACTTTTCCAGATTGTGGACTTGGTCACGGGGCATCAGTTGTATTAAGACTCATACAACATTTGCCAAAGGGTAGTCAGTTATACTTCGACAGATTTTTTACAACGATACCTCTTTTGGAAAAGCTATTATCAGAGGGATATAGGGCCACAGGCACTATAATGTCAAATCGGCTAGGGAAAAGAAGTAATCTACCAGCTGACAAGAATATGTCGCGAGTCGAAATGTATCAAGTCGTTAAAAATGACGATATTGCTGTTGTTAAATGGAGCGATACCAAATGTGTAACAGTAGCCTCGACAATATGCGGAAAGGACCCAGTAGGTGAAAAAGAAAGATGGATAAAAAATGTAAAACGCCGATTGCCTGTACCTATTCCAGCTGTTATTCAATTATATAATGATAAAATGGGAGGAGTTGATATAGCCGATCAAATGATGGAATATTATCGGATAAAAATGAAAACAAGAAAGTGGCCCGTTAAAGTGTTTTTTCATTTTCTCGATATGGCTATATATAACAGCTGGATGGAATACAGGCAGGATGCAGATAAAGTCCAAACTCCAAAATATAAGTCAAAAAAATTTCTAAATTTTAAAATGGAAATTGGAGAAGTCTTGGCAAAATATAAATCCGCGCCGTTAGCTACAGTTGAGCCTTTTCAATTGCCTGAGGGGTATTATGGAAGTAAATATCGGCCGCATAATGCCCCAGATGACATTAGATACGACAGATTTGACCATTGGCCTGAATTTGTAGACGGTACAGCAAAACGGTGCCGCAATACAGGTTGCGAAAGCCGCTCAAGGGCAAGATGCCAAAAATGTAAGGTCCATTTATGTTTGGCAAAGGACAAATTTTGCTTTAAAGAATATCATACAAAATAAGTCTTTGTGCTCAAATTTTATGATTATATTTTATTTTTTTTTCTTATTAACTTTTGTAAGTGAAATATTTTAATTTTATGCTTAAGAATATTGTTCGTTTTTTTTAATTAAAATAATTTTAAAAGAAAACAAAGTTTAAATTGTCAAATGTGTTACAATTTATTTAAAATGTTATTAACCAGACTACACAATTGTGCTAGGTCCTTTTTCTAAAAAATATGACACAGAAAAAATTTTAAAAATCCTACGCGATACTGTGTAAAAATTTCAGAAGGAAAAAATTACTTTTGATGAAATGGGAGCAAAAAACATCTTTGGTTCTCAAAGGGATATGCAAAACATACAGCCCTGACAAAATGAAAAGTACACCAAGTAATGATTGCAAAAATAAAATAAAAAGATTTCAAAATACTGTTAGTCACTTCCAAATTAAAAAAATTTATTTCAAAATACTCGTAATGTTGTCCACAATTCAAAGCTTTTTTATTTTCTAAAATTTTAATATTTTTTATGATAATAAAATTTATAAATATTTTATAAGCAAGTCCCTACACTGAGTTAAAAAAAGAAAAAACAATCAAATATTTTAGAGTGGAATGGCCAAAAAATTTTATTTCTGGAAAAATTTTGTTTTATTAAAAATTTATATAATCATTTATTTAGACTCTTATTTTTATATATAATTAATGTTTATTGAGCGTTAGTCTTGTTTTTTGTAAAATTATTTATTATTTTCAATATTTCGCTTTCCTGTGAAAAGCTTCGTCAGGAAAATTATAAATAATGGGTGATTCAAGTAGAGATACTTTTTTCAATAGCCTTTTTTTGACAGATCACGTGTGAATCGTGTCATGCTGTCATTTTATTTTTGTTTAGTATTGTTTGGCATTTCATAATGGAAAGACTTACGCCTGAACAACGTTTACAAATCGTTCAATTCTATTTATTACGAAAATTCACGTTCTGTGAGGAATGTGTTTCGTGCACTTTGCTCAACTTATGGTCAACATAATCGGCCTACTGAGCATACTATTCGCAACACCATTACCCATTTTGAGACCCAGCATTCATTATTGGATAATATTCGACCGAATAGACCACGTCCAGCACGCTGTGAAGAAAATATAGCGGCCGTAGCTGAGAGTGTACACGAAGACCGTAACCGTCAATGGTGACCGTTATCGTGCCATGATAACGGACTATTTGATGACTGAAATTGAAGCTCGTGATCTCGGCGACATTTGGTTTCAGCAAGACGGCGCCACTTCCCACATATCGCATCAATCAATGGATTCATTGAGAGAACATTTCGGTGAGCACATAATTTCACGTTTTGGGCCGGTCGATTGGCCACTAAGATTGTGTGATATCACATCGTTAGACTTTTTCCTGTGGGGATATGTAAAGTCTAAAGTTTATGCGGACAAACCCACGTGTGTCATTCGTCAGTTACCAGTCGAAATGCTGGAACGAGTCATCGAAAATTGGACTCAACGGATGGACCATCTGCGACGTAGCAACGGCCAACATTTGATAGACATAATCTTCAAAAAATAAATGCCAAAGAATGTTCTTTCAAATGATAATAAACATTCTCCATTAAATTTGAATTTTCTGTGTTTTTTTCTTTAAAAAAGTAGGGAACCTCGAAATGGATCACGCTTTATTAATAACAAAAATTTGTTGAATAAAAATTAAAATATTTTCTTTTTCAAAATATTAATCTTTATTTGTGCTTAATTCCAGAAATTGTGTTGGTTTTAAAATTTATTCTTTTACTCATGATATTCTTTTAAATTCCAAATAGAAATTATTACATATACAAATACAAGTGCTCATTGTAGGAAAACCCTATGTTTTTCTTATTATTATTTTTTATAATTTTTTGTTTTTATTTTTCATATACTCTTTAATTACATTCAGTAATACCCACCGGGCATTCAAATGTAAAAGAGAAGAGAAGAATAAAAATAGAATATATAGTTTTCAATATTAAAAATGTTGGTTGGGAAATTTATTTGTTTATTCAGTTCAATGCTTACTGAGTTTTTTGTTTGAATATTTGAATCTTTTTGTGACTTTTGATTAATAATTCTTATTTAGTCAATTGCTTTTACAATATAAAGGTTCTAATGTTTGCAAGAAACGTTGGGAGTAACCTACTGAGGATTCGGAGTAGCGTCTGATGAAATGGTCCATATAGGTATGCTCTCCCCTTCAGTACTTATTGTACTGAATAAATAACTCATGAGAATATCATGAGTAAAAGAATAAATTTTAAAACAAACAAAATTTCTGGAATTAAGCACAAATAAAGATTAATATTTTGTTAAACTTTTAAATTCCAAATAGAAATTATTACATATTTTCTTTTTCATTCATACATATTTTGAAAATATGAAAATATTTTCTATGAAAATACTTTTCTTTCTCTTTTAATTCAAAAAATTTTTAAAAGAAAAATATTTTCTTCTTTATTTAACATATGTACGAGTACAAGTATATGATTATATTAATATTATTAAAAACAACACTAATATAATATATAGTTCAACCAATGAAAAATAGAATAATACATGTAAATAAATTTTAATAACGAAACTATTAAATATTATATTAACAATATTTATAATTAAAATATAATTTAATTAATAATTATTTCTTATGTATTAAATGGCTGTAGCTCTGAGCTTCACTATCTATATCTGCCTTATAATTTATTCTTTTAGATGATGGTGTGTGAATTATTTGTAACACATCTAACATAAACCTCTTCTTATAATTATTTTCTTTATTTAAAATTTCTACATCTACAAAATTAGGATTATGATTAAGTTCAAAACAGTGTAAAGTTAAAGCCGGTTTTTGTGATGAAATCTGTCTATATTTTTGATCTGATTTATGAGCTGCTAATCTTGTTTTAAGTTTATTTTTAGAAGTACCTATATAAGTTAATGTGCTTCAGTTTGTATTACTGCGCTTGATGCAGTTATAATACCTGCTGCCTACCTGACATGATAATTTTACTTTGCTTTATTATATTTATATATATTTTTTTGAATCAAGAATGAAATGAATAAGAAATCAAATTACTTTTGTCAGGAGAGGAAAAATTGTGTGAATAAAAAATTATTATTATCTAGTACAAAGAGCTTGAATATTGTATTCAATTATTTTCAATTATATATCTTCAATATTATAAAATATATAAATAAATATATTGTCCTTAAAATACAATCTAAAATGATCAGAAATATAAATTATTTTATTTAATATAAGATCCCTTATATGCTAAAATTATTAACAAAATAAATAAGAGTTATAAAGTAAGATTGAGTTGGCCGTAAATAAATATTAACTTGTATAGTTTCTTACAATTTTCTTGATTATTCCCCCCACAATTAATTTTATCTCTTGGACAAAAACATTCTTTAGTTTATCGAAGACAAGACCTTATAATAAGGTAGCACTATATATAAATAGATTTTAGTAAATAAATAGGTGTAAAATGTAAATTACTTCGTTAAGATTGTGATGAACTGGGATAATAAAATTTCACGCTGGTGTTAGCAGCGGCTGTAGCTTGCCGGAAATGGAGTTCTTTTTCCATTCCAAATTTTAACTAAACATAGCAATAAATTAAAACTTCCTTGTGGAATAATCTTTACTCGGTCGGTCATTTGACGATGATGACAGGTCAAGAGGGATTGGTCCTGGATAAGCCTCCCTCCGTTCCTGGCCCGGTTGTTTAAACAATCTCATTTTATGTCCAATCTGTTCGCTTCTACTACTATTTATCCAATCCTCAAACAAAGGAAATCAATGCATACCAGTCGATATACATTGTATTGTAATGTTCACAACGCTGTAATAGAAATGAGTTGGTGAGTCGAGATGTTATTGTGTAACTCTGATTATAATAACTTATTGGTCAAAATTAGAAAACAGTTCACACGTTGGGTTGGGCTAGCTAGTTCGGGATGGTGGGGTGTGATCTTGTTTCTAACTGATCTACAACATTACAATTACATTTATAATTTGTGGCTAATTTGTCCTGAAACCGTGAGCGCATCTAGCTCAAACGTACCTTTATAAACAAACAAACAAAAAAAACCGGAGAACAAGATGGTGTAGTTCTCGACCTCTACACCCTCCCAACCTCTGGATTTCATGGTGGTCTATATAAAAATGAAAACCCCTAATGCAATTTACCTTCTCATCTCTTCTGCGATCGACCTCGAAGTTTTACTAATACATTTTTAAATGCATACTAATGTAGAATTTATTTATAAAGAGAAATTAATTCAAACAAAAATTTAGATTCATAAAAAAAAGAACTAATTTGGGGTTAACCAAACAAAATAATAAAAATAAAAAAAAATTATATATATAAATAGATACTTGGTAATGGTATAAAGAGATATTCTTATTGATATTTTCAAGCAACACAACAAAACAAAAGCAAAAGAAAACTTTACCCCCCGTTTCTACATGCAACTCAATACACTCTCACTTTTTCACTAACACACTCATATTTTTCGAACTTGCAGCTGAACTGGCAACCAAATTCTTTTGCAAGTAAATTTTTGACACTTGCAGCAAGTAAATTGACAAATGAGAAACAGTGCTACCGCGTATGAGTTTTAAATTAATGTATTAGTCTGTGGAAAAATAGAAGTTACGTTAGTAATTGATATTTAGCATATTTAACAAAATTAATAAATAAAAAAAGAACATAATGACCCACCAACACATTTAAAAGTTAAATTTAATTATCAAAAATACTAATAACAAAATTTTTAGTTGGTATTCACGGTGTTTGCGACGCGGCAACACTTCATTCATATGTTTTTATTCTCTATATCAATGGCGCAGCCATTTTTTCATTAGAAGTGAAGCCGTTGCCGATATTTTAAAAATGAACTTGCACTGTTCTGTATAGACACTCATACAATTTTGCAAGACTTTCGACTATTTTTTCGGCTTTTTCGTAGTTAATACGTATACTCAACTTGCAAGCAATTACTTGCATGTGGAAACGGGGGGTTACTATCATTAGAAAAAAAATCATATAAAAAAATATAAATTTAAATTAACACCATATACACGTGCAGTTATGTATGTGCATACCGATACTGAGGTACATGTACAGCTGATGTGAAACCCAAATAACTTTTTTCTTTTTTCTTTTTGCAGATTATAACTGAACTCTTTAAAATTTAAAATGAATACGTACAGTCCACAACAACGCATTAAAATTATCGATTTTTATTATTCTTCTCAATTGTTCTGACGCAGCAAAATTATCTCCGTTTTTTTTAACGTAAGATCAGTGCCCACATCTTCCATGATTACAAGTTTAGTTCGCCGTTTTGAGGAACTGGGTTAAGTTGCCGACCGTCCAAGAAGAGGTGTTCATCGAAATATTCGTACTGAAGACAACGTGGAAGCTGTGCAGCAGAGTGTTGCAAATGATCCATCTGGCTCAACTCGTCGCTGTTGCGGCCAATTGGGTATACCCAGAACAACATTACACAGAATTTTAAAGCTGGATCTTAAGACGTATCCATACAAAGTTCAAATTGTGCAACAGCTTCTACCGCAAGACCCCCAACAACGACTACAATACACTCACTAGGTCTCATTTGGGCCACCCGTTATATTGTTAGATTTAATTGTATGTAATAAATTTAATAAATATTTCTTTACCATACCAAAAAAAAAAAAAAAAAAAAAAAAAAACTCAATTAAAAAAATATCAGAGAAGAATAAGTGTAACAATATCAATTTAATGAGAGTATACGTACAACAGTTACAAGCCAAGAAATACGGCAATTTATTGGCGTAATTTATTACATGTCTACAGTGCATATGCCAAATGTTAAGATGTATTGGTCGGAAAACCTAAGCTTTGCTTAGCTTCTTCATTTTCATAACAATAATAATATGCTGCCGTACGATCACGTCGACTCTGATCGATTATATAAAATTCGGCCATTAATAGAGGCACTCAATAATAACTTCCAAAAAGTTCCATTTGAAGCACACTACAGGCTTTTTTTTTGATAATTATTATACATCAATTCCACTCATTGAATACCTTTCTAGTCGCGGTATTTTGGCTTTAGGGACTATCAGAAGAGGCCGTATTCCCAACTGTAAGCTGCTAGAAGAAAAAGTTTTAAAAAATGAACAACGTGGTACCTCAATAGAGCAAGTCGGTGACAGCAATGGCATTGAAGTAGCTGTGGTTGCTTGGAAGGACAACAAAGTTGTTACTCTTGCATCAAATTTTACAGCCAAGCACCCAACATCCGTTGTTAAAAGATAATATTTTAATTGAACGTCCGTATGTAGTGGCTGAATATAATCGGCATATGGGTGGAGTCGATTGGCCACTATAAAATGAACCTACGGAGCAAACGGTGGTATTTACGAATTTTTTACCATTTGTTGGATATGACTATGTGCAATTCCTGGCTTTTGTACAGAAGAATTAAAGCTGCAAAAGGTGACACTAATAAAACTTTAAATTCCGCTGACTTTAGAATTCAGATAGCCAAAACGCTATGTAAATATCAAACTGAAAACCGACCAAAAAGAAGAAGTGATGTTGAGAGCATGATTCAAAATAAAAAAAAAGAAGGGTCCGGTTCAACACGTTCTTCCTAAGAATGTGAGGTTACATCAATGCGGACACTGGCCTATCTGGAGAGATAAAAGGATGAGATGTAAATTTCCTGATTGCAAAGGATGCACTCAACCATTCTGTGAAAAATGTGGAGTTGGGTTATGCTACAATACACAAAATAATTATTTTAAAAATTTTCATATGTTAATATGAATTTTTCTAAAATTATTTGAAATTATTTGTTAATACTGTGCTAATTACCACCTAAAAACAGCAAAATTAACGAAATCGGAGTTCTTGCGCCGTAAAGGGCTAATATATATATGTATATGTAACTATTAATAAAAAAAAATTTTCACAAATAAAAAATTATTTATTTTGTATTAGAAATAAAAGTGAACTTCGCAAAATAACACAATTTTTCTGTTCACAAAAAGTATTATTTTTTTTTTTAACTTGTAAAATTTTTCTTAACTTTTCGATGTTTGTCGTTCGGTGTTCAAATGTAAAAATAACGAGTTATAAAAATTTTGTCCACAGCTAACTTACAAGAAGCTGTAAATATGTATTTTTTTTCCCTGGAAATTTCCTTAAGTCAAGCTTAAAAAAAAAAAAATACGTACGTGTGTATAAAATTAAACATGATTGCCCAAAAACACTAATTAAACGTCGGAGATGGACTTATTTAGTAATAGTGATGATGTATTAAGGGATTTTGGTTTTTCTATTTTTTACATTATAATTATAATTATAATTATGTAGAAAAAAAATAAAGAAAAATTCTTTCATTATAACATACTGTTCGTACTTCTCTTCCTAATCCGGGTTTACAATTAGTTCTTTTTATACCCTTCACTGTAAGTAAGAAGGGTATACATATAAAACTTTGTGATTCCGTTTGTAATTTCTACACCCTATATGGAACACCCTATAAAGTATATATATTCTGGATCCTTATAAGTAGCGGAATCGATTTAGCGATGTCCGTCTGTCTGTCTGTGTAATCATTGAAATCAACTTTCAGCAGAATCTAGACAACATACAGAAAAGTATAGCATACCAAACGGTCAGTTGTTGCTGTAAAACTATTGCTATTGAATTTCAGCCAGATCGGTCCATAAATGGTGGAGCTATGAGTCAAAAATCAAAACAACCTCTATTTTTGACAATTTTTTGAGTGGGTTTTTAGCCTATTTTGTCCAAACGAACAAACGGACAAAAAAAACGTGGTATGCAGTTTTGTTTGTAGTATAAGTCATAATACCTGTGCTAAAAATGAAAGCAATCGGTCCACAAATCGCCGAGGAATATCAAAAATTCAACCGAAATTTTAGATTTTCATTAATTATGGCTTTTGTTTTTATGCGTTTTTTATCTAAACTGAAAAAAGTAGTACCCAATTTTTTCAAACATCACATTCATAGTATCGTAAACAAAACTCAGGTGGATGAGTCTATAAATGGCGGAGCTACGAGTCAAAAATTGCGATTACCTCTTTTTTTTTACCATTTTTGGTGGGGTTTTTGCGTAATTTGTCTAAACTAGAAGACGCACAATAAAACGTGGCACGCAGTTTTGTTACAAATAACACTCACAATGTCTGTGCAAAAAATCAGAAAGATCGGTCCACAAATGGACCAGAAAAATCAAAAATACAACCGAAATTTTAGATTTTCATTAAGTTTTGCTTTGTTTTTTGCGTTTTTTATCTAAAGTATAAAAAAATTAGTAAAAATTTTTTTCAGATATAATATTCATAGTATATGGACCAAAATTCAGCTAAATCGGTCCATAAATGGCTGGGCTATGAGTCTAAAATCGCGACTACCTATATATTTTTACCATTTTTGGTGAGTTTTTTGCGTAATTTGTCTAAACTACAAGACGGACAATAAAACGTGGTACGCAGTTTTGTTACAAATAACAGTCGTAATGCCTGTGCAAAGATTTTCATTAATTTTTGTTTTGTTTTTGCTTTGTTTTTTTTTTTTTTTTGTTCAAATTTTTTAGCTGTCATGTGCGTAATACTTTGTACACACAAACACGAAACCTAAAACGTGTATGTGTGGTTTTTATTGTCTTGAGTATAATAGTATTACAAATACAGCCATCTTTATGAAAGAGAGTCTTTCTCCATAATTAAATATTTAATTAATATGTTTGGCTTAAGAATTTAAAAAACAGTTTGCAAAATTAAATGAAAATTGGAATTTCTTTTTTTATTAATTTAAAAATTTAGTGCCTGCAGACATTTTATTGCTTTTAAAAATTAGGTTCTCAGAAAGGATTGTTTCTTAGAACTCGTTAATTTTAGTCGTACTATAAAAATAAATTTTTTTATAGATATTTCGCTCCAATAATAAATAAATAAATTTTTCATATTTAATACGACCTCAAGCTGAACAAAGTATGCATTTCAATTACATACTTTTTTTGAAGTGAGTGAATATAAATATGGTTAGTTAAATATGTTTTCACGTAATTCCTTATGTTTTTTAGTATTTGTAAATATCTTTTCAGTATTTTTGACATACTAAGATACAAATGTGCATAAATACGTTGATTTCTCTAAGAGATTGCAAACGAACCATAGAATATTACGCGTTGATACACATATCGTTTTAAACAAGAGGTCTCCTAGATTTGTAATCTATCGCCCAAATACTCAGAAAAAACTTTGCATTATTTTTAAAATTTTTTTGAAATTCCCTCATTTCCCAGTACCCTACTTCTGAGGGATTTTTACCATTACCCACTTTGCTGAGGTACCATTCCCGATTTTGGCCAGGAAAATTGCCAGAATCAAAATGGAATTTAATCTGTAGGCTCTTAACTTTCTGGAAGTGTTTTTCTGAAAAATTTTTAGTTTTTATTTTATGATGCAAAACGAAAACAGCCAAAATCCCTGAGAACAACACTACTGGAGTATATGAAAATTTAAAAAAAATATGTCATTAATACTGGAAATATTTACAAATACTAAAAAACATAAAGCATATTTAACGCCGCATAATTTATCTTCACTCAGTGAAGGGTATATAAGACTCGGCACTGCCGAATTTAACTTGTTTTAAAATAATTTAAATTTCAATTTTCTTTAATTTCAATTTTGAAATTATGTAATTGAATGTCTAAAAATAAATATTTATGAAATTAATTTGTAAAGTCGACTTTTAGTAGTGCGATTCGCTATGTGTCGGCTGATATTTTCAAAAAGAATGAAAGACGGCCAGAAATATACCGGCGGCGACCAACTGTGGGCCGGTTAAAACTACTAACTATTAATTAGTTTCTGGAATTCCCCAGTTGTCATGTTTTAAGTTGTTTGGACATGAGCATTTCGCTGTTTTCGGCTGCGTTCACTTCTTCCGCCGTCATGCCATCTATAAACGTTTTTGGGCTTCAGTAAGTTACTAAAAATTCTTTTGGTCAGCCGTCTCGTTTGGTGCACTTAGTAATTTAGCAGCCGGCTTTATCGCATCACTTGCTCTTGGTTCCAATTAACCCTGAAATCTATCATCAGCTTTAACGTGATATCATCGAGAATGCCGATATGTTCATGTTCTCATCTTCTCCGGCACTAAGTCGGCGAACAAAGTAAAGTTTCCTCATATAACTCCATTAGTTTTACTTTCATTTTTTCAAAATTATCTATAAAAACTTTAAATAAATTCGAGAATAGTATGGTCTTTGTACGTACAGCTGCAGTACTTACATACAGCTGCTTATACTGGATATGTCATTTAGCCATCGTTACGATTCCAAGAATACCTTGGAAACTGGTTCATTGACTCTACTTAAGCATTGCCATTCTCAACAGAATTTATTTTTTGGTTATGTTCATTTCACAAAGACAAGTCACCACAACCAATAAATTATTTGAGCCAAGAACGGCAAATTTAATTTTTCAGATTTTTAAAAGTTGTGAACCATAAATAGGGGAAATACTAATGTGTGTTAATCGCAAAAAATTGTACTTTCAATGTTACAAAAGCTCAGAAACTGAGTGAAGTGCTTATCATCATAACAAGGCTAAATCAGCTGTGCAGTATTACACGTCTTGATATTCTTTTATTAGGGTCCCAGCCTTCGCTTGCTATTCATAGATACCACTCTGATACTACTTAGCGACACAGCGACCGTTACTGACTATATTATATCCTCTATCTACTACATCTACCTGGTTGTCAAGCCGCTAACATGCAGGAATTCATATTAGATATACATCAGCTTGACGCCCATCCAATCTGGGACTAAGCAGAACAGAGCGTGTAATATTGGGTTCGCTATGAGGTGTTTGGCAGTTCTTCTAATCTCTTCCTGAAAAACAGAGAGTCGTATGTCAAGTTCCTATGCACTTAGTGAAAAGATTTCATAGTCAATATTTTTAGAATTGCTTACTATTCAGTCTTGTTTTTTCAAACAACGAAATCAACATAAAAAGGAAACTCTCTCTCGCCCTCTTCATATTTCTTGTCTGCAAATTGAGCAGCATGTTTAAAATTCATTTTAAGGAATTTATTACACGCTCCACCTGTACTTATTTAAAAGTAATTTTTTTTTCTTAAATTTAAGATGATGAATTCAATTGCACTGTTTACCTTTCATTATAACTTTAATTCTAAATATTTTTATTCTTATAAGTGTAAGATGTTGTGGAAAACAAATATTGACAAGACTACGGCATATTCTTGAAATTTACTCAAATAACATTTTTAATGGTATTTTTTCATCATTATTCCTTCAAGCTGCAGACAACATTCAACAGCAAAACATTTTTCTCATAATTTTAATATTAATATTCATTAATATTCTTCTTCTATCTAATGCCACTTCCCTTGCTCTTGTGAAATATTTAGTTTAGCAATTATTATTTTTATTTTCTTTTAGTTACTAAACTACAAAACTTTAATTTACATAATTTCCTTAAATAACCTTGACCTTAGATATAATAATAGGAATAATAAAAAATACAAGTTTTTCTGCATTCGATGGCACTTAAGCCTTAGGCCACAAATAAATAACTAACTTCAGCACACAGGCTGAAAGCAGTGTATGAAAACAAACGACATGTCTCATAAACGCTTGCAGAAAAGTCAAAAAATTTTCAAAACTTTAATTGTTTTTTGCACGTATTAAATAAACAAGCTGAATTCGGTTGCACCGAATCTTATATACCCTTCACTGTTATAGTCGAATATACATATGTAAAGGGTGTTTTTTATAGACGTATAGAACTTTAAATTGCAATAAAACAACGATGGATTATTCGATTGACATGAATTTTATTTATCCGAAAGATAGTCTTGTGGCATTACATTTTAAATATGATTTCTGGCATATGACCGCCACGGCTGGCTCGGATGTAGTCCAATCTGGATGTCCAATTTTCGATGACTTTTTCCAACATTTGTGGCCGTATATCGGCAATAACACGGCGAATGTTGTCTTACAAATGGTCAAGCCTTTGTGGCTTATCCGCAAAGACCAATGACTTTACATAGCCCCACAGACATGTGTGACATGTTGAGCCGTATTGTTGGAACCACAGCTCCTGGACATCATGGTTGTTCAATTCAGGAATGAAAAAGTTAGTAATCATGGCTCTATACCGATCACCATTGACTGTAACGTTCTGGCCATCATCGTTTTTGAAGAAGTACGGACCAATGATTCCAATAGCCCATAAAGCGCACCAAACAGTCAGTTTTTCTGGATGTAACGGTGTTTCGACATACACTTGAGGATTAGCTTCACTCCAAATGCGGCAGTTTTGTTTGTTGACGTAGCCGTGCAACCAGAAGTGCGCTTCATCGCTAAACGAAATTCGCTTATGAAAATCGGGAACAACGGCAATCTCGTTTTGGGCCCATTCGACGAATTTGCAAGCGTTGTTCAGGCGTGAGTCTATTCATGATGAATTGCCAAACTAAACTGAGAATAAATCACTTGACAGCGGTTAAATCGGTCGCCATCTTAAACAGTAATGCCAACTTAAAAAACACCCTTTATGTACTTTAAGTTTTGCATATTCTTCTTAAATATTAAAAAAATTTATAAAAAAGGTTTTTAATATTGAAAAAAATAATTTTTTTTATAATTTCCTTGAATACCTAAAATGAAGTTAAAGAGATCTAAATTAACGACATTCAGGTTAAGATACGTTTTGGGATCTTTAATTTAAAAAATAAAATAAAATGCCTGTAAGTATTCAATTTTAAAATATTAAAAACGGGAATTCAAAGAAAGTTTAATATGCTCTTCACAAGAAATGAACAATTTTTAAAATATTTTTGAGTGTTTTTCCTAAAAATTTTTTAGCCTATTAAATGGTTCGTTTCGTATAAACAGCACATAAGAATACAAAATAAATTCAATTTAATTTAATTTAAAATGGTTATAAAATTTTTTTAAATCAAATATATTTAATTAAATACTTAATTGATATAAATATGAAATAGCGTATTTGAAATTAACGTCAACGTTAAAAATTATCTTTGAATACGAATTCTGTACTCATAGTTCTATTACACAAAAAGCATTTAAAAGCCTCACAAACATACACACTTTTATATATATGAGCACAAACATTACGCACATGTATAGCTTAAAAATTTCCATAAAAAAACAAAAGGAATAAGTAAAAATCACAATTCCATTGTAGTTTTGATTTTTCACGCCCAATTGTGGAACGAACCCACTCAGAAAAATTGGTCAAAAATAGAGTAAGTCCCGGTTTTTCGCTCATAGCTAAACCATTTATATAGCGATCCGGCTGCATTTCAATAGCAACTGAGGGACTGCAACAACTGACGAATTGGTATGCTGGTATGCTAAACTCTTCTCTACGTTGTCTAGGGACTTCAAAAAATTTATTTCCATGACTACACAGACATCGCTTATTCGACTCCGCTATTTGTAAGGATCCAGTATATATAAACTTTATAGGGTGCCCCCTGTACGGTGTAAAAATTATCTTCACTTACAGTGAAGGGTATAAAAATTTAAATCTTAATAAGAATTAAAAAAAAATTATTTAACTTAAAATGTTTGAATATTTTAGGCGATAAATAATATATTTAATATAAATTTTCCTTTTAAAAAAATTGGCGTTGTTATTTTGTGATTTTAATTTTTGGTTGTAATATTAGGTTTTCACTGTGTAATGATTACGTAAAATACGTGTTAATTGTTATAATTTATGCCGGGAGGATCGCTATGTAATGATTTTTGAAATATACTCGTATATACGAGTATTTGTGTTTTAAATTATTATATATGCCGGCGAAAATAGCGCCGCCACTGGCAAATTTAAAATATTTTATTTTATAAGGCAGTTGAATTTTTTAATAATTTGGAAATGCCGATTTGAAGGCACTAAATTAATTGAAATTTATTTTCAAACCCCCTTATCCAAAAAAATTAACTAGTCAACGTTATCGAAATTTTTCATATAAGTTTTTCATAAATTTTACTTTAAAGTGTACGTCAACTTTTTTTGGATAAGAGCATAATTCTTTTCTTTTATAAATTTCTTAAATCTACAAATTTGACAAACAATAATAAAACAAAACTAAAATTTTTAAACAAAAATAATATTAAACTACAAGTTCAAATAATAACAATTATTAATAATATTACTCGTATATTACTCGTATGTAGCTGCCAGCTACAGCTGGGGACAAATCACCGCATTCGAAATCGAGTACTTTGTTATCGAAATGTTGTTAACGTGGATCACGGCACTCGTTATCGTAACGTATTTACTCGAAGTTGCACTCGACTGCTAATGTACTATCGAAAACAAATAAACTCTATCGTTTTGCAGCGAAACAAAACAAAATAAAAAGAAAAAAGAAAGAAGTAGTAAAAAATTTAAGTATTTTCCTGATATTTTCGAAAAATTTAAGCAAAATATATAATTTTAATTGTTTTTTAGGGAATGTGAAGATCAAAAAAAAAAGATTGCCCAGGAACTAGTGGAAAAAAATTAAATAATAGAAAAATCGCTTCCACAACAAATAAAGAGTGATTTTTTTGCTATTATCTTTTTGGCAACACTAGTTTTGACAGCTCACGCACGTTTTGTATCTTGTGTCACTGTCAAACATCTTCATTTTGGTCTATAATTTAATCATGAATCGTCTTACAAACGAACAACGCTTGCAAATTATTGAATTTTATTACCAAAATGCGTGCTCTGTTAAGAAAGTTCATCGCGCGCTTCTTCCATTTTATGGTAAGTTTAATCGACCTACTGAGGCTTCTATTCGGGCTATTGTAACAAAATTTGGAGTGAAGAGCAGCCAGAAGCATTGCAAGAGCTACCAATGCATCCACAAAAAACAACCGTTTGGTGCGGATTATGGGCTGGCGGCATCATTGGGCCGTATTTCTTCAAAGATGATGCGAATCACAACGTTACTGTGAATGGTGAGCGCTACCGTGCGATGATAACAAACTTTTTTTTGCCCAAAATGGAAGAGCTTGACTTGCATGACATGTGGTTTCAACAAGACGGTGCCACATGCCACACAACACGCGAAACAATGGACCAATTGAGAGGCGAGTTCGGTGAACAGTTTATTTCACGCTTGGGACCAGTCAATTGGCCGCCCAGATTGTGCGATTTAACGCCTCTAGACTATTTTTTGTGGGGCTATGTTAAGGCTAATGTCTATAGGGACAAGCCCGCTTCGATTGACGCTTCGTGAGATACCGGTCGAAATGTTGGAAAGAGTATGCCAAAATTGGACTAAGCGGATGGACCATTTGAGGCGCAGCAGCGGCCAACATTTGCATGAAATAATCTTCAAACATTAAATTATATCGACCCAACTATCGATCCAAATAAATATTTCATGCATTTTTCTGAATTTTATGTGTTTTTTTTTTAAATTTCCGATAGTTCTTATAAAATCACCTTTTATAAATAAAGTAAATGGAAAACAAAAAGAATTATTATTTTATCATTTTGGAACACAATTTGTTTTGTATTTCCTTTGTCACGAATTTCACAATTTTGCACATAGTACTTTAATTAAAGTTTTGTAAATATTTTTAACAATTTTATAGCTTTTCACCAGTTTATTTATTTTTTGTTTCTTTTTTTGTTGTTTTTTTTATTGTCATATGCTTACAACAATGTAAAAAGTAGTAGTAGGTAATATAAATTACGATCGAATACCGTGATCCGAAAAATTTTAGCCATCGAAATATTTTTCTATACGAACGTGCACTCGATATCGAATGCGGTGATTTGGCCCCTGATTTTATTATTCTAATCATCAAGGCTATAATCGCACCGCGACCTTTAATATCTATTGTGCAGCCCATTTCCTAGCTACAATCCGAAACTCCTTACGAATCTCGTAATTGTTGTAGAACTAATCATGCTTAAGTCTCCTTTGACCAATATCACACTGCCTAAGGAGCTCATTCTGTGTCTTGCCACTGCTGGGCATTCACACTGAACATGCGTAACCATTTCCTGTCCTCCCCGACACGAATCCTTTTGTACAACACCTCTTTTACTCATGCTATAATTAAGTCTACATTGGCTTGGAAGTATCTCAACGTAGAGTTTTATGTCATTTCTGCTGAGGTTTAAAACTAACCCTGCTCTTGGGGTAAATGAGTATCGTTGATTGACACATGCCTCTTTCGGCCCTCTAGCAGTGTGAAGTTTACGCTGCAGAAGGGCTCTGGGCTTATGAAATGGATATCCACACCCTTTTCAGCCAGATAGTCCGTCATTTCATTGCCCACATGCCCTTTGTGACACGGTAAGCACAATAGGTTTCTCTCTACTAAAGAATTGAGAAGTTTATAGCAATTCTTGATCGAAAGGAATAGCCCACCAATGCACATAAAGCTGCTTGACTGTCTGAGAAAATGTATGTTTCGGTACCACAAGTGCCCTTTTGTAGACATTCGCTAGCACATAGCTCTAAGGTGTGCGTCTCCGCCTGAAAAATAGAACTTGTTCTTCCCATTGCAACTGCCTCATGGAAACATGGTCCTGCAATTGCCACACCAGCACTGCCATCTTCCAATTTGAACCCATCAGTATACCACAATTGTCGATTTCGATCCAGTATTATTTCACCGTTTCTGCAAGCAGAGCGTTCACTAATGACCACTTCAAAACGCCTCGAGAGTGTGAGTGTCCTATCCATCCTGTCAGACACGGCAAGACATGGAGAACTTCAGGCAGATTCTAGAATTTTCATATGCTGACTAAAATTGCTCTTTCTAAGATAAGATAGACTAGGTAGCCTTAAGGCTAAACTAGCTACTGCTCCACTACTCATAACATGCAAGCCCGTAAGCCCAGTGATCATACCCAAGGCTAGTGTGACCATCAGTTTTGGTCGTAGGCCCCACGTTTTGTTTGGATTTATCGAAACTCCCTTCTCCTGACACCGTCGGTGAGTGACGTCAAGAGTCGATTGCATTTGATTGGTAATCACAGACTCAAATATTTCGCCTGACTATGATTACCAGATAGTCCGCAAAGATCTGAAACTCGTATCCGAGATCGCTGAGTTTCCAAAAGCTTATTATACCCATAAGAGTGGATATAAAACGCATCCTTTTATTAAAGATTATAGTCATGTTACTCAGCATATTGAAAACCCATGCCCATATGAATAGGATTGTTCTTAAGATGGACTTCCCTGATATATTGGTCAAAAATCTTTTCTATTACTTTAAGCAGAAAGGACGTTAAGCAAATGGATCGGAAGACTTTGGGCGTTTAATCCGACCTTTTGCCTGCTTTCGGTATAGTAGCAACCCTTTTTTACCGAAATTTCTTTTAGGTTTCTAATTTAATTTTATGTTAAGAGTGACTTATGTTTACCAATTAAATTTTATTTATATTAAGATTTATCTTTAAAGTTTGTTAATTTAAATTTAAAATTTTAATTTTAAAAACAATTTTAACTTTAGCTGAGCAGAACTCAAAATAGTTTCATTTTATTAAAGCAAAAGCGAGAAAAAAACGAAGTTTGTTTTCACGTTTTCTTTTTATATTATCATTTTTACTCGCTTCAGTTTAGGGTTGTTCATAAAAATTAACTTGACGATTTTCGTAATTCAAAATTCAAATTCAAAAGAACCGTTAAATTTAATTTATTGTAATTACAAATGCTATTCGTAAATGCCACCGGCATGTACATTTATATGTTTTGGAGAAATATTCGCTTAGATTAGTTTATTTCTTATTAAAATATAATACACTGGAGAATTCTTAGTACATGTACGTCTTGTATGATACCAATCATACACATGATGAATTTTATATGCTGATAATATTGCATAGTATTATAGGTCTTGTATACATTAACGCTACACATTATTTATCTATATATATATATATAAAAGAGTAACTTTACTGACTGACTTATCATCATCGTCCAGCCCAAACGGTTAATGCTACAGACTTGAAATTCGATGAGCAGCTCAAAATGTGCAGGACGAATAAGAAGCGAGTAAGACGGGTAAAATCGAACTTCTTATATCTGCGAAACTACTAGTAGTGATAGAGCCAAAATTCAAACTACAAAATATTCTACTAAAAAAGTAAGCGGATGGGTATTTGGTACCTTTTTGATATTTGTACATTTATCGGATAAAAATAATAAAACAATAATGTTGGTACCGTTTTTTAGCCCCACTTGTTTTATCAATAAAAACTAAATTTTATTATTCTCTTCTTAAAAAAGTCTTCAATGTATATTGACACTTCTTTAAAACTCGAGCGGGTAAGGGGTAAAATTTTTAAACATTTTTATTACTTGTCCGTGATATGCTTTACAACTCTAATCTAGTTTAGTTGAAATTTTGTATTTTGGTATTATGAACTTACAACCTGATGTTATAGCGAGTGAAAAAAATTGACTAAATATGTGTGAAATTTTCTAAAGTTCCATCAAGTTGTAGACAATTCTATTGATTAATTCAGTTTTTCGTAAAACTAATTTCAAAAATCTGTCTTAAGGTTCTTAATTGGTCAATTGGGTATTATTTATTTGACTTCGACAACCTATTGAGAGGGATTCGCTGCAGCAATAATGACAAAAAATCAATGTACAGTGAACTTTTCTTATTTCACTTTTTTTTTTTGCATCCATTTATTTTAATAATCACTATAATGATAAACAAATACGAGTGTAACTAAATAAATATGGTCGAAATCATGGGTATCGTTACGGGGCTGGTTTCGGTTTAGGAATTTTTGTCAACAATATTCCCTCTTTTTCTTTCCAATTTTTCCATAACTAATAAAGATTTGCTACTGCTCTTACTCTTGTTGAACTTTCTTTTGATCGATGATATCTTCGGCGAGCCATCCTAAAATTAATTTACAAACAAGCAGTAGCAATCTGACGTTTCCTTAACAATGCGCCAGCTTGAATAACATTGGCAAAAAAAAAAAAAATAATAAAAACTTTTTGATACTTTTTCTTTTAAACGATTGTTGACAATAACAAATAAAACAAAAAAGGATTTAGCGAAAGTGGTCCAGGCTCTCTTTATTTATATAAATAATTAGAAATTTTGAAATTCTCTTTAATGTATCAATGATGCATATCTCACCTGTAAAATTTAAGCTACAATCCTCGTATGTTAGAACACTTTTAATACGATGAGCACTGACCACCGTCATGAAACTTCTTCCTTCAACTTGTTATTGCAATAAATAATCAAACACTCACTTTAACTTGAATTGAAAGAGTGTCTATATGTGCGTGGCTACGTGTTGGTGTAAGTGTGTTAGAGTTTGTGTGTTTACATTTGAGTGAGACAAGTGTACACGTGTGTGCTGTTTGTGTGAATGCTGTTTGTGTGAATGAAAGTGTGACATAAAAACTCTTCTCGTATTTATTCTTTAACATTCCAAACATAAAAATAAAATTAATTTTCTCTCTGTGTGTCTATTCTAGCAAACGAAAGCAAAAAAGAAGATAATGGCCGAATAAAATTAGATGAGATTCCAATAATTAATATTGATTTGTTGGAAGCTTTAGATAAAAACAAAAACAAGACAAGAAGAATTTACTTTTAGATTTATTGAGATTAATTTCACAAAACCATTTCAAATGAATAGCAAAAGTTAAGGATTTGCTAATAATTAAAATAAAATTTTATTGTGTGACTGGTAAATGTGCTTTTATTCTTTAATGAATTGTGCTTAACTACGTGAATCCTCTTTATAATAAATTGTGTAAATGAGGAGTTAGACAAGCAGAAACTAATTAGTTTTAGAGAACTCTTGCTCTAATGTCACAGATTGGTGCTTCTTGTACTTTACGAACCATTTCATGCAGGAAGCAGTAATAAGCTTTGCAACGCCCCTTGTTTTGGGGCAACATAAAGCACGTTTAAGCATAAATGAACAAAGTACCCCAGCTTCCTATTTCTTGATTACATACTAAATGAGTTAATAAGTTTTTTATAACATTTAATTCGCTACTTCGTCGCTATTTTAATTTTTAAGTTCGTTGTAGACCATTTCATCTCAGTTCCAGGTTTTTTAATACTAATAAAATCAAAAGGTATCATTAAAGTATATAAGAAAAAAGATGTTGTTCATTAAAATAAATAAAAAGTACCACAATGTCCCTTTTGCTGTCACAATTCTAGGTTTTGCACATAACATATTATAAAGGATGTTTTTTATAGACGTATAGAACTTTAAATTGCAATAAAACAACGATGGATTATTCGATTGACATGAATTTTATTTATCCGAAAGATAGCCTTGTGGCATTACATTTTAAATATGATTTCTGGCATATGACCGCCACGGCTGGCTCGGATGTAGTCCAATCTGGACGTCCAATTTTCGATGACTTTTTCCAACATTTGTGGCCGTATATCGGCAATAACACAGCGAACGTTGGCTTCCAAATGGTCAAGCCTTTGTGGCTTATCCGCATGACTTTACATAGCCCCACAGAAAGTAGTCTAGCGGTGTTAAATCACAAGATCTTGGAGGCCAATTCACAGGTCCAAAACGTGAAATTACGCGGTCACCAAACGTGTCTTTCAATAAATCGATTGTGGCACGAGCTGTGTGACATGTTGCGCCGTCTGGTTGGAACCACAGCTCCTGGACATCATGGTTGTTCAATTCAGGAATGAAAAAGTTAGTAATCATGTCTCTATACCGATCACCATTGACTGTACCATTCTGACCATCATCGTTTTCGAAGAAGTACGGCCCAATGATTCCACCAGCCCATAAAGCGCACCAAACAGTCAGTTTTTCTGGATGTAACGGTGTTTCGACATACACTTGAGGATTAGCTTCACTCCAAATGCGGCAGTTTTGTTTGTTGACGTAGCCATTCAACCAGAAGTGCGCTTCATCGCTAAACAAAATTCGCTTATGAAAATCGGGAACAACGGCAATCTCGTTTTCGATATAAAATTGCACTATTTGCAAGCGTTGTTCAGGCGTGAGTCTATTCATGATGAATTGCTAAACCAAACTGAGAATAAATCACTTGACAGCTGTTAAATCGGTCGCCATCTTGAACAGTAATGCCAACTTAAAGGTCTATACGTCTATAAAAAATAGCACAAAAAAATTTTTTTTTTATCTTTAAATTACCCCTTAAACAAAAATTGAAAGGTGACCCATTTAAGGAATTATTGGGCTCTCAATATCCATAACGCCATAATAAATAATAATTAAAATTAAATCAATAAAATAATTAGGAGTGATTAATAAATAGTTTCTTAATCATGATTGAAGTAAGAAAATTGAATGATATAAATGGTAAAAAGTTAACTGAAGAAGTTTAAAGATGAGTTGATTGAAGGAAAATATAAGTAATTAATTGATAATATTCTTTAAATAAAAAGTAATCGTATTTCTCTCTTGAAGATATTGGGGCATAATCAAAGGCACACTAAAGTCGGTATTTTTTTTCAAAATTACTTTAAATTCATATAAGTCTTATGAAAAAAAGTCAGATCTTAATAAAAGCCTACTTTTTATGGCCCATTTTGATTTTTACTAAGTGTTACAATTTAAAAATAAAACTTTTACTTATATTTATAAGGCATAACAAAACTTAACCTACTACCAAAATTGAACGAATAGTCTGTCAATTGCTTAAGCAATTTTGAGGTGGTTATAATGTACTCATGAGCTTTCGTCACAGTTGCAAACTAGAGAATATTCGCACTTTTGGAGACAATTTTACACAATATGTTATTGAATGATCATAATTGGTTTGTATCGTACCGTAAATAAATAAAGATTTATTTTATTTTTAATTATTTTAAGAAAATATGATACCAAGCCACCGAGACTTGGCTCTTTTTTTATTCGTGGGCGAAAGTACTAAAATATGCAAATGTGCGTCTGTAAGTAGACAAAACTAAAACTTAAAAATGCAAGTGAATTGTGTTTGAAGACAATAAAATTGTTAAAATGTGGAGTTCATTTTTTATTTATGTATACTAAATGTAAAAACATCTGATTTTGAGGAATGCACGACCAGTTTCCTTGTTTGCTTAAGCAAATTATATATAACGAAACTTTTTGTTAAGTCTATTGTAGTTTGCCATATACAGTTTCTGTGTAATCGCACAATTATTTAAGCTAGCTTATGACTATTACAGTTAGGCCTTTAGAAATAGTTGTAAAATGGGCCACATTTTTCACCCTGCAAAACTTTTCTGTATGTTGCAGAAAGCTGATTTCAACGACTATACAGATAAACGGACATAGTTAAATCGACTCCGTTATTTATAAGAATCCACAATATACATATATACTTTATAGGGTGGCACATGTACAATACAGAAATTACAAGCGGAAGCTCACCTTCTTACTTACAGTGAAGGCTGTAAAAATCAAAATAAACTTCAATAATTCCTTTATATTATTGATAGATAAAATAATAACACTTACCCCATGTGAAAGGTTACTACTGTTGTTGTTGTTGCTGTTGCTATCATATATTATTACATGTTTTATTTGCTATTCACAGCCAGTATGTGTATTTCTTTTACTTGCTGTTTGTTTTCTTTTTTTTATTCAGCACTTTTCAAGTGGTTTAGGCATGTGAGATATTAAGCTTTGTGAGATTTATATGCTCGAAAGGAGCCCCTTAGGATGTAAATCATAATACAAGGTGGCGCAAAAATAACCTTCCGATGTTTTTTGGCTGTAATTTAAAAAAAAAATGAAAAACTTTGATTCTTCTTGTGGATTATTTTTATTTGGTCTTTTATTTTTTTTACATCAAGTCGAGAATATGATGTCATGTAAATGGCCGCCGCCACAGTTGATTGTCATTTGAGCCCTTTTTATGGCATTTTCCATCACTTTGGCCAAAACTTCCGGCGATAGGTCCTCACATTCTTGACGGATATTGTCTTTAAGAGCTGCAAGAGTCTGAGGCTTGTTGACATAAATCCGCGACTTCAAAAAGCCCCACAAAAAAAGTCTGCAGCGGTTGGAACCACATGTTTTCCAATCCAAATTCATCAAGTTGCGGCAAAAAGAACTCGTTGATCATTGCTCTGTAGCGCTCACCATTCACAGTAACAGTTTGGCCCGCTACGTCTTCGAAGAAAAAAGGTCCGATGACTCCTCCAGCGAAAACAGCACACCATACAGTGACTTTGAGCGGGTGTAATGGCTCTTCGTGGGTTACACGCGGATTTTCAGTGCCCCAGAAGCGTAAATTTTGCTTATTTACGTACCCGCTAAGATGGAAATGGGCCTCATCACTCATGATTATTTTTGATGAAAAATCATCTTCCTCTTGGTGGTGATTAAGGATGGCTTGAGCGTATGTTAGACGCGATTGGCGGTCAGCAGCTAAAAGCTGATGCACCGTCTGGACTTTGTACGGAAACATCTTCAAATCTTGTACCAAAATTCGCTGTAAAGACCGTCGACTGATACCCATTTGCGTGGCACGTCGTCTGGTCGATGTCGACGGCGCTTCCATGACATCCTCGGCTACAGCAGCAATATTCTCTGCAGAACGGCTACTCCGGTGTCTGCCACGCCTGGCAGCAAAGCGTGTTGTGCCAGTCTCTTCGAGGCGAGCGGCTAAACGTCGCAGTGTTTCACCAGTAGGCGTTGGACGGCCAGGAAATCTGCGACGAAATTCACGTTGTGCCAAAGTCACCGACCGATTATTGGTCAAATAAATAGTCACCAATATTCCGCGTTCTGGACCAGTGTAGCGTAACATTGTTTATTAACGTGTATTTCGCATGTGTTTACCACACAAATGTCAAAACAGAACTGACATTAGGGTCCAATCGCAAAATTTATAGCATTTTCTGATAGGAGGATTACTTTTGCGCCACCTGTTACATAAAAGTTAAAACGAATAGATGAAAAACATCAAATTAAAAAAATCTTAATAAAGTTAGTAAACTGAATGTGATGATTACAAGTATGGAAAAATATCCCTAATGGTCTCTGCTAAGTTTGCTTAAAACTAATACTTTGTTAAGGAAGCTCTTGAAAAGTATGAAACGTGGAAATAATACCAGGGATATTGATATTCAAAAGCAATAATATAAAGTGTAAAGTGAGTAAACAAAAAGGAAATCCCTGTAAGTACATTCATTCCTAAAAAGTATTCAGAAATTAAATATTAAAAATTTTAACCCAAACAAAATTTTAAAAACTGTCTAAAGAATTGAAACTATACATTTTCGCTCGTTACTTTGTTAATCGTTACGTTATAAAACGTATCCTTATTTACTTATACAAAACTTAATATAAAGGTAAGATCACACTATCTACGCAATGTATCGATTTTCGGCTCATTTTATGTACCGATAGTGTGAACGAAAGTATTTTTAAAAACTATAATTATCTGCGCCGAAATTATGCTGACTTTGGCCAATCAATATCAATGCTGTTGTGCCGATAATGTGAATGCTCGTTTGCACAATGTAAAGCAATAAAGTTGTAAAAAATGAGCCGATTTTTATCTACCACTAGCGCGCCGATCTAAGTTGACAGTCAGCGCCGATATACAAAGTGTTTTTGATTTGTTTACATATTTTCAAAAGGAAAAAAGTGAGTAATTTAACTTTTTTAATTTATCACTACAAAATAGATAATTAAACATTAAAAAACATTTATCTTTTATAAATTATCATTTTCAGAAAACGATTTAATGGATTCTGAAGAAGTGGATTGTGAATTTATTATGATCTTGGACGAAGGCATTTCACCATTGTCTGCAAAGAAAAGAAGAAAGCCCCATATAACCTTATCATGGACAAATGAGACTACGCATGAGCTTATACAGGCAGCTGAAGCATACCCTTGCATTTGGGAATACTCTTGCGCGGAATATAAAGAATTGAATTTGCATAGTAAAGCACGATGGTGTGAATGTATCGTACCGATAATTGTCACATATAAGTTTTGGCCGACATGAACCGAAAAAATTTGTCACAATCTGTGATAATAATATGAACAATAAATATTATGTCGGGTCAACTTTTAAATTGTGTACGGATGTAGCACGATGAAAATCGTTATAGATTGTGCTATTTCCACCGATAGTGTGATCTTGCCTTAACAATTGTTGTCCAAGAACAACGTTTGCTGTCTCCGCGAGTCAATTTTTATAACTACGTAGATTGGGAGAACCACCATTTTTGAAGCCACATTGCGGTAGGGATCATATTAATTTTTTTATCATCATCGCCTGTAATCGCACCTCTACCTTTAAAATATATTCTGCACCCAGGTCCCAACTAAATACAATCCTAGACTACTTCCGAATCCCGTTAATGTTGTAGGATTAATCAAACCTAAATATTCACACTGTCTAGCCAGGTAATTCTGCGCCTTGCCAGCATTAGGCACTCGCACAAAAACGACAGGACTCGTTTTGTACTACACCAATTTTTTTCATATGGTAGTTTAGTGTACAATGGCCTATCAGCAGCTCAGCGTAGAGTTTAATGTCATTTCATGTTGGAGGAACTAACCAATAATTGTCGCAGAAAATCTGGCCCAAAATAATTAATTAGATTCGGCCTTATTACCACTCACCATGTCACAAGAAGCCTAGCAGGATAAGCTAAAATAATTCCTCTACTTACTAAGCGGCTGCTATCTCATAGCAAGCTGCCAGCCAATCAACGTTTCGGATTTTAATATAACACATTAATAGATAGATTGTAATAATCTATGATAGCAACAGCAACAACAAAAAGAATACTAAATGCTTGTTTAGCTGAACGTTGTTGAAAACGTCCGTCGACGTCCGTCGACGTTAAAACATTTGTGTAGTTATAGAACATTTAAAAACGTGTCATATGCTTTTCACATAAGGAAAAAAATAAATTTTTTTTTACAAAAAACTGTATCACACTTTTTGTTGTAGTGTTTAATTATTAAATCTTGTTGTTTTTAGTTGATTTTTGTTATTTTTAGAAAAGTTTTAAGCACTTTAATTATTCAAACTTTCTTTTATACGCGCTTCACTTCTTTTTTTTCCAATAAAAAACTACTTTGTTTCAGCTGTGCATAAAAGTCCCGTAAAAACGTTGCTAAATTCTATTTTATACAAATCTTGCCGTACCGTCAACGTGACATTTGTTTTCGATAAGCACTTTCATTGCTTTTCATATAACAAAACGGATCAGCTGGTAACAAAATCTTACGGGACGTTCGGTTAATTCTAGCTTAACACTTGTACATACCAACCTGTCAGTTACTGCTTTCTTCAGATTGCTACTGAAATTCAGCCCACCGGTTTTTTGTCCAAGATACAAAACGGACTAAAGAAATTGTATACGGTTTTGTCAGAAATGATACTCTCAAAATATTTTATGCATAAAAATATGAAATTAATTTATGTGAAATTATTTTCGTGCAAAGTACTAAACTTTTGTTTATATTACCAAAAATTCGTAAATGTAATAATTTCTATTTGAAATTTAAAAGTTTAACAAAATATTAATCTTTATATGTATTCCATCTTCCTGTGGTTTAGAGCCATTCAAAATTTATAATGCATGAATGTATAATGTAATGTCTTGCTCCTTCCCTTATTTATGGCATAAGCGAACACATGTACATCTTTAAGCCATCTATTTTGCCATTTATAAGTTGTTTTGTTTGTATTAGTTAGAAGAAACTAACTAACATATTCCGAAATAAATTATTTTTATATTGATTTCAGTGCATTAAATATTATATGGAATTTGTGAGGATATCCTTCAATATTTGCTTTAGAACAATTTTAGGTTCATCGATAACTAAAGTTAAACGCATTATAAATATTAACAACCCCATTTGTATCTCCTATAAGTTCCGGCTAGTCTGGTGCCTTGAAAAATTCAGCTAATTTTAATTTTTGATACATTTTTCATCTGTTGCAAAGTCAGCTTCTGCTGCTTGATATAAACTAACCATTTCTACGAAGATATTTAATTATTTCACTTATTTTTACTCGGGGCATATTGTAAAGAACTTCTAATATTTGTCTATAAAATTAATTTTATTAAAAAATAAAGGGTGTTTTTTTATAGACGTATAGAACTTTAAACTGCAATAAAACAACGATGGATTATTCGATTGAAATGAATTTTATTTATCCGAAAGATAATCTTGTGGCATTACATTTTAAATATGATTTCTGGCATATGACCGCCACGGCTGGCTCGGATGTAGTCCAATCTGGACGTCCAATTTTCGATGACTTTTTTCAACATTTGTGGCCGTATATCGGCAATAACATGGCGAATGTTGCCTTCCAAATGGTCAAGCGTTTGTGGCTTATCCGCATAGACCAATGACTTTACATAGCCCCACAGAAAGTAGTCTAGCGGTGTTAAATCACAAGATCTTGGAGGCCAATTCACAGGTCCAAAACGTGAAATTAGGCGGTCACCAAACGTGTCTTTCAATTAATCGATTGTGGACATCATGGTTGTTCAATTCAGGAATGAAAAAGTTAGTAATCATGGCTCTATACCGATCACCATTGACTGTAACGTTCTGGCCATCATCGTTTTTGAAGAAGTACGGACCAATGATTCCACCAACCCATAAAGCGCACCAAACAGTCAGTTTTTCTGAATGTAACGGTATTTCGACTTACACTTGAGGATTAGCTTCACTCCAAATGCGGCAGCTTTGTTTGTTGACGTAGCCATTCATCCAGAAGTGCGCTTCATCGCTAAACAAAATTCGCTTATGAAAATCGGGAACAACGGCAATATCGTTTTGGGCCCATTCGACGAATTTGCAAGCGTTGTTCAGGCGTGAGTCTATTCATGATGAATTGCCAAACCAAACTGAGAATAAATCACTTAACAGCTGTTAAATCGGTCGCCATCTTGAACAGTAATGCCAACTTAAAGTTCTATACGTCTATAAAAAACACACTTTACAAAGAGCCGAAGTTACTTCTCCCAAATGGAAAGAATTGTTAATCCAGTTTTATAGATTTTGTGCAAAACAAGAAAAGGTTAGCACTTTTTTCAAGTTAATTCTGATGATATTTTCTTTGCAGAAATCGAGAAAAACTCATTGTCATATGTACAAGTAATCCCAAGATGTGGTGGTTTTTTTCTTCATTTTTGTTTGCTTTAAATATATTTAATTTATATCATGTGTATGTATAGAAAATATTTATGTATAAATATGTACTATGTAAATACGTATCGCAATGATATATTTTTTACTTATCACTTAAAATAAACCAGTGTTGTACTATTATAATACAAAAATTTAACTGAATTTTATTATTTTGCAGACTCAGTTTGCAGATTTATTTAGAAAACTTTAATTGAAATATACAGAATACTTTAAAATATATTTTGGATTATTACGAAGCAGGTTAGTGTATTTTCTTCTGAAAATCACGTGATTTGAAATCGCATGTGGCTTTAAAATACCACGTGCTGTTCTGTAAACTTTTATCAAAAGCAAAAGAAAATACATATCTGCAGTTTTTTTGTTTTGATGCTAAAAGAAAACACAAGAGCAAATAAAAATTTCAATGTAAAAAAGGAGTCTTTTTTATTTTTTAAATATTTTTTATTTTAAAGAGTGATTTTTTTGCTATTATCTTTTTGGCAACACTAGTTTTGACAGCTCACGCACGTTTTGTATCTTGTGTCACTGTCAAACATCTTCAGTTTGGTCTATAATTTAATCATGAATCGTCTTACAAACGAACAACGCTTTCAAATTATTGAATTTTATTACCAAAATGCGTGCTCTGTTAAGAAAGTTCATCGCGCGCTTCTTCCATTTTATGGTCAGTTTAATCGACCTACTGAGGCTTCTATTCGGGCTATTGTAACAAAATTTCGCACCAAATTTACATTGTTGGACATTAAACCACCAACACGCATCCACAAAAAACAACCGTTTGGTGCGGATTATGGGCTGGCGGCATCATTGGGCCGTATTTCTTCAAAGATGATGCGAATCACAACGTTACTGTGAATGGTGAGCGCTACCGTGCGATGATAACAAACTTTTTTTTGCCCAAAATGGAAGAGCTTGACTTGCATGACATGTGGTTTCAACAAGACGGTGCCACATGCCACACAGCACGCGAAACAATGGACCAATTGAGAGGCGAGTTCGGTGAACAGTTTATTTCACGCTTGGGACCAGTCAATTGGCCGCCCAGATCGTGCGATTTAACGCCTCTAGACTATTTTTTGTGGGGCTATGTTAAGGCTAATGTCTATAGGGACAAGCCCGCTTCGATTGACGCACTGGAAGCCAACATTGCCAACATTATTCGTGAGATACCGGCCGAAATGTTGGAAAGAGTATGCCAAAATTGGACTAAGCGGATGGACCATTGGAGGCGCAGCCGCGGCCAACATTTGCATGAAATAATCTGCAAACATTAAATTATATCGACCCAACTATCGATCCAAATAAATATTTCATGCATTTTTCTGAATTTTATGTGTTTTTTTTTTTTTTTTTTTCTTAAATTTCCGATAGTTCTTATAAAATCACCTTTTATAACACAACTAATTTTTGTACAAAATTAATAAATGTTATAAAATTATAATGAATTATTTTATTTAAATAATAAAATTCTCTTTTATTCAGTACAATGTATTTTATCGAACTAACTGAAAAACTTCTGACATGTAATACAAAGCATATTATAAAGCAAACTTGATTAGAATTTACATTGTAGTTAAAGTGTTTTATAAACATTATTATTTCTAACAATAAAGAACACATTGAATAATTTATTTTAATGTTCGTTCTATAATAGTAGCGAAAATAAGCAAGTGATTTGAAAGCACAAGAGCCTTAGCTGAACGTTTTGAAATCAAAAATTATATGCGCAGAACACCTTCGAATCACACTGACAAAATGTGATTTTCAGAACATTCCTGATAATATCTGAACAAAAAACCAAAATAATCGGTCCAGAAATGGCCGAGGAATATCAATAATAGAACAGAAATGTTGGTTTTTTATTAATTTCTGTTTAATTTTTTATGGAAATTTTCAAGCTGTACATGTGCGTAATGTGTGTGAACACACCCCTATTAACAAAAGCAAACATATGTTTGCGAGCACACACGAAAGTAGTCTGTCTTGCTTATATGCATGGTTGTGTGTCTTTCAAATGTTTTGTGTATAGAACATAAGCATACACTCCCTGCCACATGAATAGGACTACGAACTTAATATTTATTTCTATTTCTATTTAAAGGTAATTTAGTTGTTATGGAACACTACAAAAATGGGTTCAGTATATACACTGGTTTAATTTTTTTTTTAATAAAAATTTTTGTAAAAAGAAGTCAAAAAAACTTACATTTTCTGAAAAATTTTACATTTTAAAGTTTTTTTCATAAGGCATAGAGACTCCATTTTAACAAAATGTTTCGTAAATTCGATTATGAACAGAATCATACATAGTATGCTGCTTTCCAGAAGCATACACTTTACGAAGTAGCTACCCCCAAAGGTGGCGTAGCCATAACTTTTCCACCCAGGCAGTATGAATTTTTTGAATTGTCATGCTGGAATGTCTACTGGAAGCTTCCAAAAGTGTTCTGAAAGTAAAAATTAAATGAAATAATTCCGTAGAAATGAATTAAAGACACTTGCATGTTAATCTATATTTCTTTCCCAATGTTCGGATATTTTTTTAGTGTTCAATCGGTGTCTATTGACTACATTTTAATACACTTCTTTGTCAAGGTAACAAGCAAGGTAAGCCGTATTGGTTATTTAGTAAGTTTATAATTAAATAATATTTCAAATAAATTTATGGAGTGGATCTCTCTCCTTTATTGCTTTCATTTATGGCCATGAAATAAGTAAACTATTAAGATTGATTGATTAAATTTTACTTTGACCTAATTGTGAATTTCATTTATATAGAACACCACGGTTTTCCACCAGATAATAATCAAATAAACAACAAAGAAACTTGAGATGGTGTTTTATCCCAGTCTTGTTGAATTGCAAAAATGGTGGAAAGACCAAGTCAGTATATTCACTGTCATATGCTTGTATTAAACAAGCAAAATTGCCTAATTGACCAAATCTTTCAAAGAACTTTAATGACGATTGCATAACTGAAAAATGCCGGAAAAATAATAAATTAAAGGAAAATTTTTTCATACATTTTCCGAAATTTATCATTAATCGAACAAAAAATTCAAAATTTTTAAACCAATGACGCGTTTCATCAGACTAATGAAATATTTCATTATGCACTTCACTGAAAGTACCAAGCGTATATAAGTTTTTCATTCCATCTGTAATTTGTACACCATGCATTTGATACATCTATGAGATGACTTCTAAAAAAGCTGTGAAAAAGTTAATTAAAATTGGGCTATAAATGACAGTGTTTTTAGGAAAATACTTTGATGAAGTTACGCCTAATGATCATTACAATTTTAGTGACTATTTTATATTTATAGCTTTCATTGCATAATTATACAATTAATTTTAATGGGTGAGATGAATATAAAACATTTAACTAATGCTTGTGTTAGTGAAATATTTCACATGACGTGTACACTGTACACCGAATCGGTTTCTTCAACACAAACGCTTGCTTTATTGTAAGGTAAACAAGCCTAAATTATTGTTATAAAAATGCACACATGGTTTCATAATAGTGTTTTCAGACTGAGTAGATTTAACATAAATTCTGTATTTACTGTACAAAATGATTTTGATGAATCCATTTTTAAGATTGAACTTAAGTTGGATTTATGAAATACAACATTGAAAATATGATTTTATTTACCACTTTGGTTGGCGTCTCCGATCATAATGCTAGCAAAAGCATGATCCACTTTATAAAGCAGTGAATGGCTGTATTTATTAGAATGAATTTTTTAACAATTAAAATTCTATTTGTAAACGGATTTCTCTAAAAATTGCTACACACGCTCTCTAAGCATACCGACTCACGTAATAAAGGTGCAGGTCGGGCGAGTAAACAAAATAAAAACCATTTCAAGTATTTTATAAAGAAAAGGGCTCACTAAAGTCGGTATTTTTTTAAAAACAATTTTAAATTCAGGAAATCCTTATTAAAAAAAGTCAACTCTTATTAAAAGCTTACTTTTTTCGACTGTGATTATGGCCCAATGTATTCAACGGCGGCGGCAATAAAAGAATTTTGAAGAAAACGAAGATTTTGAACGAAAGAAAAGGTAAAATGTGTGTCTCGTAATTGTATATACACACGTTTTATTTCTATGGAAACTTTATATTATTTCGTACATTTTGATTGGACACTCTGTATGTTAAATATTGAATTTATTAAATTTGCAGTGTGAACACAAAAGCAGAAATTAGTTGATTTAATGTTAAATTAAGAATTTAACTTTCAGCGTTAAAACACTATTAAATATTATATATCGTTACGTTTTTATCCCATCATAAAAACGTTTAGTTTATTAAGGTTCTTTATTGTAAAAGGAAACACAGGAAATTCTCCTTTCTCAACACTTATTGTAGAAACACACTTTATTTGTAACCGTTACAACGACACTTTATTGTTTATGATAAACCTTGTTTACTGTTTAATGTCCCAACTAAAACTGAACTTGTCTGGCAATCTCAGCATCGCCTTATATACTTCAGTTAAGTCTAGAGCCATCTAGATTTGTGTAGTATTACAACAATGCATCACTGTAACGGTCATTTCTCACCTTAGTCTACAATCTTCTACAAACATCTAGATATTACTGCATAGTTCTAGGTATATCATGTTAGGGAACCAAAAGGTAAAGGAAATATTCTAATTCTAGCTAATTCTAGAACACTTAAAACTAACATGAAACTTATGGCGTTTTCTATTCTAATAAAAGTGTTGCATATATTCTACCATCCAAGTATGTTTGTGTTCTATTTTAAAAAAATGTAATAGTTAAAATCAATATCACGTTCTGTTTTCAATATGTTGCATATAAAAGATGTTAAATGGTACATGTTTTGCACTCAATTTACAAGTGAGGGTGAGATACCGCCTTTTTTTCAAGTGTCAACTACTTGTTTATACAATTAAGTAAATTGTTTAATTTGTATTTATATGAAAAAGGAGATTCAACATTTTCTTCGTCAAGATATTCATAAAATTAAATTTTTTTTATTTTAGGTGCAAAGTTTTTTTTTTTTGTATCAGCTGTTTAGCAGTTGTGTTAACGTAAGCGGATTTCGCAAATCGCTCTAAAAGCGGTAAGCAAATAAAAATGTTGCATGATAAACTAATTTTTGTTCTATTGAAACCATAAAAAAGGCATCACTTTGTGCAGTTTTAGGCAACCTGCTTGCAATATTACATAATTTAGAAGCAGAATGTTTTTTTGAGAATAGAAAACCCCATTATGCACTAATACAGATATAAATACTACACATTTTACTTTATAGCTCACACACAAGTTCTACGCATTAACTTAAATACTAAATTTGCTATATGTACATACATAAATACAGTTTCTTATGAATAATAGTACAGTGGTTCAACAGAATGATTTTTCGTAGCAATATAATACCACTAGATGTTTTTTACTTGGTCTATCATTGTCCTTTTATCTAGCCTTATGCTACATATAAATATTCAAAGCAATCTGTTTAAAATCTGGTCTCGAGTGGCCATCATCAATTGGTGACCTTCTAATTGATCCGCCTAAAAGTGAGCTAGGCCGAACATAAAGTGATGAATCTGGGAATATTTTTATTTTACTTATCAAATTTAAAAAAATTAAGAAATTCCTTAGAAAATATAATTTTAATTGCTAAATCATTGAATAATGGACGTAAACGTGGCCGTAACTTTTGTTATATCTTCTGCTCTCATCCAAAAAAAAAAAAAATTAACGTAGACTTTCAAGTAAAATTTCGTCAACGTTGACAAATAAAGTCTACGTTAATTTTTTAGGATAAGGGGGTTAGTGTTTATACTCCTTCGAAATGGCTTAACCGAATTTGATGAAATTTAATATGTATATTCAGTAGGTCTGAGAATAGGCTTATTAATTAATTTTTATACCCGTAAGTGGTAAGGTGATTCACCCAAATTTTCTTTTTCTCTTTTTTTCCACAAAGCATTTTATTTTTTAATTATTTGTCAAATACAACTTTAAATTTTCATTCTTCTACCATCAACCCCTATATTTTAATAGTGATATTAGTAATTCACCCCTTGATCAGTTATCCCCGTCAGGGCTCTACCGGTTTCACTCCTCACCACGTAAAGAGCATGGAGTAGGCGTGGGAGCGTTCTCCTGTCTCTCTTGCAATAAGCTGTATCTCACTTTTTATACAGTTTTCGGGAAATTTCGGCCATTATTATTGTGCGCACATCGATCTCAGTTGTGACGCTTAAAATTTTTATTTTATTATTTTCCTGCAATGCTCAACTAAATTTATTACAAATTTACAAAGCTGTAATTATTATTAATAATTTTTAATATTAATTAAGAGTACTCATACGAGTACACCACATACGCACGCGCTTCCAATAAATAAGATATATTTTCATACTCTAGAAATAAATCATATGGCAAAACAACGTTTGTTGAGTCAGCTAGTAGAGTATGATATTCTCTGATAACACTGTGCGACAAAAAAAAAATAAATTACTGTCGAGTGCAATAAGAATCTGTTTTTGAAATTTTGCCAAAACCTCCAATATTTTGAGTTACGGGTAAATAACCGGTTTTTCGTGCCTTCATGCATTTATAAACCAGTAACTTAGTTAAATATCAACCGATTTTAAGCTACTCAGCGGATTTACAAAGAAAACATTGAGGCTGTTTGAATGTCATATATATCATCTAAGTAAACTTGCGTATTTCTCATCCAAACTAATTTCTTTCGCCATTTTTCAACTTTGGAGACGTTTTTACACAGTATTTATTAAAGGAAACGTACAATTTTTGAATTTATTTTCAAAATATGTTTATTTATGAGTAAAACATAACTCTTTTTTAAATCCGTTAAAAATTTATTTTTACAATATTTGACCATTCCACTTCAAAATGTTTCTGAAATCATTCTTATTTTATTTTTGCAACCTTGTCTTGGTGAAAATGTTCATCGTTGAACTGGCCCAAGTTGTCCAAATGTGAATTCAGAAAATTCATTTTTATGAACACATTGCAGCCCACTTCACCATATGCACTCAAAAATTCACTAACTACCGCGACATAGTCGTCGCTTCTGTGATAATTGCAATATGTGATCATTTTCTTGATAATCACTGCTATTCAACTTAGTTACTGGTTTATAAGTGCATAAAGAAAAACCGGTTTTTTTTACCTGTAACTTAAGATTTTGGAGGTGTTTGGCAAATTCCAAAAACAGATTGTTGTTGTACTCAACAACACCTACAACGGAAATTATATCATTCAAAGGTATTTAAGCTTCATTCTTTTTTGTGTCACTGTGTTATAAATGGGACCGCATGGCACATTTAGGCCCGTTATTATTATATTTTTCGGTAATTAAGTTAGGATGTTGGGGATCCAATTTAGGTGAATAGTTAAGGACATACTATCCGATATTTAACTTATCGATATTTTTAATTTATAAGATCTTAACTTTATCTATCGAAAACTTGTAATAAAGGCAACTAATTTTATAATTTAAATAATAATAAAAAATATTACATTTTAATATAACTGTAATTTAATCTCTTCCAACTGAATATTGTCCGCCTTAGTGTTCATATAATATTTTATGCGTCCAGTGTGTTCCATTCCTTGCCTCCTCTATGTCAATTATTTCCAAATTTTATTCATTTAAACCCAGTTTTAATGATTTTGCCAAAAAAGTAAGCGTAAAAGTAGGCATGGTCGGTTCAAATTTTCAAAGAAATCCGTTGTGAAATAATAATTTGTATAGCGATTAAATAGACAGGAAATTAATTTTATTTACGCAGATTTCCTTGTATCAATGAAACAATTTCTGAAAAATATTTTTTCAGTATAAATTAAATAAATGAGTGAAATAATTGCATTAAACTTACGAAACCATTTCATTCAAATAATGAAGATATTATTGAACTGAAATTTAATAAAATAATTTATTAATTTGATATAACAATTAAAATAATTTATGAACCTTAATTGCATTTAAAGTAATAGAAGAGAGTTGATTTTTAGATATGGAAGATGTTTGCTTGCGACAACTTGGCCAGCTGGTAAATTTCTCTCTACATGGAATCGACACTATAACGTATCTTGCCACATGTGTGTGCTTAGTTATTGTTAAATGTGTATTTGTGCTTGGTTTCTGGTTTATGTAGGAGCATTACAAAGAAATAGAGTTCAGGGCAGATTTATAGCTAAAAAAATAACATTTCGCAATGCTGTTTTGCTAAAAGTTCAATAAATCAAAAAGCTGCATACACAGGTACGTGGTTTTTTTTTTTACTTATATAAGCCGTGAGGGTGGCCGATTGTTGCTACTTTCTATTTGTATAAACTTGAAACACAGCCAGCCAGCCATCCAACTATCCATACAAATCGTCACATGTTTGATATAAAACATTGAAGGTTATGTTTATGTAAAGATTAAATTACAAACAACTACTCCACCTCTCTCTCTTTCGGTCTCTCCTTCCACATTTTTCTTTATCCACCAATAAATGTTACAAAACCTAGTAAAACCATTAAAACAATGGTCACATTGTGCTTGATTCGATTTTCATCAATTTCATCTCGTATTAAACAAAAAAAAAAAAACCGAATTCAGTCTCATTTTTATTTTATTGTTATTTCTTGTCGTCTTTTTTACGCTTGTGACATGGAATGTCAACCCAAATCAACATTAAGCATTCAATGGTAAAAGAGTCTCACATATTGAAGCACAACGATTTTCTACGTGTGCTTGTGCTCCCGACACAATAATAATATACTGGTGGGATTTACTTTCTATTGTGTTTTTCTTACTTTTAGATAAAAGAATATGTCTGTAAAATGTGTCTCAATGAATGTTGGATGAAAGGAAAGATAGTGGAAAAGATTTTTGTACGTGTCTGAAAACTGCTAAAAAATTAAATTAAATATTTTTTCTTTCATTTTAAAGTTGTTTTCTGTGTCATGTAAAGATCAATTAGTGCAGATAGCAAGCAAAGTCTATTCATCTTGATTAAATTTTATTTTAATTTTTTTGGCAATTTAAATTCATGGCCAGTCCCGAGACTCTCAAAGAATTCTTGCAAGCCAATTTAAAAAAAAATTAAATTAACGGCCTTTTGAATAGAAAAACTTATGTAGTTTCTTCAATATCCACTTTTTAATTACTCCTGAACATTAATCTCGAAATGATTTTTATTGTTGTAAGAAGAAAGATCTAGATAATCCCAGCAACTTCATCGAAATTAGTTTTTATAGGAGGATATTTTGATTAGATAATTGAATTGACACTAATATGTAAGTCGATGTGTCCATACATCATTTTAACTGGTAAAACTTGAAAACTAATCAGGATTAAATGAATCCCTGTACAGTGAATGTAAAGAACCTCCGTTTAGTTTGGGTAACTGCGGTAAATCAAGGTCCTTTAATTAATTTAACAAATACGATTTATTTTATTGTATTTTTATACCCTTCACTGAAAGTAAGAAGGATTTAAGTAAGTTTGTGATTCCATTTTTAATGTCTGTACCGTATACGGAATACACTGATTCCTTATGAATAGCGGAGTCGAATAGGCGATGTCCGTCAAGTCGTTAAAATCAGCGCACAGAAAAGTATAGCATACATCTGTCAGTTGTTTCTGTCTTTCAGTTTCTATTGAAATTCAGTCCATAAATGGCTGAGTTATGAGTGAAAACCCGAGACTACCTTTATTTTTGGCCATTTGTCGAGTGGGTTTTTGCGTAATTTGTCCAGAATACACAGCGGCAAAAAAACATGGTATGAAGTAATAGTCATAATGTCTGTGCAAAAAAAAAAAAAGATCGGTATAAAAATGGACCAGAAAAATCACAAAGTTTTGCTTTATGTTTTTGCGTGTTTTGTCTAAACTACAAAACGGGCAAAAAGTATATTAACAGTTTTAACAGAAATAGTATTCGTAATGTCTCTGCGAAAAAGGAGAATGACCTTGGTCATTTCCAAAAAAATGATGTTCCAATGATACCACGCCATACAGTTCTTTTTAGTGGATGCAATGATGTTTCATTAATTAATTGAGGATTCTGTGTTCCCCAAAAGTGACTGTTCTGTTTCTTTGTGAGGCATTGAACGTCTACACAACACAATGGTTAAAGCGAAACTGAGCTAAACGTCACATAACCAAGATGGCGCGCAATCAAAATGGTACCGGGTTTTGTGCCCCACAATGAGGGATATATAAGACCCGGTACAGCCGAATTTAACTATGTATGTCCACGCTTTATTATGGGTCTAGATATTTTAAATTTAATACAAAAAACAAGTTTAAAAGCACAATCAAAAGCTTCCAAAAATAATAAAAATTTTAAAAACGTACCATCGAAACAAATGTAAAAATTTTGAGCTGATTGTAAACCTTCAATAAGTGCAAAGTATTGTCGTTTTTATTATGTATAAGAACAATGAAAAATTGTTGCGCATCCAAAATCATATACGTCTTTCCTCCAAATTTGATTGGTAATAGTATAGCATTTAACAAAACATTGTTTTGAAAATCTGGATTAACCCTAGAACGTCATCCTTATTTTTTGCACACTAACGTCATCCTTCGTCATTTTGACTACGACCTATTTCAAGGAACTATAAAATACGCCGTGAGCGAAAATATATACCAAAATAGATTTATTATTAATATTTACTTCTTTTTTAATCAATAAATAAAGAAATTTATATATTTTTTTTCAATTCTTAAACGTAAAATCTTCTTTCAATTGGCATTTTTCTTTAAACAAAGCATTATATAACATTAAATTCATAGAATACGACACATTATCCTTCGTCATTTTGACTACGGCAAGAATTTAAAAGCGTAAAAAAGCACTCACAATGCGCGCAGTTCGCTGCACGTCTTTGTCCACCAACAGCTTGTTAGCGACTAACGCTATACGAAAAATGAGATCAAAACAAACAGAAAAAACAGGTTTTAATTCAAAAATAAGATCGGGCGTCGTCATTTTGACGAAGAATGACGTTCTAGGGTTAAGAAATTAATCATTAATTGCTTAGCTGAGTATTATTTAAAAATATTTTCTTTACATCTGTCCCAACTTTGTAACGGCTAAAGCAATTCTTGTTTCCATTGTGTAATGTGCTCATCGACTTCTTCCGTTTCGACAGATAGTGGTTTATTCAAAGACTTCTCTTCAATTTTTTTATTATTCGCCTTAAACTCCAGTAGCTTTTTTTAATAATAATAATCATAAAGAAATATTATTACATTTGTAAATAAAAAGCTTCTTTACTAAAATTTGCAATATTTCATTGCAGTTAAATTAAAAAAAAAAAAAAAATAAAAAACATGAAAATTTTGATAACATTTACATAAAAATCTCTTTTCATTTCAATACTTACCGAAACTCTGCATATTTCTTCCACAATTTGCTTGCAATCAAATGGAGTAAATTTCTTTTTCATCCATAAAAGTCACTTGCGGAAGAACTTCTGCAAGTAGATATTTGCTAAAGCGTTTCCACTCAAACCGAAACTTGCGGAAGTCTGCTTCCAGAAGTATTTTGTAGAAGTTATCACGACGAACTTGCTGCAAGAAATTGCAGACGGGTTTCCACACAATGTGAGTACAGCTTGCAGTAATTTGCTTTTTTTTACGAATGACAGTATAAAAATGTCTTGTGGCAAAATAAGATTGGCAGCTGCCATCGCAGCATATTTAATTAAAAAGAAACAAATTAAAAAAAAAAATCAAAAAGAAGTTTTTGGGTTAGAAATTGGGTGCTGCGGCGCGTAGACTTAAGTTTCCAAAATACATTACTTGAAGAATTGCGGACCGAAGACTCCATGCAGCTGAAAAATTTCTTTTCTTTGTTTACTTCTTGACCAACTGCGTTCGGAGTTTGTGCAATTTCCTTTTGACCTCTTCTTCGGGTGCGTCTATATCATTGGCTATTGCCTTTAAAGCATTTTGTTTTTTAATTTTATTCTTATAGTCTTTTGAGGACGTGTCCCATAATTCAGGATAACTTTCTTGTTTTTCAATTACCAAATTTGTTTTTTCACTACTCCAAACGAATTTATTTTTGTCCACTTTCATAAATTTTGAAAAGAACTCAAAAAAAAAAACACAAAACAAAACTGAAAACAGAAGAGAATACCACAAACCGTTTACCCGACTTCTTCTGCAAGTCTTCAAAACACTTGTAGTTCACAGCAAGTCGTTCAAGCTACTTCCAGCAAGCAACAAACACGTGTTTCCACATAATTGCTGCAAGTAACTTCTGGAAGTCGACTTCTAATACGTGTTTACACGGCAAAAAATTCTGGAAGTCACTTCTGGAAGCAACTTCCGCAAGAAAACTTGGTAGTGGACACACAGCTTAATAAACAATATTTCAAATGACCACAATCAAATTTTATAACTTTTTCATAATGCACATTTGAACATAAATAAATATAAACAAATCAGAAATAACTTACATTCAACTCCGTCAGAAGAAATTGCAAACTAAGTTCCTCTAACAATTCTTCCATGCCAGGACTCGCTGATAAATAACACATATAAATACTATGACATTTACTTATGCTCTTATCCAAAAAAAGTTGACGTAGACTTTAAAGTAAAATTTTGATAGCGTTGACTTTAAAGTCTACGTTAATTTTTTTGGATAAGGGGGTTATAATTTCCACACACAAAAAATTACCCAATAAACATTTCTAAACAAACACATTTTGGTTGTGATAGAAAAAGGGCATATTATACAGTGATATTTTTCCACATAATTTGTTGGCGAATGCCTTAATGGCTTTTGCTTGGAGTGAATGCATATAATGGGTGTTTTTTATAGTGTGACACAAGTTTAAATCATAATAAAACAAGGAAATATATTTTTAATATTAATGAAACGGGCTTTATTGGAAAGAAAATTTTATGAAATTAATGTTTAAATATGATTTCTGCCATGTGGCTGCTACGGTTGGCGAGTAGGAATCGCAATCTGGAACACAAATTTTCAACTTTTCGCAGCACTTCCGACCATATTACGCCGATAACTCTTCGAATGTTGATTTCCAGGTGTTCAATTGTTTTTGGGTTAAATAAAACGTTCTTGGTGGCCAATTAATTGGGCCATTACGTGAAAGTATTTTTTCATCAAAAGTTTCTTTGAGTAAATCAATTGTAGCGTGCGCTGTGTGGCATGTGGCTCCGTCCTGTTGGAACTACATATCAGCAAGATTAATGCCACGTACTTGAGGTACGAAAAAATTTCGAATCATATTCCTATATCGTTCACGATTGACAGTAACTTTCTGACCATCATCGTGTTTGAAGACCTATGGGCCAATGACTCTGCTCCGCCAACCCATAAAGCACACCAAAGATTAATTTTCTGTGGATGTAATGGTGTTTCGACAAAAGCTTGTAGATTGTCCTCATTCAAAATGCGACAATTCTGCTTATTTACGTACTCATTCAACCAGAAATGGGCTTCATCGGAAAATAAAATTTTTAATGGAAATTCAAAATCAATATCAATTTGTGCTTCAGTCCATTCGCCGAGTGGCCGCGCATACGATGGTCGTTTTAATTCCTGCACAAGTTGAATCTTGAAAGATTTTAAGCCAAGATCCTTTCGTAAAATTTTCCATAAAGTGGAAGGACACAACCAAAGTTGCTAAGAACGGCGACGAATTGATTGATTAGGATCATCTTCAATGCTTTCCTGTTCAGCGGCTACAGCTTTTTCAGTGAGCACTGAGCTGCGTCTCACGGGATGCAGCAGTAAAAGTAAATTTGCTCCAAAAACGATCTGTTGTTTTTCGAGTTAGCCGCTCTGAAGGGCGATTATGTACGCCATAAAATGGAAAAAGTGCACGATGAGTTTGACGAATAGAACAATTATTTTTATTAAAAATTTAAACAATTTGCACGCGTTGCTCTGATTTATAATGAAGTTTCGCAAGCTAAACAAAAAACAACTATCAGCTGTTCAATGGGTGCTCAAATAAAGCAGTGATGCCAACTCAAAGTTGTGACACTCTAAAAAACCCCGCTTTATTTAAGCAAATAATTATAATAATTTAATTACATGTACTTGTATATCTAACGACATCAACTCCGATATTGTTTTTTGGATGACTTCTATTGTCCCGTCCCGTTAGTTTTGTGTTTAAAAAATGTACATGCTTCAGAAGAATGTAAAAATTGCCAAAAACATTTTTACGATGTTGAGTTCATGTTTTTTAAACAAAGATTTAGATTTTTTTAGGAAAATTGATATCGTCCACATAACATTTTACAATTTGTATGAAGAAATGAGTTGTGAATGACAACTTAGTTAAAAGTAACGTAAATTCATAAAAAAAATCTGAACAAAACATTTAGGTTATATGAATATGTGACGCGCAAAATAGAAAGGGACCTAAGGGTAAAAACCGGTTTTGTTCAGGAGAGCCATTTTAAAGATTTAAATACGTGTATCTTTGGTGTACTATCACTGAGCGTGTTGGTATTGGTCTCATTTGAAAACGACACATCTCATGACGTCAGGAACGTGTTGGTCAACCTTGAAAACGTGCGTAGGTCGTCCCTACCTTTGTGTAGTTGGTCCCTACCTTTGTGTAGTTGGTTTTTACTGTTTTCTACCTAGCGCGCTGTTTCCATGAGTTTAATATCAATTTTGCTCGCGTTTTTTCGAATTCAGGTTTTTTTTCTGATATTATTAATTGTGAATTATAATAAATACTCATTTATAATTCTTTTAAATCGGGAATATCACTCTGTTAGTACGAAAATTTTTTCACATAACCTTATTGTTATTCGCGAAAATAATTTAAAACTAATAACATTCTTACTGACTGTTTTAGGGTGAAATGGTGGACGAATTCGAAGAAGTAGATTTACTTTATCGCTTCCCTGATGACGAGGATGATGACGATCACTTCTCAGAATGAAGATGATACCGATAATATGTACCTTGATAAATCTGATGTTGATTTACGCGAAGAAAAGGTAGTTGCTCGACTGTATGGTTCAAAAATACCTCCTTGTTGTTCAAATCAATGTAATGAAGTGATCCCTAAGAAGATGGCTGTGGATTTTCGTACGTCTTTCATGAATTTTATTATTCTCGCACATCTGGCAGCTCACTGTGACGTTGCAATGCTCAGGTCAAAAGTTGGTGATCGATCGCGAGCTATGAAGAAACGGTACAATCAGATATACTATTTTCGAAGTTTGCCGATATGCCGTGATATGTACTTCTTCCTGTATACAATGGGAATTAAACGCTACAAAAATCGAACATTACGACAAAAATGGTGTTTATCCACGCGAACATGGCATGACGAATAAAATTAATCGTACAGATGCTTTAACTACTTTGAAAAAAAAAAAATTGTTTCATTTATCTGCCGTTTTGCTGAAACTGTTGCTATCACTTTACCTGGACGTCAACCAAATCATCGTGATTATCGTTTATTGAAATTTCCAACTACTGAAAGTAAGACTTCTGTTTACACTAGATACACCAACAGCGTCAAACCGGGTGGTAAAATCGTAAAACTTCGCACTTTCCAAACGCTGTGGAAGAAATATTGCCCCTACATCGTTACTATGTAGCCGGCATACGATTTGTGCGAATTGTGTCGAAATCTTGCAAAAGATGCTGTTAATACAGTAAACGTTAGTGAAGTTGAAAAAGAAGCAGCATTGAAGGTGTATTCTGATCATTTGTAATCTGTCAGCACTCAGCGAGAGTACTATAACGACTTGAGAACATTAGTCAAGCCTGATCCAAATGCCATGAATCCAGATATTCCAGAGAAGGATTATCTAGTAATATCTATACTGCATACTTTAAATCAGGTCACAAAACAGCAATTTTCGGAATTACAAACGAACGTCACAATGTTCAACACATCTTCTGCATTGACGAAAGCGATTACCTTGGAAAAGATCCGAATTCAGTAATATCAATACTTGATTACTACCTACGAGAAGTGCATTCAACTAAAAAATTAGGATATTCGCTGATAACTGTGTTTCACAAAATAAAAACAATGCGATGATACGATATTTACAACACCTTGTCAATACTTCCAGATGTGAGTCAGTTGAATTGAACTTTTTTGTTAAGCGGATATAAAAGGTGATTTTATAAGAACTATCGGAAATTTAAAAAAAAAAAACACATAAAATTCAGAAAAATGCATGAAATATTTATTTGGATCGATAGTTGGGTCGATATAATTTAATGTTTGAAGATTATTTCATGCAAATGTTGGCCGCGGCTGCGCCTCAAATGGTCCATCCGCTTAGTCCAATTTTGGCATACTCTTTCCAACATTTCGACCGGTATCTCACGAAGCGTCAATCGAAGCGGGCTTGTCCCTATAGACATTAGCCTTAACATAGCCCCACAAAAAATAGTCTAGAGGCGTTAAATCGCACAATCTGGGCGGCCAATTGACTGGTCCCAAGCGTGAAATAAACTGTTCACCGAACTCGCCTCTCAATTGGTCCATTGTTTCGCGTGTTGTGTGGCATGTGGCACCGTCTTGTTGAAACCACATGTCATGCAAGTCAAGCTCTTCCATTTTGAGCAAAAAAAAGTTTGTTATCATCGCACGGTAGCGCTCACCATTCACAGTAACGTTGTGATTCGCATCATCTTTGAAGAAATACGGCCCAATGATGCCGCCAGCCCATAATCCGCACCAAACGGTTGTTTTTTGTGGATGCATTGGTAGCTCTTGCAATGCTTCTGGCTGCTCTTCACTCCAAATACGGCAGTTTTGCTTGTTCACGTACCCATTCAACCAGAAATGAGCCTCGTCGCTGAACACAATTCTTCGATAAAAAAGTGGATCTTCATCTAACTTTTCAAGAGCCCATTCACCAAAAATTTGGCGTTGTGGTAGGTCGTTTGGCTTCAATTCTTGCACCAGTTGTATCTTATAAGGCTTCACACCCAAATCCTTCCGCAAAATTTTCCACGTAGTGGAGTAACAGAGGCCCAATTGCTGCGAACGGCGCCGAATCGATAATTCACGGTCATCACCAACACTGGCCGATACGGCTGCGATATTTTCTTCAGTTCGCACTCTACGTAAGCGTGTTGGTGGTTTAATGTCCAACAATGTAAATTTGGTGCGAAATTTTGTTACAATAGCCCGAATAGAAGCCTCAGTAGGTCGATTAAACTGACCATAAAATGGAAGAAGCGCGCGATGAACTTTCTTAACAGAGCACGCATTTTGGTAATAAAATTCAATAATTTGCAAGCGTTGTTCGTTTGTAAGACGATTCATGATTAAATTATAGACCAAACTGAAGATGTTTGACAGTGACACAAGATACAAAACGTGCGTGAGCTGTCAAAACTAGTGTTGCCAAAAAGATAATAGCAAAAAAATCACTCTTTACAAAGCTTTCACCTGATCGTTTACTCGGAGTTTTCAAATCAAAATATGCCCAAACTAATGTCGACTGCTTCATGGATGTAGTTGATTGTGTTAGAAAATCATCTCGTAATCGATTTAATGTTCCTGTACCTATTCGACTTCCAAACTCAAGTAAGCCTCTTGAGTGGAGAAAATGGGACGAATATTTCTCCACTAAATATAAAACTTTAATTGGAATATCGAAGTATCATCATTTTGTATGTGTTGCTCAGTCACCAGTGCAATGTAAACTGTTTGCGAATTCACATAGCATAAATGAAAACATACATCTGAGTAACAATACCAGTTTCGATGACAAACCAATTATAATTCCGTTACCAGGGTTATCGATGAAGCGTCAATGGTACTTGTATAAAGAGATCGGGGTTTATGTTTTGACGATTCAAAAAAAGATTCGGTTGCTCCTCTTACTTTGGTCTCTGGAAATGGAAACGAAGAGGAAGATTCGGTGGAAGTGGACAATCCTCAAGAAGTGGAGGCAACAGACGTTAAGAAGAAATCGAAAAAAAAAGGACCGGTACCGTCAAGTTCTAAGGAACCAATTCGCAAGAACTGTCGATTAAAATGATTTTTCTATTTTTTTAAATTGTTCATAAGGAAAAAAATAAATTAAAATAAATAAATTTTACCGTTAGGTCCCTTTCTATTTGCGCTTGGAATCGTCGACTTCACTTTCATAAAACGCGCATATCTCTGGGAGGGAACACTTTTGGGGCATGGGATTGGTCTCAATCGATGCTCAGATGTTGTCCACATCAAAAAAAAAGAAAAAGTGAAAATTGATTTTTTTTACCCTTAGGTCCCTTTCTCTATGCGCTGTCACATATGTAGAATCCTATGATCTTGGCAGAGATCACCATGTTCGATATTGAACAATTTCCATTGAAAATATGAAACATCATGCGATAGTTAATGCTACGATTTGCGCTCAAGCTTTTGAAAGATTTCTCTTTGATTTATATTATTAGATTATTCTACTTTTTTAATTGAGTTTTTTTCGTGTACCACATTAAAAGCTTGTATGTATTAGGAAGCAATAAAATGGAAGATTATTGAACGTTATAAATAAATCCGTCAATTTTTATATCCGCATGTTTCTATTTTTTGTTGTTTTAATTTTTTTTAATGTATTTTGTGCCATAATGTGTTTTGTATTAGTTTTTATAAATATTTATTGCAGCTTTTTATTGCTGGCTGGCATCATGTCAATTATATTTTTTTCTTCTAATCTTAAGCTTTTGGTTCTCGTATTTCCTGGTTTGTTTGCTGTTATTATTGTATTGTAAATGTTTGTTGATTGGCTGTGCGTGTGTGTGTGTGTGCACAAAAAAACTTTATGCTTAACTTTTATGACAAACTGAATATTTTTTACTTTTATCATATTTTTAAAGCCTCATAATGCATTGGCACGATACACACACACGTACACAAAAAAGTCGAATAGAAATGTTTGAATGTGCGTTTCTGATACAGATTGGTACCTCTTCATAAGTGTAGACTTACATACATTTATTTAATCATGAGTTTTTGATTAAATGTTGGTTGCCTGTTTAAACATGCAAGAAGATGATTAAAATAGATGAGAAATTTGTGATTGTAACTGATTGATGTTGCTCATATTGCGCTCATTTTTTGTTCAGTGTGCTCCTGCAAATTACACTGGTTAACACTGAAAAATTTATTGGTATTCATTTTCGATTAATTAAAGTGTGCTGATTAGTAAAATGACACAAGATTCTGTCTTGCAGCATTTAGGGTGTCGGTGCAAATTACATCTTTTTAAAGTAGTACAAATTTTAAATTGTATAAAATCCCAAGATTTTATATTATATTCATGAATTTGCCTTAATAATTGTAATTATTTTCTATTTAAATTCTAACAGTATTATGAGTAATTACGGTTCTAAATATTTATCTAATGAATGGTCAATTGAAAAACTATTGTGAATTGTACTAAGACTAATTCGAAGTTATGTTAATCAAACTGTGTAAACTAACTAAAAATTAACATGTAAAATCACTCACACAAGAGCCACCAACCTGATTACATCAATTTTAAATAGAAAAGTTAATATATTGAAACAAAATCATACATCTTAATGATCCACATCATAAGCAAAAGGTGGCCTCAAATATATACACACACTTTCTCAATAATTCAATTACATTTATTTAAAAAATGCAACCCTAACCACATGATTGCTTATATTATTGAGCAATGATTTTAAAAGTCAATAGTGATGTAGAAATAAGACAATTATCTAATTTCTATAACAAGTTTAGGTTATTTTACACAGGGCGCCCAAATAATAAAAACAAATCTGGAGTCACTTGGGTCCTCTGACGTGGTCCCTTTGTGAAAGGAAAGGAGAGAAATAAGAAGACAGATAGAGAATGTGAGTCCCTCACTTAAACCAACCGCTGCTTCTAACGAAGCCATATAGCATGTCGACCCTTATATTCGACAGCGCAGTGAGACCCTGCAGACGGCGCTCTCCAAAATGAATGATGCGCCGCTCTTCTAGAGCTGGACTCCGGCAAAGAAGTTGTTCTACAGTCTCCTGTTCCTCCTTGTCTCGACAACTTCTACAGTAGTCGTTTGATGGCAAACCCATTCTCCTAGCATGGTTAGCAGAATTGCAGCGTACTGTTACTACAGCCATCATATTTCTCAGCCGGGCTCTTTGGAGTCCCAATATATACTCCGATTGCTATCTAGCCTAGGCCAGATCGTCCTCGTCGTATTATACGTCTGCTCGTCTCTCCATCTGGACTGTGCTCTTCGCAAAATATGCTCTCGATCTGCTTTTCACAGACCAATAGAGGGATACCGCAAGGCGCATTGGCATCTTGTCCTGGCAGCCTCGACCCTTCCCTTGCCAGGTTATCCACCCTACAGTTCCCTAGTGTAGTCCAATGTGCATGCACCCAAATGAAGGTGACCACCGAATGTTCTGTCATCCTATTTAAGGATGTCCGGCATTCTTGGACCAGATGGGATGTCGAAAGGTAAATGATACTTAATGTAATAACACACTCTAGAAAAGTTGAAATTCGTAGAAGAGCGTCAATATCCCATATACATATATGTAATACTATTGACTAGCTATATTAAGAGGGACTACTTTAAGCCATCTACAGAAGTAAAGAAAACGATTCACAAGCGCTTGCGAGAACAAAACATAGAAGTTTATAATACAAGTAAACTTGACTGCAAAGCGTTTCAAATTTAATTGTGAATACTTAAACTGACCGTTTCTAAATGGAAGACAATTTTATAGACGGATGAGAGCACAGTTGTTTTGTATGGCGGAAAAGATTCTCTTTTTTAGATTAGACGACCTCCAATCGCAGACAACATTTAATAAGTCACAGAGTTCAAAGCATAATAGTGTAGACATGTTATTCAAATTACCGAGTCATACTAACGTTGATATTTTATAAAAAGTGATGCTGCCTTATTCAGAAGAAGATTTGCCTCCACTTTGGATCATTCAACAGGACAATAACTCGAAGATAACTAACAAAAAGGCTCGTCAGTTGACAGTTGGCAGTTTTTAGCTAACGATATTAAAGTTATAGACTGGGTTGCATAATCGGCAAACCTTAACTTAATATAAAGTCTTCAAGCTAAAGTTAGCAAAAATTTGAGCGAACAAAAACCAACCAAAAACAAAATTTTAGCCTTAAACTCTTTATAAATTTAATTAATTTGAATTTCATTGCAACTTTTGTTTTGACCATCATTTGAAATTTTGATATTTTCCATCTCTGTGCTCTTATTTCAACATCAATCATTTCAAATTTTCATTCAAGTAATTCTTATTTTGTATATTATTCCCTGCAAATAATATTTTACAAGTTCTTCTTTAATTATATTAAACGCGTTTACTTACCCCCTATGTCAATAAATATATTCTGTTTCATACTCTTAATGCGGGTTTTACACTACAATTCTGAGTAAAACATCAAAAAATACGGATAAAAATTTGACAGTTGTATGGCTCTCAAAATTTTGGAAAATTTTTTAAGCCTGTATTTTTGCATACAAACAAAGAAATAATAAAAACAGCTGACAAAATCCAATGGAAATCTTAAAGCTTGTATTATAGTGTAATACCCGCATAAATGGGATTTTTTTCTTATTTGCATGAGTCTTGTAAAATTCTGTGTTTACAAGCATGTATTTGCTTGTTATGTTTGCTTAGCCCAGCAGGTCAAGTTATTAGGAAATTTAAAGACGTGTTGCCTTGATACAATTAGAAACAGCCATTTTACGCTCTGACGGAGAAGTAGGAAAGCCCACACTAACAAGATATACCTAAAATGTATGGGTTTGATCAAGACACATTGCATGACATTGTCCTTCACATTCTCTGTAGAAAATAATTTGCTTCTGAAATGCTTGCTGCTAATTTTAAGTGTTATTGAAGTTAAAAATTTTCTCTCATACTGTATTTATGATCCGCAACGTATTACCTGCTCCATTCCTGGATGTGCTGGGCATATTTCACTGCTTGTACGTGGGGCTATGACATTTAGCAGCATAAATTCTTGTTGATTGTATTGAAAACTTTGTTTTTTTTTACTGTTAAACCATTCGTGAGATTTGCTAACTTTCATATTTGGTTAATTTTATTTAAATTTCTTTCTTTCAACATTTTTGCTGTTGTTGGTTTTCTTCTTCTATTTTAACAGAAAACTCATGTTGTTAAATCATGTAAAATAATTTACTCACTCAAAATTAATTCTTGTATTTAAAGCTCTACTAACAAAATAAATTAACGGAATTAATCAAAGTAGAAGGAACACACAAACACATACAAAAAAGGCTCGTGCCATTTCCTAGAGGAGAAGCACGTAATTTACCTTTTTATTACATCGGACAAATCATAAAGCTAGTGCGTGAGTCTCCAATTGTTTATACACAGACAACTGAATGATTGTGGCCAAATGAAATGATCCCCGACTGCATAACATTGAATCGGAATCATGCATATTTTCTGCTGGGCACTTACACTTAAGAGTAAATACTGAAAGAATTTTCTTTTACATTCAATTGAGTTTTGTTCAAAAATTTTGATTTGTAAGCAAATCAAACATTCAAGGTTTCCACCAATATTGCCTAATTTATTCATAAAAAAAAAATGTCAGCCAAAGAACAAGATTTTGTAACATTAACGGATAACAAACTACAATAACAAAAAAATTAATAAATGAAGCAGAAATCTCTGAATTAAGATATTTTAAATTGACTATTAAACCGTGTGAACAAATTACATTTAGTAAAATAACGTCCGTCCATCTGCGTCTGTCTACTGGATACTTGTGAAGCCATGAATTATTTATTGATGAAAGAAAACACTTTTAGAAATAATCAAAAAGGAAAAGCAAGAAAATTATATTAATTTGACTTTAAGCTAAAAATAAGCTCGTTACAAAGTAATAAACTTCTTTGTCTATTTAAAAAGCAATTTCGTATCCCTCTTCATGAATGCTTTCGTAGATTAAAATCAGATAAAAAAAAATTTTTTTCTATTTGTTTTTCCGTATCATGAGTAAATGATATTTTTTGTGAAGGCAAATTAAGTCTTCATAACTTTTGTTGTGTCTGTAAAAAAAAGTAAAAAACTTGGGCAGGAATTTTAGTAATGCTGAGAAAAAACATGGTTGAGGAAACTAACCATCATGTTTTTGAAAGTTTTTAAATTATTTCTTTTATTATAATTTATTTTATTAAAATGAAGGTTGAGCTAACTAGAGCTCCAACCTTGTGTGTAGTTTATTCAATAATTAATTCTCTTAAACAAACTAGTCAACTTATATACTAATTAGGCTACTCAAACTGAGTGACTTTTTGCAGTTACACTCAGTTTCTAAATTCTAACCCCCAAATTCATAAAAAATATTATGTGCTTATTAAGGGCTTATTTGACAGACTTCTATGCAGTATTTGTCAAATAACCCCTTATTAAGCACATAATATTTTATATGAATTTGGGAGTTAATATGTAAAGATATATACTATGTAAAGATATTATAATTTACCAGGCAATCATGAATTTAGGAAGTTTCCAAAATTCATAATTGAGTGGTTTTAATATTTCATATTTATTTGGGTTTGTTCCATTGTGTTTAATATTATGGGAACAAACCAAGATGATCTATTTTAAACAATTTGTTTACTTTACTATTTAACATATTTTAGTGTTGGTTTAACGCTTTGATTGGCGAGTGCATAACAACACAACAATAACACTGCACAAATCAAAGACAATGCACTACAGTAATTTGATGACCACTTGACTGTCGCAAGCATTAAAGAATATGCGGCGACAGACGAGTGTGCATTGCTATAGTCATATGCATGTAACTATGTCTGTTCATAGCAATGGCATTAATACAAACATGTATTGTGCACTACATCAAGGTGCGACCGATAGATTGGTTACGTTACAGTCCCTAGGCAACGTACAAAAAAGTTTAGTAAACCAATCTGTCAATTGTAGTCTTCAGGGGCTAGTTTCTGTAACTAAATATGTGCGAGAAATTCTTAAATCGAAAAGTGTGAAATAAAAAAATTCACCGTTTCTCGATTTGTGAGTAAAAAGTGTTTCTGTAGTTGAATGTGAGAAAATGCAAACCTGTTACGTCTTAATGAATACTAGACTCTGGAAGGATTTATAATGGTAGCAGTGACCTAATATGTCTTTATAAAAAGAGCATAAAAAAGAGGAAATTATATAAGTTGAATGTACAAAATGTGAAAAAAAATATTGAAAAATGGTGCGGGGACATCTCATTTATAAATTTTCCTTTGCCCCACACAAAAAAAAGAAAATTTATTAACAAAGAATAAAATTGCAATATTTAGCAACAGAAAATCATTCAAATATATTTATTTTATTAATTTAAACGATTTAAATTTAGTAATATTGGTTTTGTCAATACTTTTTCACTCTTCTCGCATACATTTTGAAATGTGAGATATTTTGACAATTTTAGTGAGATGTTTTTCTCAAATTTTGGTACAGAAGCACTTGTACTTTAAAATAAAATACGTCAAAACCAATGACATTTGGTTCTCACAAAGAAAAATTATAGATGACATTTCGTTTCAATTTTCATCGTTTTGTGATCAATTCTGTTTTTTCTTATGAAAACTTTCTCGATGCCAGATTTATAGAAACGATGCACAGGTTGCTTTTGAAATTCAGCCCCGATTTTCAAAAAGCATAACTTGTTTGAAAGATAAAATCAGATCCTTCAAATAGAAATTATAGAAATTTGTTGCGAAACAATCAAGTTATGATTTGATACGTTTTTCACTACATTTGCCGTTATAAAATCACTTTACCAAGTAACCTAAATATACTTTCGTTCTCTATGGAATCCAACAAAACAGAATTGGTACATGAGAAGCCCTGCACAAATTTTGTGTAGCACAGTGTTATTAATAAAATAAAAAATATACCAAGAATTATATTATATTTTACCCTAAAAATTTTTATTATTGATGAAGAAAGGAGTTGTTAATCATGTTGAGTTTTATATAAGCTTCTCTGTGTTAAGCTTTCTTATATATAAAAAAAAAAATTATTACTGAAACGACTAGATTATTAAGCTTTTGGTCGTATTATTGGAGCGAAATATCAAAAAAAATTTTATAATACGAACACAAGGTTAATAAGCTAGCCGTTTCAATAAAAAAAAGTCAAATATAGTTACAATTAAAAAATTATATAAAAATAAAAGAAATAACGAGTTCTAAGAAAAAATCCTTTCTGAGTACCTTATTTTTAACAGCTATAAAATGTCTGCAGACACTGAATTTATAAAATAATAGGGATCCAAAATATCTATATATAATTCAATTTAATTTTTTAAGTCAAACATATTTAATTAAATATTTAATATCAATTAAAAACTTAAAATTAAAGGCAAAAATCAAAAAAATTCTGTTTCATAAAGAATGCTACTGCACTCAAGGCATGTAAGACACACACATACATACACACATTTTTATAAGATCGACTGCCTGATTTCATGTTTGTGTGCATTAACATGATAATTAAAAAATCTCTATAAAAACAACAAATATCGATTGCACTGATTTTTTGCATAGATTTAAAAAACGTTATCCTAAACGTTTTCACATGCCTTTATGCACATAAACCAGTAACTTAGTTGAATATTAACCGATTTTAAGTTTCTCAGCGGATTTAGAAAGAAAACACTTAAGGTACTGACTCACTATCCTACACGATCGTACGATTATGTCAAAATAATGTGTGACAGAATTCTGTCCTACTTGAAGAAATCGCTTTAAAATGGCGAACTTTATGCCACACTATTATACAAAAAAAGATGAAAAACATATGTTTACTCACCTCAAAATATCTTTTTTACAAATATGTACAATGAAAAATAACCTAAAAGTTTGTATAAACAAACTTACCTTAAACATAGAAAATGCATCTGATCGCACAGATAAGATTTATTTTATGAAAATTTTCATAACATTAAAAAATCGGACAGACATGTCAAAAAGTCTGCTTGTTCAATGAAACTTAAAATCGGTTGATATTCAACTAAATCACTGACTTATAAGTGCATTAAGGTACGAAAACCGATTCTTGTTATACTCGACAGCCCTAGGAGAATTATAATATCACTTCCCAGGTATTTTGTTTTTGTCGCACAGTGTTATTTATGCAAGGTAGTCAGAGGGCAGGTATCAAAAGCTATCTTCATCAAATACATACATACAATCTCTGCATAACTTTTGCCTTGAACAACGAACAAAATTGCGTTTTTATGTTAGGGGTATTCATGACAGTGCTTGCAAACAGTACAAAATGTACATGATTGCATTTGCACTAAAAAGTTAATAAACCGAAAACAACAAAAACATATACAATTGACAGCTAAAGTTAAATTTGACAGATTTTTTTGGGGGTATTGTGGGAGCATTGATTAAAAAGGACACTCACGACTCAGTTCAATATGCTCTGCATATTGGCAAAATACCAATTTGCACAAATATTGATGTGATTACGCCTTATGTAACAACGAGTTTTGTGTTTTTGCGTTTGTATAAAGATTTCTGGCAAAACTGTTAATTTAGTTGTTGTTGCAAAGTATGTATCTTAAAATATACTCTATAATAATTGCCTGTGTACTAAACATTTATTTATTTATTAATAAAATACTCCGTGCACGGTCATTTACATTCACAATAAACGCCTTACATTATGCACCATATAATTTTTAATATAAATAAGATGACATTATGCTCGATAAACAAGTATAAACAAACCCACTGAAGCATTAAACCATAAAACCATCATTAACTATAAACATACCCATGCAAAAACAAACACTCGATTATTTTATAACTTACACACAGCGTTGTCAACTTTTGAATTTCAAAAAGCACCCAAACCAAATGTACGAGGGCGGATTGATATTGAAGCCACCTAAGTAGGAAAAAAACATTTTTTTTTTCAAAAACCATTTATTTCTCAACATAATCTCCTTTTAGCTCAATACACTTAGTAAGACGATATTCCAACCCCTCAAAATCTTTTTCCTGCTAGCCATTTTTTTTAATTTGGAAACAAACAAAAAGTCACTAGGAGCTAAAGGCCGAGTTATGCGAACGTTGAAATGTAGAAATGTAAAAATGTAGAAGTCAGCTGATCGTTTCTGGTATATGGAAAGCAATGCAAATGCTTAGCTGACTGAAATGTAATGCACATGTAACGTAGCAATCTGTTGAATTTAGAATAGCAGAGCGAAATAAGGGGTGTTTTTTATAGACGTATAGAACTTCAAGTTGGCTTGGCAATTCATCATAAATAGACTCACGCCTGAACAACGCTTGCCAATAGTGCAATTTTATTTCGCAAACGAGATTGCCGTTGTTCCCGATTTTCATAAGCGAATTTTGTTTAGCGATGAAGCGCACTTCTGGTTGAATGGCTACGTCAACAAACAAAACTGCCGCATTTGGAGTGAAGCTAATCCTCAAGTGTATGTCGAAACACCGTTACATCCAGAAAAACTGACTGTTTGGTGCGCTTTATGGCCTGGTGGAATCATTGGTCCGTACTTCTTCAAAAACGATGATGGCCAGAACGTTACAGTCAATAGTGATCGGTATAGAGCCATGATTACTAACTTTTTCATTCCTGAATTGAACAACCATGATGTCCAGGACCTGTGGTTCCAACAAGACGGCGCAACATGTCACACAGCTCGTGCCACAATCGATTTATTAAAAGACACGTTTCGTGACCGCCTAATTTCACGTTTTGGACCTATGAATTGGCCTCCAAGATCTTGTGATTTAACACCGCTAGACTACTTTTTGTGGGGCTATGTAAAGTCATTGGTCTATGCGGATAAGCCACAAACGCTTGACCATTTGGAAGGCAACATTCGCCGTGTTATTGCCGATATACGGCCACAAATGTTGGAAAAAGTCATCGAAAATTGGACATCCAGATTGGACTACATCCGAGCCAGCCGTGGCGGTCATATGCCAGAAATCATATTTAAAATGTAATGCCACAAGATTATCTTTCGGATAAATAAAATTCATGTCAATCGAATAATCCATCGTTGTTTTATTGCAATTTGAAGTTCTATGCGTCTATAAAAAAAAACCCTTTATTATTCCAGAATATCAGTTCGGCTTTCAGGCTGGTCATGGAACTACAGAGCAGATTCACAGAATTGTTATTGCTATCAGGTCGTCCTTCGAGAAAAAGCTGTTGGACGGTTGGCTAAATAAATGGAAAATCAAAGTAAATCCATCAAAATGTGCCCATGTGACTTTCACACTAAGAAAGGCTAATTGTCCGCCGATAAAAATAAATAACGTCATTGTTCCGGTGGAAGCCCAAACTAAATATCTAGGAATCCATCTAGACAGACGCCTAACATGGTCACGCCACATTGAGGCCAAAGTCTCAGCTATGAATCTAAAAACAGCTCGACTAATGTGGCTAATAGGTCCATTTTCATCTCTATCTTTGGAATATAAAGTTCTGTTATATAAAGCCATTATTAAACCAATCTGGACATATGGCATTCAGCTTTGGGGAACTGCGTGTGCATCTAACATCCAAAAGTTACAAAGAAGACAGTCGAGTATTTTACGAACAATAGTCTGCGCCCCCTGGTATATAAGAAATGAGAATATCCACAGAGATCTAGAAATTCCAACGGTTCGGGAGGAAATTGAAAAACATTGTACTAAGTACGTTCACAAACTGGCGACACATCCAAACGCCCTCGCCAGGGACCTGTTACAGTTCGAGGGACACAGAAGGCTTAAGAGAAGTGATAGTTTGCGCCTAGTGAGAAGAGGGATATAACTTTTTTATTTAAACGTAGAATATTCCTTTTATTTTAAGATTTGAGTACAAGTAACTAGTTATTACATTGGTAATAATTATTTAAGTTTTTTTCTTTTTATATTTAAGATTTGGATACTTATTGTAATTTTCTTATAGAAAGATTCAATAATAATAATAATAAAAAAAATGTGTTGTCAGTAGCCACTCGCTTACCCAAATCCTTTTCTTATTATTATGTTTTTTTTCTTTTTTACCAAAGCATTTTAGAATTTCAAAATTGAAAAATAAAGCACGAAGGTGTGAATGTATAGTACCGATTATTGTAGTGTTTTATTTTGGCCGATATGAACTGAAAAATGTGCGACGATAGTGTGAATACTCAAAAATTAGTCGTGCTAAGATTCGAAATGTGTGCCGATCTATAACGATAAAAATCGGTACACATTGTGCTATTTGCGCCCATAGAGAGATCCTACATTTGCATAAAAAAACAAATCAAATTTTAATGAAAACCTAAAATTTTGGATGTGGTTCAATTTTTTTACACAGACATTTGACTGTCATTTCTGACAAAACCCCATGATACGTTTTTTGTCCGTTTTGTTTTTCAGAAAAAATACGCAAAAAGGCCGATCAAAAAACAGAGGTAGTTGCATAGCTCAGCCATTTATGGATTGATTGGGCTGAATTTAAATAGCAACCTGAAGAGAGAACATTGACTTCTTTGTAGGTCTTTTAAGGACATCCACATGGACAGACGGACATCAAATCCGCTATTTTTAAAGGATTCAGAATATATAAATACTTTATAAGGTGTCACATATACGGTGTAGAAATTACACACGTAATGACCAACTTATTTATACCTTTTTCACTTTTTGTGAAGGGTATAAATACATAATAAAATAAAAAGAGGAAACAAAGTGTGTTAGTGTGCACCCACTTGAATGGGTTTTTATACTTTTAAACACCCATACCCACACATACGTACGTACGTACATGTTTTGCTTCAATCGATAATCTCTCAAGTTTAAAATTAAAAATATCAATATCAGGAAATTTGTGTAAAGATAATCATGACATTTCAATGCTTCACAAAAAAATTTACTTATAAATTTGATCAGTCATTTTAAAATGGAAAAGTTTAATTTTTGATAGCTTAATTACTACGAATAACACTGCGTTACAAATTAAGGATTCAATTAAATTTTTCCTGCTTGTTGATTAGCTGACCTTCTTATTTTAAATGTACCTACAATCTTTTATGAATTAAAGTTTTTATACTCTTTACTGAAAGTGAAGAGTTTGTCATTCTACGTGTAATATCTACACCGTATATGTGCCACCTTTTAAAGTATATATATTCTTCTGTGTAGTCGTTGTTCTGAAGTCCTGAAGCAACGTACAGAGAAGGTTAGCATACCAATTAAGATTACTATTGAAATTCAGCCGGATCGGTATATAAATGGTGGAGGTATGAGTCAAAAACCGTAACTACCTCTAATTTTTAAGATTTTTCTGAGAGGGTATTTGGTGTATGTTTTTCTAAAATACAAAACAGACTTAAAAATGTGGTACGCAGTTTGACAGAAATAACTGTCATAATGTCTGTGCCAAAACTCAGAATGATCATTCCACAAAGTGCAAAGAAAAATAAAAATACAGCATAATTTTGGTTTTTCATTCATTTCTCTTTACACTGCAGTCACACGATCAAGTTTTTTTACAATTCTCTTTCAAGAAATTTACATATACTGCTTGTCAAAATTCACAAAAATTGAAAGCTGTGACGTAGGCTGCACGCAATTTCAAAGCAAGTTTTTCAACAAGATGTTTTTTTTTAACCTCTTCCACCGACAGTTTTGTTTCGGCGGCAATAGAGTTATATGCCTTAATTTTTAAATCATTCCGTCTATATGCAGGAATATTCATGTTCCAAAGAACTTCATGCCTTCTGTATATCTCTATGAACTGCAAAACGTCGTTATATTTGTTTAATTTGTTCACAAACACATTTAAAAAAAAAAAAAAAACAATACTGGCGGCAGAATAAGAATTCAAATTTGGAATAAAAAAACTGCAGTCAGCTGTTTTCTTGACTGTAATTTGAAACACTCAATTGAACGAAAAATTGAAAGCAAACTCTCAGCAAATTTTAAAAGTGTGAGTGTATTGGTAAAAAAAATGAGAGAAATTTTAAAAATTGAATGAAAACTTGATCGTGTGACCCCCAAGTTAGTCGTTTTTGCGTATTTTGTCTAAATTGTAAAGCGAATAAAGAAATTTGGTATACAATTTTATTACAAATGGTAATATTGACTACACCGAACTTTCAAATACTATCCCGTTTTGTATACCAGGTAGACTGTCAAGACATAGAAATTATGATTAGATTGCTAATAATCTTAATGCCATAAATGAGCATCAAATAGCAGAATTCAACATATCAAAAACGTGCTTTAAGAACTCTATTTTGTATAATTTAACAGGCAATATTTCATCTGGAAGCAGCAGAATGACGGCAGACGAGGCGATGGGCCTCCAACAAGAAATGGATCGGAATGGAAAAAGGTATATGTAATATAACTTCAATTAATTTAGGATTAATAACAAACTAGCCTACATTAATACGAGTACATAGTATGTAAACACTAGGTATGGCAAGATTGGAAGTGTAGAGTCAAGAAAAAAAATTTGTGGAAACAACAAAAGTCTTCACGGAACTGGTGGTGAGTCATGCACAATTAATAACTTGACTCAATTGGAACTACACATCGAAAGAATATGTCACTTATCATCAGCAGCAGCAACCGGTGGTACTATTTTGGGTTTGCCCCAGAAAACATACGAAAGTAGCAGTTGTAACACCCACTACTTCAATACAAACATTCATTTCTAAAAACATTCAACACAAACACGCATCCGAAGTAATACACACATCAAATATAACGCCTCACTTAACAACCGAAGGTTTACTACCGCTGACAATGACTACAACTCTAAAAGAAATATACCGACAAAATAGAAAATATTGAAACCAACACAGACAAACTTAAACTGTTACGAAAGCAAATACACATATTTACTTGTCGGTTATTTATTGTCAATATTATATATAAACTGTGCAAAAAAAAAAAACGCCAAAAAATTGGTCAAAGTTATGTCAAACTCAATGTTGAACACGTAAAAAGACTTAAAATAAGGATCAAATACTTGAACAAAATTTAATTAAAGAGGTACGTTAATACATTTCATATCCACACTTAAAAAATATTGGGATATAGAAATTTTTTTCTCCAACGACAATAATAGTGGGCTGCAGAGATAATAATTTATACTCTTCTAACGGAGTGTTTAGCTAGAATTAACAGATAATCAGCTCGATAATAATATTGCTCTTTTTTTTAAATTACCTCTTTAAAAGTTGTAAAGCTATTCACTGAGTTATTATTCTTAGCTCAGAATTTTAAAAGGGTCAAAAACGCTAACACATCAACAGATCTAAACCTTCTAGGCTTTGCCCACCAGCCTCAGTTGCTACTTGGACAACAAAAATATTTATATTTGTCCCAATTAGTAAATAGTTCGTACAATATCTATAAAGATAGAATTATTAAATTATATAAAAAAATTTAATATTTATGGGGTATACGAGCACATTACCAATGTAGAATCAAACACAAATATGGGAAAGGCCTGCCCCTTCAATATTTGTTTTAATAATATCAAGTTGTTCGGTAACTAAAAAGTTTTGAAAAAAATTAAGATCGTCCTTCACTATTCTGTTACTATCCTTCTTCTTCTTTATTTTCCTCTATACAGGTATCACACAGGGACCACGTCAGAGGACCCAAGTGAGCCCAGCTTATTTCTTTCTTTGTTACTGCTTTGAGTTTTGTTTGTTTTCACCGTTGTTGTATTAAGCTTTTGAGTTAAATTTTTTCAACTTTGCAACCAAATAACCAGATTTAGTCTCTGGGTTAAAAAATAGACCCTAATACAATTAGACAAATGATAAAAGAAACTACTTTTTCTTATTTACAATAAATACTTACAATGCCACCGCAATTACTGTTTTCAATTTTATATACTGGAAATAAATCAATAATAGCCTCAGCTAAGGCAATTTGGCCTCGCGACTTGGATAATTACCACACTTTTGGCACAAGAAGTGCATCGATTGCGTTACCATATAACGTCGAGATCTATCACTGCAATTTTTTTCGGCGTATTCGTTTAAAATTGTAGAGAAGTCACTATTTTTTAAAAGTGAAGCAAAAAGACTCAAATAACTTTCTACTTACCTTTGTAGTATCTGTACTATATTTTGCTAATTTTCCATTGACATAAAATTCGTGTCTGTACTAAAACAAAATTTCCGGCAGTTCTTCCAAAATAATAGCCGTACCGTCCCGATCTTTCAATTTCAATTCTGTGTCTACCACATCCAATTTTAAGTTGTTAATAACTAAACTCAAAGAAATTCATTTAAATTTTGTCACAATTAGTATAAAAGAACACTTACTTGAACATATTATTCCACTTGGAGTAAAGTCCTCACTGGTTAGATTTGAAATTTTGATCAAAAAAAATTTCCACCACTTTTTACTTTCACAAGCATTGTCTTTTTATGTATTCTACGCAGTATCTTGCATGAATAAATTTGCTCTTCTTCTTCTTAGATCATATGGTTTTGGAAAAGTTTCATTTTAATACTTTTGTTTTTATTAAATGTGATTTTGGCGAGAGGGAGAGAGAATTTAAGTCTTATTAAAGTGTTGTGTTTATGCCGAACTGGATTGAAATGTATTCTTTTATTCCTAATTTAGGTGTTACATTTTAACTTTAGAGAGTATATTTATTTTCAGAGAGAATTTAATTCTTTTCAGGTGTTAAAGTAAAACCGAAAATATAAAAATAAGAGCGAAAAATTATCTGATTCTTATTTTGGTATTAAATATAAACTATCAGGAATACTTCTTTTAATGAAAAAATGCCTTACACCAAGATGTTTTCATATATAAACTATTTCGGAATTAATTAAAAATTTAACACCATTATTGTTTCTAATGAATACCACTAAATGTTAAAATTAAACTAAAATTTTTACTGTGTGTCTTGAACTAACATCAATTTTCAAACGGTGTTAATATTATTTTTTTCTTACAATTAATTAAAAACAAAATTTTTATTGTAAAAGTTTTCTTCAAAATATGTATTTTAATTCAATTTTTTAACATTTTATGTATTAAAGGTTTTGTTAAAAATATTGTTTTCTCTTATAACTACTTTTGAAAAATATATTATTTGTATTATAAATTAAACACTTTATACAGCAATTCGTTGGTAAGCTTTTTTTTTTTTAATAAAAGCGTAGATGATTAATTTGTTAAAAGCGCTTTAATAATTTCCGTCACGATTTTTGCTTGATGTAACTCTTTCTGTAAATCACTAGGGTCTTAAGTAGAAAATTTCATCACATATTTTTATACTTTCCGCACTTACAACAAAAAGAAAATGATTAATGAATTACTAATAAATAAATCACTTTTTAATTTTTTGCTTAACATATTGACAAACAGAAACATCTACCATCAACTAAACTGTCGAAAAATAAAAGAAAAGAAGACGCATAATTTGTTAAAACAAAAAATATATGAAAATAAAGTTAGAAAAATCATTCATTATTGGATCAAGATCGAATCCATTTGGCTTGAAAATTTGAATTTTTATTTTGTTTGATATGTGTAGGAGTACATACATACTTATGGCATATATGTATAAATAAATAATACTTTATGACTGATGGGACTAAAATTGAAAATATTGCATTTTTTCTAGTAATCGCATGAAACAAAATGAGATAGGATCATCTTGTAAAGATGTTGATTTTGTCCACATGCATTTTATATGGAAAGATGTTGTCATCTCGCCGATGGTAGATGTTAAATGTGCTCTAGTGTAAAAACACCGAAATGGAATCATTTTTGAATCCTTTGCACATATTTTGTGCTTAAAAAAAAGTTGTTAGAAAATATTATACAAAAATATATGTAGTTGCGGTCTTCCATTTATAACTGCAATTTATGGACCGGTCCAGCTAAATTTAAAAAAAAACAACCTGGCGACAGCAACAACTGACAGATTGATATGCAAAACGTTCCTTTACATTGCGTAGAGAGCTTAAAAAGTTGATTTCAACATCTACACAAGCAAACAAACGTCGATAAATCCATTCTATTGGCCTATAAACATCCGGAATTTATATACATTTTAGAAATTTTAGCCAATAAAAAATTATGATCAAATTTTGTACACTGCAGAGACAGACTACCCCACGGATGTTTTCACGTAAAAATTTGTATTCATTCCCTTTACCATTTGTAAAAATTTAATCAAGATGCCAATATGTTGTCAATCTAACTTAAGTAGTTTCTTTAGCCTTTACAACTGGAAGGTTGTAATATTGTCAAGAAAATATAATTAAATTTCGCAATTTTTGTGTTATTTTTTCTTTATATGCCGATGTAATTCAAGTCTTTTATGTAAAAATAAACTACATGGTATCAGTAATGAAACGTGAGTTTATAAAGTTATGAAGATGGGAAATTGAATTTGCAAGTTATTATCTAAGGAAAGTCAATGTTGAGTTCGGGTTGTGCCAAAATTTCACACATTATTATAATGGCTGTATCGTTTTACACTTCATTGGACTAGAAACTCCCCTTTATTAGTTACTGACTTGGCTTAATTTACAGTAAATCTATTCAAAAAAAAAAAAAAAAAACATTTATTCTTCTCACTTTTTGTTTTTATATCCTTCACTGTAAATAAGAAGTTTATAATTTCTACATCGCTTATAAATAGCGGAGTCGAATGTCCGCTTATCTGTGTAGCCGTTGAAATCAACTTTCTGGCGGAACTACGAGTCAAAAACCGCGAATACCTCTATTTTGACGTATTTTGTCTAAAATACAAAACGGACAGAGAAATAGGGTAGCAGTTTTATCCGTGCTAAAAATCAGAACTATCGGTCCACAAATGCCTGCGAAAAATCAAGAATGCAACAGAAATTTTGGTTTTCATTCATTTCTGTTTGGATTTTTTTGGAAATTTTTAAACGTGTGCCTTTTAAATTGAAAAAGAATTTTGTATTTTTGCCGTTAATTTTAAATTCTTTATTGATACTAAATATATTTGGTTTAAAAAATGTTTGCAAAATTAAATTAAATTATATAAATTTGTGATTCCTATAGTATATCTTTCTTACAAATTCATTTAAAAATTGAGTGCCTGCAGACATTTTTTTAAATAAGCTTCTCAGAAATAATTTTTTCTTAAAACTCGTTATATCTTTTTTTATTGTTATATTATTATATATAATTTCTTATTTGCCAGTTTACATGACCTTTTTGAAAAGGCTGGTTTATGAAGTTGAGATCGTTTTATAAAAATTTATTTTTTTTATAAAAATATTAATCTTTATTTGTGCTTAATTCCAGAAATTGTGTTGGTCTTAAAATTTATTCTTTTACTCATGATATTCTCATGAGTTTATTCAGTACCATAAGTACCGGAGGGGATAGCATATCTATATATTTGCTTCAATATATAAAAAAATTTAATATCTTTTTTATTCAAGCGGCTAATAATACAGTAAATTATTATACGGCGACAAATATTTCCACAAAGCGTAGACATTTAAAACACATGACTATACATGAGAAAATAGAGCATGATCTAATTGAAATTTTGTCAGAAGTTTTCCTCATGTTTTTTTACAGAAGCAATGTTTTTGAGGGCACACACGACTTGTTTTTTTTTTCACATTGTAAAAATTGTCAAATATAGTGTAAAAAACATGTCGTCTATAGGGACCTTTAATAATATTAAGTACATTAGTCTTCATCTTAGAGATGTTTAACTATATCAATTAATGCATGTGCTATAATTTTTGAGCAGTCTGCGATTTCGCTAAGAACTTTAGCTTGATCTATCGCTGCATCAGATAAAGTTCATGCCAGAGCATTACGCCGAGCGTTTTCATCGGCGGCGTCGGCTTTATCAAAAATTGTCGGCGGCGGCTCAAATTTCATACATGTACCAACAAAAATATCTTTCTGCACTAACATCTTAAATTTAAAAATCGTATTTGGAGTTATTATTCTTTTAGTGTAAAATCTAGTGTGTTGCAGTTTCTGAAAATGTTTTTATCTTAGAAAAATAGCAACTTAAGATTATAGTTAAATTTGGTCCTTAATTAAAAATATTTTTGGAAACTGCGACAACTAAGAGATTAATACCTCCAAATACGATTTTTAGACTTAAGATGTTATGATAAAACGACACAGATATTATGAAATTAAGGGGCAATTTATGTTCAGTCATTTTTTTTACGAATATTTTGAAAATACAAACTAATTAAAATTTATTTGTATGTATGTATTTAATCGTTCATTGACCGAAACTCCGTTTTAAGTCTAGATTGTAAGCTCTTACTCTATAATGCAGTTTTAAAACCAATTTGGCAATATGGTACGCAGTTATGGGGCATAGCTTCAGCGTCTAATATAGAAAAAAATTCAGAGACGTCAGAACAAAATTCTAAGAAAAATCACAGCTGCTCCCTGGAATATAAAGAATTCAAACATACACAAAGAGCTAAACGTGCTAACAGTAAAGGAAGAGATAAAGAAGCATGTGTCGTCTTACTTAACAAAGCTGGAAGTGCACCCAAATATACTGGCCCGCAACATTCGTTTGAAACGGTGGGATGTTGCTGCACTTGTTCGAACACAAGATAGCTGAGAGATAGAGTATTTTGTCTAGCACTGGCTGGACTCAATAGCGGTACTCAGTGTTTGATGCAAATGGTCTTGCGTCATTGCAAGTGCAAAACATCGTAGCTTTTACTTTGCTACCCAACAACAAAATACACACAGTTTCACTTGCTACATTATTGCGTTGCAATACTCAAAATGGTATAGCTCTTTATGTTGCGTGTATTGCAATATCATTACCAATGATGTTGATTTGCACAATTTACAAAGTAGCTTGTTGACAGAGTCTCAAAAAGCGATTTTTTTATAACTAAATTTATTACTCGTAACTAAATTGTACTCAAGTTGAATTAAAATTGCCAAATTCATTTAAAGTTCGCATCGTGTTGTTATCACTAACACCATCTGACACTTGTAAGCAACAAAAAAAAATAAAAATACATCAAATCTAAAATTCAAATAATAGAATCTGGTTGTGCCAAACTAGTAATAAAAAAGGAAAGAAATAATAAAAAGTGGACAGAGAAAAAATCCACTGAATTAAATAAATATTATCTAGTGTCAGCTGTTTTATATGTTGCAATAAATGTTGCACTGAATATTGCCACGTTTGGTTAAACAGCACTCACAATTTTAGTCGAAAACAATGCAATTGCAATGGGTGCAATTTTTAAACGCACCAAACACTGAATACCGCTAATAATTAATTTTTACACTTTAAGATTTGAGTACTTATTTTTAGTTCAGAAAAATTCCGAAGATACAATAAATAAAAAAATTTAAGTATAACAAGTTAAATTCGGCCGTGCCGAGTCTTGTATACCCTTCACTGTGTTAGCGAATTATTAACATTTTTCACTTACCACATTCTTCTTTAATATCAAAAAAAATCATAGAAAAAATTAAATGAGTGAAGATAAATATGCGACGTTAAATATGTTTTAACGTACCCCATTATGTTTTTTAGTATTTGTAAATATATTTTCAGTATTAATGGCTTATTTATCAAATACGTCTTACGCCATTAAATATTAAGTGTTTTTACTAGTAGTTTAGCGGAGATCATCTATATTTGTAACCTACCAACCAAATATTCAGATATTACTTTGGATATTTAAAAATTCTTTTGAAATTTTCATATACTCCAGTACTGTTGTTCTCAAGGATTTTGGCAGTTTCCGTTTTGAATCATAAAATAAAAACTAGAAATTTTTCCGAAAATGTTAAAACACTTCCAGAAAGTTTAGAGCCTACAGATTAAATGCCATTTTGATTTTGGCAATTTTCCTGGCCAAAATCGGGAATGGTACCTCAGCAAAGTGGGTAATGGTAAAAATCCTTCAGAAGAAAGGTACTGGGGAATGAGGGAATTTAAAAAAAAATTTTTTTTATTTTTTTTAAATAATACAAAGTTTTTTCTGAGTACTGGGCGATAGATTACAAATTTAGACGACCTCTTGTTTAAAACGATATGTGTATCAACCCGTAATATTCTATGGTTCGCTTGCAATCTCTTAGAGAAATCAACGTATTTATGCACATTTGTATCTTAGTATGTCAAAAATACTGAAAAGATATTTACAAATACTAAAAAACATAAGAAATTACGTGAAAACATATTTAACTAACCATATTTATATTCACTCACTTCAAAAAAAGTATGTAATTGAAATGCATACTTTGTTCAGCTTGAGGTCGTATTAAATATGAAAAATTTATTTATTTATTATTGGAAAGAAATATCAATAAAAAAAGTAAATTTTTATAATATAACTAAAATTAACGAGTTCTACGAAACAATCCTTTCTGAGAACCTAATTTTTAAAAGCAATAAAATGTCTGCAGGCACTAAATTTTTAAATTAATAAAAAAAGAAATTCTAAGAAATATATTAAATAGGAAAACAAAAACAAAATTATTTTCATTTAATTTTGCAAATTTTTTTTACAAATTTTTAAGCCAAACATATTAATTAAATATTTAATTATCAAGAAAAATCTAATGAACTCTTTTTCATAAAGATCTCTGTATTCGTAATACTATTGTACTTAAGGCAATAAAAACCACATACACACACATACACTTTTTTAGGTTTGTTGTACAAAGCATGACAGCTAAAAAATTTTAAGCAAAAAAAAAACAAAGCAAAACAAACAAAAATTAATGAAAATGTGAAATGCCTCTTGTATTTTTGATTTTTATGGTCCATTTGTTGACCGATCTATCTGATTTTTGCACAGACATTACGGCAGTTATTTTTAATAAAACTGCGTACCACGTTTTATTGTCCGTCTTGTAGTTTAGATATATTTCCCAAAAATGGTAAAAAATAAATAGAGGTAATCGCGATTTTGGACTCATAGCTCAGCCATTTATGGACCGATTTAGCTGAATTTTGGTCCATATGCTATGAATATGATATCTGAAAAAACTGTTTACTAATTTTTTTACACTTTAGATAAAAAACGCAAAAAACAAAGCAAAACTTAATGAAAATCCAAAATTTCGGCTGTATTTTTTGATTTTTCTGGTCCATTTGTGGACCGATTTTTCTGGTTTCTTGCACAGACATTACAATTATCATTTGTAATAAAACTTTGTACCAAGTTTGTTTGTTCGTCTTTTAATTTAGACAAATTACGTAAAAAACGCAATAAAAATGGTCAATTCTCAATTTTTTACTCATAGCTCCGCCATTTATGGACCCATCCACCAGAGTTTTGGTTACGATACTATGCATATGATGTTTGAAAAAACTGCGTACTACTTTTTTCAGTTTAGATAAAAAACGCATAAAAACAAAGCCATAATTAATGAAAATCTAAAATTTCGGTTGTATTTATAACATTCCTCGGCCATTTGTAGACCTATTGCTTTAATTTTTGGCACAGGTATTATGACTTATACTTCCAACAAAACTGCATACCACGTTTTTTTGTCCGTGTCTTCGTTTAGACAAAATAGGCAAAAAACCCACTCAAAAAATTATCAAAACTAGAGGTAGTTTCGGTTTTTGACTCATAGCTCCGTCATTTATGAACCAATCTGGCCGAATATAAATAGCAATAGTCTTACAGCAACAACTGAACGTTTGGTATGCTATAGTTTTCTGTATGTGGTCTAGATTCTTCTGAAAGTTGATTTCAGACGGACAGACGGACATCGCTAAATCGATTCCGCTACTTATAAGGATCCAGAATATATAAACTTTAAAGGGTGTTCCATGTAGGGTGTAGAAATTACAAACGGAATCACAAGGTTTTATATGTATACCCTTCTTACTAACAGTGAAGGGTATAAAAATACTTCAAAACTAAAAACGTTTTTTTTTTATTTTTCCAAGCAATTTTTTAAGTTTTTACTTCATATTTCTGGTTTCCCTGGACATGAGGATTAAGAATTTTATAACACAAAAACGAAAAATAATAATTGATAAAATTTATAGCATTTATTGCAAAATTATAAAAAATCTCTTAATAGTTCTTACAAGTATGTGTAATTAATAAAAATGCAAATTACTTTTATTTAAATTTTTTTCTTTAACACAAATCATTTTTAAATTAGTATTTAAAATATTAATTATATGAATTAATTAAACTTAAAGTCTATATGAAATATCAAATATTATACTATATTCATTGCAATATTACATTAAACTTATTAAATTATAAAATAATACACTTATGTTTATTTAAACAAAATTATTTTAAATGATTAAACCTTTTTTTTTTTTTTTTGTTGATTAATAAAGCCCATTTAATTCGGAATAAGCCTGAAACGAAAAATATAATTTTATAATTAGAAATTTTAGGATATTTAGAATAAAGTTATATTGTTAAGATAGTTATTTAATAATTTATTTATCTCAAATGGGAGATGCATACATACGAGTATTACGTGTTATTATGTAAAAACACCAAGCTAGATACTTTTTTAGATTTCAATAAGCTACATCGTTCATGTATTATTTGACCAGTTGAAGAAAATATCCTCTCACACGGAACTAAAGTCGCTACTATGCAAAGACGTTTCATTGCTTACGTATAAAGGAGTCTACGTTCTTTCAACCATACTAGTGGATCCTCTGTCCTGTCAAGGTATTCTTCGTTGAGATATTTATTGCTATTATTTGAAAATTTTTTGCAGTTCTATTAATTGTAAAAGTAGTAACATAGTTACTTATCCAAGTATATTTATTCCAAAATGTTGGGAATTAAGTAATATTTCTTATTTTGAAGAAATGTAAGTACTAAAAATATATAAAATTTTTTTAATAATTAATACATATTTTCCTATAGTATCAAATATTTCATAGATTCAAGTAAAATTTTTACTTGTTGGTAGTAAGTGTTTCATATAAAATAAAATTAATTAACTAAAAATGAGAATTTTATTTACTTCTTTTTATTATTTTTTTTAATAAGTCAAAGTAAAAGTTTTATTTACGCTAAAAAAAATTTGAACTTAAAACTAGTACATACTGTCATAAAATGTAGTTCATTAAATTTATCTTTACTTACTTAATATAAGGAAATTCTTCTTGAATTGTAGGATTATCTAAAATTTATCTGATGTAAGAACAAGTAAATATTTACTAAATAAATGGAAGTCTGAGATAAATAATGAATCTTTTTTTTTAAAGAAATTATTATTGAATACAAGTGCAGTTTTACTAAAAATAGGAATAATTTTATTCAAAATAAAGAAGTTTTTATTAATTTTTAGTATAATTCTTTTAAGGAAATTTTTACTACTTTCAAATAAAAAATGTTCTTTGCGCCATACACAGTTCAATTTTTACTGAAAAGTATAAACATGAGGATAAAGGAGTCTACGTTCTTTCCACCATGCTAGTGGATCCTCTGTCCTGTCATGGTATTCTTCGTTGAGATATTTGTCAAGCTCCCTAATTATCGCTGCCTTAAAATTGTCAGTTTTATTGATGTCATATCTGTGTCATACTTCTTCCATATATTAAATGGCCTTCTTTTGATGGATGTAGTTGTACTTGAAGTTACTGCACTGGAAGTTATTGAATTTTCTTCATCATTGGGCAATCTAATACTACAAAGTCTATTCCTTAAAACTCTAACTGCATCGTCAAAACTAGCACCAGTCTTAAAACCTTTTCGTTTATAGCGAGGGTCAAGGATTGTGCCACCAACACCACCAGTTACAGATTTCAAATTAAAGTCTTCTTTTTTATTTTAAATCTTTATATTTGAGCAAAAAACAACAATATTGCAAGTATTTATTAGCCCTATAATTGTCTTGAACTAACATAAATTTTCAAATGGTGTTAATATTATTTTTTTCTTACAATTAATTAAAAACCAAATTTTTATTGTAAAAGTTTTCTTCAAAATATGTATTTTAATTAAATTTTTTAAAATTTTATGTATCAAAGGTTTTGTTAAAAATATTGTTTTCTCTTATAACTACTTTTGAAAAATATATTATTTGTATTATAAATTAAACACTTTATACAGCAATTCGTTGGTAAGCTTTTTTTTTTTTTTTTACTAAAAGCGTAGATGATTAATTTGGTAAAAGCGCTATATTAGTTTCCGTCATGATTTTTGCTTGATGTAACTCCTTTTGTAAATCCTCTTGGCTTAGAGCCTGTGTAGAGTGCATCTGGTACATAAAATCACTAGGGTTTTAAGTAGAAAATGTCATCACATATTTTTATACTTTCCGCACTTACAACAAAAAGAAAATGATTAATGAATTGTTAAATAACTGACTTTTTATGACTTTAAAAAAAAGTGAAAAGGATATATATATAATAAGTTTGTCATTACGTGTGTAAAGTTTACATAATTAAAGTTTAAATATTCTGGATCAGAGTCGATTTAGCAATGTCTGTCTGTCCGTGTGTATGTTGAAATCAACTTTCTGAAGTCCCTAGAAGACCTACAGAAAAGTGTAGCATGTCAATTTGTTGCAAATTCTTGTTGTCAGCTTGCTATTGAAATTCAGCCCAATCGGTTCATAAATGGTTAAGCTTTGAGCTCTGAAGTGCATCTACCTTTTCACCGTTTTCGGAGCGGTATTTGCGTAAACTGAAAAACGAACATAAAAATCTTTATATACAGTTTAATCGTTTAATAGTTATAAAGTCTGTGTAAAAAGTTTGGAGCAAATCGGTCCACAAATGGACGTGGAATATCAAATATACAACGAAAATTTTAGATTTTCATTAATTTTCTTATGTTTTTTTGGGTATTTTATCTAAACTAAATAAAAGTAGTACGCAGTTTTTTCAAACATCACATTCATAGACCAAAACTCAGCTGCATAGTCGAAAATCGCTAGTACAGCCATTTTTTGACCGTTTTTGGTGCGTTTTTTTTTTTTGAGTAATTTGTCTAAAATACAAGACGGACAAAAAAACGTGGTACACAGTTTTATTTTTAATTTTTTTTTTTCATTTTCATTTATTTATTTACAATAATCTAGCCTGTTTAGGTCAAAATCGGTTTAAAAAAATTCTACCAACAATATCGGTAAAACTAGTTAACAAATATTAAATAATATAAAAATATTCTTAAAAAAATAAGGTAAAAACACTTTGAGTAGATATAAATAATTAGCGAATTTAAAAAAACCATGGAGAAAAAGGAATATTACGATAATAGTTTTAAAACCCAAAAAAGAGAAAATATTTACATAGAAAATCGAAACATAGTGAAGTAGAGTTAGTTGGAGGCAGACGTTTCATAAATTACGAAGTCCTGTGTTGCGACAGTAAAATAAAGAGTCTGTTTTTATAAGTAGCCACAGAAGCATCAAACATTTTTAGCGGGTTAGGTAGCATATTAAAGGCACGAGCAACTTTGATACAAAAGAAATTCTCTAGTATTGTAGTAAGTCTAGGTATTAACAACTATTTATTTCTGGTAGATCTACTAAACGCAAAGAGCTCACTTAAATATTCAGGTGCGTGTAGCTTATATATTTTATAAAAGTGAGTGAGGCTCCTAAATTTAATAAAATCAATAAAAGAAACTCCCAGGAATCGTAAAACAAATGGTGATATATGTTGTCTTATTCCGAGTGTATAAATATATCTAACAACTCGATTAAACACCAACTTCAGTTGCCTTAATACATATCCTAAAGTTCCAGAATATACCTCCAAACCATATAAAATAATAGGCATTATAATATCATAATCCACTTGTTTTCTTACGTGAAAAGGTAGCATTAAGTCTATGCTGTAAATTTTGCGCAAGGCAAAGTTGACCTTCGAGACAACAGAATTGATGTGGCTCTCAAATGTTAAGTTAGAGTCAATAATTATACCAAGACAATTAAGTTTATCGACAAACTCAATAGAGTCACCACCCAAGGAAATAGAAAAATTTTCACGACAGCGTTTGCCAAAATAAATAGTCTTAGTCTTACGAGAGTTTATAGTAAGTTTATTATCAGAGATTCATCTCAGCAACAAATAAATCAACGGTGAAATTTTTCATATTCTGCTAAACGTCAGGGAAATCGAATGAACCCCTGAAAAAGAATAGAAGGCATATTGCAAGAAATCTGAGTGAAAAGGTCATTAATAAAGAGTATAAAGAGAAGAAGTCCAAGTACAGAGCCTTGAGGATCTCCACTATGAACTGGAAGCACAACTGAACAGCTACCACCACTAAGAACATGTTGGCTTCTGTCAGAGAGATAAGAATACAACAACTTACAAGCAGAGCTTAAAAAATCAAAAGGCCTATGTAATTTTTCTACTAAAAGTTTATAATTTATCCTGTCTAAAGCCTTGGACAAATCAAATTATAGCAGTATACAAACACCATCATCAGATAAACCAGTTAGGCCAAGAAGCAAGGAAGTAATACTTCTGTTTCATCTAAATCCAATGTAACGTACTATTTGTATTTTCATTATATGCTCAACCAACTTTTTCAATATCGGCAATATTGAAATCGGTTTAAGTTCTAAAGCACCACTGGTTGCTACCAGCCTTTTTCAGAGACTTAATTTAGGTTTGCAAGCCGTTAAAATCGCTTAATTTATATTCAGAGACGTTTTTAACGTTAATAATCCTATGGTAAACCTTTATAAAATCCACAAATTTTAAAGTAGGTATGGCCCTACTCTAAAGCTATATTAAGCTGTGGCAGCTGATTGTTTGTTTTTGTTTTTTTTTATTACATTGTGTTAAAACAAAATAAATGTTAATATAACTTTTTTATTTATTTGATAATTTTTTCGACCTTTTTATTTTATATGATTTTTAATTAAAATTTTTTTAAATATAGGCTCTAGGTCTCTCTAGAGAGAGCTCTAGAACTTTTTTATTTTACTGAAAAAAATCACACCTTCACATCTTTTTCTTTTAATATTTTCCATTTTTATCACAATTTTTTTGGTAAAACTAACACAAATTCACAAATTTTAAATTTTAATTTTCAGTGACGTGTATAAAATCAAAACAAATAAAAAAGTAATGGGTAATCATTTCTCTTTTTATTCGTTGTGAAGTGTAAAAAAATTTCCATTTTGTATATTATATAATCTGAGAGAAAAAATAAAAAAAAATTAATAAACAAAAAAGTTATTAAACTTTTACACCCCTTGGTTTCTTTTAGCCCACCCTGTATAAATTACCTATATAATTTTGTTACTTTTTTAATTTTTTTAAAGATGTTGTATATAACTGTTCTTTAAATTAAATAAACTTTTTGTGGCTTAATAAAAAAAAAAAATGAACGACGGATATATATATATATATATATATTTGTGAATACCGAATAATTTAGTAACCTTTTATGCACAACAATAATATAAAAAATGGCAAATCAAAACAATAGTATTGCCAGAATCTAATTATAAAATTTGTTACAGGGCATATTAGCTAATAAACCTTAATTGAATATAAAAATGTTAATATAGGATTATTAGCTTAAAGCCTTTATTAACTAAAGTAGATATCATATAGAAACTAATTTTCTTCTCTGAATAAGGTTGTACATCTTTCTTCTTAATGGGAAAAATTTTAGCTGTGGTTCCATGAAACTGGAAATTGAGAAGTAGTCAGAATTGTATTGACCAGGTGTAGAAAAAAATTACCAATGATTGGCATTATACCATACATGGGCGCTTCATACAACAATTGTTCCAGTCAGTGCTCACACGTATACTTACGCTTTTTCATGTAGTCGTCAATGAAACTTTTGAGGTAGGAATTTTGAAAAACTCAGGGGGGTTAGTCTCTATTGCGTTGCGAAAGAAAACGCATCGCAACTCAATGTAAAAATCATACAGATGCGAATGGTTTTTCTCTCGCATGGCAATAGAGAGTAACCCCGCAGCTTTTTATTTTGAGTTTTTATAAAAGAGACAGATATAGTAATTTATTATCGAAAAATAGAAACTAAAGAAAATGCAATAAAAGCAATTTAAAGTGGTAAAAAGTGAAAAAATTTTCTTTTTAATAAACATGAAATAAAATTTAAATTTTTTGTGAAAATTTAATCACCGTACGTAAGTACAAGTACGGGCTTTTATAGTGTCTGTAAAATTTAGTGTAAACAATGTTAATAAACACATATTTTCAAGACACAAAATTCATGTGGCCACAATGTAAAAAATTTCATATTGAAAAAAAATTAATTTTTTTAATTTTTAAAAAGATGAAAGAAAATGTATTTCATTAAATTAAATGTTTTCATTGGTTGATTTGTTTTTGGCCAGATTCAACTTTAGTTTGTCTTTTGGTGATTTTTTTTTCTCCTCTCAAGCTATTAGGCCTACATTTCCTTATGAAAATAAAACACAATTTTTTATTTCATATTGTCCCGACGTTTCGTGAATTTTATGTTCACTTTTTCAAGGGATCTTGTCTATTTAATGAACAGAAAATATTGAACGATTTATTTTTTTTATATATAAAGAAAACATTCTACTTACAATATAAAGTATGTATATGTATTACTTTGAAGTTATTGTTTTATAATATAAAAAATATATATTTATATAATTTGTAAATTTATTAATTGATAATGTTGTTTTTACCAAATTCGTCTGTGTTGTTATGTTAAAAAATTGCCAATTTGTAACTTGCACTTAAATTGTCAGTGTCTTCTTTTTTATTCATTGTTTTTCTGATTTTTTGTTGTATTTTTAAACTTTCCGTTGTAAGCCGTCTTCTTTCGTTGCTTATTTTGTCCAAAATTCTGACATTATCAAAATCAGGTTGATGGTTATATTGTATTGTGTGTTGTGATAGTGCAGTGCTTTCTTTTTTTATTAATGATGTTTGTTTTGTGTTCTTTTATTCTTGTCTCTAAATTTCTTTTTGTAGTTCCGATATACGAGTATACTAGATCACAGTTGTTTTTATCGTCGTATTTCATATATGACTTCGCTTTGTTGTAATTTTTGTATTGGTGTTTTTGTTCTTGTGAAAGTCCCATGTTACCATAATATCGGACAAATACAATGTAAAAAATTCTAAAAATCTAAAATCCACACTAAAAAATATTAAAATTGATGAACAAGATGCTTTGATTTCATTTGATGTGGTTTGCCTGGAAAAATGGAACATAATAGAAGAAAAATTTCTACAGATTTTAAGATATTTTATGTTTAATGAGAAAATTTACAGCCAAATCTTGGGCATGCCAATGGGAAAATCCTTAATCACCAATAATAGCAGATATCTTATTGGACAACATATTAGACGAAGCTATCTAAAATTAGAAAAGGAAAATATACATATCAAATACGTCGCCAAATATGTAGATGATATCTTGGGTGTAATAAATATTAATAATGTGGAGAGAATATTAGAAACACTAAACGGCTTTCACCCAAAAATTCAATTCACAGTTAAAATTGAGCAAAACAGAGAATTAGCATATTTGGACGCAAAATTACATCGGGAAAAAAACAAAATCATATTTGACTGGTATTCAAAAGAAACAGCCTCTGGAAGAAGGCTAATCAACCAAAAATTTAAATAGTAAACATAGCTAGGAACTTTATACGAAGGGTACTAGACATTAGTGAAGAACAATTTCACATACAGAAAATTTCAAATATATTAAAAAATAACAGTTTTCCCAATAGATTAATACAAGCGTTAATAAATGCATATAAGCCTACGAACAACAAAAAGGATGGTAATAAAAACAAAATTGAAATCAAATACTGCAGTGCGAAATACATCCCCGGCCTTACGAACAACAAACGTATCATAAGCACATTAAACAAAAATAAAATAACAATCACCCTTAAGGCTTGTTTAGCTGAACGTTGTTGAAAACGTCCGGCGACGTCCATTGATGTTAAAACGTTTGTGTATAGAACATTTAAAAACGCGTCACATTAGAAAAAAAAAAATTAAATTTTTTTTTACAAAAAACTGTATCACACTTTTTGTTGTAGTGTTTAATTATTAAAAATTGTTGTTTTTAGTTGATTTTTGTTATTTTTAGAAAAGTTTTAAGCACTTTAATTATTCAAACTTTCTTTTATACGCGCTTCCTCTTTTTTTCCAATAAAAACTACTCTGTCTCAGCTGTGCATAAACGTCCCGTAAAAACGTTGCTAAATTCTATTTTATACAAATCTTGCCGTACCGTCAACGTGACATTTGTTTTCGATAAGCACTTTCATTGCTTTTCATATAATAAAACGGATCAGCTGGTAACGAAGTCTTACGGGACGTTAGTTTAATTCTAGCTTTATTCCATTTAGCGTCATCAATACGAAACGATAACGTTTTGCATCAATTGTTGTTAATCGGTATGCCCATTATCAATATCAAGTGTTATCGATAAGCGTCGATGTATTTTTGGTATGCCGCAACGTTATAGTGTTTTTACACTACACCACATCTAACATCTACCATCAATTTGCGAAGATGTTAACATCTTCCCATAAGAATTATACAGTTCGAAAAACAACATCTTTCAACACCTTTACAAGATGTTTATATCTCATTTAGTTTCATTTAACATCTTTCGATAAATTTAGTGTCATCATTAAAAAATTGCGATTTTTTTTAGTGGCATCACTCATTAAATGACATATAGGTTGAAAAAGAAAACAAAAATTTAAATAAACAATCATTCTTGTTGAAATGAGCGGCACATGTAAGCACATATAAATAAATTTAAGAAAAACCTTGGAAAATTAATAAAACAATATAATCTGTATTCATTTTCGATTTTTTTTTTCAGTAAAAAAAAAACCAGCTTTCGCATTGTGTGGGACATAAATATGGAAGTCATGCTCCTAAATTTGTGGGAGGAGAAAATTGAAGAACTGCGGGGGTCCCGAAAAAATTCCCATGTGTACCAGGAAATCGCAGAAAACATGCAGGAAAGCGGGTTTTTTGGTACGTGGACTGATATCCGCACGAAAATTGATAATCTTACCCGCAAGTATAAGTATGTATATTGATTTGACAAGAAGCAATATTGATTACTTTGGGTTTTACAGACAGGAAAGGAGCAAAGTTGGTACAACCGGGGGAACTCCTTCAACTTGGGTTCACTACAATAGCGTACACAACATTTTGGGTGCTTTTAAGCTGCACAATATTCAAAGTGCAATGCATGAAAGTACTGGTAAGTTGTTTTATTATATTAGAAGTCTCAATTGTGACTTTTTTAATGCATTTTCAATTTTCAGAGTTTTCTACTTTAATAGATGACATAATTGAAATCGACGCAGATACTACGTGCAGTAGCCAGTACACCGCCTATGACAGCAAACCAGTAAAGAAGAAAAAAATGGATAGCAATGCGGAGCTTCTAAGGCTGGCTCAAGAACGTTTGGACATGCAGCGGCAACAGCAACTAGAAAGGAAAGAGCAGGTGAGCGAGATGCTTAAACGGCTAGACACCATTTCTTCCCAAAATGCTGCTTTCCAAACACAGTTGCTTAATATTTTGAGAAACAAAATGTGATATTTTAAAAATATTGATTGACTGTTTTTGTAACCTGTAAATTGTTTACCTTATCTACTTTTCTGTCTTATTTGAATTAGTTTTTAATTTAGTTACTTGAATAGTTTTTTTTGTGCTCACTTCTTCTGTTATTTTTTAATTTTAGTAAATTATTTTTTTAATAATAAGTATAGTTTTTAAATGAAATAAAAAATGAATTGATCTCAAAAATTGTTTTGTTATTAATAATATATAAAATGGAATAATAAATTGATTAACATATATTAACAATTTCAAATACGATTTTGGGCTGAATAATCTCTTTGGTACAAAAATTTGCTAATAGCTTTCCTAATATCTTCAGCAGCTACAGAGTGATCAGCAGATGTATTACAACTTTCTGGTTGCGGGAGGAAAACTTTTTGGTTAATTTTCCAGTTTTCGTTAATAGCACAGTTATGGTCATTTAAAAAATTATGTAAAATGCAGCAGCTCATAATGATTCTGCTATTAAACTTTGGCTTATTATCTAAACCCTTTCCAATTCTTCGAAACCTTGCCTTTAGATGACCGAAAGCATTTTCCACTACGCGCCTAGCCTTAGACAAATTATAATTGAACAGTTGCTGTTCCGAAGAAGCAGAGGTTGAAAATGGATAGGGTTTCATAAGTGTAGGGGAAAATTTGAAAGCTGAATCTCCAATAATAACTATAGGAACTTGAGTACCGCATATTTCTTTCTTTTTTCCTTTTAGTAAGCTCGATGAATCTAGCATCATACTTAGTTGCGATTTGCTATATATTTGAGAATCATTACATCGGCCTGGGCAACCTATATTTACATATAGAAATCTGTAACTAAATGGGAAAAATATTACATATATAAGTATGTATGTACATATTTAATAACACAAGTTTAAGAAAAAATTACCGGTAATCAACTAACGCAAAAAGTACCACCGAGTACCAACCCTTATAATTATAGTGATCCACAGCTTCATTTGATGATGGTTTCATCTCAATATGGCATCCGTCTATTAAGTTTATTTATATTGATTACCCATAACAACAATTTTTATGTATTAATACGCTTACCAATTGCACCTAAACATTGCGGAAAACCTATGGTGTTGAATCCTTTTACGCATTCTTCAACTCTGGATTCTGTTAAGAAGTCTGAAGGAAGGTACTCTTTGAAAGATTTTTAATCACAACTTGACAAAATTCGTGTAAAATTTTGCAAACAGCACTTGTTGAAACTCCAAAAAGTCTTCCAACAGTCCGATATTCAGCAGAGGATCCAAGTGTGCACAGAGCTATTGCTATTCGCTTCTTTAAAGGGATAGCGCTCCTTAAACTTGTGTCTTTTTTTCTCATAACTTCCAATTTTTCTACCAATAAAGAGAAGGATTCTTGGTTGATCCGAAAGCTTTCTTTGAAAAATTCTGCATCGTTATTTGGGATATCTTTTTCCCAAAATGCTCCGTAGCGGTTCATAAAAAAATGTATTTGCTTTAATAAATAAATGCTGATAATTTTTTACTTTATTACTTACAAACATCCAAACCCTTTGGGGAATTGGCATACGTACGTCCAGCAATAGCTCGTCTTCATCTTCCTCCTCCAAAATGGTTTTTATCACTTCTAAACAGTCCAATAACAGTTGGCTTTGCTGTTGCAAAACAACAATAAGTCCAAGCATTAATTTTTTTTCTAAATTCATTTTTTTTTTTATTCGAAAAAATTGAGCGTCTGTTTTTCTTAATTTTGACAGTTCAATTGATGGCGGATGTTAAATGTTAGATGTTGGAAATGTAAAAAGCATTTCATCATTTTCAACATATTTCACGCGTTCCTCTGAGATGTGGTGTGTGTGACTCTGATTTTGTCGTCAGTCTTATTGGTGTCGAAACAGTTTTATTCCTTTTGAATTTTTTTAAATAATAATCTTCAATTAAAAATGTAAAAAGAAAAAAAAATTACAAACACTAGCCAATTCAGTAAGTTAGTGGAGGAGATGGAAAAAAAATCCTTCACTTGCCACTGATCACAAATCTAAGTTGATAAAATATATGTATTTAAAGAACAAGCAGAATATTTTTAAAATTGCATTTTAGCTGAAATGCCCCTTAACATTTGAGTAGAAATGCAGGTTTTCTCTATTTATAGCCAATATTTTTATATGGGTGCCATCCACATACCCAACGACACCAGGAAAATCAGATTTCTGAAAGAAATGCAGTTTTGCTTCAGCTTTTTCTTCGTCTGTCATAACAAATTTTATCCATTGTGGACAAATTTTCCTTTCTAAAATATTCAGAATTTCAGAAATTATCTTAGACACTACTGGCTGCGATAATCCTAAGTTAAAATCGTTAGCGACACTAAGCTGGTAGGATTCTTGCGCTAAAAACCTTAACGTTGCAGCCAATTTTATGGTATTCGAAATATGTGTCAGCCTAACTCCTTTTAAATATGGTATTATAGTCTCCAGCACATACTTCAAAGTATCTTTATTTAGGTGAAAAAAAAAACTTTCGAACCTTTCAAACAACTAAGAAACAAACTGCTGGCAAATAGAAAAAAACACTTAATTTATTACTTACTTTTCATCAGGTAATTGAAATATGTTTGATTTCTGCCAGATTAATCTTCTTTGTAACACCAATTTTTTTTCTTTTCATTATTCGGATCAGAATTACAAGCAAGAACAAAAAACATTTCAGTTGTTTAAAATTATCAAAGAATTTTTTTTAATAAAAACTGAAAACAAAACAAACCAGCTGTCTAAATTATTAGAGATGTGCTTTAAAAAACGATAAACAATCGACATCGTTACATTGGTGTTATGGAATACAAGTTTAGTATCGAATTGATGGCGACGTCGATAAAAATTGATGTCGATATTAAATTGATTATCCAATTAGTGGTAACAATTATGATATTGAAAAATATTGAAAATGCATCGGTGGTAACACTATGAAAGATTGAATTTAATTAAATCAGAGTTCAAAAATTCTCGTATTCTATTTCTGTTGATACTTGAATTAAATACTCAAATCCCATGGTTGGTAACACAGATGGTGCTGATGAGGCGAAAGGGATTTCTCCGAAAGTGATCGCTCCACCAAACCAGTGTCTGGGGTTAAAATCTATCTTTCTACATTTTCATTAAAAATAATATCGATTTGTTAAAATTGAATAAAATAAACTAAATAAAAATGGATTTGTACGGTAAAAATAGTGATAGGTACATACGAAAAAAATAAAAAGAACTAATTAAATAGAGCGTGAAAAATATGAGAATATATGTAAATATTTTAATTTTATTGTTACCAAATGTTTATGCAAATTGTTTACCAGAGATTTATTATTTTAGAACGAACACATTTATCTGGTTAAACTGGATTGATTTCTAGAAAGCAATTGGAGCAAACAGTGTAAGTTAAGGTTTCTGAGAACAAAAGGAAATGTAAAAAATGGCTATTTGTTCGAGTTACATAAGCGGTAAGATAAATAGATATATATTCATTGAGACTTATTAACAGGTTGAAAAAAAAATCTTTATGTATTTAAATTAAAACAGAATGGTCTAGCAAGATCAATAGCGACTTGAAGCATTTATTAAGTAGTGGTGCTTACAGGGAAAAATATCTTACATATGATAAGTTCTGGTGACGAACTAAGGACCAACAATTTTGGTTGCTTTTGCAAAGAAGCAAAGAATACATGTAAGTAATTTTAAAATAAAACTATTTTTGGTTAAAAACTACATACGTATAATTCGTTTTTTTTTTAGCCCAAGCTGTAGCCATTGTTGTAGTCCTTTAAAATAACGTAATAAGACATAAGCGGTTGTTTCTTTTCGCAACAAATATAAGAAGAAAATTATAAGAAATACCAATATATTCAACACAAATTCAACACTATTTATTCTACCATTCATCCTCAATTTGTTAATCAATTGAAAAACTAACAATTCAACACAACAACACTACACCGTCGATCTTACGAAAAGTATGCTAATGGTTCTAATGTTGATGATAACATCACAAAAATAATATAAATTCAAAATACACATGGAGTTGACGTTGATATGCCTGTTATTAAGAGTTCTACTTCTCATTCTCCTTCTCTTCCAGCTCAGCTGACTGTAATGAAATTAATTATTCATATTTTTAAATTACATATTTAATATTAACTTCATAAATCCTTAATATGTATTCCGAACTTATGTTACTCTTCATCTTTCTCTATCTCATCTTCTTCCGCAATGTCATTTCATTAAAATGTCTGCTCGTGCACTCCTAGCTTAATTTTTTTGTGAATCTGCCTCCACGATTTCCTTGTGATCTTAATCTGTATTAAATTTTTTTTTAAATCAAAAATAAATAACTTTGTGTAGCTTATAAATTAAACTAATAAACAATTTATTAATTTCATTAATATACATACTAAAGAAGTTCCACAAAGTAAAAGCGAAATATTAAAAATAAATACATAATACCGGCAGTAAGTTTACTCGGTTCAGCCTTTTGTATTTGTGGCTGCATTGTGCAGCTTTTAGCTTTTTAATTCTCAATATTTTTTAGTTATAAGAACTTCCCATGGTGGATATCTTCCTGGCGTTCTGTGTAATTAAATATTTAAATAAATATGTCAGTGATGGCATAAATTAAGTTAATTTTTTATTTTAAATAGATTTTTTTCGACCTTTTCTGGTCTAAAGCCATCATGTTTTGCTAATAACACTATCACCTCAAGTAGGATGTGGATCTTGACCACGCATGATGGTCTTGGATAAAAAGCTCTCACATGCGCTGCACTTACCCCTGGATTTTCGTGACAAATACACTTTATCTCTAGGTACCAAAAAACTTACGGCCACAACCATGCTATAAGTTGAAGATATTTAATATCCACTTTGGACCTATTTCATTTGAAATATCTTGCATTCTTACAATATGGTTACCAACTTGCACGTAGTTTATTGTGCGTGTGGGTGTATGGACACGTGTAAGGGAGTGTCTTTATGTAAGTGGTTGTGTGCGTGTGTGCGAGTGAGTGTATATGGATTAGTGTGTTAAATGAAAAAAGCAAATATATGTACAATGAATGAAATATAGTAATAAATATACATATATACATATAGTGATTAGAATTTAAAAAAATAAATAAATAACAATATGATACAAAACAAAAATTATTACAATTCATTGATACATAAATAACAATATGATATAAAACAAAAATTATCACAATTCATTGATACATAAATAACAATATGATACAAAACAAAAATTATCACAATTCATTGATATATAAATATATCTATCAAAAAACTTTAAAATTAAAAGTAAATACCAAAAAAGTAACAATACACATAAAAAGAACTAAAAAAATGACTTGTTTTCAAAATTGTAGGTCAGTCTGTTCAACAAATAAGTCATGACAAAAAGAAAAGAAAACCTAATATTTAGCCTACCTATTTATGGGTAACACAGAGGTATTTCGTTTTAAAATTAGGTTCTTTCAACCGAGCATTGAAGAACCTAAGAAGGAAGAAAATTCTAATTCTTATGAATAAATTTAAGAATTCTTCATGTTTTAAATGACTGCAGCATAAAAATGGTTTAATTTTAATTAGACTCTCAAAAATAATTTTGCGAATGCCAATGCGATGGCAGTGCTTATCAAAGATAGCCTCAAAATTATTTTCTAATAAGTGTAGATATTCTACAAATTGCAGAGGAGGCTCTACCAACCTACAATTCTCAAATTGTTTTTCAAAACTGAAAAGAAATTCTTGAGAAATGGGCTTGCCATTGAAGTAAGGTAATGGTAGCTGACAATTGTGCATGTTGTACATTTTTAGGTAAAAATAACCTGAAATATAGGCGAACGCACTTTTGTGTAAGAAGTCTTGTTCTTTATCAATTATAAAATCAATATTGGGTTCAACTAGAGGGGAAGGGTTTGGTAGATTATGAAACTCTTCCCAATGATTGTTGGTGAAGTCAGAGAAAGCCTCATCTACAATTGAGAAGTCTATTACTGTATCATTAGTGGATACGCTTTCACAATTTCCATTGACGACAATGTTGACATAGTGCAGCCCCCATCTTCTTTGAAAAGAACTACAAAAATTGTGGGGTGTCACACTATCCTGATCCTTTTCGGATTTGGCCAAAAAAGTGCTCAAGGTGGTCCTGAGTTAGCCTACGTGTCTTCATGGAAATGAAACCTTCGTTGGTTAGGTATTGCCACAGCGATTTTAAAGAAGAAATATTAAGCTGCCAGCCATTAATAAATTTGAAATACCCACTTATGTCTAACCCTTTAGCATCTAATACTTTAAAACTACCTAATTTTTTATATGACTCTCTTAAAAGGTTCAGCTGCTTTTGTGAGCAATTAAATGGAGTATTTTCTGATCTAATATTGAAAACATCGAATAAATCATTAAAAAATTTTAAGTACTCTGCTGTATTGAGAAAAGTTAACGACTTTGAATAATTTATTTTTCCCGAAGAGTACAAAGCTTTCATCCCGGTGGAAACTGTGTTACTTAAAACCTGTGCAGCTAAACCAACGCGCATGCGTTGAAAATTATTAGGATTTATTTGTTCTTTGGTTAGCTTTGGTGCACATCTTAAATTGTTTGACGCATCTACGTCGAAAAAATGGGTGGCATCGTTCCAAGAAACTTCTTTATTATTGAAAAATATTGTGTTATTAACACTTAAAAGACATTTACCGGCGCTTTTTAGGAGATGGAGGGAATCATGCATGAAAAAAAACTTTTCTCTCTTTAACTAAGAAGTAAGGCTTTTCGGTAGATACTCCAACTACCTTTAAAAAGTTTTGAAAATTAGATCCTTGGTCACATACGAAATGACAAGGTATTAAGCTTATTGCTTCCAATTTGTCAACAGCATCAAAAACATACTGCCTTAAAATTTAGCCATTGCAACTACCATACACGAAAAAGTTAGAAATTCCTTGAGATCAGCTATCACCACCTATTCCACTTGCTATTAATACAACCGCACTAGTTGCCAAATTATTTGAGCGATTTCCATCGCCATCTCTTTGTTGGTATCGTAATCGATGAAAGTTATGAGCGACATTTCATCGCACGAAAGACTAATGAATTTCTGGGATTTGCTAAAGTTTTGGGAGCATACTCGAAGCGCCTCAAAACTTCCCTGTAAATTCCCAGTTGCTTATGGCCAATTCTCTACAAAACACTGCAGAGTTCTTATTTGTGGCCAATCAAGCATAGGCCGTAAATGTCGGTAAACCATCGGTTACAAGAACAAAACAGCTAAGGATATAAGCTTAGTAGCTTGTTCGTATCGGCGGGACTTAGCATCTCGGTTATGGTTTCTAACACTATTATCTAGACACACTAACATTGTCTTTGAAATTCTGGAATGCAAATCATTTTTTTTATGCAATTCTGACTCCAAAGCGGTAATTTTGGCCTGGCACTTCTTCAAGTCAGAATTAAGCCTTGCATTGCTAGCTTTTAGCCTATTCTTCATCTGTCTTTCTGTAGTATATAATTTCCTAAAATGATCCACTGCTGATCGCAAATATTTTAATCTTCTATCAATGTCTCTGGATTTGTCAAATCCAATAATCTGTTCGTTTTTGTCTATTGCTGCCTCTTTACCTTTTATGTTTTCAGTACCTTCTGCTAATAAAGCACTGTATTCTGTAATTCCTACGTCTTCGACATATTCTAATATGTCCTCCAAAATCATTTCTAGGTCCTTATGCAAGGCAAAGTTCGGACTGTCATTGGCCTGAATATTTGCATTTGTATTTATTTTTAAAACAATTGGAGGCACAATTGCATTTTCTTTATTTGGGATAGAAAATTTGTGTAATTTATTGCCAAAAAGAATCCCACGCGAGAAATGACGGCTGCATGCAAAAATTGTTTTTATTGAAGTTTTTACACCTAGCAATGTTAGCCATTGTTCACGTCTAAAAAAGGGGAAAAAATCTATAAACTCTACTAATTTCATAACAAAAATATTTGTATGAATTTGTTTTTTAAATTGAATTTTATTTGGGTGTTAAAAATTAATAACAATATGCTCATATGCTCCATCATTTCACATAAAGGTACATAATTTATTCTTTATTTGTTCGAATTTAAAAAAAAAAATGTCAAAATGCATTGGAGACTTTTGAGAAGAATACAATTCAGTTTTTGTTGCTATGATAATTACTTTCAAAAATAAATGGCGTTAAAAAAACTTACCACAATTAGTGTTTTACACGTTTTATCCCGCAAATGTACAAATATCAAAAAAATACGAAATACTCATCTGCTAATTTTTAGTTTGAATTTTCACTTTATCTTCATTAGGTGCGGAGATATGAGAATTCTGATTTTACCGTCTTAATATTTCATTTTCCAAAAATCCCTTCTAATACGTGCTATACATTGTGAGAAGAACCTGCTCACCGTAGCTTTAGCCGGAAACGTATCTCTTTTATATGTATACTTAGAATTTAAAAAAGATCTAAAAAATTTAGTTGTTACTAATTTTAAGTAAATGAATTGGGTTATTTATAAACTATACTAAAGTTTCAACTTTTTAGATAGTTATGACGTCATGTAGAAAATGTTGTTCTTAAATTAGAGAAATTTTAAGAGGGAAAATAATTTTTAATAGCCATTTCAATATATTAACTATGTATAAATATACGTAAATAATTATATGTAGACGGTAGGTATTACGCATTAAGTTCATTTATTGCACATACATAGGTATCTTGTAATTTATAAATAAATTATAATAATAAGCAAGATAAATTATCTTGCCCTACACTTCGTTGAAAGCTACCAGTGGCGAAGAACCGCAAAACACTTAATATAGCAATTTGGCTGGAAATAGCATGTTTACGCTGCGAGTGTGGTAAAAATGGAATCAATGCGGTAGTTAACTTCAAGCACAACGCCTTAGGAAACCGATATAATTTTATAAAGTGCTCGTCAGTTGTGAATTCAAGTGGATTTTAACCATCACGAAGATTGCGCCTTATTGCTCTTAAATAATTCATACGTAACACACAATTGTATTACAGCAAAAGCATATAAATCAATGAGTCCCGACATTTTTTAGCAGCAATTTATATTTTTATTTTATATTTTACTTTCTGTGACACCTTTATTTGAAATAATAATAATAACATATATTCAAAAGTTTCATGACTACAGCCGGAATGAAATACTTTTATCACTATACAAACGAGAATCAGAAATTATGTAAATGTGAGAAGTAAAGTGAAAAGTGCTTATCGACCCCCTGGTGATAAACAAATATTATTAAAAAATACATTAAACTAAAACCACCGACACCCACCAACACTAAAACAACCAAAGCTTCTATATAAAATAGTATATGCATATATGAATACGAAAGCACCAAATATTTTATATGTTTAATAATTAATTTCACTATTTCAACTTACCTCGTTGGATCTTTTGGAAACGCATGGAGGTTTTCTCCTGGGGGACATCTTTTGATGCACTTCCTGAAAATATAATTATATATTTTTCAATGCACATGTTCACCAAATATATTTCTACTGAAAATTTCACTAAAATACTCACTTGATAAAATAATTTATATTTTATTAAAACAAAAATTTGTGCAACTTACTTTCTGAAAGTAAAAGAACAAAGTCAAGTTAAAAATTTCGTTTAATTTTATTTGCACAAGAATTAAATGATCAAAACAAAATAAAAATTTTGGGTTTGTGCAAAAAAGACAGCAAGAAAATATATACTATGGCTGACTTCCAAAACGTCAATTGCTTTGTATTCGGCATAACGCCGAAGTACAAAACATGGAAGATACATCACATTTCAAAATATCGTAGATAAGTATAAGGAACGCCGCAAAATAGCAATCGGTGCATCAGTTTCAAAGGTGATGCTTTTACTTCTGCATTGTTTCGCAACTGTGTATTTATAAAAAGTTTAAATACCGTATTAGAATTGTATTGTCTTATAACGTTTTAGAAGTCAGCCTATATCTGCACTCTGACACCTCTGGTTGCTCGGATCCGGTGATTAAACAGAGGCGAATGCACATGTGGCGGATGCTTAGCAAAATTTTTATTTAAATTTATTTTTTACTGTAACCTAGTAAACACGCGGGCTTCAATTCAAAATTGATAATATTTCGTGGTAAATAATACATTTGATAATACGAGTATACAATGTCTCTTCTGCTAATAAGTATTTAAAATAAAGAAAAAATATAAAGGGTGTTTTTTATAGACGTATAGAACTTTAAATTGCAATAAAACAACGATGGATTATTCGATTGACATGAATTTTATTTATCCGAAAGATAATCTTGTGGCATTACATTTTAAATATGATTTCTGGCATATGACCGCCACGGCTGGCTTCATTCCAGGCGTTAACACCAAATGTGTATTTTAATCACATATTAGCCTCTGGTTTTTCAACACTGCATAAGTTGTGGCCGGCGTTCTTGTTTCTTTTCTTCAAAACATTGCCTCTTAACGGGTGAACTATTATTGCGCGGAGGGGTTAAGAAAAGAGCAGCAGCACTACGTTTACGACCACGAGTATCTCTACAATAATAAAAGCAGCTTATGCTGTAAGGAAGTTTGCTTCCGTACGCCGTCTTCGAAGATGTGTTTTGCTCCATCAGCTGCTTACTGACCAGTCTTCATAGGTTGCTGAAAAAACACAAATATTGATATAAAAAGAAATTTTAAATTGATTATTTAGTTTTTTATAACATACTTACCATCATTAGAATTAATAATAGACATTTAATTTTTAATTATTAACAGTCTAATTTATGAAAATTTCTTATTTAAGTTTTAATAAGAATATTACTTATTAAACCCGCAAGTCCTAGAAACAATGGTGTCTTCAAACGATTTGGCCGTGTGGTTGCCAAACGAATTTGTTGTCGACACAAATGAATTCGATTCTGATATGATTGAGGTAAGATTCATTATAAAAAAAATTAAATATGTTTATCAAAAGATTTTTTATCATAAATGATTTGTTTTGCTAACTGATTATTTAAATTTTGTGTATTTCAGATCTCTCAAGAAGTAGAAACCATCACTTCCTCAAAAGTTGTGTCTGATAGGGTTGTGTCTGAAGTAAGATTCATTTAAAAAGCAGTGAAATATGCTAATCAAATAATTTTTGTTTCACTAATTTTTTATTGTAATGTTTTACATTTCAGATTGCCCAAGAAGTCCTGAACTTGTCTACGGATATTGCATCCGAAAAAATTATGAATAAAGAAAAAAGTGTACAAAAAGATGTAGAAGAAAAAGTGAGCAGAGAGAAGAAAGTAAGTTAAATAAATATTTTATTTGAATTAATATTATATTATATTTTATAAAAGCAAGTAGTTAGTAATAAAAATAGATTGTTATCTTTATACCTTGATATATGTTCTCATGTTTTGTAATATATTTAGAAGTCTGCTGTAAATAATGTTATTAATGAAAAACTAGGAAAAGTAGTTGATAGTGATATCAAGTGCCGAGAAGAGCTACATAAGTTAAAGCTAGCTAATGAAGAAAAAAAATCTAGAAACCTTGACTTTGACTACAAGTCAAATTTAATAAAAGAAAAACTAAAATATTTAAAAGTAAGCAAGGTGGTATGTAATTTTATTCACATATGTACGTACATATGTATATCATATATAACATTATTAAAAAAACTTAAAAATTTTTTTGGATAAAAGTTTTTAAAACAGCTGTAGCCCCTCTTCCTTGCAATTGTGTATTAAAGCTGTTATTTTCTTCTATTTCCTCTTCTATAGGATCTCCTCTAACATAATCATCTGAAATGTATAAATAATTTTTTTTCTTTACAGATAACATTGACTAAAAGGCGTTGCAATAAAATTAATATTGAATTCAATGTATTATTTGTTTAAATTATTATTTATTTTTAATAAAAATCAAAAAAAAAAAGAAGCATAATATATTTAAAAACCGTTGAACATTTTATTTCATAATTTGTGATGCTAAAACACATTATATGTTTTTACCTGGAACAATATCATTTTCCTCAAGAGCAATGTTGTGCAGTACTGCTAGAGCGACTATCAATGTTTTCCCATTTGATAAATTGACTGTTAACCCATCTAACAAGCAGCGAAATCGTTGCTTCTAAACTCCAAAACAACGTTCTACGGTATTTCTTGTAGCAATATGGGCAGCGTTATATTTGTTTTCTTTTTCAGTTTGTGGTCTTGATAATGGTGTAAATAAATAATTTTATAACTTGTAGCCCGAATCTCCCAACAAGCGACCTCTAAACTCCCCGTTTTAAAACCGTTCCTTTATTGTTGACTCGTTAAAAATACGGCAATCGTGAGTACTTCCCCTCCATCTTGCCACAATATCTCTTATTTTAAGTTTTGCATCGCAAGCCACCTTTAAATATAAGATTGTTTAGTTTCTTCGTTGTTTCTAAAATAAATAAATTTACCTGCACATTTAAGGAGTAATATCCTTTTCTATTAATAAAATATTGAGCTAAGTCACCTTCAGTTTTTTTAATCCGGATGTGAGTCCCATCGATTGCGCCAATAACGCCAGGAAAATTCCTAATTATCTTAAACTGACGCATTAGTGTCTCTTCCTCCACAAGGGAAGTGGGCATTTTGATATATTTGTTTCTTCAGCGAGCTAGAGCACTAGCCACTCTTCTACAAATCCTGCACACGGTCGCTTAGGATAGCCCATGGAGATCAGCTGCATCATCTTGAACCTAAAATTATTTTCATTGTTTAATTTCAATAACATATATGAAATTTATTCATTAACTTACTTCTCGTCTGCCCCAACATCTCAATGCCACCAAAACCTGCAAATCCGGATCCTCTACTATTCAGTTTTAATAAAAATAAAATACTCACCAATCGTCCAAACTAAATTTAATACGTCCATTTTATGGTTTTTTGTTTATTTTTAATCGAAATCACTCAATTTTAAGAAAATTTTACGAATAATTGTTTAATATTTTTTTTTAAATGAAATGTCACCTTATTATAGGCTTAAATAAGGGCATGGGCTACAATAAAAATTTCAAATTTTACAACTGTTTATTAAAAGTTAAATTGTCTATTACACATTCAGGAATCATATTATTGTTACGTTTGCTTAATAAGCACTTATTAAGCTCTTAAAATTGTTTATGAATTACGCTGTAAATATTTTTGTTTTATTTTTCATTTCACTCTTCTTCTTTTTAACATGTGTTGACATTTTGTCTTAACAAATATGAAATTGCAGGTGCATTTGCCAACTATGCTAAATATCTACATAATTTGTATACCAATATAGAGGCAATATGTGCACGGAAAGAAAAAATTTGGTGGTAACATAGTATGGTTAAATTTATGATGGCATCTTTTAACTGCAGATGCTGTGGTTCAACCCCCGGTCAGAACTATTTTTTTAAATACATAAATTTTTTATATAAATATTTTTAAACAAAACTTTTAATATGAATTAAAAAAATTTTTATATACATTTTTTGTATAAATAAAATTTTTTTATTACATTGATTTTTATCGTTGCTATTAATTTATTACATAATACAGCGGGCTTGAATTTTTTTCAATTTTATTTGACTCTACCAGGATTCGAACTTTGGAATAGTTAGTTAAAAAGCATTAACTCACCACTAAACCCAGCCACTTCAGTCATAAAACTCAGTTGAGATTGAACGATTAAGTTTTCATTTTATACGCACTTTATTTATATGGTTGCGGAAGAGACAAAATAGAAAACAATTTACATTCAACCATATTTTCTCATTAGTATGTTTACTATAAGCATATTTATGGTTTCAGTTAAAATTTAATAAAAATAATATGATAATGTATATCATGATCTATGACGGTAAACATAGTATGGTTAAAAAATAGAAACATGTTTGTCGCCATCATAATAATGTTTAGATTCTTCAAATTAATAATAATATTCTTATTTCAATCCCCTATTAATTGAGATGGGACAACCATCAATTAATAGGGGATTGAAATATTAATCGTATTGCTCAAAACATTTCCATTATATAAAACTTTAACTCTACTATTAATTTAAGTTTATCCTTAAATTGTATTTCATAAGAAGCGCGTATGTTTGCATGTGTGTATTGCAGAGATTAATCAACAAGTTTGTCGCTTATTGAGCCTTAGTTATTATAGACATTTATTATTTTGAGGGAGATTGAAAGTTCACCTTGGGGTTCTTTGGTAATTATTTAATTACACGGTGTAAGATTTTTGAAGTCAAGTGCAAACTACATCACGTCTGGCATTTTCCCAAGTGCTCGGATTTTTCCCTATCTCTTATTATGTGAGTATCCTTACAGGATAGAGAGCAATTTTAATCAATAAAAACCCCATCCAAAGGAATACAGCCATTCACTACTTTATAAAGTGAATAATGTTTTTGCTAAATCATTAGCAGACGCGCCAACTAAAGTGCAAATAAAATATTTCAAGCATAATTTCAAACTTAAATTAAGTACGGGCACACATTTTTATGAGTAGTGCTGAGTGAAAATCATTGAAATATGGGCGTTTATTGTCCAAAAATATATGGTGACCTTCCCTGGAGTATAGATATTAACCCCCTTATCCAAAAAAATTAACGTAGACTTTAAAGTCAACGTTATCGAAATTTTTCATAAATTTAACTTTGAAGTCTACGTCAACTTTTTTTGGATAAGAGCATAAATGTGTAAAATTTCAGACAAATCCGTTGGAGAACAAAAATTTATATAGGGAACAAGCAAACAAACAAATAAACCAACAAAACATTAATTTTATTTATTTTTCTAAAACTTAATTTTTCCAAAGAACATGCGTTTTTTCATACGACGCTATCCCGGAAATCAATTGGAAATTTGTTTTCTTGTCTTTAGCACAATAGTAACTATAAACTAGGAGAAAAAATTGTAGAGCAAACTATCCCGAATAACAATTAAGGGGTGAAAAGTTCTCACAAAAATGTTCATCATCGGATTTTACACAAGTTTGCTAAATATTGGAAGATTCACATTTTTCATAACGCCGATTCACAACTAAAATTTTAAAAAAGAAAAACTTTAAAGCCAAATTTGGCAGATGTCAACTTTTTAAACGCCGATGCACATGGTCAGTCAGTTGTCAAAACCTCGTTATTAAAAAACAATTCGACTGTGCCGAGTCTTCTATACCCTTTACTGTAGTAGGCAAATATTCATATTGTTCACTTTCCACATTGTTCTTAAATTAAAAAAAAAAAATTATATAATTGAAACGGCTTTTTTATTAAGTGTGAGGTCGTATTATAAACATTTCTTTATTTATTATTGGAGCGAAAAATCGATATAAACATAGATTTCAGTTTCAATAAAAAAGAAGTAGTAGTAAATAGTAGTAGTAAATTTTATTGAGACTTTATCCTTTCATATTACAGGATTTACCAACATATATTTTAAAAGAGAACTTAAAACTATAAAGTATTATTTTAATAACAAAGCAGTCGATTCGTTATGCAACGTGCTTAGCTTAATAAGAAAGTATTTATAATGAACAAATTATTAATTAATATGACTATTTTATTACGTTTGAGGTCTTATTTTAAAAAAATTTATTTTTATATCGATATTTGGCTCCAATTGTTTAAAAGGAAAAGGTCAAATAAGACTAACTAACAAATTATTAATTATTACGTTTAATAGTGAAAAAAAGTAGAGTTTTATCTATTAAAATAAACTTAAAACTAGTAAATACTTAATACTATATCTTACATATAATGTTAATGAATATACCTGCCTAAATAAAATGTGTTCTGTTGCTTCAGATGATGAAAGATATATTGTATGTTGGTTATGCTATGGGCTTTCTCATTTTAAATGTAGTGGTCTTCCAACTTTAGTTGCTGAATCGTTAAATAAATATAAAGGTATTCACTGGTGCTGTCAGGATTGTAGAAGTCTGGTTGTTGAGTTTTATAGATTTTTCCAAAGTACAAAAACCGAATATATCATAATTCAAAATAAATTAACTGCATTGGCGGAAATATTTTTGATAATTATAATTCTTTACAAGCATTAAATTCTCCATCCAAACCCTCGCCTAGCAACATTAATGAACAACTTTCTGTTCAGACTAACGTAAATCTTAATGTAAATGATACTTTATTGGCTAATAGTCCTACATCAGGTGATTGTGAAAGTACTCAGTCGGAGAATATTACTCGACCTGTACGACCAAAAACTTATCAATCAATTTCCAACTCAACTGAAACTGTACCTGCTATTATGCTATACTGCTCTGCGCACCACTTCTTACTACTGGCTCAAATATATTGGATGTAGATGACGTAAGTGAAATTGCGAATCTGTTGCCAGCGGCAAATGTCATTAATAATGATTTAGTGGTTAACCAAATTTTTTGTTTAACGATTGGAAGATGATACTTCTGTAAATGATGTTGAATATTATATAAAATTTCGTCTTAGTGGAGCTGTTGTTAATATACATAAGTTTAAATTTTCTAATCCTAGAGATATTTCATCTTTCAAAATATCTATTACTGAAAACAATTTTCAACAAATTCTTGACCCAAAATTCTAGCCTATTAATAATCTGGTGCGTGAATATATAGAACAAAGCAGGAGAAATAATGTAGGAGTTTTACTTCAACGTACGGATAATCCAAAAAACTTAACGTAAATGCTGACGATTCAATATCAGTCTTTATGGTCTAAGAAAAAAATTGTCAAATCTGTATGTGGAAAGTTTTAGTTGTAAATAAAACTAGGATAGGGTTTTCCAGTTTTATGTAATTAATTTTAAATTTTATTATTTAGATGATAATTCATTAAGGCAATTTTAGTTAAATTGATAATAGGGTGTAAGGTTATTTAGGTAACAATTATTTTAAGGTTTAGCATAGATAAATAGTTTTAATTCTTCTTTATTTTAGGTGGTAATTTAAGTTTTCAAAGGATGTGATTTTATTTAGATTTAAGATTTAGAATTTTCACATAAGTCTGTTGCACTTATAATTGTGAGATGTTGTTAGGTGTGTGCTGCATTTTATTGTGTGAAGAGAAGAAAGAAGTTTTGTCAACACATTTTGTCTGTTCTATTGAGGTGAATAAAAATTTGACATTTCTTAACCTGTGTTGCCGAAACTTCTGTATTTCTTTATGCTAATTTAAACAAGTTGTTTTTAGTTTTTACTGAAACTTGGCTTAATGATTCATATCTGAATACTGAAATTCTTTGTGGGAGATACAACATGTATCGTCGTGATCGTGGCAGTCTTGGTGGTATTGTTCTCATTGCGGTTTCCAGTAATATGTCATCGGAGCGCTTCGAAGTTAACGTTAACATAGAATTTATATCAGGGCTCGAATCGTTACATCCGTACACGTACAACTCGTCACATAAAAATGTGATTTTGAAATTATAACATACGAAAACGTACAACAATTCACAATAATTGAGATTATAACACCCGTGATCGTAAGATTTAACGTATAATTTTTACGAACTATCATCCGTTAACTAAATTGCTTTCGAAGGCATATAAACATTTTTTTAATATAAAAAAAATTTTAGTTTCTTGTAATTTTCTTGAAAAAAAAATTGTTTTCTAATGTTGTAATTATTTAGGATTAACTACAATAAAGTTAAACCTAAGCAAAAGGAGGTAATGGCAGAGTTCATGAATGAACACCAAAACTTGGCAAAAAACTTGATGCCAAAAAAATTTTTTTTTTTTTTTGCCAAAATGTTACAACTAAGGGAAAAAACATCAAGATAAGGAAAAAATTTAAAAGGTCATAAAAAAAAACTGACACATACGAACGCCAATACTATACTGACCTAGTAGTACCATCACCCTGACTTGGAATTTCTCACCCCCCAGATTGGCTGTTGTACTGTGTAATTATGGGTGACTTTAATATGCCAACAATGTTTTTTGAAAATGTGCCTGATGAATGTTATTATACTCACATAATAAATAATTATACAGTAAATGCTTTTTTAAATACACTTCACGATATGGGTGTTTCTCAAATAAATGGAATATCCAATATTAACGATAAAATTCTTGATCTAGTATTTGTAATGATAAAGATGATTGTTATATCAAGCGCTCTGATCCCATTTCAGTCCCTGAAGATCGTTATCATCCCTCTATTGAGGTAATAATTGCTAACACAACTGATCATATTATACCTACAATTGCCAGTATCAAAAGGTTATTTGTTTTTAATAAAACCAACTATGATAAATTAAATAAACTTATTGTGGGTGGGCCAAAAGAAACCAAGGGGTGTAAAAGTTTAATAATTTTTTTGTTTATTAACTTTTTTTTATTTTTTCTTTCAGATTATATAATATACAAAATGGAAATTTTTTTACACTAAGTATGAAAAATGATGTCTCTTAAATGACCACCGTTTTTAGCTTCGCACTGATGGGCTCTTTTTAGAGCATTTTCCATAACATCTTTGAAAACTTGTGGCTGTAGCGTTCGAATTTCTGCAACAATGTTTGCTTTGAGTTCAAGGATTGTCTCTGGCTTGTTCACATACACTCGCTCCTTCAAAAAACCCCAAAGCAAATAGTCGGGTGCTGTCAAATCTGGCGATCGCGCTGGCCAAATAATTTCCGAATTTCGAGAAATTATTCGCTCTCCAAAAATTTGACTTAAAAGTGCCATTGTGTCTCGGGCAGTATGGGCAGTGGCTCCGTCCTGCTGAAACCACATACCAGGTTTGTTTTCAAGAGCAGGACGTAAAAAATTTTCTATCATAAAACGATAACGCTCTCCATTTACGGTTACAGCACTTCCATCTTCATTCTCGAAGAAGTAGGGCCCAATGACATTTTCAGATGTGATCCCACACCATACTGTACACCTGATGGGGTGGAATTGGCGTTGATGAATGGCTCTTGGATTTTGAGAACCCCAGAACCTACAGTTCTGCTTGTTAACAAAGCCATTCAATTGAAAATGAGCGTTAAAATAATTGATCTCTGGTTTAAATAATAAAATTCTATTGTTCTGGTTCTCTGTTCAGTTGTGAACCTCTCCATTATAAATTCTCCAAGTGTTGTCTATATAATCTGAAAGAAAAAATAAAAAAAAATTAATAAACAAAAAAGTTATTAAACTTTTACACCCCTTGGTTTCTTTTGGCCCACCCAACTCGGCCCTTTACTTTTCTCTTTATTCATTAATGACCTGCCACAAATAATACAATTTTCAAATATATTAATGTATGCAGACGATGTGAAAATATTCATTTCCCACAAACAAGTATTAGAACAACAACATCTTCAAACTGACCTCAACTCTTTCTACGAATGGTGTAACATAAATTTAATGGAGCTTAATACAAAAAAGTGTAAGCATATGCGATTAACATTTTTCTGGATCTTGGTATATTATTTGATACAAAATTAAATTTTAAACCCCACATCACAAGTAGTCAATAAAGCTAGGATCTCACTAGGCTTCATAAAGCGTTGGTCAAAGGAATTTAATGATCCTTATACTACAAAATTATATGCATCACTTGTTCGTCCGTCCAATTTTAGAATATGGCTCAATAATTTGGGACCCATTATATCAAGTGCATTCCAACGCTATTGAGTCAGTGCAGAAACAGTTTTTGTTATTTTGTCTTCGTGGTTTACAATTTAACCCTTTCAACTTGCCCTCATACTCAGCTCGACTGCCAACATTAATGAGTCGTAGAACAATGCTCAATGTTACATTTATTTTTGATGTTATTAGAGGCGACATATGTTCTGGATTTCTAATAAATGAAATTTCATTCAACGTACCACAACGATTGTCTAGATATTATAGATCTAATTATGCTGTTGCCGATCCGCTTAGAAGGATGTGCAACACTTTTAATCAACTTTATAGATTCGTTGGTGATTCTGCGAATACTAATTAAATTAAACAATTAATTTTTTTGAATTCATAATGTACTCGTTTGTATCGGTATAGCATTCATACAAACTTTATATAACTTTCTCTTTTGAATGGTTGTAAAATTATAAGTTTATACTTTTAATTCAATTAGTAGTTAAATGTCTGTAAGGAACACTTCCATAGACTCAATAAGATAAATAAATCTATAACTTAGGCTTAAGATAAGTAAAAAAAAATTGCAAGCAAAAAAAAATAAATAAAAAATAATATATATGAATGCCGGAAGTAGTCCGTGAATAAAAGTTAACACCAAAATAGGAGATATATTGTGTATCTGACCAACCAAAGCTTTGCTCGCTATGTAAAATATCTTGTACGAGTATATCACTACCTTCAAAGTAAGACAACCTTTGAACAAAACTTTTCATTAAATCAAGAACGTAAAAATAAATTGGATTTATTTTTGACTTTTCGTATATGAATTTATTGGAAAATCTTTTTTTTTTATATTATATTTCTCTTATTTTCTTCTTCAAATTATATAATTTCTATATGTTATCTTCCCCAGTAATTGACTTATGTTGTAAAAATATTCTTAATTTTTGAAATTCTTATGCTATTCCCTTTTGGATAATTGATAGTTGTTTCCTTAAATATTGATTATTTGACCTTTTTATCTTGAAAGTAAATAAATAAATATTTTTTAAGCTTTTAGGTCTTTTTATATAATTTTATTTATTATTAAATTAGTTTCCAATATTTCGACATGCCTTCGTGTGTCTTTCTAAAGAAGAATTGGTCTTATGCAGTTTAGTTTTAACAGGTAAAAATTTACTATTAAAAATTCTTAAAAAGGCTTCTTTAACCCTATTAGCCCTTTCCATGTTGTAAGAAATATGGCTATTAAACTTTAAAAGCTTATTAAAATTTATTCCAAGGTATTTAAGACTATCCTTAAGCTTGATTTCATTGCCATTGAAAGTTAGTTTTAGCTTTTTGCTTTTTGGAACAACTGTATATTTACACTTTCCAGAAGAATTACGTAAACAAATTGCATTACTTTTCAAGGCATTTATTTTTATTCCCCAATTGGAATAAAATTCGTCCGCTATCCGCAGGTGTGATGAAATCTTATAAAGAGCTTTTAGTAGGGATTCATCGTGAGCATAAAGGAGTGAGTCGTCAGCATAAAGTATCGCTTTAGAATTGTTAAACTCATGGGGAAAATCATTTATAAAAATATTATAAAAATGAGAAGCTAACAAGAATCCCTGAGGGACACCACAAGAACTCACACCCTAAGTTGATAACATGTTATCAATTTGTACACAAAATCGTCTGTCTTCGAAAAAACTTTGAAATAATTTTATAATCATTGGATTAAAACCGATATTGACCATTTTAAATAAAATGCCGTTATGGTACGCTTTATCAAATGCTTTTTCAATATCAAGAGATGAGGCCACAATGCATTGATTTTTCCTTAAATTTTGTACAACATCAGTAAATAAAAAAGGAAGGTTAAATAAACTTACAAATAAAATATGTAATAATTTCTATTTGGAATTTAAAAGTTTAACAAAATATTAATCTTTATTTGTGCTTAAGATAAGAATAAAAATAGAATATATAGTTTTCAATATTAAAATGTTGGTTGGGAAATTTATTTATTTATTCAGTTCAATGCTTACTGAGTTTTTTGTTTGAATATTTGAATCTTTTTGTAACTATTGATTAATAATTCTTATTTAGTCAATTGCTTTTACAATATAAAGGTTCTAATGTTTGCAAGAAACGTTTGGAGTAATCTACTGAGGAATCAGAGTAGCGTCTGATGAAATGGTCCATATAGTACTCATGAGAATATCATGAGTAAAAGAAAAAATTTTAAAACCAACACAATTTCTGGAATTAAACACAAATAAAGATTAATATTTTCTTATAAATAAAAATTAAAAAAAAGAAATGAAAAATATTGATAAAAATAATTTTCTTTCAATACCTTTTTTTTTATTAATCCTAAAATAAATAATTAATTTCAGTGCAAGAAACTAAATTTAACGGGTTTTAAGAAAAAGCCTTTCTGAGCACCTTATTTTTAAAAGCAATAAAATAAAATGTTTGCAATTTTTGTATATAAAAAAAATTCAAAAAAAGATATTCAGTATTAATGCAAAATAAATATAATTCAATTTAATTGTAGAAACATTTACAAGCATATTTAATTAAATATCAAATAAAAAATTTCAAATTAACGGCAAAAATCAAAAATCCTCTTTCAATATGATGCCTGGCACTTGATCTGTGCAGTGTCAACACTACGGCACAGAATACACACACATAAAACAGACTGCCTGATTTTTTGTTTGTGTGCAGGAACATTACGTCCATTAAAAAACAAAACAATTTAATGAAAACCTATTATAAAATTTCGGTTTTATATTTTACTTTTCTCAGCCATTTGTGAATAGATCGTTCTGAATTTAGAATTCTTACAGACTATAAAATTGTACATATAATACATTGATATGTTAAAAAAAGATGATACTAACAACAGTATTTATTTAATTATTTATAGACAATATAGTTTTATGTTTTATTACAGAGGTATTTAAAGAAAAATCAATATAACCATACATTTTATTGAAATCTCTACATAATCTGATAGAAGGATGATTATTCGAGTAATTTATTCTAAAATATTTTCATTAATTATGTTTAACATACACCCATTTTCTGAAAAACGTAAAACGTTTAACTTTGGCGATTACGATTCTGTAAAACGCAAACCGCAAGCATACACTGAAGCGAAGTGATGAATTTCGCAAAAACTAAGAGTTAAAGATAAAATAACATGTTGCACCATTGAAATTAAATATGTTTTCTTTTTATTTCAACCAAAATTGAAAAGAAAATTAGACTTTTTCTATAAAAAATATGATTTAAAAAAATTTACTTTGATTTTGTCAATTGTGTGTGTCAATTATTTACTTATAAACCGGCGTTTTTCCATTCACATTCTATGAGAAAAACGCGCGGTTTCCAGAACATGTTTTGGAGTTTTGCAAAACGCTTTTCGTTTTGAAAACGTGCGTTTTTCAGAACAAGGGCGATAAACATTTTAGCATTTAGCATTTTCATGCGGCTTATTAGAGATGGTAACTTAATTGGTACAAGTCTAGCATTATAAGAAAGAAGACTATATGAATTCCATTGTAAACTACGAACGCAGAATAATAAAAACTGTTTTTGTACAGACTCAAGACAATTTATATGGACTAGATAAGTTGGGTACCATATTATTGAGCCATATTCTAAAATAGGACGAACAAGTGATGTAAATAATTGCTTAGTAATATATTTGTAACACAAACATTTTTGATAAAACTACGTACCTCATTTTTGTAACCCTTTTGCATTTTAGATAACACACGCCAAAAATCCACTTAGAGAAATAGACGTAGTTGCGATATTTGATTTCAATATCGACTGAAAGGCATAAATAACTGACAGATTGATATATTATTATTATTATTATTACCACCGCGACTTTTAAGATTTATTGTGCAGCCCAGTTCCTAATTACAATTTGAGACTCCTTACGAATCTCGTAATTATTGTAGGACTTATCTTGCCTAGACTTTCTGGGACCAAAGCCCCACTGCTTAAGCAGCTTATTCTGCCTCCAGCCGCCGCTGGGCACTCGCAGAGAATATGTTCCGACGTTTCCTGTCTTTCCCGACAGAAACGACAAGAGTCGTCTTGTACCACACAGATTTTACTCATGTGAGAGTTAAGTCTACAATGGCTCAATGTAGAGTTTAATGTCATTTCTGCTGAGGTTCAAACATTCAAAAATACAAGGTTGTATTTCAATACAAATACACACAAACAAACAAAAAGCCATCCCAAATTTTTACTCAAATATTGTGTCTGAATGTTTGATTTTTAGATTGAGTCAGGTCGAACAACATTGAAAAACACATCAGTTTTTAATCATGTGTCTAACATGATTTAATCAAATGTTGGGCACGATTTTTACTCAAATTGTTCCTTTATATGGTTTGGTTGATTATACATAACAAAAAAAATTGTTTTAGTTCTCTGAAAATGACGTAAAAAATGCACTAACAAAAAAATTTTTTTTTGTTTTTATTTGGATTTTCTACTATAAAATAACCAGGCGAAAAAAATATAGAAAACAAAGTAAAATTGTTTATTTATTCTTATCATTAATAAATTAAAATAAAAGTAATGAAATAAAAATTCACTTCATTAGCCTTCTTGCTTTTCTTTTTTTTATAAAATCACAAGGTCAGCGATCGTAATGCTCGATCTGGGGATGTGGGTTTACATGGGAAAGTTTTATAAAAAAAAAATAAATTAAAATGAGTGTAAAACATATTTTTTTTAAATAAATATTCTTTAGATACGCGCATACATAATTTACAAAATTTCCTGCTAAACACAAAAAAAATCTTTTTTCTTTTTTTATTTTAAACTGTAATTGTCAATTAACCTAATTGGCCAGAACCAAAAGATTCAAGAGAGATTACGATGGCAGCCTATAAGCATTTTGCACCAACATCGACACCAAAACCATTTCGCATAAAATCAAAAGATTAATGATGGCTAAACAACAATAAAAAGAAACGAAAAGTAATATTGAAAATTAATTTCACTTTTTTGCTAAAGAAACACTCGTACACACTTACTTTGTTTATATATTACGTGATTAATGGGATATGCGCCACCTAAAACCAAACGATTCAATTGGGAATCCAACAGCATGTATTGCAATTTGCATAGCAGCATAATAAGTTGCAGGCAAAATACTTTTTTCTAATGAAACAATTAATATAAAAGAATTGTTAAAGTTGTTGTTGTTTATATCTATTGACAATTAAAAAAAAAAAAACATTTCTTACCAATAAATTGTATTCGAAATGAATGGCATTAATAATACGTGCTGTGATGTTTAAGCCCCATAAACCAATTAATATTGAACACGCTATAAACGGTATAAAGTACAGCCACACAGCATGATAAAAAGCCTGAAAATCATATAAAAGAAGAAAGAAAAAATGCGAAAAATCACTTTAATTTAAATATTAACTCTTTCAAATAAGATTGAATAAAAAAATTAATTAGGGCGGTACATATTACGAGTAAATGATGCTGCAAAACTGTGCACTTTATTTTATGTAATTTTCAGTCATGTAATTTTATCTCATGGCCTGTATTGAAAATTACACAAAATTTTTATATTTAATGTCTGTCATCTCAACTGAAGTCTGTTGTAAGTCGCTTACGTAAATAACTTTGTAATTTTTTCTTTAATTTAATTTCATCCCATGATAATTCATATTTAATATTAAAAAATTCTTTAAAATTAAATTAAGGACATTTTTTATTGTAAGCAATTGTCAGCTGATTTAGTTATTAGAAAATACAGTCTAACAAAATTGAAACCACAAAAACGTGTGATCTTATTTATTTTAAAAGCGAAGTTTTTAAAATGTGCTTATTCAGCCGTAAGCGAAAGCGATTGCAAGCTATGGAAAGATCTTTTGTAAGCAAAGCTGCTGTTCGCCATGCCCTAGAAGAGAAAATCTTCTATTTGTTCTGTACTAGATGTTTCGTCCGGCCCGGTTCTTTATTACGCGAGTCGGTATATCAATTTTTAGATAAATCCGTTTCTAAATAGAATTTTATGTTAAAAACCCCATCCAAATAAATATATACAGGTGGTTCGGCCCTCCAAAATTAGTGGGGGTCAGTCATACATTTTGACTCGATTGAGGCACTCTAAATGGGCCAAAGTCAGATATTTCAAAATTTGACCCTTCGGATCAAAAGTCGGGACATCAAAATACATTTTAGAGGTATAGTTCCTTCCGCAAATTTTCTTATTTTGATCCCTAGAATACGATTTTCTTTGTAATTTGTGCGATTTTTAAATCGATCCGCCGTAATATACAACCATTCACTGCTTTATAAAATGGCTCATGTTTTTGCTGGCATTATTGTCAGAGGCAAAAACCAAAGTGGTAAATAAAATATCTCATAGCATAAACTCAGGCTTATATTCAGTACGGGTACACATTTTTTAACAGTGGCTGGAGAAATTCGTTGAAAGGTGGGTGTAAACATGGGCGTGTCGGGTTCAAAAGTATATGGCGACATTCCTTGCTGTATAGAGACTATATGTACCAAATTTCAGACAAATTCTTTAGAAAACAATACTGAACAAACAAACAAACAGAAAATGAATTTTATTTATATAGATGTATTTATTTAGTAAACGGAACTGGTAAATGAGCCCGCCAAAAAGACTATAAAATTTCAGTAAGTGAAGCCTATAGGATTAGCTGGCTCTAGGTTTCGTTTCATTAATTCTTCAAAACCGAATCAAAATTAAATTAAAATCAACTTACTTCGCAAATTAGAAATGTATAAATTCTCAAATAAATAAATGTGAAAATTAAAAATTTATTTAACTGAAGTGCCCTGAATATGTTTGAGGGCTTCTGGACAGAGTTCTTTTCGTAGATTTCATTCGATTTTTTTTCCCTCCTGATTAGCCTTCTTGCATCTTGATGTATGGGCACAGCAAGTTACATATTGGGCACCAATTTATCCTTACAAAAAGCGTTAATTAGCTGTGTTCTTAGAACATTAATCAATGACTATCACTGAACATGATCTTTGAGTTTTGGACATTCAACAGAGCAAAAAGTTGCAGATAAAAAAAGTTACTGAAGGTGTTTTAGATGCTTTAGTTTTATTTTTACTGTCACAAACTTTCCTTAACACAAATACCCCCAAATTATAAATAAAAAAATTCTCCCAGAGTTTTGCACTATATCCTTTTCCAATATGTCTCCCTTTTTTGTCATAAAAATATCTCTGATTTTATAAAATTAATTTTTAATTTTATTTTTTATTATTCAATTACTTTGTACTGTCCTAATGTTTGTTCGTCTATTGTTGCAACTTTTTTTTTTTTTTTTTTGAAACTTACCTGGTCTGCATAGTAGATCACATTTAAAACCAACATAATGGAACCTTGTACAAATGGCATTTGCCATATCATGTAACGTAACACACAAAATGTTAATTTTGAAGGCACCAATGGTGGCAAACATAGACAACAGCAACAACACGGTGGTGTATTTACAGGTACAGCAGCTCTATCAGTTTCCTTTAAATAGCTCTTTTCAGAATCCACATAACGAAAGCATAATGAATGAAATATTATTGCACCGAAGGTGAAACTCAAGTGCATAACTGTGTGGCATATTAGCCAAGACTTTGGTAATAAAATTGTTATTAATGCAGCACACGATACAATCGGGTACAATGAACATAATAATATTGAGTGTCTTCTGTAGTACAAGTCTACACGTCGTTGTAGGCGTGAGACTGTGGTACTGAAAATGGAAATGTTAAGTATCACTAAGATGATGGCTACAAATATGGAAAGTGTTATAAAAGGTGTGATATCTGGATACACATATTTTTTGAAGAAAAAAAAGAGAAAGAAGAAAAAGTACAAGAAGATGTAAAATTAAAAATATAAATAAATAAAACAAATAAAGATCGGCTGTGCCGAGTCTTAGATACCTTTCACTGTAGTAACCAAATGTTCATATTTTTAAAATTTTTCTTAAATACTATCAAAATATATAATAATTAAATTAAACTTATAAAAAAATATATTTTTTAATGAAATGGCAAATATTGACTAAAATAATTTTCTTTGAATATTTTTTGTTAGCCCCAAAATAAAATAATTGATTTCAGTTAAAGAAATTGAAATGAAAAATTTTTTTTTTTGTAAACATTCACGAAAAATTCCGTTGTGGTATCCTTATTTTTGAAAGCAATAAAATGTCTGTAGGTCCTTAGTTTTTAAATATGTACTAGTACATATAAAGAAAAAAAAGTTAATTCTTTTTTTTTAAGCCAAACACATTTAAAAAAATAAAGAAATTTAAATTAAAGGCAAAAGCCAAAAACTATCTTTCAATAAGATTTCTGTATTCGTAATTCTATTACACAAAAGGCATTTAAAAACACACATACGAGTACATACACATGCTTGTATAAGACCAAATGCCTGGTTTCGTAAAAAGCAAAACAGAAATAAAAAAAAAAACTAACATTTCAATTGTATTTTTTATTTTTCTAGGCCATTTGTGGATCGATTATTCTGATTTTTTAGAAAACTGTATACCACGTTTATTTGTCCGTTTTATATTTTACAAAAAAATCCCATCAGAAAAATGGTAACAAAATGGAGATTGTAGTGGTTTTTGAATGAATTTCAATAGCAACTGAAAGACAGATTTAAGGGAGCACCTGCCGCTTAGGCTTACCACTACTGACCCTGTCATCAATAAAGGACACAGGTAGCAAATTATGTAAATATATCTACTAAAGCTACATTACACACACCTCCCTTGCTGAGGGAGTTGGGCCGACCTAAAACCCGTACGGCAAAGCGACTTTCTGTTGCTATGCTACAGCACATGGATGCAACATGCCACTATGCAACAGGTGAACATGTCCCTCACTTTTTACGTACCTTTAGGTAGAAACCTCGGCCGCCACGTGTACCCCGAAGAGACCAGGGATGTTGTCCCCTGAACATCATCCATGAAACCCCTTATGGTTGGATCAAAGTTCGGTCTATAGGCAACTGCACTCATTGTTCTATCGTATTGTGATCATCAGCTCTTAACCCAACAATCCAATGAGGCTTCGTTAGTTGTACCCGTGTAGAGAGTTACTGGTTAGACCTGAAGAGTATCCTTTTGCCAAGGTCAAGCCCATAGCAGCTCAAGATGCTGGCGCACTCTTTTACCCCCGGTATAGTGATACATCAAAAAGACACACCCCGTAGTGATGACAGATTGGTATACTAAGCTTTTCTGTACGTTGCCTAAAGACTTCAGAAAGTTCATTTTAACGACAATAAAAACAGACGGACATTCCTATTTATAAGGATCCAGAAAATATATACTTCATAGGGTTTCAGAATCACAAACTTCTTCTTTTTTACAGTGAAGGGTATAAAAAGAATTGTTTGAATCAAATATTTACTATTTATCTTAAGATTAAAATTAAACAGACAAAATAATTTTCTAAAAAAAGCTGATAAAAAAAACAAAAATATTTTGCTATTCCCCAAAACTAATAAAATCTTCTCTAAACGTACGAATGGAAAATTATTACAAAAAGTGAATAAGTTTTTCAAAAGTGAAGATTTTTTAATGAAACAAAAGTTTCTATTTGAAGGAAAGTCACAAGTAAAGAAGAAATTCTAATTTTATTTTGCCACAGAAAAAGCTCTTGAAAATGTGTTCATTTAAAAAGTTTGCTAAAGAAAGTTTTTTAGAACTTTAGATTTTTGGGTAAAGTTTTGCCTAAAATTGTTTGCAAAATAATTAATTTCGAAAAGAATGCGTGAAATTATTTTGTATTTTCCATAACCCTTTAGTTCTCTTTTAGACTTTTTTGACTTAGTCTGCGAGACATTTTTTTCTTTTTTTTTTTAAATCAATTCGCCTTTAATTGTTTTCATTGAAATAATTTTTATTTAATTTTCTTTTTTTTTTATTTCTCAGTTCTATTGGATAAATTGTCAAATATATATGAAACTTTGGAACAGGGTGCGCTAAGATTTAGCTGACCAATTTGAAATTATTTTACCTTTTTTATTTCATTATTATATTTAATTTTTTTGAGGTAATAAGCAATTTAATAAAATTTTATAGTGAAATCACACATAACGTAAGAACGAACGTGTAAGTATTGTTGACTTTAATTTATATTCGGACACCATCATTTTAATGTTGCAGCAGCTTCCAGTGTAAACGTGATTAGAAGCTTAATTACCCTTTTGAGAGTTCTGTAGGTCTCTTTAGGTTAAGGGTCACGAATCTACAAATCACTACTAGAACATGGTTGTGGCTCCTTTTAAAAGTTGATCGGTGTTTGTATCCATATAAAATTCAATAAGCATAAGTCTATTGCCAAAGATACACATCACAGCCGTTAGTTACACTGTGCCAATCAGTCAGTCGAAGTTGGCCACCCTATAGAGTCTGAATACCAGTTTCAAATACGCATTCGAATGTTTTTCTCAGTAACGTTTGACTTCTTTCATTGAAATTGCTATCTAGTTTTGCTTTTATTTTTAAAAGAATTTAAAAAAAGTTGAAAGATTTTCATCACTTACCGTGATAATACTCAGATAATGTTGGATGCCAATAAATGCTTGGATCTAATTCTGTTGTATTTAAAGATTTTTTTAAAAAATTTACTGTCTGCTTTAGTTGATGATGCTGCAACTTCTCTTCATGGTCATGATAAAAATATGTTATTGATGTTGGTGTTGTTGTTAGCGTCGCTGTTACATTTGATGACATTTTAGTTGCTTTGGTGTTTTATAAATTTGATGCAGTTGCCAGCTGTATAAGTACTTGGTAATGGAATAGTGTGAATATGTTTTAAACTACCAGCATTATAATTTTATTTATTGTTCATTTTTTTGTTCAAAAGTAGATTCATTCAGTTTAGAAGTTTAAAAGTTTTTTCTTTAACATTTTCTGCAAATAAAAATTAGTAAGAGAAAAATGAATATTTTTTTGCTGTAACCTCTTTAACTTTACCATTTTAATTTCACACTTCATGTGAGTTAAAAAGAATATAAAATAAAATAGAAATATTTTTCGATGATAAAAAGTCAGTTTTAATCATTCATGTTGGGCTAACAGTTTGACTCGTTTTGCTATAACTGACTAGCAGACAAATTGCATTTGCAATTTGTTTGTCAAGAGTCAATAACAACAGCAGAATCAACAGTAACTGTATCTGCCTGCACCTGCCGTAACAAAGCAACATCAACTGTAGATGCAAAATCAACAACAAATATTGTCAACTACATTATTGTTTTAACAACCAACCATCCAACTACAAAAACTGCATTCATTCACTCTCGAATGCTCCTTAATTTACTTTGAGATTTATTTCATTTTACTACTATACGTTGCACAAACATTCAACTACGTGTATATTTTTTCTTGCTCTTATAATTTACCATAAAATTTGAGCCAAAAAAAATATATTTATTGCACTAAAATTTTCATTTTTATTATACTTTGTGTTAGGAAACAAATTTAACGAAAAGATTTTGTTGTTTAATTGCTGCTACCCAGTTTTTTTTTTGGGTTAACAAAAATAAATAAATAAAACAGTTAGAACAATATGTAAAGTGAGCATTTACTTGTTATTAGTAGTGGATATTGAAAAAACAAATGAATAAAAATGTTATTCTGTATTTAGTTCAGCGCTCATTAAAGAAGTCCTTCTAAACTCAAGTTAAGTACAAAATTAAATTTTCTGGTTGTTCTTCAGTGAAAAATCTGAAAAGAAGTTAAATTCGGCAGTGCCGAATCACATATGCCTTCACTGTAGTAGCCAAATATTCATATTTTTAATTTTGAACATTCTCGTTATTCAACAAAAAAATAATTTTATTTCAATTAATATTTCTTTATTAATTATAAAATAAATTATTCATTTAAGTGAAAGAAATTCAAATTAACGACAACTCAGTTTTTACTTAATTTTAGTTGTATTGAATTTTTTTTTAGAAAATCGTCTTTTATCTTCTCGCTGATGTAGAGCATGACCATTTTCTGTTCAATTGTTCTATTCATCATGCTTTAATTACACAGAACATTTTGAACTTAAAAATTACTCAAAAAAAATTTCGAATAGAAATCCCGGGAAGGCTGGAAATGAAAAAAGCTTAAAAAAACAGTAACAAGACGGCTGTCAAAGAATGATAGACACAATCCAATTTAAATTGTCTACCCATGTAGCACAAATGACGACATTTGATGGCTAAAAAATAAATAATGTAAACAGCAGTGTTAAAAAAAAGCAGCAGAAGAAGGCAAAATAAATTAATAACAAAATCAAAATTTCCGTTGCATTTCTATAATAATGTTTCTCGGCCATTTGTACACCAATTTTTTCTGTTTTAAATTTTTGCACAGACTGTCATTTCTAACAGAACTGTATATTTACTAAAGGGCTGCACAAGCATAATTAAAATGCCTCGCATGCACTTTTTATTATAAAATATTACACATGCTTGTAGTGATGTATGGCTTTCAAGTATGCTTGTGTAGTCCTTTATATATCTAACACTTCTTTTTTGCCAGTTTTGTATTTAGGACCCACCAAAAATAATCCAAATATAGAACCGATAGGTCTGAATTTTAATAGGAATCTCAATACAGTAACAACTGACAGATTTAGCGAAACTTTCCGTTACATGTATAGGAAGTTCAGAAAGTTAATTTCAACGCCTTCACAGACAAGCGAGCATCGCTAAAACGACACCATTCTTCATAACGATACAGAAAGTTTACATGTAGCAGTTATGCATGGGGTAGAAATTATAAACGGAACTACATAGTTATATTTATAGTATTTGGTACTCACCACCATTCGTAATAACCACATTCCACTCATTTCAGCAGTGACAGTGAAGGATATATCAAATAAAATGTTAAAGTACTCGTACATACACAAAGAAATGTACACTTTTTGAGTAGGCTAAATATAATTATACCTATGCCGTTTGTATATACATATTCTGGATCCATATAAATAGCGGAGTTGATTAAGCGTGTCTGTTTGTCTATACATTAGCTGAAATCATTTTTCTGAAGTTCGTAGGCACCGTACAGAAAAGTTTAGTATACGAATCTGTCAGCTGTTTCTGTCCTTCAGTTGCTTTTGAAATTCAAACAGATCAGTTCATAAATGGCAGAGCAATGAGTCAAAAACTGAGTATGTTTTTGGTGCATTTTGCTTAAAATACAAAACAGACAAGAAAATGCGGTGCGCAGTTTTATTAGAAATGATAATCGTAATTACTGCGCAAAAAATGAGAGCAATTGGTCCACAATTGGGTGAGAAAAATCTGAAATTACAACCGAAATTTTAGATTTTCATTAACTTTTTTCCTTTCGTTTTTAATGGAAATTTTCAAGCTGTACATGTGCGTAATGTTTGTGCATACAAACACGTAACCAGTTAATCGATCTTATATAAAACTGTATATGTATCACACAATTGAGTGTAAAGCGGGAGATAGACACATCAAATTTCAACATCAATCGTGTGTATCAAAAAAATGAGACCTAGTGTGCGTATTGTAGTCGTTGTTGGGGGTCTTGCGGTAGAAGCTGTTGCACAATTTGAACTTTGTATGGATACACCTTAAGATTCAGCTTTAAAATTCTCTGTAATGTTGTTCTGGGTATACCCAATTGGCCGGAACGGCGACGAGTTGAGACAGATGGATCATTTTGCAACACTCTGCCGCACAGCTTCCACGTTGTCTTCAGTACGAATATTTCGATGAACACCTCTTCCTGGACGCTCGGCAACTGAATCCAGTTCCTCAAAACGGGGAACTAAACTTGTAATCATGGAAGATGTGGGCGCTGATCTTACGTTAAAAAAAACGGCGATAATTTCGCTGCGTCAGAAGAATTGATCGTTGAGAAGAATAATAAAAATCGATAATTTTAATGCGTTGTTGTGGACTGTACGTATTCATTTTAAATTTCCAAGAGTTCAGTTATAATCTGCAAAAAGAAAAAAATAAATTATGTTAAAAAATAAAAAACTTAATTGTGTTTCACATCAGCTGGTCTTATTTGGGCCACCCTGTAGTTTAGATTTTTGTCAAATTCACATACAACGTGTACATGTAACTTCCATTAGAGAAAACTCATACAAATGTATAAATTGATGTTGAAATTTGCTGTGTCTTAATGCAAGAGAATTTTTTGATTTTTGCCGTTAATCTGAATTTAATTTAATATGTTTGGCTTAAAACATGTTTGCAAATGTTTCCAAAATTATATTAAATAATATTTATTTTTGCATTCTTATTGAAATTTTAGAATTTCTTTTTTTTTGTTCATTTAAAAATTGAGTGCCTGCAGACATTTTATTGCTACTAAAAAAAGGTTCTCAGAAAGGATTTTTTTAGAACTCATTAAGTTTAGTGTCTTGTGTAGGGTATTTCACATATCCTATGAATTAATGCTAATTTACACACACTTAATTGTTATTATTATTATTTATTAGTAACAGTTATTTAAATCTGTTTGTTAATATTATTGTTATAACTACTTACACCTTTATATTTTTACACTCAAAATAGTTGTTATTGTTAAATTTTTATCTAAAAGCCTGTTATTTTTATTAAAAAACAAGAACTTTTTCGAAATAAAAAATAATCTTTTCTAAGCCCTCAAATCGGCTGTTTTAATAGAAGGCATCAAGCTGCCTAAAGAAAAATAAATTGCCAGTGGCTTTTTCAAGAGCCGGTACTATCATCGTTCTAACCATTGGTTACCTTATCCCACAAATACATTATACATACTTGAACTGAAATAAATTATTTATTTTAGTATTAATAAAAAAATAAGTATTTAAAGACAATTATAATATTTTGATCAATATTTGTCATTAATTTTTTTATATTCATATAATTTTTTATTTGCAAGTTTATTTAATCTTCTTTGTTATTAAAACGCCTAGTTTATTATTTTTTATATTAATATTTTGTTCCAATGAGATTTCAATTAGATATAAATATAATTTTTTACTTTTTTTTTTTTTTTTTTTTTTGATAATTTAGAAGAAGATGGAAAGTGAAAAATATTAAATTTGGCTAACATAGTGAAGGGTATATAAGACTCGTCACAGCTGAATTTGACTTGTTTTTAATTAACAAACATTTTTTCGTATCTACAAATCTATAAAATAAATTTAAAATACTTTGGAGTTTTCTCCTGGTCAAGTGTGAAATTTCACACATCTTTTGATGTTAAATATGCCATTTAAAAGCGCACTTAAGTGCATTATAATTGGAATCAGTGAACAACAAATTTCTTTTGAAAGGTCTCTAATAAAATGTAAAAAAAAAAAAACAAAATTTAGCAAATAGCTTCAACGAAACTCTTGCTGCGATAAAACCGCATCAAATACTAAAAAAGATTTTTGTTGTAAACGAAATGCTTTAATAAGTCTTTAAATTATTAAACCCATATTTTTACAGCTAAATTTAGCATATTTAAATTTTAAATAAATTTTTTGGAGGTCGTTATGCAAAATTTGTTGATATTGAAATTCAGCCCAATCAGCTCATAAATGGCTGCACTATGAAGTGCAACCATCTTGTTTTTTTAACAAACTTTGTTTTGCTTTGAAAACATGCAGAATGACTTCCGTGCGAAATTTCATTAAAATCGGATTAAAAATTATGTATTTTTGGGCAAAAAACCAACCCGCTAATTAAATTAAACCTAATGATCATTACAGCTTTAATGACTATTTTCAGTTTTTTTGTGTATAACAAGAAGCTGCACAAGCATACTTTGAAAGAAAAACATCACTACAAAAATTTGTAATATTTTATAATAAAAAGTGCTTAAAAGCCTTTTCAAGTATGCTTGTGCAGGACTTTTTAGTTGTGATTGTTGTTTATAATTTCTACACAGTACATATGCCATCTTGGATCCTTATGCATAGTGGAGTCCATCAGTAAGTTGTTGCTGTCTTTTTTTCTTTTACAAAAAGCGAAAAAATATAAATAAGTTTATGATTTCGTGTGTAATTTCTACACCATACTCGTACATGGGACACCTTATAAAGAATATATATTCTGTGTCGATTTAGCAATGTACGCCTCTCCGTGTGGATGTTGAAATTAATTTTCTGAAGTCCCTATTTAGAACAACTAAGGAAAAATTTAGTATTGCGATTTGCTGCATGTTCCTACGCGCAGGTCGCTATTTACATATAGCCCAATCGGTTCATAAATGGCGGAGCTGTGAGCTCTGAAGTGCGACTACCTCTATTTTTTTACCATATTTCTGAGTACATTTTTTGCGTATTTTGTTTAAAATACAAAAGGAACGTGGTACGCTTTTATCACATATGACAGTCATAATGCAAAAAAAATCAAAACAACCGGGCAATTCAAAATCAAAAACACAAAGTAAACTTTATATTTGCTTTAATTTCTGTTTTGCTTTTTATGAATATTTCTAAGCTGTACATGTGCGTAATGCTTGTGCACACGAACCTGAAACCAGGAAATCGATTTTATACAAACGTAATAACCAAAGTATATTGATGTAAAGGGTGTTTTTTATAGACGTATAGAACTTTAAGTTGGCATTACTGTTCAAGATGGCGACCGATTTAACAGCTATCAAGTGATTTATTCTCAGTTTGGTTTGGTAATTCATCATGAATAGACTAACGCCTGAACAACGCTTGCAAATTCGTCGAATGGGCCCAAAACGATATTGCCGTTGGGCCCGATTTTCATAAGTGAATTTTGTTTAGCGATGAAGCGCACTTCTGCTTGAATGGCTACGTCAACAAACAAAACTGCCGCATTTGGAGTAAAGCTAATCCTCAAGTGTATGTCGAAACACCTTCACATCCAGAAAAAAAGACTGTTTGGTGCGCTTTATGGGCTGGTGGAATCATTGGTCCGTACTTCTTCAAAAACGATGATGGCCAGAACGTTACAGTCAACGGTGATCGGTATAGAGCCATGATTACTAACTTTTGCATTCCTGCATTGAACAACCATGATATCCTGGAGCTGTGGTTCCAACAAGACGGCGCAACATTTCACACAGCTCGTGGCACAATCGATTTATTGAAAGACACGTTTGGTGACCGCCAAATTTCACGTTTTGGACTTGTGAATTGGCCTCCAAGATCTTGTGATTTAACGCTTGACCATTTGGAAGACAACATTCGCCGTGTTATTGCCGATATACGGTCACAAATGTTGGAAAAAGTCATCGAAAATTGGACGTGCAAATTGGACTACATCCGAGCCAGCCGTGGGGGTCATATGCCAGAAATCATATTTAAAATGTAATGTCACAAGATTATCTTTCGGATAAATAAAATTCATGTCAATCGAATAATCCATCGTTGTTTTATTGCAACTTAAAGTTCTATACGTCTATAAAAAACACCCTTTATAATTCAACATGAAAATATTAAAAATCCTCAAGCTAATTATTATTATTTATGAAATATAATTATATGCCTGTAATAAATAAAATTCATTTAAAATTTTGCTTAAAGTATATGAAAATATTTTTCTTAAAATTATTATTTTAATTTTTTTCTCAAGTGATTTGGTTTGTTGGGTATGTTAATTTTACTTTTCACTACTACAAGCACATAATTCTACAATTCCATGCATATAAATTCTGACATTTCAGAGGTAATGATTTGTTTTTGAATTCTCGTAGTTACCTTGTAACATTACGAAAAAAACATCTACATATATGACAAAGAATTCTTTCGATTTTTAACGTTTATTTGAAGTTTTTTATTGATATTAAATTATTAATTTCATAAATTTTGCTTTGTAAAATTAAATTAAAATATATTTTTTTAGGCATTCCTATTGTATATCTTTCTTAAAATTTGTGATTTTTTATATTTAAAAATTGAGTGCCTGCAGACATTTTTTATTGCTTTTAAAAATAAAGTTATCAGAAAGGATTTTTTTCTTAAAACTGGTTAATTTTAGTTTCTTGAACTGAAATTATTTTTATCAATATTTGGCATTTCTTTTTTACTTTTATATAATTTTTTATTTCTAAATTTATTTTACTGACACTGCTACTTCACTAAGCTTGCGGTCGTATTATACAAATTTATTTTTATATCAATTTATTTTATATTACGTTTCAATTAGATATATAATTTTTTTTATATATAAGAAGAATGAATATTTGGCTAACACAGTGAATGGTATATAAAACTCGGCATAGCCGAATTTAACTTGCTAGATTTTTATTATTGTTATAAGCTTGTTTTTTCCGAAAGTCTTTTGAATCTGGTCACACTAATTTGTATATAAATGTGTTAGTAACAGACCATAAGCAGGCCAAAGAGTAAATATCTGCCTGCAAACAACAGCTATATCAAGTTAAGAGAAGTAAGTAAACTTTACTTTACTTTACTCTTTACTTACTTTAAAGTGCTTGTTTTTTTTTCTTAGTTAAGTCTCTCTTTGATAGTTTTTTTTTATTCCCTCTTCCGATTATATGCACAAAATAATCGAGGCTGCCAAGTTTTTAAATGTAATAAATATTGGGTTTTCTGTTATTAAAAATATTTGAGCTTTTAACAGGTTACATTATTTAATTTAAAGAAATCATATAATTTAAAAGAAATCATGGAAAAATGAAATGAAATGATATGTAGTCAATAAAATCTAGTTTTAACTAAAATTTTCTTTTTCCATCACCACTTTTCTGCAAAAGTTATATAGGGTAAACGGTCCTAATTTCGGCATGTTCTAGTAGTCGTCTATTTTGCTTTTAAAACTCAAATAAACAGGTATAATAGAGAGTTTTCAATGTATAAAAAACCATTTTTGATTAAATAACATACTTAACTCTCTATATCAAATTAGTTCATCCTACTGAAATGAGTAATTTATTCATAAATTGCCTTTATCCAATGTGTTCTCTGAAATATCTGCAGAAGTGCTTGTTTTCTTAAGGAAAAGTTAGTGGCAAGCCCAATTTTGAATGGGTTGTTAAAGCTTTTATTTGAAACAATTTCCATATTTTAATGGTTTCTATGGAAAGAAAAAGAGTTGAAATATTATTGTTGATAAGTAAAAATTAGCAAAAAAAATAGTTATTTTGCTGTTTAATGGTGCCGCTCTTAGGCACAAAAAATTCGTATCATTTCCTGTAGCCGTCATTGGGTGCCGACTATTCGTAAATTGTGTTTTGCCAGTAGTCGGCAGTAGTAATTTCAAGCCTGCCGAATACAGGATCATGTTTCTGGAGTCGGCATCTGATTGCCTTGAAAAAATTTGCAGGCAAAATGATCACAGTGGGACGAGCACTGGGACATGTATGCCGACTACTGGCACATTTACCCTATACGACGTGAAAAATAAATAAAATTAATTCAAAAAGAAGTAGTAAGATTTTGTTAAAAAAATTTACAAGGAACTGACTAAAAAGATACGAAAAAATCCAAAAGAAAAATCTTTTATTCGCGGCTAATTTATTAAAAAAACTAATAATGAAATTCAAAAACTTCCGAAACAATTTTTTATTTTCCAAAAAAAGTCATTTTTAATTAAAAAATTTTTATTCTTATTATTAATATGTTATGTATGTAGTATCTGTGTTAAATTAAACTGTTTGAAATTCAATTTCAGGCTTTTAAGAATTTATGTGAGGATATAAAATTAAATGGATGTATGATGCAGTTAGTTGATTCTGATATTACCGGCTAATTTGCTGTTCTTGTCCCTAACACTACCATTTATCACATAAATTTTGCTAAATTTCTAACAAAAATAGGATATAATATTTTTTATAGTGCAAAGTAAAAAAATATAATAAAATTATTTCTTTTTTCTTGCAATGTGCTCAATCAATTAATTAATATTGTCATTGAAAGCATTGTTGATTTGCAATAATTCAAATTTGAAAGAACATTATAACTATTATTATAGCTACAGTGTATACAAGTGGCAGGATTTTCGTAAACAAATTATTAAAATGAAGTCAGTAGCGTAATGAGCTTCTACACTTAAGTTTGTCATTCGCCGGGGTTGTTTTTTTAAAAAACAGTTCAATATATTTTATAATATCTTGTGTTTTTTTAAGTTTATTTTAAATATCGATTTGCGACTCATGCCAATTTTCTAAATTGCAATTTAAGAGAGTATGAGATATTCGTCATGCCGAAATTAGCACTTAATATCTGAATCAACCAGTGGTGTATGTTATTGTAAGTAGAAAAGAGTAGTTCTTTAAATGTACATCACCAAAATATGGTGACATTGTTCTTTTTTTATACGTTTCACTAAATATAAGTAAGGAGGGTAAACAAGTTTATGATTCCGTTTGCAATTACTAAGCCCTACATGTGCCACCCTTATAAATAGTGGAGTTCTGAAGTTCTTAGACAAAGTATACAACTGCTTAGCATTTAAATCTTTCAGTTATTGCTGTTTCAGGTTATTATTAAAACTCAGCCTAATCGGATCATAAATGGCGAAACTGTCAGTGTAAACGGCCACTACCTCTATTTGTGGAGCAATTTTCTGAGAGGTTTTTTTTAATTTGTTCCTTTAAGTAGAAAACGGACAAAAACGTGGTATGCAGTTTTGTTGAAAATTAAGCTTATTATCTTTGTTCTAAAATTCAAAAGAATCGCTCAACAATTGGTCCAAGAAATTCAAAAATACAACAGCAATTCTGGTTTTCCCACGAAACCAAGCATTTATACCTAGAAAAACGTGTCTTTGTAAATGTGTGCTTTAAATGCCTTGTGTGTAACAAAACTTCGAATGCAGAAATCTTATACATATTTTCAATGGAGTTTGAAACGAAAGTTGTATGAACTTGTGTTCATACAAGGTTGATTAAACTGACAGCATTCGTTGTTAATGGCAAAATGCTCTTGTTCACGTGATTGCAAAAAAGTGTTTCGTTTGTAAAAAAAAGTATTTTGTAAAATTTAATAAGACAAATTGTTAAGCTTTTTTTAATATAAAAACATGATTGAGATGTTAAACATGTGAGAGGTATGGAAGTCGTATTAGTTTTGAAGCTGGATATACATAAATGAAGTAACTTTTTATTTTAATTTAGTAAAAATAAAATCGCTAAATGTAGTGAGAAAATGTATTAATTGGCAACCTTGAAAATATGAAAAATATTTCCTAACACTCGCTCTTTCTTGCACTCCATGCACTTGTTGCTTTTATACCTCTTTTACCACACTATGCAATCGTGGTCTAAAATGCTAACCTGTGCAGTTATGAAATATTGTATGTGTGTCTCCTTGTATGTGTGTATACATATGAAGTTGTTATGTAATATACACGTAAAAGTTGCTACAAAATGTATTTTAGTAGATGTACCAACATTAAACAATATAAAACAGAAAAACGAAAAAAAAGAGTCAGTTAAACGCAAACCGGTTTAATTTTTTGTACTGCATATCTGTGACAATGTGAAAAAGCCGCTTATGTCCCATTAAGTTATTTTAGAAGACTACAACTTTAAAAGCTCTAAAAGTTTGTCTTATAAAATTATTTCGATTAATCACCCAATCCTTCAACGGCAATAACAGTTGAGTTCTCAAATATTTTTAATGACCAATTTTTTTTTTTTTTTTTGCTATTTATTGAGATTATTAAAGATTTACTTTGGGTTATTTAATGGTCAAAGAAGTACAATGTTTTATATCCTTCGTTTTTTATTATTATGCGCTCAACGTTTCGTTGGCTTTATTCCAACTTCTTTAGGAGCTTTTTATTAGAATTTCAGTTTTTGTGTAACATTAACAATGAGTTAATTGTGACAATAAGTCCGATAGTACTTAAGTCGACTTAAGCGATTTTTCTTAGGACAGGTATGTATGTATCTCTCATACATACACGCGTTTTGTAAAACGCTAAATTTATTTAAGCGCTTTTTGCTATGAAAATGCCGCTTACAAGTAATACCCTGTTCAGACATAAAAGTTAATGAAGTCAATTAAGTTTTAAATTGTGTGACTGATTTGGGTGTTCACACATATTCAATTAACTTTACGCAATTAAGCATTTGACAACTGAAAATATTTACATTATTTTTTTTTTTGAAAATATGTTTGAGTATTTATACAATAAAAAATTAAAAGAAAGTCAAATTTAAAAAAAAAAAATGTTTTAGAGGCAAGCTATTGACTAAAAGAAATTAGTTATTTAAAAATTATTTTCAATAACAATTTTCCATTTATGCCATTTCCTTTTTATGACATTTATTTTTAAATTTATTTACGTTTTCTTTTTTTAATACTGAAAATATCTACTTTTCTCACTTTTGAGTTGATATTTAAGGGCACAACAAAGAGTTGCATTTTGATTTTGACTTCATTAACGTGCAATCAATTTTTAATTGCTCAATTATTGAATGGAAATTTGTATGGCAAATTGAGCTCAATAAAGGCGATAATTGCGTAAAATGCTTAATTGCTCAATTAACGTGTATGTCTGAATAGCCTATTAATCGCTTATAATATAACTTTATGTTGGTGAAAGAATTTTTAAAATCTGTTCGATAGTTTTAGAGTTTATCCATTACAAACCCAGATAACGACTGCAGTGCCATCTGCAACGCATACAAAAAAATTCGTTCAAATAGGTCCAGCCTTTTAGTAAGAGTTCACTGACATACACACGCACAATAGAATTATATTTGTATATAAAGAAGAAGATAATTAAGACTGTATAGCCAGGTATACAAATATTTGCTAATTCTTTTCATTAACATTATCAGCAATAATTTTACTGCTCCTTTAATTAAACGTTTCTATTGTTAATTAATTAACACCTTTATTTGCTATACATCGTTCATTTAAGATTATAATTTTTTGTATAAAACGTTTTAATTAATTTAATAGTTAAATAAATTTTTAAGTACTCATGTGCGGTACACTTGTTGCGTAGATAAGTAACTGATCGAAATAAAATTTTTATTTAGTTTTTAGTTTATGAATGTTGAGATTATTTTGTAATAACAAATGCATATACAGATTTTATTATAACCTTGACTTAAATAGAGATTTAATTTATTTAACAACAAAAACAAAAACACATTTCAACCAAACGAAAGCAATTAAAGCAAAGAAAACGAGTTAATAGGTCTGTTCATTTACTTTACTTGCAGAAACCAAAAGAGTTAAAAAGTAAATGAACACTTTACCAGTCACAACGCAAGTTGAAGTAGTTTTGTAATATACTCGTAGAAAAGTATTTCGAAATCTTACTTTCGTGCTGTTGATCCTAAGCTAAACTAAAATTATATTTACTTACAATTTCTAAAATTTGACAAAATATTTTTATTTTAAACTTCTTTTACTTCTTTGACGGTCTCTCCTTGCAAATTTTTCGATTTAATTAACACTTTCTGCTAACAAATGTTATAAATTCATAACAATTTTTAGTTATAGAACAGACCTAATGACTAAAGGGCAAAAGTCTCAGCATTTCGTTGTGTGGTAATAAACAATGAGGATGGATTGTTGATTATGAAATTTTTTAGTTTTTACAAAACTTTCAACAAAACTTTCACTGACATTTCTTGCTTCGCAAATAAAAAAAACTTGAAAACGAATAAATAATGTTTTTGTTTCCTTTTTGGAATGTCAACATAAGTTTTTCTTTACACGCTTCTAAAAGTTTTTAATGGTGCTCACTTTTACATAACTTTAAGAAAAATTTCGTCAGCAAAAAAATTTAATTCATTGGCGACTATGTTAAATTTTATGCCCCACTTAGCTGTGGAGGAAGCTGATGGTATTGGTTTTCGAAATATTCCCTTCGAAAGGGTGACCTAAACGTCAAGTTTTTTTCTGCATTTCATTTGACATTTCTCAATTTCAGACTAACTCAATTTGAACCATGGAAAGATACACAATCGAGCAACGCGTTAAAGTTATTCAGGCTTATTATGAAAATGAAAATCAATTTTCGAAGAAAACCATCTTCAGTCATGAGGCAAATTTTCACCTCAGTGGATTCGTCAATAAGCAGAATTGCCGCATTTGGGCGAATGATAATCCAAGAGTGATTGTCGAAAAACCAATGCACCCCCAAAGAGTGACTGTTTGGTGCGGTTTATGGGCCGGTCTGACAGTTACTGTGAATGGTGTTCGCTATCCTGAGATGAAAACGCACTTTTTATGGCCCGAATTGGAAGATATGGATGTGGTTTCAACAGGACGGTGCCACTTGCCACACAGCTAACGAAACAATGGCTCTTTTGCGTGACAAATTCAATGGTTGTGTTACCTCACGTGGTGGCGATGTCAATTGGCCGTCAAGATCATGTGATTTAACACCGTTGGACTTCTTTCTTTGGGGTTATTTCAAAGAAAAGGTGTACGTCGATAAGCCAGCAACAATTCAAGAGCTAAAGGATGAGACAATTCGGCACATTAACGGCATAGACCCTCAATTATGTCTCAGCGTCATTGAAATTTGGACCATCGGATGGAGGTGTGCGGCCATTTGGCCGATATTTTATCCATACATAATTGAACCATACCATATTATCATAATAAAAAGATATGACAATAATTTACTAAATAATTTGTGTTTTAGTCAAAATCAACATCGGCCCTTAAAATTTAACTTATTCGTCTTACCTCAATCATTATTGCACCCTGCAGGAAATGCTAATAATGAATCTATTCGGACTAAAGACGTGCACGAGTGTTCCTATAAATGTCAAAACAAATATACCAAATAAGTTTTGATTTTGTACAGCAACTCAACTCAAACAAATACTTATTTGTATTTGTTTCTCTATCTCAAACAACTGTTGTACTACAAATATTTTCAAATAATTTTATGTATAAATAGAAATTAACGCTCGGCTCCATAAAAACGAACGACAATTTCGTTCGTACATTTGTTGAAAACAAAAATATACGAAATTTTTGTTTGTTTTCAATACAAATGTAAGAACCAAACATGTATGTATGTATATATGCATGTATGTTTACTTTCAATATACCATAAGTAGCTTATAGTTTTTGCCTTAATATCTATTTTATTTGTTTGACCAAATAATGTGTTACTTTGATTTTCTCTATACTCACTCACATTCAATTTAGCAAGGAGAATAACAATACAAACTCATACTATAAACTGTACACAACTCACCAATATGCAGAAAAACACAGAAACTGCTACATTTGAGTGTAACTGTGCACGTCTTTAATACGGACTCACTACTGACCTTGTCTCCAGTACTACTGCCTTAATATACAATTTTCAGTGTTCTGTACTATGGACTTTTAACACATTAGCTCTATATGCACTAATGGCTAGGTACTTAGCTTGGAGTCATACAAATAAATATTGGAACCATATATTTACTAAAAACAGCAGTACTTTTGGAGATATATGTAGACAATATAGCGACATTGGAACTACTGATTTACTATACATTTTACAAGGTAACTGCGTTTTGAGCTACTATACGATTTAAAAGCACTTTGTGTTCTGCTAAAATATCTGGTAATGTATTATATCGCTTTTGAGCAACATCTATTTAGTAAGTGTACAAGATTGCTTCCGCCGTTTTTTTTCCAAAATTCGACTCTTTATTGTAATTTTTCTAAATTGTAATTTTTCGTCCCCAGTCACAATGCGATGCAGAAATCCCTTCCGTCTTTCCCTTTCAAGCAGCTGTTCACAAGCAAACAAACACCGTTCAACATCTCTCGGCCTCAACTCGTACGGCACCCAATTTCTTTGTTTCTGAATCATTTCCATGTTTTTCGGCCCTTTTGAAGTGGCTTGTTGCGTCACTCCCACTGATCCTAGCAATTCTTGTTGCATTTAACAAGAGTCTTGATCAAGAAATGCCTTCAATTCTGCATCTTCGTAAACCTTCTCTCTTCCACTGCCTTGCGTCTTCGAGGTCAAAATCACCGTTCTTGAAGCGTTGAAACCACTCTCGGTACGTTTTTTCACTAATAGCGGCCGCAGATTTCTTCATATTAAAGCAGAAAATTAAAACTTCCCGCAAATGACGAGAATTTGGCTAGTAAGCTGACATGTTTAATCGAGAATAACTTTATGATGCAGACACAAATCGACTAATATTTAGATGGCGTTATGTTTACAAATACCTAAGCTTGTTGTATGACATCTACGACCTATTTATTTCGACTACCACTTACCGCTACAGCCATCTATTGCAAAACAGCGGAAGCAAACTTGTACACCTATTTAATATTATACAATATATGAAAGTCCTTTTTATTAATAAAATATCCACATAGTGCACAAATTTTTAATATGCCTTCATATGCATCCAATTTTTTTTTTGAAATCTCGTTGCATCCTTTTACACTTTGAATTTACTTAAAAAGACACAATATGTGCTCTGCTGTTTCTTCAACTTCGTTACATAACCTGCAGAGGTCATTTTGACTGATCCTCATATTCACCAAGTGTTTCAATACTCTGCAATGTCCAGTCAAGAGTCCCGTGACAATGCGAATTCATGACCGGGTCAAATCGGAATGGCATTAATGTTTTCGCTACCTTGATACCTGCTGTTTCCAGCCAGTATTGTTGCGATTCTCATTATAGCCACTCAATAAAAATGAGCTTAATAGAGCTCAAAAGCAGGCCGCAGAATGGTTCTGGGCCAATGAATCCATTAGCCGCCCCTTTTCTTGCGATTTCGTCAGCCTTCTCATTGCCTACATATCCACTATGACCTGGCACCCATACCAAGTTAACTCTGTTATTAGATGCTAGTCTTTTTAGAAGTTTTAGGCAATCCCAGACCAGTTTTGATCTTATCTCAAAGGCAGTAATGCCAGTAATGTAGCTCTACTGCCTGAGTGAATATAGATGTGACCGTTATTCTTTCCATTTAATTTCTCTTGCTCATAGTTCACATTCGCATTTGTACATAAACACATATATTAATCAAATTATGTTTATTAAATTAATAATATACATACAAACACTTTAGTTGAACAATTTAGCTTAATATCTTTTTTACTTGTTAACAAAATAAAATGATGCGGCAAAGGGAAACAAAAAGAAACATAGCTAATGCCTTTCTGTTGACGGCGACAATGTCGCCATTCAGACACCATAAATGTTGACATATGTGTTGACTTTGAAACATATAACCCCAGGCTTCATTCAGGGTAATAAGACTGCACGAAGACTATTGCAGTCATTATTTTTGTACTTAAATAACTCATATTATAATCAATTACAAGCATACATCTGTACTGTCTGTATTTTTGTAGCTAAATAAATACTGCCATGGTTCCATTTGACAACAACATACATACAAACATATCAAGGGATATTTCGCATATGAGTATTTCCACAACTAGGGAATATAAAAATGTTATTATTAATAACAAGCTAATTTTTCGATGCCAGTTACAAACTTAATAAAAAAAATTTTAAAAGCCTATAAATAAACCTAAAAATAATTTTTAATGTGATAATTAATGTCTTCTATTTTATTAACAAATTTAATATTTTTTTTGTATTTGCTGCTAATAACTCTAATTAAACTGCAAATCATTAAATTACAGTTAACTTTTTTACTAAATAAATTTATAATTATAATTTTAATGATTATTGATGATTAAATAACAGAAAACTCGGATTTCAATAAACAAACCTTTCAACTAAAATAACTGTTTAATTACACAGCGCACCAAATTAAATGTTTTTTATGTGGTGTAAGGATTTATCGCTCATTTACTTCAATAATGTATGTCCTAACTCAAAGTACCTTCTAAATTATTAGAATGGAAAAAATTTATTGTTCAAAACGGAGTCTTGCGGTGGTCATCGATATCTAGTTCTCGAGTTATTACAAATTATAGGGTAAAGTCTCGTCTTTTTTCTCTTTGCTCTCTCTACTTTAAACCTCATGTGCGGTTTTTATAACAGAAGCGATAAACTCGTCTGGAAATTTTATTTGAAAAGTATTTAAAATATTGAATGTTTTCATACAACTTTTTTAGAGGAACTGATCGCTTGTGTTATAAAAGCAGAAAATTAGTTATGAAATTTTAGGCCCAGGTTTTGATATTCGTATTTAAATGCCACTTAAAGATAAATAACATTTAAGTACTACTTCAAAATTAAATAATAAATACTTAAATGGCCAACATTGAACATTTAAAGTCTATTTAAATTACCATAGGATTTTGGTAGCATCTTGTTGTTGCAGACAACAAATATTTTTGGCCATTGATAAAATTTTTGATTTTTGCTGAAGCAACCAATAGAAACTCATCTTTCACATTTCAAATGCATACATTTTTGTAGTTTTTTTTTTAGTGTATTTTTAATGTTTTTACACTTAAATTTTCACTTTTCATCAGTTTTTATTTTTTCTGAAATACCGGTAAAGTAAATCAAGCTGCTGTACATTTTTTGCTCTCCATCGTTTTGTCGGCAAAGCTGTCAAAAATTTTTTACATTCTGAGCGCGCCATTGCTCTTGTGCTGAAAATACATAGAGTGTGTGTGATTGTATGACCGAATCTGCATTGAATTTCCTCCTTTTTAATTGACACATACGATAAGGTTGTTTTTTTTTAATTCAATGCTTGTCGTACTAAATGCCTTACCGTGTTAGTTCTGCCATCGATGACATAGTCGATAATTTGTATGGCAAATAAATGTGTTACTTAAGCGGGTTTCACATTATAATAGAGAGTATTAACATTTTCATTAGATCGAGTGAGATCGAAATCAGATGCAAATCAAAAAGACTGTCAAAAAATCTAAAGGAAAATATTTTCTGTTTTCATACCATCACACTTCAAATAAAATCCAAAACGCGGCAAATAATTTCACAGTTTTTTCTTTGGTTGCTTGTACAAAAGCAACCCTGATAAATTAAGCAGTCTGATGGCTTAGAAAAAATTTTAAAATTGGCAAAAACCATAATACTTAAGTATTTCACCACACTTGCTTAGCATTTTGTTTTCACACTATTGGATTTGTACTTAATACACGAATTTTTGACATGTATTAATACTAAATACAATAGTCTGAAACCCGCTTTAAGATTGACTGAAAAACTGAAACTGTATTTAAATACAACTGAAATTTAAATAACAATTGGCTAATTGCGTATATAAATACGAAATAGACGACAAAATTCCTGTCAAGCTGTGTTATTTAAAGTGTGTTATTTTATGTTTTCACTATAACGAGGTTAATGCAAAACCATCATCACCATTATAGTAATTAATGCAACAATTAAAAATAAACAATCGTTATCAACAACATCAGCACAATTATTAGCATTAACAAAATGAAAATGAAAAACAAAACAACACAATAGCGGATGTTCTCATTTCTCTAAAGAGCAAAGCAAAATATTAACAACAACAATGAAAAGAATATTCAAGTTTCTTCCTTTTTGTCGTGCATCAGGGAATGAATTCTCATTTATTCGTTGTTAATTTAATGATGAAACTTAGCAACTCCAACACTAATATAAAACAAGTAACAGTTAATTGACAAATTGTCAAAAGTTGTTGTTGGTGAAAATCGATTACGCTAAATTAAGAGAAAAAAATCAAAGCAGCAAGCGTAAATGATGATGATTTTGTAATTTATATAAGCAGATCGATACCACATACACGAAGAATAGTTCCGTAACCTTATTATGGCATTTTTTGTATTCTCATAAGCATACAAATCAATTACATACATAAATGAAATTAATTAAAGAATCTTGTAAAATAAAAAACCAAGACGCAAACAATAATGCCATGTTGAGAGTGATATTAAAAGTCACATGTTGTATGCATCATGATTTCATTTAACGTAAATTAAAAGCACACATCTCTCGAATTAATTGTACAAGAACAATTATTATTTTAAAGTTAAAAATAAACTCAACAAAAATTAGAAAAGGCGGCTAATTAGAAATTGAAAATCTTTCTGGCATGGCAACAATTGATATTTGCTGTCAACACAGTTTTCCGCAATAGTTCCCAAATAAAAAGGCTGCAGAAAATAAATCCTAACAAGCAGATATATTCTCAAAATATTTACAATCTATTTAGAGAAACGTGTCACCTATGATAATTAGTACCAAATGCTGGGGAATTCAAACGGACAGACGCTTAATTTGCAATGAACACACAGCTGGCGAAAATGAAACTGAAATAGGCCAATTAAAACGGGTTATTGGCAGTAACTCAGTATTGGACCAGATTATAAACTTCTGCTTATATTTTTGCATTAATATGATGGTTTAATATGGTCACAGTAAGAACAGTAGTTTGTTCTATGCAAAAAAATATTATTATTAACCATATTATTTTTACCGTCAGCAAAAAATTTGCATGTGATTGAATTTATATTAGCGGAATTCACTCTTGTTGGCATATGTGCAATTAAATCAAATTTGAATCTATTTCTTGCTACAATACGTGAGAGACCTATTCTACGATTGGAGCAAAAAAAAAATAATCACAGCTGATTTCATAGAGAATAAACATTAACAAAACACTCATTTATATTTTTTTCTTTAAAATAAATTTTTGTGAATTAATTAAATCCTTGAACCAACGGCAATGCCAAAATTATCAGAAAAAACCAAAATCATAAATTTTCTAGTTTAAAATGCTCTCAATGAAATTGAATTTCACCATGTTGTTTGTTTATTTTCTTTATTTTATACACGGAACGCGTATAGAGAACAGAGTACGATATTAGCTAAGCCGCAGTACATTTTTGAAACTTAAGGGCGCGGCGCACCCTCGTTAAAATTTACAATGCAAAGTAAGCTCCAGTTGCTGTATGAACTTTCTTAATATATTAGTCTTGGGTAGTACACGAACGAACTACTCATATTGTACTATTCAGTTATTTGAACTGAACGAACTAGTCCGTGTTTTGAATTCCTATAGTTCATTTGCTTGCTGATCGTTTTAAATGAACGAACAAACTAAACTTAAACGGAAACATTAACGAATTAACGAAAGTTGCAAATTATTTTCTTTTACAAAAATGGTATTTAAAACAAATAAACTGAAGAAGAGAAAATGTATTATGCAAGCTAAAAAGCTTAATTTTAAGATTTTAAAATTAAACCTTAATATTTTGTTAGCAATAGTGACTAAAGTACTTTTTGAATTACATTATAAAGAAGAAATCGAAAACTTAATTTAAAAATTTTTTTCATTTTTTTTGTTTTGCTTTCTGTTTTCGCAAAAAATTCCTTTCAACCCCTATTCGATATCATTTTACATAATAAAGAACGTTCAATGACAATCAAAAGTATAAGTGATAAAGATACAAAAGATCATCTGAACTAAATGAACGAACTATTCCTTTTTAATTTTTGAACTAAGAAGTGCGCTCACTAAAATGAACTTCGGAGCACAAGTCTAATTTTCAGTCTTGCGAATTTTATAAACCGGTGCCAATCTCAGTTTCATATATTTTGTTGTTGTGAGGTGCAAATTTTGAAATTTTTTGCCACACTTGCAATATCTGCAAGACTTGCAAGGGTAGTTTATATTTAAGAGTGAAAATCTTTATATTAAAAAAAAAATTTTGGACCTCCCCATGTTTCGAAATTGTGCAGTTACCGTTAAGAAGCATCATTAAAAGGCGCGTTCATAAGACGGAACTATTGAGCTCAACTGTTACGCAAATATTGGCAACTGTTGAGCGCAACATTTACGTCTTAGAAACGGTGTGATGAGTATGCTACTTAATGAACAGCTGATACATGTAAACATTTAAAACAAATAAATAAGGGACAATTTAATATTATAAAATACATATTTTCAAATCAACTACTAATGCGCTATTTTCATATATTGAATAAATATGATCTGCAATCCGGTACTCAGTCTCAAATTTATCCATTTTTTTTTTAATTTAATTAAAATTTCTTAACGGCAAAATAAATAACAACTGCTGCAATAAAATGGTAACTCTGCGCCGATAGTATTTCTAATGCAACGCTAAGACGCCACCGTATTTTAAAAAATCCTTTAACATTACAAACAATTAAGTAGCAGATAATACAAATAAACACTTTAAAAAGAAACAAAGAGCGAAATTATTATTATTTTAAAATTGTTTCTTTATTTGGTTAGTTTATAACCGTTGCACTGTAAAATGTAAGAAATTAGTTTGCGACAGCCACCTATCAAAGCGGTGCTGCATTAGAATTAAACGGCATAACACTCTTCGATCAGCTGTTGAGGCGTAGCTAAAATATTTTATCATGGAAAAAATGGCAGCAAATACGCAACTGCGGAACACCCAAAAGTTGCACAACAGTTACGTCTTATGAACTCGCCCAATATCTTCAATTTAGAAATATATATGGCTATATTGGATCAAGTCTTTATTACATTTAAAAATAATGTGTCTGAACAGAATCATATAATGTTTCCTCTAGATTATGGTTGCCGTGTATGCTATTCAAATATGGGACACTGCGTTACTACCAGAGAGAATAAAATAAAATGTTTTGTCTAGCAGAGGTAAAAATAAATAATTTTTTTTGATTCGATAACTTCTAGTTAGTTATGTAAATTTACGTTGTGCCTATCCCTGGTGTATTTCTATCATAACAAGAGATGTAACGCCGGCAGAGCAAATGTCAATTTCATATTAATAGCAGTACATAGGGGAAGACGTTGATGGAATTATATTATGATGAAATATATTTTATTATTATTTTTTGCCATTTAAAACTTAAAAAATAAGTTTCTTATATAAACACGATAAATTTTATTTATTAATACGCACATACTCGTATAAGCTGTAAAATAATTATTTGGTCTTATTTTAAACAAAAAGTTGAAAGTAAACAAACTTCAAAATCAAATTCATAACTAAAATGACATTTGATATCAAGATAGAAATAGTATACCGCATAGCATGCTTTTTCTATCATAACGCTACGATAACACTAATAAATGGAGTCTATACCTGGTGATTTTCTATCATGATATGAATTTGACATTTAGCGTGATAGAAATACCCCGGGTTAAATATAACAAAGAAATTCAAACAACTTAAAATTATCGATATCGAAAAATTCGAAGTAATTAATTCTATAAACTAGAAACATAAAATAAATATTTACAACTCCTTAAAATAGAATATTGTCGACACAAGTTGGAACCACTTAAAAAAAATAATAATGAGCATATAGTTCTGTGACCACCTTTTATAAATTCATCTTGCCAAAGTCCAAATGAACTGCTTGTCTTGAGAATTTTAGTATCTTTAAAAATATTTATTCATTGTCAAATAGAACTAAAAGTTTTGCGTTTTTGTTGATTTTTGTTTTAATAAACTCTAATTGTCGGTTTGGTTAACAGGCACCATTTAACCAGCGGTTAACGATTTACGTTTCACCATCATTTAGTTATTTAAGGTACTGACTCACTATCCTACACGATCGTACGATTATGTCAAAATAATGTGTGACAGAATTCTGTCCTACTGGAATAAATTGCTTCAAAATGGCGAACTTTATGCCACACTATTATACAAAAAAAGATGCAAAAACATATGTTTACTCACCTTAATACTTTTAAGAGTATTCATTTTCTTCTTCGCCGCAAAATATCTTTTTTACAAATATGTACAATGAAAAATAACCTAAAAGTTTGTATAAACAAACTTGCCTTAAACATAGAAAATGCATCTGATCGCACAGATAAGATTTATTTTATGAAAATTTTCATAACATTAAAAAATCGCACAGACCTGTCATAAATTCTGTCATACACATGCTTTTTCAATACACACTAACATACTTTTTTAGCACACATGCGATTTTAGACAGATCGTACGACTAAGTAGGATAGTCAGTCAGTACCTTTAACAAAAGCATACGGGATAGTATGGCAATACTGTGTCTATTTAGTTACGAAAAATAGTGTAATGAAAAAATAAAATATTTTTGGAAAAAAGCTGTAACAAAAAAATTTAAGCAACAGGGCAACAGCATGTTATTTAAAAATTTTTATTAGAAGGCATAGGTCGGCTGTCGTTCGTAAAGGGAGCAATGTAACTGAAGAAATTCGCTATTTTTGTTTTTATTATTTTTCCCTGCATTTTGGACAACAATTTTTTGGTTAAATGGTTTCGGTTAAAAGTTAATCGTATATTGTGAAATGCAAATTAGCATAACTTTCGGTTAACTTTTTATTAAACACTTAGAAAATTTCTTTTTTTTGTATTTAAGATTTAGATACTTATTGTAATTTTCTTATAGAAAGATTCAATAAAAAAAAAAATTAGAAAATGTCCGTAAGTGATTTAAAAGATTTTAAATTATCATATTTATTTGATTGCCAAATGCTCAAGTTCCAGCAATTTGATTCAGAAGTAAACAGGTTTTCTTCAATATTAGGAAAAAGAAAACAAATGTAATCATTTGATGTCATACGCAAGCATGTGCCTCAATCAAATACATTCATACATAAATTGATTTTTATGCAAAATTATACCCTTCACTGTAAATAAAAATTGTTGATGATTCTGTTTCTAGTTTCTACAACGTAGATGTGTCATTCAGAATGATCGCTCAATAAGTGGGGCACAATGGGACAGAATCAAAATATTTTGGAAATAATTCAGCCGTTTTTAATCGACTAGTCCGAAATACACAAAATGTTACACATACATACCAGAGGAGTATTGAAGCTTAAGTTTAGACACAGAGCATCTCTCTCCTACCAGAGCGTCGCTATGACCTTGTAAATAAAGGTACCTCTTAAAGTGAAGATCTATAAAAAATGTAGCTAACGAGTTATACGCGCTTAAAAATTTAAAACTGAAAGTTTTCCAAGACCCTGGTGCAACTTTTTTGATATATTGGGAAATTTCTGAAAATATTTTTAGTCAACAAAATTATTAAGCACACACAAAAATTTCGCGTTAAAAGCTCTTTTGAGTCCAAAGAGCTTTCAATTTTAAAACTTAAAAGCACTTTTGTTCTTTTTAAAATAACAAAAAACTTTATTGAGGAACATACGAGTATGCAAGTAATCTATATGAGAATGATTATGAAAGTAGGTTAGGTTAGGTTAGGTTAACAGGTCGCCCGAAAGAAATAAAACAGAGCTGGGCTCACTTGGGTCCTCTGACGTGGTCCCTTTGTGATACCTGTATTGAGATAGTGATAGCAGAGTAAAGGGGAGGAAAGAAGATAGAGAAAGAAAGAATGAAAGTAAGTTTGATTCAAATTTCTGAATATTGCAGGACCTGGACGCACTTAAATTTATCCTATTTTGTATCAAAATTTTGACTATAGACCCTGTTCAAAAATCCCACGCCTACTAGCCACAAACTGAAGCAAGCTTTACGCTTACATGTTCGTGAAAATATATTATGACATTAGGAGCAAATGCAGACTTTATGGGCAAAAGTATAAAATATCGTAATTTTGGGGCTTTAGTGCGTAAATTTGGGAGTTTCAGGATTCCAATTGTCTGTGTTGTTTTTATAACACAAGCGATCAACTTGTCTAAAAAATTTGTATGAAAGACATTCAATATTTTGAGTACTTTACATATAAAATTTCCAGACAAATGATCGCTTGTTATAAAAACAGCACATAAATTCAAAAAATTTTTTTTCCGAAGTGAGGTAAATTAAATCCACATACACACCAAATTTCATTTCAATATCTTCAAGAATATATATTCTGCTGCATAATATATATTTGCAGTTCTAGCAAAATTAAGAACTTTTATAAAATTTTTTTGGTAAATTTCAGATATATGAAAAAGTTTGAGCACAATATCTTCACTAGACTCAAAAATATAGGCCATTAAATAAGGCTAACATTTCTATTAAGTGATATTACTTTTCTTGTAGGTACGGGTAAAAACTGGTTTTTCGTACCGGTTTACACTTATAAACCAGAATATCAACCGATTTTAAGTTTCTCAGCGGAGTTAAAAATTAAACATTGAGGCCGTTCGAATGGTAAATATATTTATCATTTAAGTAAAGTGAAAAAATCTGTGCGTATTTCTCCACGAAACATTTTTTTTTTTAATCTTTTTCGCCATTTTTCAATATAATTTTTGAAATATCTTTCAAAATATTAGTAAAATAAAATTTATTTTTGTTAAATCCGTTAAAAATTTTATAGAAATAAAATTTTAGGCCATTTCACTCAAAAATTTTTGCTTGGCAGTTTTTTTTTTAACTCAGCATCATCAGTAAAGTGACCAAAAATATTCTGAAATCATTTTTATTTTATTTTTGCAACCATTTCTTGGTGAAAATGTTCGCCTTGTTCAGCGCGTACATTTGTATTGAAAACAAAAACAAATTTTCGTATATTTTTGTTTTCAACAAATATACGAACGAAGTTGTTGTTCGTTGTTATGGAGCCGAGCCGTAAATATCTGTTTATACAACAAATTATTTGAAAAGATTTGTAGTACAACAGTTATTTGAAGCAGAGAAACAAATAAATTCCTCACTGGCTGCAAAATTATTTATAACTCTGAATATGTGTATGAGTTGAGTTAGTGTGCAAAAACAAAACCATACCGTAATTTGTTATACTCATTCTCTCCCTTACACCAGCAGTAAAAAATATTTATTTGGTAGATTTGTTTTGACAACACTTGTAGGTACAGTGTAGGTGCACGTCTTTAATTAAAACTGTAAATATTTGGCTACAGCAGTGAGTTTTTTATTCACTTGATATTGTCAAGCATAATTTATTTTATTATTAGTAAATATTATTCAAGCTAAAGATCTCAATGAAAAAATTGTTCTTATTTTAATTTTCCAATATTTCGACTTTCTTTTGAAGGTCTTCTTCAGGGAAATTTATTTTTATAATTTTTTCATTGAGATCTTAAGCTTGAATAATATTTACTAATAATAAATTTATAAGATCGAATAATTTATTAAAATTATTATAATTTATTTTATTTTATATTTTGCTAAAGCCGAAATAGTGACGTGTAAAACTAGTTTTTTTGAGCAGGCAATAGAGCAGGTGTCTTGTTTTCTTTTCAAGATTTAATTGAGAAGGTAAAAAAAGTTTTGGCTGAGATACTCAGTGAGAACGTCAAATAAATGAAGACCCAAAACTATATTATTTTTTACCTGCATGAGTTAAAATATGAGTTGAATTGACCAACCGTAGAGAATTTATTTTATATGTATCTATGGGGGTTTGATCAAACTCAATTTTGTTTAAACAAAATTCAACTTTACATTAAAATTTTCTGTTCTGTGATTAAAAGAAATTATTAATTTAAAAACTAAGAAATAGTGGCTCAATTTGATATCTGTACGTTAATTATGAGAAATTGTATTACCTTAAAAAAATGTCTTTTGTCCTCGCATTATTACATAAAATTAAAATTTTTAATTTCCTGTTTTTGCCTCTTATTTTTAATACTTTGCAATTAAGAACTTTGGACCTAAAAACCTCTTTATATGTAATTGTTTTTTATTATAAAACTGCTGTTTGGGGTCTTGCCAATGTTTCCTTAACAAAATATTTATTTAAATTGTTTCTACGTAAAATGTATTTATTTTATGTTATCTTCTGTTGAGTATCTCACAAATAATTGTGGGAGATTTCTTTTACTGCAACAAGCAATGAACGAATGATGAGTGGATTTTTCTGTTTTGTTTTGTCTAGTTGCTTTTTATATATATTTTTTTTCATTGCTTCTCTTGAATGAACATTATTTTAAAATTTGTCAAGTTTAGCAAATTGAAGGTTATCCCCGTGTATCGCTATGCAGTAAAAAAGAAATAAATATGTAAATAAAAACAAATAGAAAATTTATTTCACTGTAAGAAGGGTATATATGAGTTTGTGATTCCGTTTGTAATCTCTATATCGTATATGGGCAACCCTATAAAGTATATATATTCTAAATCCTTATAAACAGCGCAAACGATTTAGCGATGTCCGTCTCTCTGTCCGTGTAGTCGTTGAAATCAACTTTTTAAAGCTCCTAGGCAGAAAAGCTTAGCATACCAATCTGTCAGTTGGTATTGAAATTCAGGCGAATCATTCCATTATTGACGTAGTTATGAGTCAAAAACCGCAACTACCTCTATTTTTGAAAATTTTTCTGGGTGGGTTTCGTGTTTTTTCTCTAAACCACAAAGCGGACAAAAAATACTTGGTACGCAGTTTTATCAGAAATGACAGTCACAACTTCTTTGCTTAAAATGAGAGTAGTCGGTAAACAAATGACCGAAAAAACAAATATAATACAACTGAAATTTTAAATTTTCATTATGAAATTTTTAAGATGTACTTGTGCGTAAACACAAACACGCACATTACCTTGTGTTGAATAGAACTACGAATGCAGAAATCTTATTGAAAGCTATTTCTTTATTTTTTGACATTAAGGGAAATTATTACAACTTACAATTTCTCAGATCTCTATAATTAAGTTTAGTTAAAGTAACTGATAAAGTGATCAATAACTTTTGTCCATTATTACAAGTTCTCAATAAGATAAATATTATAATATTTGTTATGTGGCACAACTGCTGTGAATACCGATTACTTTTCGTTGCTTTAAGTACATAATGGCAACGGCATGCCTTTTTTTGGACGATCATTTTTCAAATAATTAAGAAATTATTTACTTTTAAAATTTTATTTTAATATTTGTTATTTTATTGTGTAATTGTATTGCTTTTATTTTGTGTATTCTTAAAAAATTATTCAATGTCTATGGATGCTGAGGTTGCCATATCTAAAATCGAAAATATGGCAACTTTAAATGCTTGAAGTTCACGTTAAAAGTTATGAGCAACACAAACCTATCTTTAGCTAATACACTTTTTAGTTAAAGTCTTTTTGTAATAACCAAAAAGCATTTATCAGTTGTAATAATGGTCCTAAATATTTATTTAAATATGCTTGCCTTAAAAACATTTTAAATTTACTTTGCAGTCTTAAAAATTATTTATTTTTTTTAAATTGAGTAATTATTAATTTTTTAAATTGAGTAATTTGAATTTCTTTACTGAAATGAATTACAATATTTTTTAAAGGATTAAAGAAAATTATATTATTCCATGTTTGTTTTTTCATAAAAATTTTTAAACAAAATTAATGCCGGCTGTTGAAATAGCTTAATTATGATCGCTCGCGGGTGTGGAGCAATTTTAATTAAGTGGGGATGTTGGGGTTAGAGAAATTAAATAAACAGATAATTAGTTTATTTGATAAGAGGTTTTATGGAGAGGGAGTACAATACTTTCAGGTTTCGGAACAGATAAGATCGAGGTTCAATGGATACATACAACAATATCCAGCAGGCAAGTAAAGCATTCAATGGAAAGAAATTCTTCTAAGTATTCCCTTATAAAGGGTGTTTTTTATAGACGTATATAACTTTAAGTTGGCATTACTGTTCAAGATGGCGACCGATTTAACAGCTGTAGAGTGATTTATTCTCAGTTTGGTTTGGCAATTCATCATGAATCGACTTACGCCTGAACAACGCTTGCAAATAGTGCAATTTTATTTCGAACGAGATTGCCGTTGTTCCCGATTTTCATAAACGAATTTTGTTTAGCGATGAAGCGCACTTCTGGTTAAATGGCTACGTCAACAAACAAAACTGCCACATTTGGAGTGAAGCTAATCCTCAAGTGTATGTCGAACACCGTTACATCCAGAAAAACTAATTGTTTGGTGCGCTTTATGGGCTGGTGGAATCATTGGTCCGTACTTCTTCAAAAACAATGATGGCCAGAACGTTACAGTCAATGGTGATTGGTATAGAGCCATGATTACTAACTTTTTCATTCCTGAATTGAACAACCATGATATCCTGGAGCTGTGGTTCCAACAAGACGGCGCAACATTTCACACAGCTCGTGCCACAATCGATTTATTGAAAGACACGTTTGGTGACCGCCTAATTTCACGTTTTGAACCTGTGAATTGGCTTCCAAGATCTTGTGATTTAACACCGCTAGACTACTTTCTGTGGGGCTATGTAAAGTCATTGGTCTATGCGGATAAGCCACAAACGCTTGACCATTTAGAAGACAACATTCGCCGTGTTATTGCCGATATACGGCCACAAATGTTGGAAAAAGTCATCGAAAATTGGACGTCCAGATTGGACTACATCCGAGCCAGCCGTGGCGGTCATATGCCAGAAATCATATTTAAAATGTAATGCCACAAGATTATCTTTCGGATAAACAAAATTCATGTCAATCGAATAATCCATCGTTGTTTTATTGCAATTTAAAGTTCTATACCTCTATAAAAAACACCCTTTATATGTTAATGTATGGATTGAAGACAACTAAATTTTGTTCACTTAGTTTAATTGAGTTCTTAGATTTTTTTTCATTACAATTTTAATTCAGTGTTTTTTTTTTTGAAAAGTTTAATAAATTTACAATTTTCTTTATACAATTTCACTGATCACATGGAAAAAGGAGAATGATGAAATAAAATAAAATGTTTATAGCGATTGTAGCGTTTTTCTTCAGTTCAGTTAATTTTTTGTTTTTTTTTTTAATTAAAAAAAAAATTGGTTTTGTGGAATATTTAGGAATGTGCAAAATTGAAAATATGAATATTTTGCTGCCACAGTGAAGGGGTTATAAGACTCGGCACAGCCGAATTTAGTTATTTTTATGTTTATACCGGCAAGAATTGAAATAGCTACCCAAATGAATGTTTTTTTTAATAAATAAATCACATGAGCACAATTTTTGCTAATATTTAATACGTCAGAATTTTTTTCTTTAACAATCCAATATTTTATTAGAAAACCTAAAAATTTAATTTTACATTTTATCTATACATTAATGAATTTTTGTTAGTTTGATTTTTTGTTTTTTAGTCGAATATGTATGTATGTATGTTATATAAATAACAAAACTTTAATTTCGTTGGCACCTAATCTTATATACCCTTCACTGTGGGAGTCAAATATTGATACTCTGAAATTCAAACATTTTTGTTAAATATTAAAAAAAATTTTTTTTGTAATATGTATTTAAATCCTTCTTTCTGTGGCAGAACCATGTCAATATTTTTACAAGTTTTTAATAATCACACTCAAATTCATTTGTACGTATGCTTGCTCCCGTTAATGACCGCCATGGAATGGCGAGCACCGGCTTCACTTATCAAAGACTTTCAAGTCAGCGCTGAATTAATTAATTAATGAGTAATTTATTATTCACGCCTTAGTACATTTTTTGATTTATTCAATAATCCCATAATAATTCCTTATTGAAATTATAGAAAAAGTAATATTACCCACAGACACTGGATTACTGGAGCGACGCTTTCGGAAAAATTTCTTTTTCCTCATCGGCAGCATTAGGGATGCTTTATATTTGTTAACTTAAGCGTGAATAATGAATTACTCATTAACGTAAATTTACAGTTCAAATAATATACACTTAGAATTATTTAATTTCATATAAAGAAATTCAAAATAACGACATCTACGAAAAAATTTGGTATCCTTATTTACAAAAGCAATGAAATATCTGCACTCATTCTTTGAGCACACAAAAGACAATTCCTAAATATTGCAAAAAGAAATTCTGAGAAAAATATCTAATAAGACTGCAAAATAAATTCAATTTAATTACATTTAAAATTATAAAAAATAATTTTTAAAGCAAACATAATGCTGGAATATTCATAAAAAACATCCCCTCTGGCATCGCTCTTTTTGTGGGATAGATCTCTAATATTAAATATTAGAGATCTGTTCACTTACCCCTTTCAATACCAAACAGTTAATTTAGTTAAATTAGCAGTCTAAAAAAGGATTTTGAAGACAAATCCAAAGAAATATCTTATCTTAAAAATTTAATTTTGGTCACATGTCGATGTTGAGGAACTGTTATAAACATAACTGTTAATTCAATACAAAAACATAAAATCGACAAAAATCATAAATAATATATGTTTTATCAAATGTTTGGCTTACAACACCGGTGTCGCTATGGTCCTTAAAGGGTTAAAAAAGCTAAATCCGAAATACAATATTTATCTTCAAGTTCCTTTTAATTTTTGGAAATATTTTTACATGACTTCCTAAATCGTAACACCTTTCACACGTTTAGTCCATATTACTTCTGTGTAATTAATAATACCTGTAAGCTTGCGAAATTGTCTGTTATTAGCTGTTCTGGGCCTGCACCTGGTATAAATTCACTTTGATCGAATCGATTATATACTGGCATATGAAAAATATTTAAAATATTAGCGGAATTGACTCTTGGAAGTATTTTTACAATTAATGTTTATTTACGAAAAATGTTAACTACAAAGCGTGATCTGCATTTTTTTAAAATTGTAAACTAATTAAATGTAAACCACTTTGGTGCTAATATTTCCATTTTTCAAGTAGTTATGCTTGTTTCGGCAAGCACAGCACGTTTTATCGCAAAACTAAAAATTACCACCATTTAGTGACAGCTGTTTTCATACTTGGCTACACACTTAGTCAATTGTAAAACGTATTTACAATGGGGTTTTATATTGTATTTATTTCTGCAGCGTTGTAGAAAATAATACAATAAGAAATTTTGTTGTTGTGTGTAAAAAATTATGTTGTCATTTATTTGATAAAAAAAAACTAAAAATAAAAATCATAAATTGTATTATTTTTCACTGACTACACGGGACTTTACACTGAAATGTGAATTCCGATATTTACTTTTTAATGAAAATGTGTAAGCTGAAATATTTTCATAATTTTTGTGAATGTTTTTGAACCGCACTTTAGACAAACCTGACCTAGAGTAAGCTTTTAATCTATATATGGACTTACTTACTATCATCGTCTAAGACAAACAGGGTTTTTAGAAGTTCGAATATTAAAGATTTAAAATCGGTCTTCTTATACGAGTATACTCAAAATAAATACAGAAAGAACCAAAAATTCAAACTAAAAAATATTCTCCTAAGAAAATAAGCGGATGGTGTTTGGTACATTTTTGACATTCGTATAGTTGTGGGATAAAATAAGTAATGGCGTTTTCTTTTCTCAAAAAATATTCTCCCTTTAAATTATCTAATATTTTACACAGGTTGCCTAAAACTTCACAAAGTGATGCCTTTCAATAGAACTAAAATAAGTTTAAAATGCAACATTTTTATATGTTTACTACTTTTAGAGCGATTTGCGAAATCCGTAAACAGCTGACACAAAATAACTTTGCGCTTAAAATAAAATAAAAATTAATTTTTGCTTCAAAATTGATCAATAATGGATTTTTATGAAGAACATCTTGACGGAGAAAATGTTGAATCTCCTTTTTCATATAAATACAAATTAAACAATTTACTTAATTGTATAAACAAGTTGTTGACACAGTTGTAAAAAGGGCAGTATCTCACCCTCACTTATAAGTTGAGTGCAAAACATGTACCACTTTTGCATCTTTTATATGCAACATGTTGAGAACAGAACGTGATATTGATTTTAACTAACGCATTTTTTTGACAATAGAACGCAAACATTCTTGGATGGCAGAATATATGCAACATTTTTGTTTGAAAAGAAAACGCCATAAAACTCGAATGTTCCTACGTTTTTCAACGTAAGAATCGAAGCTTCCTAAATTATATTATTTTCTTCTTAAAAAGTTTCCAACAAATAAGGGGTAAAATTTTATTTTTTCCTACTTATTCTAAACATTTAAACTCTTAATTTGTCAATTGAAACCATTAAAAGTTATTTTTCAAAAAGGTAAAAAAGTACAAAAGGAAGATATGAGACTGGCTCTAGTACTAATACTCTTCAGCAACGTAAAAGGACACAAATGTTTTTATTTTAGTTATATGAATGACACATTTTAATATCACCAAGCTCAAATGCTATTAAGCAAAGTGAAAAATCATTAAAGAGACAAAATAAAACTTTTTGATTTTATTAACATGAAATGGTCTTCAAAGAAATAATAAAAGGAAGAAAACGAAGTATCAGATTCAATGCTATTGGTAATTATTGTATATTTTTTATGCTTTTAATGATTATCCCAATTCATTTCTTTGCGGCCAGAAAAGCTTTTTTTATATTTATTTATAAAAAATAAATAAATAAAATAGCGCATGATATATTTTTTTTGTGAAAAAATGTAGAATAGACTTTTTTTAAAAATAGTTGCTAAAGTAAAAACTACTGATGTCCACATAAAAACTTTTATTATTGTAGTTATAAATCAAAATTTAATTTATGAGCCAAGTTTTAAACAGAATTCCATTTACTTAAACAGTTTTGGTGTTTGTTATCAAACAAGAAACTTTCGTGTTTTTTTTTTTATCAAAGTAAATTATTTTTTCTTTTATTTATCTTGACCCATTATTAACTTAAATTAATAGTTTACTATTTTATTTTAACTTACTTTTCTTTTGAAATAATATAAAATTTTTTTATTTACAATTTTTGTTTGTACTGATGTTAAATCTAAAAAATAAAATTGCACACAAAATCATTTCTAATTGGCCATTGTTTTCTTTGCAAATAATATAAAAGTGCTTTTTTGTTAAAAGATTTTAGCGCGAGCTTAATTATTAAATTAAAAATCACGTCTTTTCAATTTAAGTACTGAAATTAAACTGATCGTTGGTGTCCCAAAATTTATTAATTTCAAGTATGTTGGAGATGTTTTAATAGTCAATGCTTGAAATACACTTCGCTCACTCTGACTTATTTATTCTCTTTCCGTATAATTTAATTATATTTGGGTTTTTCTCTGTATATCTATAATATTGAATTTTTAGCTCACTCTCTCTCTCTCTCTCTCTTCGTGTAGTGGTTATGTTGTCAGGTGTGTCAAATTAGACAACATAATTTGGCAAATTAAGTTTTGAGTTTGGCGATTTTGTTTTATTTCTCAGTCAAAACTGGCAGAAGTGATCTCAGACAATACTGAAAAATCACTTTTAATTTTTTTCTTTTACGTAAAACCACCACACGCTACATCATATCAAAAATACATACATACATACAAGCCTGTGTATAAAAAAATAAAAAGTATAAACGTAACAAGTTAAATTCACCAGTCTTAAGCATGTACCCTTCACTGTTGTAGCCAAATATTTATTAAATCCACACATTCTTGTTAAATATTTAAATTTATACTAATATTATAAAGAGGAAATATTTGATATTTAGTTTATGCATAAACTGCAAAACTACGGGAACGATTTTAAAAATTATTTCACCGATATAAAACTTCATTTTTAGCGCGTAACATTGTAACGCAGTTTACTTTTCCAACTGGGGTCAACCCAGGGGCTTTACCAAAGGTCTGCTTCCTTTGAATTAAAACACGTTGATGTTTTCGTGTTAGCACAGTATAATTTTATTAACGAAGAGTAACTTCAGATCTAGTATATTGGAATAATGAGGATTAAATACTTCGTTGGAAGACACCTTTCAGTCGCTCGGGATTTAACTCCTCGCTCACGCGGCGGACCCGTTCTATATGCTGAGACTCGGCGTGACTCCCATTTCGTTCGTGTATTGCTCGGTCGAAGCACTCGGCTTGGCCGTCCTGTGGAATACAGTAATGTTTAGGTTAAAGGGTTCGCAGCAAATGAATCGCTCGGAACCCTGAATTTGTTTATTTTTGTTACGAACACAGTGTGTGTTCGGCTAACTACAATTATAATATTCGAATCAGAATTCAGGGCGAATGTAGGTAATTTCCAGAGACCTTACACCTAGCTAACTACAAGTTAAATACTAAAGACGAATGCAGGTAATTTCTAGAGACCTTACACTCGGCTACATACGAAATAATATAAACGAATGTAGGTAATTTCCAAAGACCTCAAGACCAAAGAACTCAAAGTTCTTATTTTGTTTTGCTCGGGTATTTTTAAAAAATTTACACTTTCATTATTTACATTTTGTAAACATGAAAATTTGTGTTTATTTTCACTTTTACATTAAATTCCATAATTCATAACAAAAAACGTAGATATAAGTATTTTCGGCATGTGCATTTTCATTGCGGAAATGACTTTTTAATTAATGTTTTTTAAAACAAAAAATTTTTCATTTTGCTTATTTTCTTTTATTCGTAATATTAAAATACTATATCTGTCTCCTACATACAAAACTCAAATAAAACACTGAGTTTTTTAAAACTCTAACCTCAAAAGTTCATCCTCCATTGCGAACGTCACGTATAGATTGGGCAAAAAATGACACTGAGAAAGGAAATCTATTCGTTAACCACTTAAAAAAAGGTATTTATTTCACCAAAATTGTCGAGTTGCCACTGGTCATTGCCGAGGCGTTTGTGCCCATTAGATTTGATCTTCGAGAGTTGAAAAGAGCGTATTTGAAATGTCGAAAATACCTAGGTACTGATAAAATCGAATACAAAAGAGATGCTATTTAAGCTATCCCAAAAATTTAGTTTTTTTTTATTTAATGCCATTTTACGACTTGAGTATTACCCTCTAGAATAAGGGGTCTCTTTGATAACAATGATGCATAAGCCGGAAAAACACTACACAAAGGTAGAATCATACAGGCCGATAAGTTTGCTCTAAAGTATTTGAAAAATTCTAATAGTAAGTTCTAACCAATTCTGAATGAAAAAGCATACGAGTATATTCAGAATCACCAATATGGATTCAGAATTAAGCACAGTACTATTGAACAAACACATAGAATGGTAAACGTGGTAAAACAGACCTTCGAGGAAAAGAAATATTTCTCAGCCCTTTTCATAGGTGTGTTCCAAGCTTTTGATAAAGTATGGCACAAACTGTTAGGCTGATTAAAATAATACAAAATAGTCTGAATAAAATACTCCGTCGACTTATATGCTTCAGCCACGACTACTAACTACCATGTGGCAAAATAAAGTTTAAATAATTGAATCCGAACGAGGTTTAATGCTTCGGCTCCTGAACGCCAATTAAAATAAAATAATACGACTAACTAACAACAGTATAAAATAATACTAATACGTGTGGAAACAAAAAATCTGCTTATCGACTTGTTATCAAACTAACTTGATGCTTTATGCATTGTCCACTTTATATTACTTACTGAGAATAATAAATGATACTTCTGTATAATGGTATCATATTTTGGGTTGGTTTGTCAAGTTAACTTAAGCTTGTAACGAACGTTACAGAATCTAAAATGCAACCACATTGCAATTACATTACGCAGAGAAACGTCTTCACCTATTACAATTAATAAATAAATATATTTAGTCAGTTCAATGCTTACTGAGTTTTTTGTTTGAATATTTGAATCTTTTTGTAACTATTGATTAATAATTCTTATTTAGTCAATTGCTTTTACAATATAAAGGTTCTAATGTTTGCAAGAAACGTTGGGAGTAACCTACTGAGGATTCAGAGTAGCATCTGATGAAATGGTCCATATAGGTATGCTCCCCCTTCAGTACTTATTGTACTGAATAAATAACTCATGAGAATATCATGAGTAAAAGAATAAATTTTAAAACAAACACAATTTCTGGAATTAAGCACAAATAAAGATTAATATTTTGTTAAACTTATATTTTTTTCTTAAAATTTCACTGTCCTTTATTGTAGCTAACAGAAAACAAACAAAATCCTCGTTCTATTCTTCTGCTAGTCCTTTTATGATTCATCTTCTTTCCAGGTCTGACCGTTTTCTTTCCTTAAACCGTTAATTTTTTTAAGTTTTGAGTTACTCTGTTTTCGGCTAATTAAGAAATCTGTTTTTTGATTTCTTATTCTTCTCTACTTTACTTTTAATACTACTCTGCGTACATGAAGTAATCATATGTTATGTTTCATATCCTAAATTTTAGTCATTTTATTTTAATACTTAAGCTATGTACAGACGGTTGTCAGATCTTACAATGTTCAGAATATGTCTGACAACCGTGTAAACTTACAATTATTGTCTTGCAACGTTGTCAAAAAAAGCATTGTCAGCACATTGTAAGACAATAATATTGTCACACATCTGACAATCCTGTGAACACTCTTTCTTGCTATTGTCAGCCATTGTAAGCTAATTTTTTATTGTCACATGTGTTTAAATTAATGCACCTGACAATGGTAGCATTGTCAGAGAAATATTTCTATTGGCAATACACATAAATTTTCAAAAACAAGACAAAATTTAATAAAAAGTAAAAAACAAGTGAAATAAAACATGGATAGCGATAACACCTTCGTCATAGACTGCAGCTTTGAGAAATTGACTGCCCACAAAAATCTTACAGCAAAAAAGTAGAATCCATGTGATGACATTAAAATATAATCAAACTATAATAATAAAAGAAGTTAAGCTACGGCGAATTTTATGGAATGCTGGTTGGCTGGAATATAAACTTTATAAAAATCGTTGAGGCAAGAGGTCGTAGATTCCATTCATATACGTTTGAATGATTGCTAAGGCAAATCACCGCACCTCACTTCAATTTAAAAAAAATAAAGAAAATAATGCAGGCCAAGTCTCTGATGAGCAATTTCAAATTGCTTTGAGATACTTCAAGACGATGATCTTTTCGAAACCACGAAAGTTCACAAATCTACTCAATCCAATTCTTCTATGCAATTGGTAAGTATAAAATGATTTTTATATATGTATAGATATAAGATTTGCTTATTATCTTCGGATAGATTGTAAAAATATATGTATATCGTTTACTGTTTTCTATTCTTACAGGGGTTTCACCAATGAGTTAAAATCAACTGCACAATGCGCGTCGGAGCAACATAAGCGAAAAGATGAGCCAGCAACGTCATAAACATCATTAAGCTTTGAACGCAAAGCTAGTCTTAAGGAAATGGCTATAGAAATTAAATTCAAAATAAATTTCAAAATTTGTTAACATCGATGTATGTAAAGGGTGTCCCAACAAGAATGCAAGATTTAAATTTTAAATAAATGACTGATGCAGCAATTGAATTGTTTCTATGGCTGTATGACATGTGGCGCCGTCTTGTTGAAACCACAAGCCCTCCACATTCATTTCTTCAATTCTAGGCAAAAAAAAAAACTGGTTATCATTTCACGATACCGAACAACATTGACTGTGCGCTTGACCTGCCTCATTTTCATAAAAAAAAGGTCCAATGATTCCTCTAGCCCAAAAACCACACCACACAGTGACACGTTGAGGATGCATTTGCTTCTCGTGAATCACTCGAGAATTTTCCTCACCCCAAATGCGACAATTCTACCTATTGACGAAGCCATCAAGATGGAAATGGGCCTCGTCACTGAAGATGATTTTATCGGCAAAATCAGCATTTTAATGTTGTCTCTCCAATACCCAATTAACGAACTCCCTTCGCTGTCTATGGTCATTTTTTACTAACCTCGTACCTTCTACTAGCAAACAATAACAATTCTTCAAATGTCAAGCAATGACACTTCGAATGGCGCCAAATTTAAATTTTGCGTTCTTGTTGCGACACCCTTTATATGCAACATAAATTTTTTAGCAAAAAAACAATATAAATAAAATACAAACATAAAATAAAGCAATTCTCTTTCAGTTTTGTTATACAAAATATTCGAATTAACTAATAATTTATTTTTGTCAGTTATGCCAATATCTTACAACATATCTGACAATTTTTGCTATACAATAATCTGACAACTGTGTGAACTGACATTATTTGTTGGCAGATAAATTTACTGTCTGACAAAATCTGGCAATGAAATTGTAAGGTTTTCTTACAATCGTTGAACTGGAAATTTACATTTTGCTGACAATGTTTTGTTGTCAGAGCATTGCCAGACCTTACAATATTTTCAGATCTGACAACCGTCTGTACATAGCTTTAACACAACATGGATAATATCCAATCACATTTATAGTACACAAGCTAGAAAAATACACAATCACATTAAAAACGTTCCACAGAACAATAATAACTACATCCCGATGTCAGTGGTTTTCTTATTTCTACCCTGCTTACCTACAACAAATGATTCATTCATTCAAGAGCACACTACAAGTGCAATGAATTATTTACTCCCTAGTTATTTTGAAAATGATAAACATGTGCGTAATGTTATGTGATCACGCAAGAAACCAGACAGTCGTGCTTATGCATATGTGTGTTTCGGCACTGTTGAATTTAGCTTGTTTTTATTTTCATTAATTTGTTGTCTGGCTGCCTACGTTTAAAGGTACTGACTCACTATCCTACACGATAGTACGATTATGTCAAAATAATGTGTGACAGAATTATGTCCTACTTGAAGAAATCGCTTTAAAATGGCGAACTTTATGCCACACTATTATACAAAAAAAGATGCAAAAACATATGTTTACTCACCTTAATACTTTTAAAAGTATTCATTTTCTTCTTTGCCGCAAAATATCTTTTTTACAAATATGTACAATGAAAAATAACTTAAATGTTTGTATAAACAAGACACAAGCTTGGTATTGTTGCTATTTTTCTGCCTTGAACATTGAAAATGCAACTCTGATCGCACAGATAAAATTTATTTTATGAAAATTTTCATAACATTAAAAAATCGCACAGACCTGTCAAAAATTCTGTCATACACATGCTTTTTCAATACACACTATCATACTTTTTTAGCACACATGCGATTATAGACAGATCGTACGGCTAAGTAGGATAGTCAGTCAGTACCTTAAGCGAATAGTACTGGTTTTTACTATTTAGTACCAATCCAAATACAAAATATATAAATGTTTGCGGAACTTTTTATTTGTATTTGCTTTTTACTCTGAAAAACTACAAAACTAAACGATGAAAACGTTTTCTTGCGAACTCTGGTAGTATGTGTAAAAGTATGTTGAGAGAGTGTGTGTGTATACGAATATATGGATAAAAAACTATGCACAGCTCTGACATAGAAAGACAATTAAAAATATTTAATTTTCGCATTCAAAGAGTATTTGTTTTTTTTTTTTCTTTGAAGTTTTATTGAATGGTAATGCTCGGCAATCAATAAAGAAGCTAGTCAGTTGGCCATAAACCTCCCAAAATTAGCTAAAGTGAGAAAAAAATTATAGCATACTCTAAGGCAAAATATATATTCTGGGCATGCACCCAAGTAAATCTCACTTTTGTGTTTGTATTGTGAATGGGTTTGTTTATTTATTTTGTCTGCTAAAAATGTACGTTTGCCATATTTTTTTCCAATTGTTTTTGTTGTTGTTATAATGTTTAACGAAGCAAATCCTTACAATACAACTTTTAATGATGCTTTCTTAAACATGCTTTTTACCCTTTTAAAGAGTTTTTTTTTGTGTTTGTGCAAAATAAATAAAATATTAGAGGGACTCACGACTGTGATGCAAATGAGCGGAACACAACAGAAAAATGTGCACGCTTACATTTTGCTGCACTAAAAATACCTTGAGCAAACATCGCTGTCCATATTTGCTTAAATGGAAATTAACTGAACACAACAAACATATACGAGTATACAATTGATAGATAGCAGCTGTGTTTCCGCACTCTACTTTGGGTACCCCAACTTATCCAAAACCGTTCCCTTACACAAAATTAGGACAAGTGAGAGATAATTTGAAACACTAATATTCTTCGATCTGATTTGGTAGAGGTACAAAGAGATGAGATATTTTTTACATATGTATTTTAATAAAATATTAATCTTTATTTGTGCTTAATTTCAGAAATTGTGTTGGTTTTTAAATTTTTTCTTTTACTCATCATATTCTCATGAGTTATTTATTCAGTACAATAAGTAATGAAGGGGATAGCATATCTATATATTTGCTTCAATATTATTAAAATATGTAAATAAAACAATTTAATATATTTGTTTATTCAAGCGGCTAATAATACAGTAAATTATTATACGGCGACAAATATTTCTACAAAGCGTAGACATTTAAAACAAATGACTGCACATGAGGAAATAGAGCACGTTCTAATTGAAAATTTGTCATAAGTTTTCCTCACGTTCTAATTGAAATTTTGTCAAAAGTTTTCCTCATATTTTTTTACAGAAGAATTGTTTTGTTTCACATTGTAAAAATTTACAATTACAGTGTTAAAAACATGTCATCTATTAGTACCTTTAGTACAATAAGTACTATTTAAGAGAGATGTAATATTCACATGTACCATTATTTGAAAGCTACTTCGACCTTCAGTGGTTTATTTTAATTACAATTATGTAATACCTAAAGAGTATAAATGCCCAAGAGGGTAAGTGCGACGACAGCCGGCGTTTTAACGTTTCTTATTTATTTAAATTAGTACCGTTTTAAACTTGTTCTTGGTAATACTCTGATAACCCGCTGTAACGATACAGCATTGGGTAAATTTTTGATTGTATGAAGCTATATCACAAACAATAGGGCAAACGTATTTCTCTCTGGCAAAGCATTGAGAGAGCAATCCTAGATCAATTTGATCAGAAAGTTAACGTTACTTGGGAGAAATTCACTGAAGATTAGAGTAGTTTCTGGGGTCCATATGCAAATGCTATCTCTCTTAGTAAAAGTAAACAATTTTTAGATTTTCGTTAAGAATATCATAGAAAATAATACATTTAGCAAACCAAAATTTTTGGAATTAAACATCAAAAAAGATGGCATTTTGTCATCTTTTTTTATATTACAAACAAAAAAACAGTTTGACACGAGTTTCAATGTTGTTTCTACTTATATATTGTAGTTGTGTCAAAGCACATTAATTGTTAAAAGAAATACATTCTTAAATATATAAAAAAATATTATAATTGTATATTATAAAAATTAAATTATTTATTATTGTAGTGAAATATTGATATAAAAATAAATTTTTAAAATACAACCTCAAGCTTAATAAATAGACGTTTGAATTCAAAAAAGTCAAATTACAAACTTCTTACGGTGAAGGGTATAAAAATGTTGAAAAATTTTAATTTTTAATTTGACTTTTGAATAATAATAATTTTAATTTTGTTGCATCCTTTTATGGCGACTTGCATTGAAATGTCAAAACAATTTGACGTTTTCTTTTGGGCTAAAATTTGGGTTTTTGCTGTTTGTATTTATATCTTTAAACATTTTATTCTCTAGTTGAGAGTTTTTTTCTTTACTCGCATTTGACCGAACTTTACCCAAAAAGTATGAGAACGGAGCTAAATTAAAGTCGTTAGATTTTTTCGAGGGTTTTGTGATCTGGACACTAACGACCTGGTCGTGAAAGCCCTTATTGTTGTGAAAAATACTTACCCTCACACTCTATCTCTCTTATTTCTCTCTCAATTACAATCAGTTTTGTTTGGTTTTTGTTTTTAATAAAAGTGGCGTAAAAATGATTGTGGTAAAAGCTTTTAAGGCCTAAATAAAGTAGTAAATAATAAAAAAATTAGAAAACAAAAACAGAAACTGAAAAACAGGAAAACAAATAAAATACCCATAAGCAAAATGTTGAAGAAAATCCCATAAATAAAAAAAGTCATATTTGAAATTGCCGAAAGGAAGAAAGTGGCTTCAATTTATGTTAATTCTTAATGTTACCGTTGTTGTTATTTTTTTCTAGGTCTTATTTTATTTTATTGGATTTTTTTAAGTGTACCTGAATATGTACTCGTATATCAAATAAAAATGTTATCCGTATAAATATAAATCAGCAAATTATGTTTGCTGGCAAGCGCAAGAATAATATGTTCATTTATTTTGTGTGAGGGTAAAAGAAATTCCAACAGTTTTGAATTAATTTCATTAAATATAATTTGCTGGACTGGAAAAACTGGATGGTTTTTATATAACCTTCTTTTTTAATAAATTTTTTAATTTTGATCAAGAAATTTTATACATTTTTGTTGTTGGAAATGTTTACAATAGTTCGTTTGCAGGGTTGAGGGAGGTTATTAATTTACAGAGCACAATTAGAAATTTAGGATTTAATATAGGTATGCCAGGAGTATATGTCTTTAAGGGCTTTTCCAAGCTTTATTCCTTACATGAGTGCTTGTAAAGTAAGGATACTTTTCTAGAGGTGACCATTGACACGTCATGCCACTTTTAAAGTAAAAGAGCAGGTTCTTTTTTATAACCAAATTTGTTGGCAATCGAATTTTGGCGATTGCATGCACTATCAGATGCATTTGAAATATTGCCAAGGCGCATAATGGTAACAAACACACATAAAAACAAGTTCACTCGTGAGAATTTGTCACCAACTACAAATTTTGTTGTTGAAATAAAATATTTTAGTTGTACCGATCGAATTAATAATATTTTTGTTAGTATAAAAATTTTTTTTTCTTACCGACTAAAATATTTTTTGGAATACTCAAACGAATATAGCTTAAGAATTTTAATTTCACACCTTTACTAGAATAAAAAATTAGGTACGTCAACGTTATCAAAATTTTCAATATAATTTTTTGATAAATTTTACTTAAAAGTCTATGTCAAATTTTTTTTGGATAAGAGCATTAGTCTTGAGTAGTACATGAACGAACTATTCTCCTTGTAAAGGGTGTTTTTTATAGAACTTTAAGTTAGCATTAGTGTTCAAGATGGCGACCGATTTAACAGCTGTCAAGTGATTTATTCTCAGTTTGGCTTGGCAATTCAACATGAATAGACTCACGTGCAATTTTATTTTGAACGAGATTGCCGTTGTTCCTGATTTTCATAAGCGAATTTTGTTTAGCGATGAAGCGCACTTTTGGTTGAATGGCTACGACAACAAACAAAACTGCCGTATTTGGAGTGAAGCTAATCCTCAAGTGTATGTCGAAACACCGTTACATCCAGAAAAACTGACTGTTGGTGCGCTTTATCGGCTGGTGGAATCATTGGTCCGTACTTCTTTAAAAACGATGATGGCCAGAACGTTAAAGTCAATGGTGATCGGTATAGAGCCATGATTACTAACTTTTTCATTCTTGAATTGAACAACCATGATATCCTGGAGCTGTGGTTCCAACAAGACGGCGCAACATTTCACACAGCTCGTGCCACAATCGATTTATTGAAAGACACGTTTGGTGACCGCCTAATTTCACGTTTTGAACCTGTGAATTGGCCTCCAAGATCTTGTGATTTAACACCGCTAGACTACTTTCTGTGGGGCTATGTAAAGTCATTGGTCTATGCGGATAAGCCACAAACGCTTGACCATTTAGAAGACAACATTCGCCGTGTTATTGCCGATATACGGCCACAAATGTTGGAAAAAGTCATCGAAAATTGGACGTCCAGATTGGACTACATCCGAGCCATCCGTGGCGGTCATATGCCAGAAATCATATTTAAATTGTAATGCCACAAGATTATCGTTCGGATAAATAAAATTCATGTCAATCGAATAATCCATCGATGTTTTATTGCAATTTAAAGTTCTATACGTCTATAAAAAACACCCTTTACTATTCCTCACTGGAACTGAACGAATTAGTCCAGAAGGACCTATAGATGAGCAAACAAACTAAATGAATACGCAAATTACGCGATCGAATAAAGTCCTAATTATAATATACATAACAAAACTTAAGGCCTAACTATAATAGTCATAAGCTAGCTAACAATTGTGCGATTACACAGAATGTATATGGCAAACTTAAACAAAAAGTTTCGTCAAATATAATTTGCTTAAGCAAACAGCGAAAATGGTCGCACATTCCGCACGTAATCAGATGTTTTTACATGAATAAATCAAAAATGCCTTCAACTGCACATTTTAACAATTTTATTGTCTTCAAATGTCTTAATTTTTATCCATTACAAGAATTTTAGTTTCTAACACAAATCACTTGAATTTTTAAATTGTAGTTTTGTTTATATACATATTTTAGTACTTTCACCCACGAATAAAAAAAAAGCCAAATCTCGTTTTCTTGATATCAAATTTTCTTAAAATAATTAAAACTAAAATAAATCTTTATTTATTTATGGTCAAATCAAATCAATTATGCTCATTAAATAGCATTTTGAGTAAAATTGTCGTTTATTTAGAATATAAAAAGAAATTGAATATTTCTCCAAAAATGCCAATATTCTCTAGTTTACAACTGTGTTGTAAGTTCATAAGTACATTATAAGCTACCTAAAAGTTTCTTTAAAATTGCTTAAGAAATTGACAGACTTTTCATTTAATTTTGGCAATAACTTAAGTTTTGTTATGCATATTATAGTTAGCTTTTTATCAGATTTTTTTTTATGAATTTACGATACTTTTAACTACTGTCATTCACAAAAATAGAATGAAATATTTAGTCGATTTCTTCATACAAATTGCGAAATGTTACATGAACCACATCAATTTTCCTAAAGAAATCTGAACGCAACATCGTAAAAATATTTTTGCCAATTTTTACATTCTTCTGAATCATGTACATTTTTTAAACTCAAATCTACACGCAAAGATAAAATATAGTTGAGACAACCATATTGTGGTGGAAACATAGTATGGTTAGATTTATGATTGTATCTAACCATATATATTTTGAAATCAAAGACATTAAAAATACCTTTCAACTGCCGATGTTGCGTTTCAACATCCGGTCAGGACAAATTTTTTTTTTTAATTTTTTTATTATATTTTTTAATACATACATATTTTATATAAAAAAATTTTAATATGAATTTAAAAAAAAAAATTTATTTAAATTTTTTTTAAATAAATTTTTTTTATTCCATTGATTTTGCTTTTCTATTAATTTGTATTTATTTATTACATAATACAACGGGTTTGAATTTAATTCTCGCATCGAGAAAGTTTCCACATGAAACAATGAAATTGAAACAAAAATTCGATTTTCACATGTTGGTGTTTCTGTATATTTACTCAGTGAGAACTATCTGTCATTCTTACTTTTTTGACGTATGTCATTGGAAAATTGTAAGAAATGTGTTTCAACATGAATAACTTGTGAAAAACTTTACACTTCATTTGTCAAAATAATTCACATTTAATAACGACGCGTGATTTGGAATTGTAAGAAAATTTGTATTTCATTGCAAAAAAAATTTCAAATTAGTAATTTTTTATTTAAAAAATAAGAAAATGGAGTGTAGTAAGCACATAGAAAATGTAATTCACTTATTTTTAAGTTGTATGTATATAATTATTCTTTTTACAGGGTGGCCCAAATGAGACCTAGTGATGTTAAACACGTATTACTTTTGTAATAACGGTTTTTTTTAAATGATTTATTTTTATATGTTAAATACATTTTATGGAAATTTAACGTAACTATGTGTGATATATGACATCAGGCAAATGACGACCATTTTGCTCGATACAGGCATTGGCTCTTTAGCGCATTTTGCATTACACGGCGTAATGTTTCTGGTTACAGGCGCTGTATTTCATCTCGAAAATTCTGCTTGAGCTGTCCAAGGTATTTTTCTTTTAAATAACCCAATAAAAAAAATCGGACGCAGTTAAATCTCTCGAACGAGGAGGCCAAGGGAAATCTGAATTTTTTGAAATTATGCGTTCACCAAAAATTTCACGCAACATGTCTATAGTTTGCCTATCAGTATGCGCAGTGGCTCCATCTTGTTGAAACCACAAATTAGGAAGTTGTCGATCATTCTTCTGTAAGCAGCCCCGGAGACCGTTTCTGGCGTTTCATCCTCAGTCTCAACGAAATATGGGCCGATGATTTTTGTGGCCATAACACTGCATCAAACATTGCATCTGATTGGGTGTGACTGATGCTGATGTATTGCCCTTGGATTTTCAGTGCCCCACAACCTACAGTTTTGTTTATTCACATAACCGCTTAAATGGAAATGCGTTTCATCCGTCATCAAAAGATAATTTAAAAAATCATTTTGTGTGGCTAATTGTGTAAAGCGAATAGCGTATTGTAGTCGTTGTTGGGGGTCTTGCGGTAGAAGCTGTTGCACAATTTGAACTTTGTATGGATACATCTTAAGATCTAGCTTTAAAATTCTCTGTAATGTTGTTCTGGGTATACCCAATTGGCCGGAACGGCGACGAGTTGAGACAGATGGATCATTTTGCAACACTCTGCCGCACAGCTTCTACGTTCTCTTCAGTACGAATATTTCGATGAACACCTCTTCTTGGACGGTCGGCTACTTAACCCAGTTCCTTAAAACGGCAAACTAAACTTGTAATCATGGAAGATGTGGGCGATGATCTTACCTTAAAAAAAAAACGGCGATAATTTCGCTGCGTCACAACAATTTATCGTTGAGAAGAATAATAAAAATCGATAATTTTAATGCGTTGTTGTGGACTGTACGTATTCATTTTAAATTTCCAAGAGTTCAGTTATAATCTGCAAAAAGAAAAAATAAATTATGTTAAAAAATTAAAAAAGTATTTGTGTTTCACATCAGCTGGTCTTATTTGGGTTACCCGATATTTTTGAAAACGGAAAGAATTTCAAGAAGCCAAAAAGAAAAATTAGTTGAATATATGTCCTCAAATTTGGAATTTGCCAGAAGACAGCTTAGCGGCATAAACTCCAACAGCAGCTATAAGCAACAATGGGAGTCTCTTAAAGTTTCCCTAAATTCTATGGGTGGAAGTAAAAAAACGGTGCAACAATGGGAAAAAGTAAGTTTTTTTATACGTTGTATGTGTATTCATTAAATTTTAAAATTGCATTTTCTTTTTTGTTAGTGTTGGATTGATTTGAAATGCTGTATGAAGAAAGCGGTGAGTTCCCGCAGAAAATTTATAAATAAAACTGGAGGAGGTAGTTGGGCAGACGTACCCCGGGACTTGAACCCTATGGCAGAGAAAATTCTTCAGGTGATGACGCTTGATGCCGTTGATGGGGATGCACACAACGTGGAATCAGGGGTTGCAATAGAGGAACCTTTTGAGGTAAGTTCAGATGTGAATGTAAATAATTGAGCATTAAATCGCCTGTAAGTTATATTTATATAACTCACACATATTTTTGGTGCTGTAATACACATATAAACATGAACGATTGTAGTAATTACAAAAAATAAATTAATTTTTAGGAATATGTAATAATTTCTATTTGGAATTTAAAAGTTTAACAAAATATTAATCTTTATTTGTGCTTAATTCCAGAAATTCTGTTGAATATATAGTTTTCAATATTAAAATGTTGGTTGGGAAATTTATTTATTTATTCAGTTCAATGCTTACTGAGTTTTTTGTTTGAATATTTGAATCTTTTTGTAACTATTGATTAATAATTCTTATTTAGTCAATTGCTTTTACAATATAAAGGTTCTAATGTTTGCAAGAAACGTTGGGAGTAACCTACTGAGGATTCAGAGTAGCGTCTGATAAAATGGTCCATATAGGTATGCTCTCCCCTTCAGTACTTATTGTACTGAATAAATAACTCATGAGAATATCATGAGTAAAAGAATAAATTTTAAAACAAACACAATTTCTGGAATTAAGCACAAATAAAGATTAATATTTTGAATAAATAAATAAATATTTTTTTTAGCTTTTAGGTCTTTTTATATATTTTATTTATTATTAAATTAATTTCCAATATTTCGACACGCCTTCGTATGTCTTTATGAAGGAAAATAATTTTATAATGAAATGAAAAATTTTTTTGAAATGTAAATAAAAATTATGATACTAAAAGCTTTTTTCAAATTTAAAAAAAAAACATACAAAAACAATAACAACATTAATAACAATTTTATACAAAACACAATTTAACAAAAACAATATACATTATATATATAATATTCTATCTCTTTCTTATTAAATATCTGTAATTTTGTGCTATATCATCTGTATCCATTTTAAATTAGTTGTACTATCATTTGATACATTTATTATTTCTAACATTTCTAATAAATAACGACGTTTATAATTATTTTCATCAAATTTCGGATAATGATTTAATCTTGCACAATGAGATGACAAAGCTGTTTTTTGTGCATTAATATTTCTATATCTTTGATCAGATTTATGCCCAGCTATTCTAGTGTTAAGTTTGTTTTTGGTTGTACCTACATACATATATTTTATTACAATTTTCTGAATTTCCACCACAAGGTATTTTATATACTACATTAGATATTTCTAGTTTATAATAAAATATATTTTATAATAAAATATATTTTTTAATAAAATATATGTAGGTACAACTAAAAACAATCTTAAAACTAGAATAGCTGGGCATAAATCTGATCAACAACTCGTCACATAAAAATGTGATTTTGAAATTATAACATACGAAGACGTACAACAATTCACAATAATTGAGATTATAACACACGTGATCGTAAGAGTGAACGTATTATTTTTACGAACTATCATCCGTTAACTAAATTGCTTTCGAAGGCATATAAACATTTTTTTAATATAAAAAAAATTTAAGTTTCTTGTAATTTTCTTGAAAAGAAATAGTTTTCTAATGTTGTAAATATTTAGGACTAACTACAATAAACTTAATCCTAAGCAAAAGGAGGTAATGGCAGAGTTCATGAATGAACACCAAAACTTGGCAAAAAAACTTGATGCCAAATTGCGCTCAAGGGAAAGCCGCCTCCAACTGCCTGTGCCATGACCTTGCAAAGCGTCTTAATTCATGACACTCACCATAATTGCATTTATTTTTCATAAAAATACACTTATGGATGCTTCTTTGGTGTAGGCCTATGATGACTAAAAATAGCAGACAAAAAACTCATTTAGTGAATTTGTCAAAAAAACAAACTGGTGGAGGTCTTTATGAGCAAAAGTTGTTGACGCTTAATGAGGAGCTCTAAATTGAGGCAGACGGACTCTAAGCAACTGTTGAAGGCAAAAAAGCAATTCCGGCATTTGTAATAATTAAAATTTAGATATTCGACATGAACCTGAAATTTCCAACGAGAGAAGTTAAGTATTGAAATGCTCACTTGTAGTAAAACTGCAAGTGCAACTGAAGTACCTATTAACATAAATGTGATACATACAAAACTTGATAAGTCAACTGTGTGATCCTTTGACAACAGTTGGATGAATCAATAAAAAGCGTAGGTTTACGGCAAAAAGATGTAAACAGAAAGCTTCTTTATTTAACCGGTAATTTATGAATATTCTTTTTATGTTCTGTGAGCGTTCTTCTTCTAATAACACTGGTCGACTGTATTTTGCTTCAGGTACATCTCGTTGTAATGTCCAACAGTAATTCGCTAGCATACGTGGACTCCACTTGCCCTGGTATCGTTTTTCCATGGTAGAAATGTCTTGGTGGAATCTTTCACCATGTTCATCGCTGACGGCGCCCAAATTTTCAGGAAAAAAGTCTAAATGTGAATGAAGGAAGTTTATTTTCAATGACATATTACAACCCAAAGCCTTATAAGCAGATAGCAGCTCCGCGACAATAGTTTTATAGTCATTTGATCGGTGATTTCCTAGAAAATTGAAAGTTACTTTCATGAAAGATTCCCAAGCAGATTTTTCCAAATCACTGAGTTTTTCTTTAAATATGTCGTCTTTCATCAATTGTCTGATTTGTGGGCCAACAAATATGCCCTCTTTAATTTTTGCCTCACTCAATTTAGGAAACTTTTCCTTCAAATATAAAAAGCCGTCACCACTCCTGTCCATAACTTTCTGGTGGTTCTGGTACAGGTAGTTCCTCACTATGAGGGATCGGTCTTTTAGCAGATGGCAGGTCAGGATATGTTATTTTATTTTTTGTTTTAATTGTGATACCTTTCGTATCAGTAACACAAAAATAACAATCAGATGAGTGATTCGTTGGTTCTGTCCAAATTACGGGGATTGCAAATGGCATAGATCGAGATCTCCTCGCCCATCCAGTAAGAAGACCCACACATGTAACACAGCAGATGTGTGGAACCCACGCTTTGTCTTGCTGTTCGACGGCAAAGCCAAAATACTGTTCATATAGCTTAGTCACTAATGGTGTCAAATTCCTTCGCTGAGTTTTAAAAGTAATGTTACCACAAATATAACAAAACCTGTTAGGATCATTTTAGCACTTTCTTGACATTATTTAACAGTCGCTTAACTCAATAAATAGAAAAAAACACTATACTATTCACATAAATAAAATCTCTGAATGCAAAAGTGGAACAAAAATGGTTAATTTTAAATTTTACGGGTAGTACCTGTAACACGAAAACTAGAACTGATGGAATCAAAATAAATACGGTGATAAAATGAGGGTATTTAGGTAATTCCAAATTGGTAAGTACCTTTCTTGTTACAAAATTTTGTTGACCAGTGTAATTAAACTCCTAGAACGGCAGTCATTTTATTTCACTACTTATTTCACTGACACTAATTTTATATTTTATATTAAAAATTTTCTTGTTTTTTCGATACGAATGTTTTTAATAAAAGTTACTGAACCGCACTACTGTTCATATTTTGACAACTTTTACAGTTGATAAATTTACAGTGTCCCATTAAAGCTGTCGCTGTCCGATATCGTAGACGTCGGATTACATTTTTTTAATTTCAATATTTCACAGATATTTTTAACAGAAAATCTTTAACGCAGTATCGGGGGCAAACTTTTGCAAATTTTTTTTATTTATGAAACTTCTATTTATTGAACTTAAAGGACTAAATTTATTGCATGCAAGAACAACATCATCTGTCCAATTTTTATTTAATATATTTTTTTTTATTGTTTTGCTGTGTCATTTGTATCTCAGCCACCTTCGCTTTTCTTTGTTTCTAATGGGAGACGTTGCAAATCCATTTTTGTCTATTGCCAGCCTGCCACCATTAAAACTTGCATGACAATATTGTCGCGTGTTAGCGTTCAGCTTTTGCCGAAATAAAATGAAATAAAAACATAAACAGCCAAGGGAAAAAGAGAAAATAAAAATTTAACTTTATTATTATTTATTTAAAAAAATAAGAAGGAAAAGAAAACATTCAACAGAATGAATGAATTTGTATTAAATTAATTTCAGATGCAAATCCACGCAAAAAGAAAGTGTAGGAACTGCAAGAGAATGAAGAGAATCCCTTACGTTATCCAGTTCGTTTGTACGAATTCTATTTGTCCAAATGGTAAATAAAAGGTAAAAACAAAATTGTATAAAAATTCAATAATAATTAAAATTTATTTTTGTTTTCTACTCAAGCTCTCTGTAAAAATGGTGAAGGAAATTAATCTAGTGATGTTAACAAGTTAATCGTCTCAATTTTTGAAAAGATGGTTCAACAATTAACACACTAAAATAATTTTTTTTAAAGATTTAATTGCTGCTTAAAGCGTGTAATTTTATATAAATACTAATTAACTCATATTTTTTCCAACAATTTTAAAAGTCATTTAAGGAAAATTACTTTTAATTTCCGTTTCAGTACAATTTATATACACATGTGTTTTGAATTAAAAAAGCACTGCAAACGTAGTTGCATACACTTTACAAGAATAAAACAAGAAACCAAACTTATATATACAGGGTGGGCTAAAAGAAACCAAGGGGTGTAAAAGTTTAATAACTTTTTTGTTTATTAATTTTTTTTTATTTTTTCTTTCAGATTATATAGACAACACTTGGAGAATTTATAATGGAGAGGTTCACAACTGAACAGAGAACCAGAACAATAGAATTTTATTATTTAAACCAGAGATCAATTATTTTAAAGCAAAGAGCATATCGTCGACATTTTAACGTCAGAATTTCGCCCTCTGAAGCGATGATTCGTTGCTTAGTTAATCGGCATCACCAAGATGGCAGCGTAAGAGATTTGCCTCGAACCGGTAGACCACGTTTAAGTCGCACTGCGGAAAATATTGAACGAGTACAGCAAAGTGTTAACGAAGCACCAGAAACATCTGGCAGAAGGCGTTCTGCTCAGCTAGAAATCTCTCGTACGTCACTACGGCGCATTTTAAAAAAAAGATTTACAGTTATACCCATATAAGGTGCAATTGGTCCAAGAATTAAAACCCGCAGATCATCGGCAACGTCTAAATTTTGCAGTTAAATTTCAAGAGTTGGCCAGAAATGAAATCAACTTTATTGAAAATTTGATTATGAGTGATGAAGCTCATTTTCATTTGAATGGCTTTGTTAACAAGCAGAACTGTAGGTTCTGGGGTTCTCAAAATCCAAGAGCCATTCGTCAACGCCAATTGCACCCCATCAGGTGTACAGTATGGTGTGGGATCACATCTGAAAATGTCATTGGGCCCTACTTCTTTGAGAATGAAGATGGAAGTGCTGTAACCGTAAATGGAGAGCGGTATCGTTTTATGATAGAAAATTTTTTACGTCCTGCTCTTGAAAACAGACCTGGTATGTGGTTTCAGCAGGACGGAGCCACTGCCCATACTGCCCGAGACACAATGGCACTTTTAAGTCAAATTTTTGGAGAGCGAATAATTTCTCGAAATTCGGAAATTATTTGGCCAGCGCGATCGCCAGATTTGACAGCACGCGACTATTTTCTTTGGGGTTTTTTGAAGGAGCGAGTGTATGTGAACAAGCCAGAGACAATCCTTGAACTCAAGGCAAACATTGTTGCAGAAATTCGAACTCTACAGCCACAAGTTTTGAAAGATGTTATGGAAAATGCTCTAAAAAGAGCCCATCAGTGCGAAGCTGAAAACGGTGGTCATTTAAGAGACATAATTTTTCATACTTAGTGTAAAAAAATTTCCATTTTGTATATTATATAATCTGAAAGAAAAAATAAAAAAAAGTTAATAAACAAAAAAGTTATTAAACTTTTACACCCCTTGGTTTCCTTTGGCCCACCCTGTATTTAGCCAAATTTTAAGTTATTAAAAAATTTTGTCACCATTTGCATTGAGACTAGTGGTTGTATTGTTACCCCTTTTTGATAAGTAAAACTTTCGATCTAACGTTGCTGCAGATTAAACTTTAATGAGGTTTTCTTAAATTTTGTAAAAATTTTAATAAAATAATACCGAGTGTGGTGCTGTCTTGTTTTCAAATTTTTTCAAATAGCTACATAACCAATTCTTGGCACAATAAACAAAGTCTTATATAACCTGCTAGGATCCAAAGGTAAGCGATGCAATTTGGAACCATCCAGACATCCTTTTGTGCACACTTTTATCATTTTCTCACGAATAAAGTTTTGTATTTATAAATAATAATGAATATGTTTTCCTCTATTCGATTGATAGAACAGATAACAGTTTTCCACACCACCGTTGAGGTACTGTATTTGGCGCGTTGTCAATTGTTTTTAATGGCTGACATCCCCAATAGGCCTACACCATTTCAATATACTTCATTACATATTTATGCATACATATGCATATGTTCATTTGCCAATTTTATTTTGAATATATTCAAGCCATCATAAATCAATATATATTTTATGCATAATACATATATGAATATTTTTTATCAATTTTGATTTTTACATATCGATCTTTATTTTACTAAAATACACTACATTAGCTACAAACGTTATACTTCATACTTGACATTTGGGTTTGGCATGTACTTTGAACATTTTTTTTAACATATTGTCAATCTGCAATAAAGTTACTAATGCAAATTCTACTTCTATTTTTGTTTAGCATGTTACAAACTTTTTTTAGTACAAATATCTTAAATATTACGTGTTTTTAGTAGTAGTTTAGCGGAGATCATCTATATTTGTAACCTACCAACCAAATATTCAGATATTACTTTGGATATTTAAAAATTCTTTTGAAATTTTCATATACTCCAGTACTGTTGTTCTCAAGGATTTTGGCAGTTTCCGTTTTGAATCATAAAATAAAAACTAGAAATTTTTCCGAAAATGTTAAAACACTTCCAGAAAGTTTAGAACCTACAGATTAAATTCCATTTTGATTATAGCAATTTTCCTGCCCAAAATCGGGAATGGTACCTCAGCAAAGTGGGTAATGGTAAAAATCCTTCAGGAGAAAGGTACTGGGGAATGAAGGAATTTAAAAAAAATTTTATTTTTTTTTAAATAATACAAAGTTTTTTCTGAGTACTGGGCGATAGATTACAAATCTAGACGACCTCTTGTTTAAAACGATATGTGTACCAACCCGTAATATTCTATGGTTCGCTTGCAATCTCTTAGAGAAATCAACGTATTTATGCACATTTGTATCTTAGTATGTCAAAAATACTGAAAAGATATTTACAAATACTAAAAAACATAAGAAATTACGTGAAAACATATTTAACTAACCATATTTATATTCACTCACTTCAAAAAAAGTATGTAATTGAAATGCATACTTTGTTCAGCTTGAGGTCGTATTAAATATGAAAAATTTATTTATTTATTATTGGAAAGAAATATCAATAAAAAAAGTAAATTTTTATAATATAACTAAAATTAACGAGTTCTAAGAAACAATCCTTTCTGAGAACCTAATTTTTAAAAGCAATAAAATGTCTGCAGGCACTAAATTTTTAAATTAATAAAAAAAGAAATTCTAAGAAAGATATTAAATAGGAAAACAAAAAAAAATTATTTTCATTTAATTTTGCAAATTTATTTTACAAATTTTTAAGCCAAACATATTAATTAAATATTTAATTATCAAGAAAGAAAGAGAACTCTCTTTCATAAAGATGTCTGTATTCGTAATACTATTGTACTTAAGGCAATAAAAACCACACACACACACATACACTTTTTTAGGTTTTGTGTTTGTACAAAGCATGACAGCTAAAAAATTTTAAGCAAAACAAACAAAGCAAAACAAACAAAAATTAATGAAAATGTGAAATGCTTGTTGTATTTTTGATTTTTCTGGTCCATTTGTGGACCGATCTTTCTGACTTTTTCCACAGTCATTACGGCTGTTATTTGCAATAAATCTGTGTACCACGTTTTTTTGTCCGTCTTGTAATTTAGACAAATTACGCATAAAACCCACCAACAATGGTCAAAAATAGAGGTAATCGCAATTTTTGACTCATAGCTCTGCCATTTACGGACCCATCTAGCTGAGTTTTGGTTACGATACTATGAATGTGATGTTTGAAAAAACTGCGTACTACTTTTTTTCAGTTTAGAAATCAGTTTGTTTTCTTCTTTGCAGTATTCTAAAAAGTTTCATTATCTTTTCTGAAGTGGGACATAAACTGTTCGAAAAATTCTTCGCCGCTAAAATCGTGCATGGAATCTATAAAAACGAATTCTTGAAATGAAAGATTTAAAATGCATAGATTAAAATGCTTTTGTTACGTAACATAACTTTACTAACTTTCTGAAAACAAATTTGGTCAATTTGACAAGGTAAACTGATAACATTTATAAAATTTTCTATTATAACAGAAAGAATAGCGCAATCTACAACAAAATTAGTTAACATTTCACCTACACTTAAAGACTTCAAGTCTGTAATATCCAATATGCCATAAAAACTAATGTCGACTTGTTTTAAATTTGGATACATTAATTTATATAAATTATCATATTTTAAAAAGTAGAAATTTACATTTATTTAATTTTTATGTATAATTTCTTTAACTTCATTAGAGTAAGTGTGTTCTTTTTTAATTCTTTTCATGTCAGCAATATCTTTTAAACTATTGCTATCAATCTTAATGATGTCTTGAACGCACGTAGGTACTGAATTAAATTGTTTAGGCTTTTGTGAATTTAAAAGATGTTTGGGCTTAATACCTTTCTGTTTTATGTGCTTTTTCTTTTTCCATTTTTCTTCCGGTTCTAAAAATTCTACTAATTCATAGTAATACTCCTTTTTAACTTGCAATGTAATTTCAGTTTGTGCTATCCCTGAATTTGTTTTTATACACTCTTTCTCAATCGTTTTCTCGGTATCGAACTCATGCTATCTTTTCTATTAATTTCTATAAAATCTCCTGGTCTAACGGATTTATGATTAAGCAGAATATGTTTCTGTAAATAAAAATTAAATTCCACAGGAGCATTACTAATATGTTCGCTTGATGTATCTACTAAGATTCCCATAATATTGGTCCACATAGGCAAAAATGAACAATATTTTTTTATAATATATGTGCAAATATCTTCGTTATAATATTCATTCACATCATACTTTGTTACGAAACCATTAAAGTTTTCGTATATATTATAAAAAATATTTTCAAAAAATGTTCTGAAGGGGCTACAAAACGCAATAGATTCTAAGTTGTTTATGTCTGCATCTTCAAAAAGGTTTAAGTTTTGAAAATCTGTTTCATTTACGTCTAGTACACGTTTCTTTAATATAGCTAAACTCTCTTTACATTCAGGGCTCTTTTGGCATTCTTCCATTGTTTATAAATCAAAAGGTAGAGTTAAAACGTTTTTCAGTAAGTGCTTCAATATATGATTTTTACCAACTTTGCTATTTAAATCTTTGCAAATAATATGTACATAATGTGCTTTGCACCACCGAATAATAACTTTCTGTCTACTATTTGAGGTCGTATGCTGTAGGTGTGCAAAGCAATCATTGAGATACTCAGAAACATTTTGGTCATTGCAAAATTTTATAATGGCACCAAATAGAGCATAGCTTACATCTGTGCAAACTCTTTCAAAAAATGGCCATTTATATTTGTGTTCTTTGCAATACGATTGCAATCTTTCAAATATCAAACTTATTTCTCCAATAGTGTGGCGAAATAATATAGCTGTTACAATTGGAACAATCAATTTAAACTTTTTAATATGAATAACTATTTTGTATATTAAAATTCTTTTTTGTGCATATTCAATTTGTCTTACACTTTGACCAGTTGCGTCAATATGTACAGTATGGTTTGCATCTTTAAGTATTTGAGGATTACTCAAAAAAGTTTCAAATGTTTTCTTTTTTTTTTCAGAAGTGTATAGTTAATGGCGATGCTACATACTGAATACATTGCTGGTAATATTCTAGCTGCATGAAATAAATATCAACAACGGTATTAGGGTGGAAAAATTGATCGAAATTTCTTTCGGACTTGCACTTGCGCAGTGTAGAGAGCTTGTGAATATTTTGAAAATTTCCACTTTGCGATATTTCATCAGCTGCTTCTAAAATCTTTTCTTTTCTATATATGTAAGCGCTTTTGTTTTCTAAAGATTTTTTTACAATAGCACGTGCAACATTACGTATTTGAGCAACACGTTTTTCTCCTTGCCCATGAACTATTTCTGCAACAATCTGGAAAAGTGCAGTACCCATAGGATAGCAATCTCGAAACTAAGTACTTCACGTTATAATATGAAATAATACACGAATTATTTAATTTTAAGTACTTTTGTCTTAACATATCTATAACTATTTTCTTGTTAGACAATTTAAATTTTAAATCGCCTCTTGATTCGAAAATCAAATTAGAATCGACCTTAAAACTGCAGTCTGCTACTTTAGCCTTAAAGTGACGCGTTTGCTTTTTAACTGTACTAGGTGTACGAATGACTTCTTTTTTAATTACTTCTTTCGGGTCTGCACTTTTCCTATAATTTTCATATTTAGATACTTCTAAAGTGTTTTTCTCCGTTTCAAACGGACCTAAAACTGTACTATATTGAACTTCGTTTTCTATACTATTATTGGAATCAATAAAATTAACAGTTGTTTTACATATGTCTCTTTTATTAATAGATGTTTTTTTAATTATATCTTCTAATATTATTTGTAAATCATTTTTAAATTTTTCCAACATGCATTCCAATTTTTCAATGCATTCGTTACAGCCTACTACATTTATTCATATATTATTTATACTTACTATTTCTTTTTCGATGCAACTCCTTCCCTGAATATCAGGATTGGCACATAGAACTTCTGCATTATTGTTATTATTTTTTATTGCATCAGCAATTCTTTCTTTTCGGCAATTTTTTTCAGCAATTTCCTAAAAGGATGAAAACACATTTATTTAAATATTACTTTTACTTACTGTTTCTTTTTCTATGCAACTCATTTCCTGAAAGTCAGAATTGCTGCATAGATACTCTACTGCCGTTTCTGTTACCATCTCTTTTTCTTTATATATTTTATCTTCTTCTTTAGCTTCGCTCAAACACAAAAGTGCTTTCATTGCAATTTTTTCATGTTTTGTGACAATATGCCCACCTACGTCTATGTCAACATCGTCACTGTTTATTATGTTTCCACAATTATATAACCATTTTATCTGTAATAGCATGAAAAAGTTACACATGTATCTCTTGTATAGAAAAATCTAACTTACTTTTCTCAAAAATTTTCTTCGGTTATTTACATTATTTGCAAATTGATAGCATTTTGGTAGATCGCTACTATAGTCTGCAAATATTCTTTTAAGAACCGAGCTATCCGAATAATATTTAAGTTTCCCAACTTCTAATCCGGATTTAATTGCCTTCTTCAAAACATATAAAAGTTTTTCATTATCGACAAAAATCTGCAAAGAGTAAAAATAGTTAAGTGTCCTATGATTTAGCTCGGCCAAAGTATTTTTACCTTCTTCAAACGACACACATTATAAAAAGCAGGAATCCAAAACTTCAAAAAGTACCAATGAAATCTCTTATGTCTAAACTAAACTATAAAATAACATTGTTAAAAAAAAACTTCTAAGTAACTCTTGATTTTCTAATTCTGAGATTTTCACTTTGATTAAGAATTTTTATACCCTTCACTGTAAGTAAGAAGGGTATATATAACTTTGTGATTCCATTTGCAATTTCTTCACCCTACATGGGACACCCTATAAAGTATATATATTCTGGATCCTTATAAGAAGCGGAATCGATTTAGCGATGTCCGTCTGTCCGTCTGAAATCAACTTTCAGAAGAATCTAGACCACATACAGAAAAGTATAGCATATCAAACAGTCAGATGTTGCTGTAAGACTTGCTATTTAAATTCAGCCAGATCGGTTCATAAATGACGGAGCTATGAGTCAAAAACCGAAACTAAATCTATTTTTGATAATTTTTTGAGTGGGTTTTTTTTGCCTATTTTGTCTAAACGAAGACACGGACAAAAAACGTGGTATGCAGTTTTATTTGGAGTATCAATCATAATACCTGTGACAAAAATGAAAACAATCGGTAAACAAATGATCGAGGCATATCAAAAAAACAACCGAATTTTTTGATTTTTATTAATTATGGTTTTTTTTTGCGTTTTTTATCTAAACTGAAAAAAAGTAGTACGCAGTTTTTTCAAACATCACATTCATAGCATCGTAACCAAAACTCAGCTGGATGGGTCCGTAAATGGCAGAGCTACGAGTCAAAAATTGCGATTACCTCTATTTTTGACCGTTTTTGGTGGGTTTTTTGCGTAATTTGTCTAAATTACAAGACGGACAAAAAAACGTGGTACACAGATTTATTACAAATAACAGCCGTAATGACTGTGGAAAAAGTCAGAAAGATCGGTCCACAAATGGACCAGAAAAATCAAAAATACAACAAGCATTTCACATTTTCATTAATTTTTGTTTGTTTTGCTTTGTTTTTTTTGCTTAAAATTTTTTAGCTGTCATGCTTTGTACAAACACAAAACCTAAAAAAGTGTATGTGTGTGTGTGTGGTTTTTATTGCCTTAAGTACAATAGTATTACGAATACAGACATCTTTATGAAAGAGAGTTCTCTTTCTTTCTTGATAATTAAATATTTAATTAATATGTTTGGCTTAAAAATTTGTAAAATAAATTTGCAAAATTAAATGAAAATATTTTTTTTTTGTTTTCCTATTTAATATCTTTCTTAGAATTTCTTTTTTTATTAATTTAAAAATTTAGTGCCTGCAGACATTTTATTGCTTTTAAAAATTAGGTTCTCAGAAAGGATTGTTTCTTAGAACTCGTTAATTTTAGTTATATTATAAAAATTTACTTTTTTTATTGATATTTCTTTCCAATAATAAATAAATAAATTTTTCATATTTAATACGACCTCAAGCTGAACAAAGTATGCATTTCAATTACATACTTTTTTTGAAGTGAGTGAATATAAATATGGTTAGTTAAATATGTTTTCACGTAATTTCTTATGTTTTTTAGTATTTGTAAATATCTTTTCAGTATTTTTGACATACTAAGATACAAATGTGCATAAATACGTTGATTTCTCTAAGAGATTGCAAGCGAACCATAGAATATTACGGGTTGGTACACATATCGTTTTAAACAAGAGGTCGTCTAGATTTGTAATCTATCGCCCAGTACTCAGAAAAAACTTTGTATTATTTAAAAAAAAATAAAATTTTTTTTAAATTCCTTCATTCCCCAGTACCTTTCTCCTGAAGGATTTTTACCATTACCCACTTTGCTGAGGTACCATTCCCGATTTTGGGCAGGAAAATTGCTATAATCAAAATGGAATTTAATCTGTAGGTTCTAAACTTTCTGGAAGTGTTTTAACATTTTCGGAAAAATTTCTAGTTTTTATTTTATGATTCAAAACGGAAACTGCCAAAATCCTTGAGAACAACAGTACTGGAGTATATGAAAATTTCAAAAGAATTTTTATATATCCAAAGTAATATCTGAATATTTGGTTGGTAGGTTACAAATATAGATGATCTGCGCTAAACTACTACTAAAAACACTTAATATTTAATGACGTAAGACGTATTTGATAAATAAGCCATTAATACTGAAAATATATTTACAAATACTAAAAAACATAATGGGGTATGTTAAAACATATTTAACGCGGCATATTTATCTTCACACATTTAATTTTTTCTATGGTTTGATACTATAGAAGAATGTGGAAAGTGAAAAATATTAATATTTCGCTAACACAGTGAAGGGTATATAAGACTCGGCACTGCCGAATTTAACTTGTTTTTATTGTAAATTTATTTATTTTTTTTATATAAAACAAATCCTGAAAATATTAGTCAATAATTATGTTTTTTATATATATATTATTACTCGCGCTTTCTAGTTCAGTATATGTACCCATTATCAATAATATTTGCATATAATTCCCTATTATTGAAGGTACATAATGTTTTTATTTGTCTGGGGTTAAAATCTATTTTTCTGCATTTCAAATAATATAAAATTATCAGAAATTAAAATAACAAATAAAAATAACAAATAAAAATTACTTGTGGTACTTTTTTTTTCAATTTGAGGTGCGTGCGTAAATATAAATATAAATAAAATTTTCAGGAATATGTTAGCTGGGTACATAAAATAAAGAAAACATTTCACTTAGCTTTTTCTTCTGTCCTATATCTTTTTATAACCAATTATTATTTGTGTAAAAACAAAAAAATTTCTTTTATTTATTATTAAATTATTTTATAATTATAAAATAAAACTAAATTTTTAACACAATTTTTCACAACACAATCACAGGTTTTTTGTATTAAGCTTTATAACATGAACCGTTTTTTCATTTTCAGTATTCCCTTGTTATTGCCATACCACAAAATTTAAACAAATACACTGATAGAAAAAATATATTGCCTTAATTTTCTCTTATAAATTTTAATTCACTGCTATTTCTAACAAAAAAAATCTATTTATTCTAATTAATTGTTCTACTTTTATTAAATTTAACACTTTGTAATAAGCATATAAAATAAATTATATTACTTTTTTCCGGCAATGCTTACTACATTCAGTCTGGCATCTGTGAAAAATGTAAATTTAAGATATGGCACCTTCTTTAAAATTTTTGAATATGTATTGCAAAATGGATCCAGAGTCACAGGTAAGTGGTATTTTACATTTTTAATTTTTTCATACATTTTAAAATATATATTAATTAAATAAAAGTTTATTAAGCAACTTCCTTTAGAATATTTGCTTAATAAACATTTTTTAATTATTAATATATGTATGTTTTGGCAAGGTATGAAAAAAACTGTATGTGTTGTGCGTGTAACCCAAGCGATCAATTTAGTTTTTTTTATATGTAAATGTATATTTATATTATATTTTCAGATAAATTTTCGACAATTTATCGCTCGTGTTGCAGAATTTTAACACTATTTAATTATTATATGTTTAAATATTTTATTTTCAGAAAATGCTTTTAAAAATTTTAGGTGCAGGTGGTCGAGGTCTTCGTCGTGGTAGCTGTCGTGGGCGTGGTCGTGGTCCTGCTCGTCATCATAATGTAAGTAAAATATACTTATTTTGTTTTTATATAATTAAATTAAATATTTTATTTTTTTTTTATATATAGAATTTTTTACAATATACAACAACTACTGCAGCTACAACAACTCCAGCAGCTGCAACAGCAACTACAGCAACAACAACCAACCCTACAACAACAACTACAGCAGCAGCAACCACTACAACAACAACTACAGCAGCAACAACTACAGCAACAACTACAACAGCAACAACCACAACAGAAACAAATGCAGCAACCACAACTACAACAGTAACAAATGCAGCAACAGCAAGAACAACCACAACAAATACAACAACCTCAACAACTACAGAAGGAACAACCACAACAACTTAAGCAGCAACAACCACAATTGGATGCTGCTGAAAAAAAAGATATTGATACTTTTTTTGAAAAAATAAATAATAATAATTAATATTAATCATTCAAAAAAATAAAGAAGAAATGAATAACATTTGATTGAGAATTTTATTTATATACAATAGTTTTATAGTATCTGCTAGGTATAATGCGGTAAATCCTATTTTTTCCAGGTTTTTTACTTCCAATTTCTTCACGGTGCGTAAAAAATTAACTACTTTACCCGGCCAGTGCTTCGCCAAGTAGTAACGATTCTGCCATTGATATTGAAGTAGTTGGCTCGCCTAATTGATAGAATAACAAGCGTTGAGTTTTATTGCAGTTTGTTTTATTTTAATCTTTCTTATTAATAAATTAACCTTTTAGTTGATTAAAAACTTTTTGCTGCCTAAAACTTTTTAAAGCTGTAATTAGCTTCAAAAATTGCAATATATTTACAAATCATAATTGTTCTCAAATACTTTTTGTTTGTTAATTTGTAATTTTTATAATAAGTTTAAAAACGAAAACGGCTAATTTTTGGAAAATGACACCTAGCTGGATCGATTTAGGTGGTAACTAATTTCCAAAACCCATTTTATACTCTGCACTCGTCGACTATTGATTTTATGGAGCAGCATACCGTGGCAGACATATAAATAGTAATCCTGAAATTATTATTTGCATTCGGTACTGTTTTTTCCACACTTTCCACATCCAAATGTGGTTTCAGGGTATGTTTTCTTCACAGCCTTGAAAAATTTGTAGGCAATGGTGTTTGCATGATATATATCCGAATAATGGCAACTTCCAGGATATTGTGACGACACATACAGTTTGTCAAATAAATGTTTTCAAAGCTAAATAATTTTAGAAATTTTATTTTACTTTTTTAAGAATTGCAACAACAAATTAATTTTTTTTGAATTTTTTTTTACATAGCGTTGTTTTACTTGTCTACGACAAGAAGGAGCCGAAACATTTGAAAACCATTGCACGCATTACTACAGAAAAAAGGGTTTTACGTGCTTTAAATGGTGCCAAAAAAATGTTTTCAAAATAAAACAATATGAAAAAGATCCGTTAGTTTTTACGTATTTGGTGAATATGTTTTTTTTGTTATTTCTTTGCATGACACATATTGTATGTATAGCTTGTATTCACAAAACACTCGTGGTAAATGTAACAAGTGAAAGTGAAATTACATTTAAAAATTGACAGGGAAAAGAGTTAGTAAAAATATTATTCAGTTAGTGTACTTCAATTGTTATAAAGGCAAATCCCGTAGAGAAATTGCTGAAATGTTCGCCCTTAAAATAAGGAGTTAAGTGTACAACATCATTAAAAGGAGGAAGAATTCAACCAAAACATTCACTGGGCAGACCAAAAAAGGTTACTCGATGTATTCAAAGCAAAATATTAAGATCTATTTATGATAAACCACCATTCTAGCTTAAAGAAAAAAGTTGGAAAAAGATCTCCGAAAAATAAAATACAATTAATAAGATTTATAAAAGAGGAGTGGGAGAAAATACGTCAAGAATATGATATTTCAAAGCTAATTCATTCTATGCCCAGACGATTGCAAGCAGCAATTGATGCTCCAAGGGAAAACACCAAATATTAAAAGGAAAGTATAATAATTTAAGCAACTAAGTGAACCATTCATTGAATTGTATTTAATTTTCAAAACATTTAATTGATATTGTCAAAGCCGGACAATTTTTTTTATAACGACGAAAATATTTTTACTGAAGTTAAATTAATTTTTTAGTGTATTACATGTGTAAACAACAGTGTTTGAAATTTCCGTACACCCTGATACTCTTGCTTCGAGGGATTTTTACCATTCCCCATTTTGCAGATTAATGAAACCAAAAAGGAATTTAATTTAATTTTTTTTTCTGAGTACTTGGGCGATAGATTACAAATCTAGACGACCTCTTGTTTCAAATGATATGTGAACCAACCCGTAATATTCTATGGTTCGTTTGCAATCTCTTAGAAAATCAACGTATTTATACACATTTGTATCTATGTACTCGTATGTACTATATGTCTCCTAAGCATATTTATAAGTATGTCATAAATACTGAAAAGATATTTAGAAATACTAAAAAACGTAAGGAACTACGTTAAAACATATTTAACTCATCATATTTATCGCCACTCACTTCAAAAAAGTATGCAATTGAAACGCCTAGTTTATTAATATATAAAAAGTTAAATTCGGCTGTGCCGAGTCTTATATACCCTTCACTGTGTTAGCGAAATATTAATATTTTTCACTTTCCACATTCTTCTTTAATATCAAAAAAAATCATAGAAAAAATTAAATGAGTGAAGATAAATATGCGACGTTAAATATGTTTTAACATACCCCATTATGTTTTTTAGTATTTGTAAATATATTTTCAGTATTAATGGCTTATTTATCAAATACGTCTTACGTCATTAAATATTAAGTGTTTTTAGTAGTAGTTTAGTGGAGATCATCTATATTTGCAACCAAATATTCAGATATTACTTTGGATATTCAAAAAATCTTTTGAAATTTTCATGTACTCCAGTACTGTTGTTCTCAAGGATTTTGGCAGTTTCCGTGTTGAATCATAAAATAAAAACTACAAATTTTTTCGAAAATGTTAAAACACTTCCAGAAAGTTTAGAGCCAACAGATTAAATTCCATTTTGATTATAGTAATTTTCCTGGCCAAAATCGGGAATGGTACCTCAGCAAAATGGGTAATGGTAAAAATCCTTCGGAAGAATGGGGAATGAGGGAATTTCAAATTTTTTTTTTAAATAATACAAAGTTTTTTCTGAGTACTGGGCGATAGATTACAAATCTAGACGACCTCTTGTTTAAAACGATATGTATACCAACCCGTAATATTCTATGGTTCGCTTGCAATCTCTTAGAGAAATCAACGTATTTATGCACATTTGTATCTTAGTATGTCAAAAAAATATAAGGAATTACGTGAAAACATCCCGTGTGGAGTTGTATATCTTTCATCGGGCGCGTCCCCAGGTGGCGGATAGGGGATCCTCTGGTCGGTTTGTTGACTACTATAACATAGGGTCACACAGATCGGTTGGGGGTGGTGTCTGCTTCATGGGAAGGATAGGAGTCACGCATGACATAATCTAACGCAATGCGTCATCAGTGGACCATCTGACGCAGACACTCGTAGACAACCCCAGTCCTACTATAACATACCTTCCTTCCTTTCCCAACCCCCACATCCTTATCCCCCTCTTGTAATGTTGAGGTGGTTGGTAGCAGTGCCCAGAACATGAATGGCTAGTAAGTGGTTAAAGAGAACTAGTCGCTAACAGCTCCCCTCCGGTGCTAGGGTACGGGCCGGTTGTAATCTTAGTTGCCTAGTCCATGTATGCCGTCACTGCATGGATGGTCCTTATCATTACGGGCATACTCGTGGGATCTGCATGGAAACAAACAAAACAACGCAAAAAGCCGACAAGGGAAACCAAGTTGGCTGATTGCAGAGCACCCGCTGTAACAAGCGGGTTGCATACCACCAATATTGGCGTGGCAACCTCCGTCAATAAAGGTGGATCTGACGCAGTGGAAGTATCAAAGCCAGCGGCGGGAACTTCCAAGGCGTCCAGTAAGGAAACTGCTCCTGGAGTAGTTGGTGAGGACCGACCCACAACATCAGGGTCGTGTACATCCACCAATGCCTTGGAGGTACAACCGCAAAGGAGGGCTTTTGCAGAAAGGAGAGCTGCAATGCGTATTACAAATAAGAATGGCAGCAAACCTATCGAATCGCTAACTAGCGAGCAAAAGGCCTCCTTGATATGGGCCAAAAAACGTCTAGCCGAGCTTAACGCTTCTCAGCTCTTGAAGCGACAGTGATCGGAGGAGGAGGCGCCTACTCAGCTAGCGTCTAAAAAGCCAAAGAGAGCGCAACCTGTAGTTGTCAATAGGCCGTTCAGTGAAGTTGCGAAGAACTCACTCGTAAGGGCTATTGTCGATTACAGTGACAGCGACGGAGCAATCTTCATGAAAAATGGGAGCTAATACAGGAGAAGCTGCTAGGGGTGTACTTCAGGATTCTTGAGGAGAACCCGGGTTCTCCTCGGCAGAATTCGGATGCAGGCTGGTTTCAGGGGCATATAAAGCTCCTAGCCTGCTCCAATGAGCGATCAGCCAACTTACTTAAGTTGGTTGTTACGGCAATAGGGGAAGTGTGGCCGGGTGCGCGGTTAGACGTGATACTGGTCTGCGATATACCTCGCAGGCCGAGATGAATCATGACCATCCCGTCTGAGCTACACGACCCCAAAACCATTCTGTCTTACATCAGGAGTGCCTACCCATGATTGGAAGGTAGTCAAGGTTGGCGCTCCTGAAGGCAAGAAGAGGAAAGTGGTCATGGTCCTGAATAAGGAATCCTTGGCTCCACTACGACAGATGCAAGGCAAGATATTTTACGGTTTCGGAAGTATCAAACTGAGCATCTATCGTGGTGATGACAAGGGGTATTCTGCAAAACCAGGAGCTATGACCAAGCAAGGCGAAGCCGGGCTCGTGGCTGACGCACCCGTACAGGCAGGATGCCCAGAGAATTCCCAATCTGTCACGAGCATGGTTGGGGAACTACTGGGCGACCTGAATGTTGCGGAGGACGAAGACAAGCTTCTGGGATCTGATTCACACCCAGAAGATGTCGACGTTACCATCAACTATGACCCGGATGGCGACAGTGACGCCAATTAATTTGCATCACTGCAAGGCAGCAGGGTGAGTGCATTTTTGACTTTATTTTAGACAAGAATTTAGCGGTAGCAAATAGAGGTTCGGAGCCCACCTTCGTGGTCACTAACAGACAGGAGGTGCTGGATACTATATTGGTGAGCGCAGATTATGCGCATTTTGTGGAGAACTGGAAGGTGTTGGGCGACTGTTCATTCTCCGATCATCACTATATCGAATGCGGTATACGTACTATGACAACACCGGTAACTTCTTTCATTAATAGAAGGAAAACTGACTGGGAATCTCAGAGAAACATCCTTAACCAGTTTCTCACCGAGCCTCAACCCTTGAGTGGCGTTGAGGACATAGATAGCGCTGTAGCACAGCTGTCGGAGGCTTTCAAGGAGGCCACTATAAGGTCTTGCAGACCTTCCGTACACAGGGAGAGGGACAGACCACCGTGGCGGTCCCCCACCATAGCTGCATCTAGGAAGAGATGCTGGAAACTGTTCAACGAGGCTAAGAGAACAGGCAACTGGTCACTCTATAAAGCTTCTGTAAACAGTTTCAAAAATGAGGTGAGGAATGCAATGCGTAAGTCCTGGAGAGACTTTTGTGAGAACATTAAGAGCTCTTCAGAGACTTGTCGACTACGCAAGATTCTCTCCAAATCTCCAACGGTACCTGGGTATATTCGGAGTATTAATGGGGAGTGGACTACTAGTAGTCATGAGGCGTTGGAAGTGTTGATGGACACCCACTTTCCGGGGTGTTCTACGCTTTCAGGTGCAATGAACGATGACGCTCAGTACTATAGGGAATCCTCCTCTATGAGAATAGAGATGGATTCCTTAAAATGGGCCATTTATAGTTTTCAGCCTTATAAATCCCCTGGACCGGACGGTATTATACCTGCCGATCTACAGAGGAACTTTATGGTAATTTCTCCCTGGCTGCTGGGAATATATAATGCATGCCTTGCATGGTCATATATCCCAGTGGGCTGGAGAAAAAGCAAGGTGATTTTCATCCCTAAGGGTGGGAAAACGTCTTGCGTAACTGCGAAGGACTTTAGGCCAATCTGTCTGACATCCTTCTTACTAAAGACTCTGGAGAGACTCATCGATATCAGAATTCGGATGTCGATTGACGATCGCCTGCTGTCAACTTCTCAGCATGCCTACACGAAGGGCAAGTCGGTTGAAACGGCATTGCACACTCTCGTGGGCTACATAGAGAGGTCATTGGAGTTCAAGAACTTCACTTCTGGATATAGAAGGTGCTTTCAACAATGTCAGGCCAGCAGCCATCGTGGATGCTATGATGGATGTTGGCATTGATCCTGTGATTATTGGATTCGGAAGAAGACTACTTTCGGGGAGGATTATAGAATCCTCGCTGGGTACGGCTGGGATAACCAGATCGGCTGTAAGGGGCACACCTCACGGACGGGTTCTATCACCGCTTTTATGGAACATAACCATAAATGCAATTCTCAGGAGGATGGATTCCATGGGTTTCAAAACTGTGGCATATGCAGACGATGTCGCGGTGGCGATATCAGGAATCTGTCTGGATACATTATCCCTGAGAATGGAGACGGCGCTTAGAATCATCACTAACTGGAGTAAGTCAGTGGGACTAAACGTCAATCCGACAAAGACAGAACTTGTATTATTCACGGGAAAATACAAGGTTCCTGCATTCAGATTGCCAAGGCTAAACGGCTAGGAATTGAGCCTTTCTGCCAGTGCAAAATACCTGTGAGTGACTCTGGATAGGAAACTCTCATGGAGATCAACGCCCAATAAGGCACTCTACAAGCTGAGAAATTGGCACTATTTGCATCCGTGCGATTGCATGCGGCGCGAGAGTGGAACCATAGATCATGGGGACATTCGGGGATAATTAGTACTTGGGGGGATATTCCCAACCTCATTGACTATGTCACTCCAAGACCATTCCTACAGAAGAACTTCGGATTCACGATTTTGGACGAACTGGGAATCTCAATGGGATCTTCTCCTATAGGAGAAGACCTGGATGTCTTTACCGATGGCTCCAAGAATAGTTTTGGAGTTGGAGGTGGAGTCTATATTGAGTAGTCTGGGACTACTATATCCTTCAGACTCCCTCATCAATGCAGCACTCTACAAGCTGAAATGATGGCTATAAAGCAAGCAGCAGACTGGCTGTGGTATCATGTAGTATTTGGCAGGAATATTCGCATTTATACCGACAGTCGGACTGCAATCAGGTCCTTAGCGGGTGTCTATTCGACATCCCAACTGGTCCAAGAATGCCGCACATCCTTAAATAGAATGGTAGAGCATTCGGTGATCACCCTCATTTGGGTGCGTGGACATGGGACTTCAATGGGGAACTGCAGGGCGCATAACCTGGCGAGGGAAGGGTCGAGCCTGCCAGAGCAAGATGCCAATGCGCCCTGTGGCATCCCTCTATCGGTCTGTAAAAAGGAGATCGATAGCATATTCTTGCGAAAGGCACAGTCCAGATGGAGTGACGAATGGACGTGTAATACGGCGAGGATGATCTGGCCTAGGCTGGATAGCAGTCGCAGTAGGGATTTATTGGGGCTCCAAAGATCCCGATTGAGAAATGTGGTGGCTGTAGTAACGGGACACTGCAATTTTGGCAACCATACTAGGAGAATGAGATTGCGTTATAATAACTACTGTAGAAGTTGTCAGGACGAGGAGGAAACTGTGGAACACCTTCTCTGCCAGTGTCCGGCCCTGGAAGAGCGGCGCATGATCCACTTCGATGAGCGACGTCTGCAGGGTCTCACTGCGCTGTCGAATGCAAGTGTCGACATGCTATATGGCTTCATTAGAAGCAGCGGTTGGTTTTTGTGACGGACTCACTCACTTTCTTTCTCTATCTTTTTTCCTCCCCTTCACTCTTCTACTACTAACCCTCCTCTTCTTTATTTTCTTCTATACAGGTATCACAAAGGGACCACGTCAGAGGACCCAAGTGAGCCAGCTCCTGTTTTATTTCTTTAGGGCGACCTGTTTACATGAAAACATATTTCACTCAAAAAAAGTATGCAATTGAAATGCATACTTTGTTCAGTGGTGCGATTCACTATTCAATTTTAACAAAAAATGCTTGGTTAAAAATAGTTAACAATAAAATTAAAGAATTTGTGATTCAGTAAAATTTTTAATTGTCAGCTTTGTGGTTAAATAAAAGCCAAAATTTTTTGGGGTGTTTATTTTTTCGAAAAATATTTAATGAAAAAATTTATTGTCATTTTTGGTTGTTGTACATGGTAATTTGTAGTCTTTTTGGTTGTTATTGTCAGTATTCATATTAGTGGTGAATTTTCAACTACTAAAATAAACCCAAAATTACTGAATCACACATTCCTAGTGCAAACAAAAAATATGTAGTTAAAAATAACAGCATGTTGAACCTTTAAAAGTTACTGAATCGCACTACAGCTTGAGGTCGTATTAAATATGAAAAATTTATTTATTTATTATTGGAAAGAAATATCAATAAAAAAAGTAAATTTTTATAATATAACTAAAATTAACGAGTTCTAAGAAACAATCCTTTCTGAGAACCTAATTTTTAAAAGCAATAAAATGTCTGCAGGCACTAAATTTTTAAATTAATAAAAAAAGAAATTCTAAGAAAGATATTAAATAGGAAAACAAAAAAAAATTATTTTCATTTAATTTTGCAAATTTTTTTTACAAATTTTTGAGCCAAACATATTAATTAAATATTTAATTATCAAGAAAAATCTAATGAACTCTCTTTCATAAAGATGTCTGCATACGTAATACTATTTAACTCAAGGTATTAAAAACCACACACACATATACACTTTTTTATGTTTCGTGTTTGTGAACAAAGCATTTCGCAAATAAGGCTGACTTCCTAAACGTATACTTACAATGTACTCGTATCAATACAATATTAATACCAATTTGATGCATTGTGCAGTTACTTTTCTAATACTTTGCATACTGATATTTTGCAACCCTGACATTGTTTAGGAACATTTATATGCATTGCATGAATAATTATTAAGCGAACAATGGCAGAAAAGAATTTTTTATTGAAAAATATTTTAGATTTGTGCGAACAAGGAAGCTTCAGGTAGTGGCTGGTTCGCCCGGCGTCTTAATTCGCTTATATGTTACCATAAAATTTAACAATTGTATGTATACGTATGTCGTCCCTTGTAAATAGGAACGTGTAGAGCCCGTTTCTATAGCACAATGTTTTTTTTTTCGCAAAATTGCTTTTCAATATCTGGTCTCACGTTTATTTATATATTTTTATAGTTATGTGTCTCTTTATTACTGTAATAAAAAAAAATTAAAGATAGATAAGGGAATATTTAAATATGTTAGTTACAAGAATAACCGCTGTACTCGTACTGTGTGTTGCATTTATTTTGCATCTAAATTTTTTTGGATGCCTTGCTTCCTTTTTCTTGTGCATTAAATACAACAATGTTGCAAATGGGAGCACAATGCATTGTAAAAATATTCAGGGTTGCATTTAGGAATACACTGCGATGTATGGGTTTAGGAAGTCAGCCTAAAAAACAAAGCAAAAGCAAAACAAGAATTAAAATGTGAAATATCGGTTGTATTTTGGATATTTCTCTGCCATTTGCTGACCGATTGCTCTCCTTTTTTGCGGAGACATTAAGAATGCTATTTCTGTTAAAAGAATGAAAATAATTTTTTTCTCCCTTTAGTATTTTAGACAAAATACGCAAATCAACTAAGAAAAAATTAGTGAAAATCTAAAATCTCTGTTGTATTTTTTATTTTTCTGGTCCATTCGAAGAGCGATCTTTTTGATTTTTTTGTTATTTTGTCGACTTGTGCTCCGTACTTCATTTTAGTGAGCGCTCGTAGTTCAAAAATTAAAAAAGAATAGTTCGTTCATTTAGTTCATTTGATCTTTTGTATCTTTATCACTTATACTTTAGATTGTCATTGAACGTTCTTTATTATGTAAAATGATATCGAATGGTGGTTGAAAGGAATTTTTTACGAAAATATAAAGCAAAACAACAAAACAAAATGCGAAAAATTTTTCAATTTAGTTTTCGATTTCTTTTTTAATAATGTAATCCAAAAAGTACTTTAGTCACTATTGCTAACAAAAAATTAAGGTTTCATTTTAAAATCTTAAAATTAAGCTTTTTAGCTTGCATAATACATTTTCTTTTCTTCAGTTTATTTGTTTTAAATACCATTTTTGTAAAAGAAAATAACTTGCCACTTTCGTTCCTTCGTCATTGTTTTCGTTTAAGTTTAGTTCGTTCGTTCATTTATAGGTCGTTCATTTAAAATAAAGAGCAAGAAAATAAACTATAAGAATTAAAAACACGGACTAGTTCGTTCAGTTCAAATAAGTGAATAGTATAATGTGAATAGTTCGTTCGTGTACTACCCAAGATTATTATTTTATATAAAACTATGTACCAAGTTTTCTTGTCCGTCTTGTATTTTAACGCTGAATAACCTATTCTATTTTTAATGCGTTTATAGCAATGTTAGTCATTCGACTAACATGCACTTTAAATTGCATCTTAGAAACCGGGAGTGCACCAAGTATAGGTTGTAATACTTTTAAGCTAAATTCACTGTTTTTATAATTAAAAAATCAGTAAGAGATAACGATATATAGAAGTTACCATAAAAGAAGATTAACATTGGTAAAACTGTAATAAATATTCACCTTTTTTACTAAAAACAAAACTTATAGCAGGTGTTCTCTCTTGATTTTGATATATGTATATGTATTCTTCTGGTGAATCGTATATAAAATTATAAAAATCAAGAAAAACAATAAATTTAAGGTGGATAAAATGATCCAAAAATTAGTTACACTAAGTTTATTGTTAGTCATTTCGACTACGTAACTTTTACGAAAACTATTATGCCGATTAACTAAAGCACATAGAACACCCGCCTTCAGCAGCTTTCGCTACTTTCATATGTATAGACACAATGACAGTTAACAGGAAATAATACTTACGATAAGAAAAGTAAACTTTGTTAGTCGAAACGGCTAACATTGGTTATGCAGGGCTAAACATATTAAGCAAAAAACAACACCAAAACTGTTAAAAAATGGAAATAGTCGTGTTTTTTGTCTCCTATTATTGTGATGTATAAAAAACTATGTACTACTTTTTTTAAAGTTAAATAAAATACGCAAAAACATTATATTACTCGGACATTTGGTGACCTATTGCTCTCACTTTTTGCATAGATATTATGACTGTCATTTCAAACAAAACTGCGTACCACATTTTTTTTTTGTCTGTTTCATTGTTTAGGCAAAATATGCAAAAAACCCACTCAAATAATGGTCAAAAAAAAGGTAGTTGAGGTATTTGGCTCATAGCTGTCGCATTTATGAACCCATCTGGCTGAATTTTAATAGCAATAATCTGACAGAAACAACTGACAGATTGGTATAAAAAATTTTTCTCTACGTTGCCTAGGGACTTTAGACAATGCATTTCAGCGACATATTTAATGTAGAGTAAAGTAATTTTATTTTCCGCATTTTCTTCAGGACGCCCTTTAATTTGATACCCATATCATATAAGTAAACAAAAAAATCTTAGTCCACTATCTTGGCCCGTCCGCCTTATTGGACTTGGAATGATGTTGTTTAGCTCTTAATCTGTTGGTATCTAAGCTAAGATTGTGTGCAAAATTTCAGTTCAATCGGTTAAAGGTAGCTGCTTTAAGACTTAGTTACAAATTGTTGCCCACACACATGCATATATAAATATAAGTGAAACTAAATAAAAGTATTTAAAAAGATTATTAATTTTACAGATTTTGCTGTCTATGTTTTAATTAATTACTTGTGAAAACGTAAAAATAATAATAATAAAAAAATACTTAAGTAAAACAAATTATATCCTTTCCTAAAAATTTTAATTTTTAGTATTATTTATTTTCTTAATTCGAAAGAAAAGATGATTCGAATTAAACAGAAACAGGCAGTAAAATTTCTATTGAATTGTAACTTCATTTAACTAAAAAACCAAAATAGGTATGTACATGTTATTTTTTGTAAAACAGAATTATTTTTAAAAATAAGTTAACAACATAGTGGTGATAGTGCTCTTTCATTGTCTAAATTGTGGTTGGAAAAAACAATGTTTATGTACAAAGAAACAAAATTAGTTACATATATTTCTTAATGGTAATATAAAATTTTTTATTAATTACTTTTTATTTGTATCGGCGCTGATTATCGATTCATGATTTCAGTTGTTGCGCAGTTCTGTTTTTAAGAACATTGTGGTTATTTATTGCATCTACGCATTGCATCATAGTTGGTAGTCTTTCCAAGTTCTTTAAGTTACTAAAAACAGAAAATATAGCATCCCTTTCCTCTTTTGTCCACTTATTACGTTTGGTTTTACCGAATGGTAAAGCTTTATTATGAAATTTCAAATTAATACGTTAATAAATATAAAAAATATAAACTAGACTACAGTACGTACGTATGTACAGGGTGGGCAAAAAGAAACCAAGGGGTGTAAAAGTTTAATAACTTTTTTGTTTATTAATTTTTCTTTCAGATTATATAGACAACACTTGGAGAATTTATAATGGAGAGGTTCACAACTGAACAGAGAACCAGAACAATAGAATTTTATTATTTAAACCAGAGATCAATTATTTTAAAGCAAAGAGCATATCGTCGACATTTTGTTAACAAGCAGAACTGTAGGTTCTGGAGTTCTCAAAATCCAAGAGCCATTCATCAACGCCAATTGCACCCCATCAGGTGTACAGTATGGTGTGGGATCACATCTGAAAATGTCATTGGGCCCTACTTCTTCGAGAATGAAGATGGAAGTGCTGTAACCGTAAATGGAGAGCGGTATCGTTTTATGATAGAAAATTTTTTCGTCCTGCTCTTGAAAACAGACCTGGTATGTGGTTTCAGCAGGACGGGCCCATACTGCCCGAGACACAATGGCACTTTTAAGTCAAATTTTTGGAGAGCGAATAATTTCTCGAAATTCGGAAATTATTTGGCAAGCGCGATCGCCAGATTTGACAGCACCCGACTATTTTCTTTGGGGTTTTTTGAAGGAGCGAGTGTATGTGAACAAGCCAGAGACAATCCTTGAACTCAAGGCAAACATTGTTGCAGAAATTCGAACGCTACAGCCACAAGTTTTGAAAGATGTTATGGAAAATGCTCTAAAAAGAGCCCATCAGTGCGAAGCTGAAAACGGTGGTCATTTAAGAGACATCATTTTTCATACTTAGTGTAAAAAAATTTCCATTTTGTATATTATATAATCTGAAAGAAAAAATAATAAAAAGTTAATAAACAAAAAAGTTATTAAACTTTTACACCCCTTGGTTTCTTTTGGCCCACCCTGTATGTGTATATCAGAATTGTGAAAAAGTATATTTTTATTTTTTTATTTATATGAATAGAATAAAATATAAATAATTTTATACAAATTAAAATTTGTTTGAAATAACATTTTTAAAAAAAGAACTTTTTTATCTTGGTGTATAGCGAAACGTATATACAATGTATCAATACGAAGTTGATAAATTTGATTTTATACCTATTTTTCTGTGGCGCCAATGTTCTGAGCGTTGTATTTATTCTGCACTTAACATTTTCTGTGCTTTGTTTGTTTTTGCAATGTATTACTGCAAAGTAATATGCGTTGAGAAATATACCAAATTATTCTTTTACAGCTCTAGTATGTGTATTATTTGTGTATTATTTAGCAACGCTAGATACATTTTTTGGGCCATTTTGTGTATACTCTATTAGACAAAATTTCTTTAATAAGATTGCAAAACGGTTAACTATTTAATAAAATATATGTACATACATATGTAGTATAAAAAATTCATCGTATATTTTTAAATTAATTTAAACTTACTACTTCGCTTTTTTTTGGAAAATGAGCTTGTATTTGAATTTGAGTTCGACTTTTTATCATTAACATCTGAAATTACCATGGCATCACGTTCTTCTGCATCTCTGTTATTTTCATTGTCATTATGACTTTCATTATCGTTCACACATTCGCCATCATCATCCCCTATTGCCGACATTAAAAGCTTTGAAATACATGTTATTTCCGCTACAGGAACTGGGACTCTATAAATACTCTTGTGGATATCCTTATGATGGCCCATAAAATTTGCCAGCGTACCTACTGTCGCATCCTCCATGTTCAATAACGACGTATAAGTAGCAATATGCTTCCTGAAGGATGTTCCTCTTAAAGTTTCTGGTATTTTAGCTCCACACTTTTTAGAATATTCTTTAAGCAGCGTGCAAGCTTTATAATAGGGGTGAGCATACTCAGATGCTACATTTTTAGAAAATATAAACTCGTTAGTCTCAGGAATTCCAGCTTTAGCCCTATGTTCTAGAATTAAATCAATTGCTTTTGTGCACAGTGGGCTCAGAAGAACACTCGCAGTTCTTCCCAGTTTTCCTCTTAGTGTCAAACGAACAAATTGTTTTGCAAATAACAATGATTCTCTTGACATTTTTTAGGAATTTCACTATATACAGCTCCCGTTATGCTGTTAATAATCAGGCGCTCAATTTCGCCAGCTCGTCTTCTATTAATAATCTGGATAAATATCAACAATGATTTCACTAGTTCTTCCCAGTAACTACTATTAAATTCTTTTTCCAAGGCACCAATTGCATCATACATTTTGTTTTTTAAATATGTATACAATACGTTAATGTTATCTTTTGTTGGCAATATATTTTTTTTCGATCGCTTTTGAGCACATTGGTCGTCTAAAGCTTTTTTGTTTAGGAATCGAATATCCTCATCCCATAGTTCTAAAAAATATTTCAGATCTTTGATTGCATCTTCAGATGTTGTTTTGATAAATTCTGCTTGCTGCGTTTTACCGCATTTTTTAATTAACGTTGTCAAATGTTGTGCAACTGCAGGTGTTTTAAACCACATCAAAGAATCATCCCACTTTGCAGTTTTCCGCAAAACTTTTACACATGTGTTAAACAAAAATTGGCTTAAATATATCTTTTAATTCTGTGACATTGCTATCAAGAGCTTTTACCTCAATTAAAAATCGACCTAACAGCCTTAATTGCGACCTGATCAACTCATGCTGGTGATTTAATGTGTATTTTTCTGTCAGTTTATTCGCATATTTTACTATAATTCACCATATCGTATAATTTTGCCAACTTCGTCCCTACTTAAAACGAGAAAAATTTTGGTCCTGACAGTAACATTTGCTGCTTTGTGAACATATTGCGTTAGCTTTCGGCTATTTATAAGATTATCTCTAAGATTTTTTTGTTTATTTTTGTCACATCTGGTTAAGTGGGTGCGTAAAGTATTTTTGGAGAAAAACCCTTTGCAGTTTTTACAACAAACATAATCATCAGCTGTGTTTCGTTGTTTTTCCTGCTGTTGTCTGCTAACTATTAAAATACCGCTGTTATGTTCTTTGAAAGTATTATGTACGAAATCGCCTTGTTTCCTCAATTATCTTGAATCGCTCTTTTGATTTAATAGGCATATTAAACGCAGCTTTAATTTGCTTTTCAGATTTATGTTTCAAAAAGAAATATTTAGCGATTTTAGTCTGCAATGTTTTGCAAAATACACAGAAGTGTTTCTTAGATATATTACTTTTGTGAGGCACTTTCACTCTAAACACCTCTACAGTATCTTCAATTATTTCTATTCGGTTCTTTTGTCCCTCAAAAGTATTTTTTGTGGAATTAAAATTTTCATTAGTTGTGTCAGCTATCGAGTCCGGAAAATATTTAGAGGTTGTTTTATTAGAAATAGAAATTTCTGTACTGTTGTGACTTTCTTTTGTAAAATGAGATAATAAAGTGGAATTAGTTGAATTTTGCTGTTTTTGTTTTAAACTCAACTGGGATGAAATTGTTAAATTCTTTTCTTTATTTAGTGGTAATATTTCTGAACGAATAAGGTCGGAACTTGAAATAGATGATAAATTTGAATCTGAATTATCGAGATGGTATGTAGTTGTTTGACACGTTTCATTTTTTATTGCATCTGAAAGTTGCGATACTCCCTGTTTTCTTACATAAGAAGAGCTCGAAGTTAGAAAAGCAGATTCTAGCAATATTCCAGCAAAAGATATTTTAAAAACAGATGTTGTTGTAGATGAACTCCAACTGTTTTGAGTAGAAATATATTTGGTCACACTATCTACTTTTTCCTATCTTTCTAAGGAGTGGTTTAAAGAGTTTACATCGGAAATTACCATCCAAGCCGAATTACAAGTAACACCTGACGATGTAGATTGTAGCGATATTATTGAATTAGACGCATCGGAAGTTAATGTAGAGGTCAAATGAGGATCACTTAGCGGTATTATTTTTGGCAAATGTTTTTGTTCGTTTTCGAAAGATGGTGATCTTAAATTCGTGGGTTGTTCAGTAGCAGTCTTAAAATTAGTTTCCAATGTCTGAAAGTTTACTGATTCTGGAAGTTGTTCTAAATCTTTATTTTTATTTAAATTGGGACTAATTACAGGAGAATTAGTCTTAAGCGGGGTTTTTGCAATGGATACATCGATGGAGGAGAAGAGCGAATCATTAGAAAAATAAATTTGTTCGGACTGTAATGGTGCCAATATTAATTGATGTTTTGGATCTTCATTTTTCGATAATAAAATCTTTACTGGAGATACTGTCGGCGTACGAGACAATAACTGTATAAAATTTGTTTCTAAATTTTGATTGCTTGCAGAAGTCTGCTCATTAACTACAGTGGAAGATAAGTTAATACTCTTCGGAAAAAACATAGGTTTGGACAATTGAGTAAAATCAGTATGGTCAACATTCTGATTACGTATTTCTTGCTTTTTTTGAGGGAGGAAGATGGAGGCGAACTGTTATTTTCATATTCTCTTTTACATGCTTGCAATAAATCTTTAATATCCAAGAAATTAAAGTAATGATAGAAAATATTCTTTTCTTTTTATTTAAATTCATAGTTTAAAGAACTTACCATTTTTTGAGATTAAAGTTGCCAAAAACCTCCCACCTATATACTTACCGATACAACTGAAATCTTTTTTAAATTGCACGTCACGATCTGTCCCGACGTGAAAATCAACATTTTCAAACTTTACAAGATAATAAATTCAGATATATATAGAGAAAGTTTAAATTAAAAACTAAATTTATGTGCAATTTATGAATGTATTTACTAGACGCCAAGCTGCTAAACTTTACAAAAAAAAAAGTATTGAATCCGCATTATCAAAAAATCTGCTATTTTATTTAAAAATTTGACTTCATAATTGTAATTATCGGCGAAATATTTTACAGGTTTTGTGTATCGTGTTCTATGGTATTAAATATAATATTAATCATTTTAAAAATTTAAAAATTTTTATTAACCTATTTTATTTTTATTAATTTCGGGATTTTACTCGGACAAAAACATAAAATAAATCTTCATAGTTTACTTCTTGCACAAGTTGGACTTCAATATTGCTAGAGCGTTAAGTCTCTCTTGGCCCATACTTGACCGTAGATAGTTGTTTAAATTTTTCAGGGTGGAAAAAGATCTTTCTGCTGAACAGTTTGTAGAAGGGAATTTAGGTATTTTCGCGTCGAATCTAGCGATTTTGAAAGCAGTGCAAAAAAATTATTTTAGCTATGTATGTATTACCAAAATAAAATTTATATTATTATTTTTATTCCTTTATTTTATTTCCTTTATTCAATCTATGATCTGAATCTATAACCATCTAAATCGACTTACTAATTAAGAAGTAAATTCAACAATAATTTAATATAAATTTCGTATTCGTTTAAAGTAAAATTTGGCCAAATCAATTTTCGAATTTCAGTTCCTATTACATTCTTTTACCTTTAAATTTTCGCCCTTAAATTATGCCGCCTTAGGCCCGGGCCTCACGGACCTAGGTGTAAATCCACCACTGCTAACTTGAAATTTAATACATTTAAGTTTAAAAAAAATTATTTAAAAACCACTCTAATAGATTTTTACCCGGAAAATTAAATTCTGAATTTAACATTAAATTCACTGCTTCTGCGTTCACGCTGCAAATTTAATAAATAGAGTGTGTTAAATCAATTCGTACAAAATAATATAAATTTAAAAAAGAAATAAGTGTAATTGATGCGTTTGGTACATAAATAAAATCATATTTTCAGAGTTGTATTTCATAAATCCAACTTAAATTCAATTGTGGATTTATCAAAGCAATTTTGTATGTTAAATACAGAATTTATAAGTTGGACTTAACGTTAAAACCAAATTTATGTTAAGTCCACTCATTCTAAAAACACTGTAGTGATTAATAAAGTTAAAACAATTAAATAAAACTTTAAACACTACATATATTTTTATATAAAAGATATTTTTATTAAATGAATTAAAGTTATTTTATATCTCAATTTTCAATTTCGAATAATCAGAAGTAACAAATATTTTATAAAAATTAGAATAAAAAATTTAAGTTAACATAATGAAAATTATTTTATAAAGCAAAGTATATTTTCCAATGAAATATGTACAGTGTGTATACGCCACAACACCATAAAATTTGTTCAAATTTTCACTCAAAGTATGAACATTTGTTCGATGAATAAAATCAACATTTTGCCCCCATTTTTGTGGAATCACAACAACTACTTTCCGACAAAAGCAAACAATGTTTGCTAATTTTATACCACAAAAAACTTGACTTGACGTTTAAATTAAATTCAAACTTAACTTCGATTGATATCAAAACTAATTTTTTGCATAGCACCTATTTAAATAGAATTTTTTTTACAAGGATCAAGAGGTTACAAATATATTCCATACCAAAATTCAAATAGATATTTACACGAATTACAAGATGGGTTTCAATGAAGAGATAGATTGAAATTAAATGCTAAAAAAAATAAATAAAATTTAAAGAAATCATATTTAAAATGTAATGCCACAAGATTATCTTTCGGATAAATAAAATTCATGTCAATCGAATAATCCATCGTTGTTTTATTGCAATTTAAAGTTCTATACGTATATAAAAAACACCCTTTACTTTTAAATGTAATTATTTTGGTACACAGTACAGCAAAATATATGTATAATCATATGTAGGTTGTTTACATCAACTATATAGATATGTATTTAAAAGCTCACATACGTACATATATACATAAACAGCGACGTACCATACAAATGGTAGTATGATAATGTACCACGTTACATATATGTATGTATACCGCATGCAGGCTGTATGTTTGTGTGTACATGCGTATATCCGATATACATATAAATCTTTGAACGTATCTACATGGATGTTCCGCGTCCCATGCATACTTAAATATATTTTTGCACTATGTATTTACTTACTTTTTTAAAAAAGTTCTTTAGTTTTTTTCTTTCCTTGACAGTTCTTTTTTCCTTAACAAAATTTTGATCTACATATAAAAGGTGATTTTATAAGAACTATCGGAAATTTAAAAAAAAAAACACATACAATTCAGAAAAATGCATGAAATATTTATTTGGATCGATAGTTGGGTCGATATAATTTAATGTTTGAAGATTATTTCATGCAAATGTTGGCCGCGGCTGCGCCTCAAATGGTCCATCCGCTTAGTCCAATTTTGGCATACTCTTTCCAACATTTCGGCCGGTATCTCACGAATAATGTTGGCAATGTTGGCTTCCAGTGCGTCAATCGAAGCGGGCTTGTCCCTATAGACATTAGCCTTAACATAGCCCCACAAAAAATAGTCTAGAGGCGTTAAATCGCACGATCTGGGCGGCCAATTGACTGGTCCCAAGCGTGAAATAAACTGTTCACCGAACTCGCCTCTCAATTGGTCCATTGTTTCGCGTGCTGCGTGGCATGTGGCACCGTATTGTTGAAACCACATGTCATGCAAGTCAAGCTCTTCCATTTTGGGCAAAAAAAAGTTTGTTATCATCGCACGGTAGCGCTCACCATTCACAGTAACGTTGTGATTCGCATCATCTTTGAAGAAATACGGCCCAATGATGCCGCCAGCCCATAATCCGCACCAAACGGTTGTTTTTTGTTTATGCATTGATAGCTCTTGCAATGCTTCTGGCTGCTCTTCACTCCAAATACGGCAGTTTTGCTTGTTCACGTATCCATTCAACCAGAAATGAGCCTCGTCGCTGAACACAATTCTTCGATAAAAAAGTGGATCTTCATCTAACTTTTCAAGAGCCCATTCACCAAAAATTTGGCGTTGTGGTAGGTCGTTTGGCTTCAATTCTTGCACCAGTTGTATCTTATAAGGCTTCACACCCAAATCCTTCCGCAAAATTTTCCACGTAGTGGAGTAACAGAGGCCCAATTGCTGCGAACGGCGCCGAATCGATCACCAACACTGGCCGATACGGCTGCGATATTTTCTTCAGTTTGCACTCTACGTAAGCGTGTTGGTGGTTTAATGTCCAACAATGTAAATTTGGTGCGAAATTTTGTTACAATAGCCCGAATAGAAGCCTCAGTAGGTCGATTAAACTGACCATAAAATGGAAGAAGCGCGCGATGAACTTTCTTAACAGAGCACGCATTTTGGTAATAAAATTCAATAATTTGCAAGCGTTGTTCGTTTGTAAGACGATTCATGATTAAATTATAGACCAAACTGAAGATGTTTGACAGTGACACAAGATACAAAACGTGCGTGAGCTGTCAAAACTAGTGTTGCCAAAAAGATAATAGCAAAAAAATCACTCTTTATATAAATGAGTTCAAAAAATACACAAATTTAAAATATTTATATATGTATGTATAAACTTAACTTTCAAACAACCTAACGTCTCTGAGAAATTTCTTTATTTATTTCTTTTCTGGACACTACTTTTTTCCTTTACAAAATTTCGATCTATGTACTAACATATAGGTAAATGATCTAAAAAACGACACAAATTTAAAATATTAATATATGTATGTATGTAAGTATAAACTTACGTTTCAACCAGCACAGTATAAAAAACTTTTTGCAAAAAGCACACCAGCTAATTATATTTTACCATTAGAGAATATTGCTAAGCTTGAGGATTTGATAGATTGTATTCAGCGTTTTTAACAATTTGTAAGTATAGGAAGTGTTTAGAAATTGCTTAAACAAAATAGCTAGAAAATACATGGTTTTGTTTCAAAGAAGTTCACAAAATAAATTTTATATGGAAATTTGCTTTGTTTGTCTCTTCTAAATAAAAAAAATATTTATATATATAATAAATTCGTAAAATATGTTTATGTGTGTACACATGTACCTACAACTTTATCTAAAGCTTGTGTAAAATTTTTTAAATTTTTAACTAAAATTTCTTACTATGATATTGCCCCATTTTTATCTAAAAAGTAAACTTTAAGGCGCCGCCCCAAAATTTTGTTTATAGAAACTTTATAGTAAAATTTGACTTTACTGCCAATTTAAAATTGCGTTGGAAATTGCAAATTATCGAAGTTTTGAAGAAGCAGTTAAACGTTTTTCTACAATCTAAAAATTTGTTATTTAACAAATATTATTATATATTTATTATGTTATTGTAAATATTAATAGTGTGGAAAACCCTCAATTCCTCAAGTTAATTAAACAAGCTTAATTTATTTAACTGAGAACTCAAGTTTATTTCTCGACTGTTCTCTCTCTTACAGTTCACTCCTCACGATTAGTAATTCTTTTTGATAATGAATGACAAATCAAGTACACTTCAATGACAAAATGTCATATATCAATACGAATGTAATATTAATAAAGGTCACCACAAAAGGGAGTTTAATAATTAGTACTAAGAAAGAGAATAATGAATAATTTAATGATAGGGTTGACATATAATCTTTTTTTCTCAGTAGGACATAAGAATGTTACATAAAAAACTAAAAAATAAATGTGAAATAAGGTGATGTTGTTGTAAGTTATATACAGGGTGTCCCATAATTCAACGTCAAGCCGAAAGTGGGTGATAGCTCACATGGTGACTGCTTCCAGAAAAATTAGAAAATAATTTCATGTCGCGTATTTCGCAAGCTACTGCCATTCTGATGCATTGATATATCTCTTGCTGTAGATATATGTTATTGTAAGCATACCTTCTACGAGCGTCAATAAAAATTTTTACCATAATAGAGTAATTTTCGAGGAAAATATAATTTTTTTGGCCAATTATGTTTTGAAGGTGTAATTTATTATATATTTAAATATAATTTATTATTTACAACCTAATATTTTATAGGCTTATAATATACAAAACAGAGTTATTAATATCTGTTGATTTTTGTTGAATGATTGGGCGATTTCATGTGAAGTGTGGTAGCTCTCCAGCAAAGTATTTGGTGTTCGCTGAGTTATTTGCTTTTTCTTGTTCCTATTTTCGGAACAAGGCTTTTGCAAATGCTTCAGATAAGAACTTGAAAAGCAACACTTCACTACTCTTCACTATTTCAACTCTGTGAGCAAGTACCTAATTGTATTTACTTTTGGCAAATGTATTTGCAAACACATAAAAGTTATTTATTGCAGATGTCTAGTACCTATCAACATTATGCCGTATAATTTCTTTTTTTTTTTATGTACGAGGTATGATCTAAAAATAACCGTTATTTTCAATTTTTTCAAAAAGTATTTATTTATTCATCAATAACTATCTTGTTCCCTTCAAAGTATTCCCCCTCAGAAATAATACACTTATGCCAGCATTTTTTTCCAATCCTCGAAGCACTTCTGAAACTCGCTTTTTGGTATCGCCAACAGCTCCTGTTTCGATTTTTCGTTTATCTCCTCAATCGTAGCAAAACGCTTTCCTTTCATCGATGTCTTCAATTTTGGGAAGAGAAAAAAGTCAGCGGGCGCCAAGTCCGATGAATACGGTGGTTGAGGCAGGATTACGGTTTTGTTTTTGACCAAAAACTCAAGCACAAGCATCGACGTGTGAGCTGGTGCGTTATCATGGTGCAAAATCCATGATTGGTTGTTCCACAATTCTGTGCGTTTCTGACGAATTGCTTCGCGCAAACGGCGCATAACTTCAAGGTAGTATTCCTTATTGACCGTATGACCTTGTGGGAAGAATTCGTGATGCACCACGCCATTGCAATCAAAGAAAACAGTGAGCAAAGCCTTCACATTTGACCGAACTTGACGACCAGAACGAGCATCGTCATTGACATCTTCTCGGCCTTCCTTAAGCCGTTTATACCACAATTGAACTTGTGTTCTGCTCATAGTAGACTCGCCAAACGCCACAGTCATCATTTCAAATGTCCTTGCACATTTAATTTCATTTTTTACGCAAAACTTAATACAGTTCCTTTGATCCATTTTTTGAAATAGTAAAAAATCGAAGAGCACACGAAAACACGACTAACCTTTTTATCTGTCAAAAATAAACTGACAATCCAAAATGGTTGATATTGTCAACATAAATAACAGACATGTGTACCAATATAAAAAAAATTCCGAAAATCGAACATACTCGTACGTACCTCACGAAAATTGAAAATAACGGTTATTTTTTAATCATACCTCGTATGTACTGGTACATATGTATGAAATATTTTTTATTTTTATTCAATTTAACAATTGATTTTTTTTTAAATGCAAGAAAATACGTAAAATAAATTGTTAACAAAAATATAAAAGTTTAATTCTATATAAAAAATAAAAAGAATGAAAAAAAAAATAATATTTTCAATATTTATTTAATGCTTCTATTTATTTATTTAGTCTCTGCAGTTTTCAAAAAAAAAAAAAAACGATTAAGATGGTCCGTAAACGAAAGAAAAACCATATATTCTGCATTTTGGGCACTTAAGAACCCTGGAAAAACTGCCCAGTGCGAAGGAATGCAAATAAGCCATTAAAAAAAATCTAATTTTACAAAATAGAATAGCAGAGCAGGTGAAATCAAAGATAGACGTAAATGAAAACTTTTTAAACAAAATTGTTTATAAATGGTATGTATTTATGTATGTTTAAATATTTATTTATTTATTTATTTACATAAAAGTCTACTTATTATTTCATACAGACTTTGGACATAATGTATAAATATATATAACTAATTTAAAGGTAATTTTTTTTCTTTTTTTTTTAAATTGTTTATTATTATTGAATCTTTCTATAAGAAAATTACAATAAGTATCCAAATCTTAAATATAAAAAGCAAAAACTTAAATAATTGTTACCAATGTAATAACTAGTTACTTGTACTCAAATCTTAAAATAAAAAGAATATTCTTCGTTTAAATAAAATAAAAAAGTTATATCCCTCTTCTCACTAGGCGCAAGGTATCACTTCTCTTAAGCCTTCTGTATCCCTCGAACTGTAACAGGTCCCTGGCGAGGGCGTTTGGATGTGTCGCCAGCTTGTGAACGTACTTAGTACAATATTTTTCAATTTCCTCCCGAACCGTTGGAATTTCTAGATCTCTGTGGATATTCTCATTTCTTATATACCAGGGGGCGCAGACTATTGTTCGTAAAATACTCGACTGTCTTCTTTGTAACTTTTGGATGTTAGATGCACACGCAATTCCCCAAAGCTGAATCTCATATGTCCAGATTGGTTTAATAATGGCTTTATATAACAGAACTTTATATTCCAAAGATAGAGATGAAAATGGACCTATCAGCCACATTAGTCGAGCTGTTTTTAGTTTCATAGCTGAGATTTTGGCCTCAATGTGTCGTGACCATGTTAGGCGTCTGTCTAGATGGATTCCTAGATATTTAGTTTGGGTTTCCACCGGAACAATGACGTTATTTATTTTTATTGGCGGACAATTTGACTTTCTTAGTGTGAAAGTCACATGGGCACATTTTGATGGATTTACTTTGATTTTCCATTTATTTAGCCAACCTTCCAGCTGGTTTATATGAGCTTGTAAGTGCTCAGATGCAGTTCCTGGATCTTTGTTCACACTTAAAAATGCCGTGTCATCTGCGAACGTTGACGTGATAGTATGTCCATTTGTAGGCATATCGGATGTATAGACGATGTACAATAGCGGGCCAAGTATACTTCCTTGGGGGACGCCTGCAGAAATCTTCTTAACTGGTGAAAATACATTTTTTGACCGTACCTTAAATGTTCTATCAGTCAAGTAACTTTTAATCAGCTTGTGGGTGTTAGCAGGAAGAGGTCGTGTTACTTTTGTGAGGAGACCACCATGCCAAACTTTGTCAAATGCTTGGGAGACATCAATAAACAATGCTGAACAAAACAGCTTTTTCTCGAAGGACGACCTGATAGCAGTAACAATGTAGTTCCATGGCCAGCCCGGAAGCCGAACTGATGTTCTGGAATAATATTTCGATCTGCTAGATGGGGCGTTATTTTCTGGAGGAGGACCTTTTCGAACAGCTTTGAAAGGATGGATAATAAACTGATAGGTCTGTATGACGTAATTTTAGTAGCGTCTTTACCCGGTTTTTGAATCATGACTATTTCTGAAATTTTCCAAGAGGACGGGAAAATCCCCACTCTTAAGATGGCATTAAAAATGAATGAATCGCGCCGGGCGATTTTTTCGCATCAAGATTTTTGATTGCCATTTTAATTGAGGGCAACCGCATCTTTATATGATTTTCAATGGAATCGCTGATGTATGGAGGATTAAAATCACTATTTATTTCATGTGGAGTGAAAGCGTTTTCCAGATGACTAGCAAAGCATTTGCTCGTTCACTAGGATTTTTAGCCCAACTAAGGTCCCCAAGTCTTAGTGGAGGTTCGGAGGATGTAGGGCACTTCATATGCTTCACGGCTTTCTATAGGCTGTGGTCGGTTTTTGTTGTCGGATCGAAGTTACTTAAATAATTTGCAAGAGCTGACTCATGCTGTAAACGCAGCTTTTCTTTAAGTATTTTTTGACACAAATTCAATTGGGTCTTTAAATCTGAAGAACGATTTCTTTGCCATTCCCTTCTCATTTTTCTTTTTTGTCGGATGAGGGCTTCAATATCAGCTGATGACTTGAACGGTTTCCTCCTATATGTTTTTCTCATTGGAGTTTCATTCCTAGCTGCACAAGTAATAACGTCTGTAAGGTGGTTCACAGCACATTGTATATCAGAGGAGTTCCTTAGAGGGATGTTCTGGGAGAGATGAGAGCTCACATACATTTTATACTTTAGCCAGTTCGTGTATCGGTTCGGATAGAACGTAGGAGATACTTCAGAGTTTATAAAACTATTACGTAGTGTAATTATAGTTGGCGAATGATCAGATGATAAGTCGTCTAGGGGACTAATCAGAAGTTGGTCACGTTTAATATTTTTTATAACAGTGAAGTCAATAAGGTCTGGCTTTTTCGTACAGTCTGTAGGCCAGTATGTGGGCTCACCGCCAGATACGACATCTAGACTATTTTGAGCAATAGCATTGTACAGCTGCCTACCTCTTGGGCTAATAAGTCTAGAGCCCCAGTAGGTATGTTTAGCGTTGTAGTCTCCTGCTGCCAAGAACTTGTGTCCCAATGTTGCGAAGAAACTTTTGAAATTGTCGCTATCAATTATGTGTCTTGGAGGACAATATACACATGAAATTGTGGTATGAAAATCAGTAAGACTTATAGAGGTTGCCTGAATAAAATCCTTCCCAAATTCTGGCATAACAAAGTGCCTCACGTTTTTACGCACAATGACGGCCGAGCCACCACATGCCTTTCCACTTGGATATTTAGTGTCATATATAATGAACCCGTCAATTCTAAAGCAATTCTTTACAGTAAAGTGTGTTTCGGATACCAAAAGGATGTCTATTTCCTGCCTGTGTAGGAAATCTTCTACCTCGAACCTATGTTGGGATAGCCCGTTCGCATTCCAATAGCAAATACGCAACTGCGTCATTTTAGTTTTGCCTAAGAAGGGTCTGCAGAATCATGTTCTGATTCCGCATCATCTCCTGAAACATGCCCTGCATATTATTCATAAAACTGTTCATGTTGGTCATGAAATTGTTCATTGTCTCCGTAAGCTTGTCGATTGAACTAGAGCTGGTATCGTTGAAGACCTGAGGACTGCTCCTTAGTACTTGGGCATATGAAAGATTTTTCACGTTGGGCCTATTTGACGATGGTAAACCATCGAAGTGTTTTTGCGCATAGTTGATTTTATTCCCATGTACACCATTAGGCATTGTATTAGCTTCAGTATGAAGGCTCGGATAATTCGATTCGCGATATTTCGCATTTGCGCGACTTCGAGGTTGATTCGATTTTTTTATCCTCTCGAATACTTCACATCCTCTATAATTAGTAGAATGTCTTCCACCGCAATTACTGCACTTTCTCACATTGGGGTCGTTTTTACGTGCTGTACACTCCGTGGTTTTATGCGCGTTACCACACACTATGCAAACAGATGGTAGCTTGCAGTAAGATTTTGTGTGGCCAAACTCTTGGCAATTGGTGCATTGTGCAGGGCCATTAAGCTTATGTGGGTCCTCTACTGTTATTCTTCGGTTAAGAAGATATCTCAAATTATAAATAGGATGCGTTGAGTTTTTGGTCTTAAGAAGAGCTGCATTAAAAGCAATCTCCACACGGTGCATTGGTTGGGGAATTTTACCTTTGTTGTGTATGTTGTGAATATTTCTCACATCGTATCCTTCATTCTCAATAGCTTTCTTGATTTCGTCAACAGGGACGAAACTGTCAATGCCCTTTACCACAACCACGAGGCCCTTAGCACTTTTTAGTTGGTACGTGTAGTAATTCTTTTTTTTGGCGTTAAGACTATTAACAATTAGACGATAATTCTTCTCAGTATGGGTTTGGATTTTCATTTCCTGTATCTGTCCCCTTCGTATAGAAGCTACGTAAAAATTTTCTTTTCCGACAATCTTTGATAAAAGATTTACAATTGCGTTCGATGTTTGCTCGCGCAAATAGATAGGTGGAGGTTTGTGTTCCTTAGACGCAGGTTCTACTGGTGCATCGTCTGTGGATGCAAGTATTGAAAATCTATTTTCGGCGACTGGTATCGTAGCCGCCTGACTGCCTTTGTACTGCTTACAATAACCTTGCTGTAAGAAATAAATTTTATTCTGTGTGCATAAATATGTTTAGTATATATAAATTTGTTCCAGATATCTAGGTCATGGCTGTTCCTTACAATCCATAGCTTGGAGTTACAAGCTCGGTAAGTCTACAATCCGAGTCATAGTACTAGAAACTTGTGATGTGCTCTGGCGGGTATTATCGCCACTCTATTTAAGCGATCCAACAACATCACAATATAAAGATATTGAAAAAGATTTTAATGCTTTGTGGAATATGCCCAATTGCGTGGGAGCTATAGATGGCAAGCATATAGCTATAAAGTGCCCTTCTAAATCTGGTTTTATGTTCTACAATTACAAAAAGTATTTTAGTTTGGTACTGCTGGGAGTGTGTGATGCCAAATATACATTTACATTAGTCAGTGTGGGAAGCTTTGGTAGCCAAAGTGATGCAGGTAAATATATATATATGAGTTTTTATATGTGTTTTATTACCAAAATTGTTTAATTGGATTTTTAACAGGAATATTTCGTTTATCACCATTTAGGGAATCTGTCATTTCTGGCAAAGTACCTGTGCCACCAAATAAGCCTTTAAATGCAGACTGTGCAGATTCCTTTCCGCACTATTTTGTATTCGACGCAGCGTTTCCCTTGCGTAGTAACTTAATGCGTCCGTATCCGGGAACAAATTTAGATTCCAATAAAAGAGTTTTTAACTACAGGCTTGCACGTGCCCGACGTGTCATTGAAAACTGCTTTGGGATTCTGTGCACACGATGGAGAGTTTTATTGAAAACTATTGAAATGACGCCGGACAATGTTGATTCTATCGTGCTGGCTTGCACAGTTTTACATAATTTTATTATGCTAAATGATTTTAAAAAATGGTATTGTCCAGCAAATTTTGTAGACCGTGAAACGGAAGATGGTTCCCTCCAAGAAGGAGAGTGGAGAAATTAATTAAAAACAAGTGGTGGAAGATCTATGCGGTCGGTGTCAACCCATATTCGCAGATCCACCCAGACAGCAATAAATTTAAGAAATATATTGGCGGAATATTTTTGCTTTGAAGGACCTATTCCCTCACAGTATACCTTATAAAGAAAAACTTTTCATAAACTTTCATTTCATTCATTTTATTTAAATAAATAAATTTCAACTTTTTACAAATATAACAAATAATTTTTTTTTTTGAAAAAAATAAATAAAAGAAAATAAAGCTATATATTAAAAAAAAAAAACAACAATTCAGGTACTCCAAATATAAATAAAAAACAGTTCAATTAATTTGAAATAAAAATGTAAAATAAAAAAAAAAATTCTCCCTTAGTCCTCCAACTTCATTTGCAGTACCAATGCCGTCACTTTTTGCATCGCCTCTATCTGTTTTGTTTGGCTCATTGTGCGAATAGTCCCCACAATCATTGTGCCGAAGCTGTCCAGCGCATCTTCTTTCGGCATTTCCGTCTTGCTTTCGCAAAGCTTTTGGAAAGCTTTAAGCGCTTGGGAAAATTCAATATCTTCACCTTCACTGCATTTTCTCCGTTTTGATGGGGCCGGTGTAATTGGCGATGGTGCAATTGGTGCAAATGAAGAAGAAGCGGGAGACTCTACTACGTCAAACAAGGGGGGAGACGTTGATAGAGATGATGTCAGTGAATTTGAAGATGAAAGTGAAGATGAACATCGCATTCTAGAAAATAATTGAGAAACATTAATTTTTACAATAAAACTAAATACTTTTTCATTATCACTTACGGTCTTGGCACAACATAGGGAGCTATGAACTCCATTGTATCCATTAATGGCCACGGCGGCAAATGCTTTGCGCCACTCCCAGAAGGCATATTTTGCAGCCTCTTCTTTTACATATCTGTCACGCAGGCATGACCACCTTCTTTTGCAGATTTCTTCTACAGAAATATCTCTTATTAAGTAAAAATATATTATTTGCTTATAATTACTAATTACCTGGGTATCCCATTTCAGTTGAGATGTTTCTCCAAATATTATTTTTCTTTTCTGGTATTTTATAGCCAGAGCTATATTTATTGTAGAGGCATTCATTTGCCTGCACCAGCAATATTAATTTTTCGTCATCCATTTTATTTTTTAATTTTTTTTTATCTATAACTTTTAATAATTCTTTTCTTTTTTGCACAGTTACTTTTTATAATTTCATTTAAAGAATTAAAAAAAATTTCAAATAAACAACAAAACAGCCGTTTGAAACATTGATGGGGGTACTATGTCCACATTATCTGTATTTTTTTTTGGAAAAAGTATCAAAATGCTTCTGTTGGTACCAACAATTTGATTTATATTTATAAACAATAACTTAATATCTGCTTAATATATTAAAATTAAATTAAATTATTTTAAAGTTTTAGTAGTATGAATTTGTCTTATGTCAATTTCATATATACATAATACATATATACATGCATTACATTTGTATTAAAATGTACAAAATGACTGCATATGTGTACTTTACGTACATATATACATATATAGAAGTGCTAAAAAATATTTTATATGTATAAATATATGTAGTATGGTATATTTGTTATTCTTATTATTAATATCTAAAATAATTTTTTGAACATTTGTATGTACGTATGCACATGCGTTCAAAATATGTGGTTCTTTTATTATTTTTACTACAAATGTTGGTAAATATATATGTTTTATATATATTAGCATTAAATTCTTCTTTAATTTTCTATTTATATATAGAAATTAAACATTTCAAATAGTTCTTATATAAAAAATGTACCATATAAAAGGGCTAAAATGTGCCACACTTCCATCAATACGCATACATCCCATCACTGGCTACATTTTGTTACGTAAAATTCTAAATTCAACAGATTGCTACGTTACATGTGCATTACATTTCAGTCAGCTAAGCATTTGCATTGCTTTCCATATACCAGAAACGATCAGCTGACTTCTACATTTTTACATTTCTACATTTCAACGTTCGCATAACTCGGCCTTTACGCTTGGTAACAGTTACGTATCTGTGCATGCCGGTTTGTATTTCCTTACCTGCCGGAGTAGAATCTGTCTTTGGGGTTGGTGTATCAACCTTAGTCTTCGGAGTGGTTCCTGTTGGACTAGTTATCTTGTCAAACTGGCGCGTGAAAATTTGCGCGTCCACAATCGCATTTGGCGTTAAAGAGCGGGTCCTATTCTCAGGCCTGGCTGTTAAGTATGCTCCGTCGTCCTTCTTATTATTCATACTATCTGAGAACACATAGTATGCATTGTTCCTACTCACTTTTTCGTTTGTTTTATCATTTGTGATTTTGCTTGTTTTTTTTTATTAATTAAAGTCATTTTTCTCTATATGGGTCCCAACTTGAAGTCGTTATCTAAATCCGTAGTGCAGTTACCCCTATGATGACCCCGAGGGTCCCTTTGCATGCAGTGAGGTCCTCGCAAGGGTTGACACAAGACCTTATGGGCGCTGGTCAATGTGACCAGCATGAATATTATATACAGGATCCCATACTACAGAGCCATATTCAAGAATACAAGTGATGTAAATAGGACGTACAAGTGATGTAAATAGTTGTCTAGTAACGTAGGGATCAGTAAATTCTTTTGCCCATCTTTTTATAAATGCAAGAACACTTCTGGCTTTATTGATCGTCATATTAATATGAGAAGTAAAGCTGAGTTTAGCATCCACCCAAATCAATGAAAGTACTCACTAGTTCTAAAGGATTTCCATCCAAGTGAAAATTTATTTCGAATATTTATTAAATGTATAAACAATCTTCACATCATCAGCAAACATTAATATTTCACAGTAATTGATTGCAATTGGAAGATCGTTAATAAAAAGGGGAAAAAGAATTGGTCCAAGATGACTGTCTTGTGGTACACCAGAGATTACTGTAATATATTTTGAAATAACATTTTTAAAAAGCACGTTTTGCTTCCTACTGCATAGGTAAGATTCAATTCAGCATAGACTTCTTGGAGAAAAACCCAACAAATATAACTTATGAAGCAAAAGCATATGATTAACTTTATCAAAAGTTTTGCTGAAATCAGTATAAATTACATCAGTTTGTTTATTATTTACAAATCCTTTGTTTATAAACGTTGTTAGAGTTAGAAGATTAGTAGTGGTTGAGAAACCTTTTCTAAGTCCATGACAAAAAATTAAATGGAACACTTTATGATTAAAAAAATTTATCATAAGCTTTTCAAGAATTTTCGGAATAGAGCATAGCTTAGCAATCCCTCTGTAATTTTTTACTTGAGATTTACTGCCTGACTTAAATAACGGAATTATGTATGACTTTTTCCATTGACTGGGAACAAAGCCATATTTTATAGATGAATTAAAAAGTAATGATAATGGCTTAGATAAGCTTCTTGCACAGCTTTTTAGTATACAATTTGAAATACCATCTGGTCTAAAACTAGAGGTAGACTTTAATCTTGTTAATTCAATATCAGTTTCTGAATCATCAATAAACGGGAAATTAATTGCAATATCTGAAGCTATATAGTAAGGATATTCTATCGTATTATCATAGTGAAAAGTAGAATAAGTTGTAGCAAAAAAATCAGGAAACATATTAGATATAGTCAGATTATCATCAGATTCGAACTCATTGTATTTCATAAATGGTGGAAATTCAATAGATTTTCTCTTGGTGTTAGCAAAATTGTAAAATGATTTCGGATTGTGTTTGAAATTTTCCTTCAGGCCTAGTAATTGGTAAGGTTTGAGTGACAGTAAAGTCCGAAGGTTCATTAACGAAAGCCAAATCTAGCAATCCACTATTGCAATTTTGAATGTTATTAATTTGAAAAAGGCATAAATCCATAATCTGATCCAAGAATGCATTAGATACTTAAGGAACCAGATGTAAAGTTTCAGGGGGATATTTCCATGTAATCGATGGTAAGTTAAAATCACCTAACACCAATACATAATCACCTTCATTTGTAGAATTTATCATATAATTAATAGATTTATAATGTAATTCATAAGTAGAAAGATCAGAACAAGGAGGAATATAAAAACAACTTATAAATAGGTATCTTTTATCCAACTTGATTTTCACTACTATAAATTCAATATTATTTCCAGATGAAAACACTTCAGATAAAAGGCTGCTTAGAACAGCAATCAGTACACCACCTCCAGTACGATTTTCGCCTCTATCTCTACTATATATACGGCAACTGTCACAAAATATTTCTAGATTGTACACATTATCTTTTACCCAGGTTTCAGTAAAAACAAGAATATGATAGTTAAATCCAAAACTATTAATAAATAGTTCAAAAAAATGTTGTATTTAAGCCACGAACGTTTTGATAAATAATATTAAGCTGAATATCAGTAGAGGTATTTAGTTTTTTTGTAGATTTGATAGAGTTGGAAATTTAGCAACATTTCTGGCACTATGCCTATTTCTTATTGTAAACTGTCTAACAAATGTGTTGTTTGGCCAAAAGTTGGGATCAACGATTTTGTCAAAAAGATCAAAAGGAACTGTCAATTTAAAAGACACAACGTTCCTTTGTTCCGTATACTTAAATTTTGAAATAGATATATCATAGCTGCAGTTTAAATTAGAATGTTGATAATATCAATATCCTCTGAATTAGTGTCAAATGGAAAACGCGAAATAAATATAGATTTTCTAGGAGGAATTATAACAAGTATTTTATGAACAGCTTGGTTTTGCTTAGAGAAGGTCGATGGCATAACAGCATCAGCTGAATTAGATAACGGTTGAATATTCTGATTCAAGTAATTTTTTTCGGCTTCAGTTGATACAGGTAGATTTTGTGGTGAAATCATTTGCATACTATTTGTCGATAGTGTGAACGGTGAATTTGTTTGCACATTATTTGCCGCTGTATTATTAGGTAACTCAAGGCCAACATTTGATTGAACTGTCGGTTGTTTTATTACATTTCTGGGTGACCTGCGCCGTTGTGGCGAAGCCCGAGGTGGTGAATTTAATAATTTCAGTGAATTAAAATTATCGAATAGATTTCCATAGGATTTTATACTATCAGACAAATCAGCAACTTTTTTCTGAATATAAATAAATTCTTTTTTCGTACTTTGGAAAAATCTAAAGAATTCGACCCCAATTTTCCTACAATCAGGACAGCACCAGAAAAACCTTGTTGTTGATATTCCTTGTTCTTTTTGAAACTAAAATAAAAAGTTAAATTAAAGTTTTCAATAAATTTTTAAAAATTCATAAAACATTTTCATGTATTATAATTTTGGCAAATTACATATGTACTCCTATGTATGTAAATAAAATAAGAAAAAAATGGTATGAAGGTATGTTCAAATAAATCAAGCGATTGACGAAATAAGCTTAACTACAAATCTTGACAAATATTTATAAAAATCAACAGAACTTGGGCTACGAAAAGTTATGTGGAGAATATAATAATATATTTCTGTTAACTTGTATTGAAAGATTAAGGCCGAGGCCACGCAATGAGCGGCAAGTGGCTTATTACTGAGCGTCATTTCTGAGCGGTTAGTGCGGTTAGTTGTTAAAATTCCATTGTCAAGAGAGGTTTGTTTAATGTTTTTACGCGAAAATCGTATTCATATTTACAAGAATTTAATGCGTTTAAGAAAAAAAAGAAGATTTGGTATTCATCCTATAAATGAATCAAGGCGACATTACGGCGAATTTAACCATTTATATACAAATCTACGCAAATTTCTAGACAGATTTTGGCAATACTGCCGTATGTCTCTGAAATCCTTTGATTTGCAGTTGGAAAAAGTTGACACCAGATTGACAAAACAAAGAAAAGCAATTTCTGCAAAGCAAAGGCTTGTTTTAACTTTGAGGTAAGTTTATTTTTTATTTATTTGCTTTGGATTGTGTACATATATTATTTGCAGGTTTTTAGCTACAAGACATTCCTTTCGAGATTTGGCGTTTGTAATCCATTTTGCCATAATAGTGGTCGGCTTTGTACAGATGAAATTATCCGCATTCACTTTTGCCATGTTTATACTTTGCCGCTCAGAAATCAACTAAAAATTAGAACTATTTCTATTCTTGAGCGGGGCCGCTCAGAAATGCCGTTCATTGCGAGGCCACTTCAGTAGTATTCTATATTTTTTATTTTTTGCCGCTCATTGCGTGGCCTTGGCCTAATTTATCCTAAGCGAATAATTTTTTCAATTAGAAGTATGTGTAGATGATATAGTAGTTACGCTTTTTGGTCAAATACTTAACTAATATGAACATACTTTTATGGCAGTTTTTTTCTCCAAGTAAAAACGACTTCTGAAAATCAGTTTTAATCAGTGGTTTAAATTTTAGTACTAGAAAAATTAGCCCGATAATGAATAAAAATTCCCTCCAGGTTTTTCACATTTTTCCTTTTTTAAGAGAAAATTCGCTGATTTTGAGTATTTTATCTAAAAGCCCAATTTTTTTTAATACATGGGGAATATTCATGATTAGGCTGTTTATGTTATCCTTTTTTTAACAAAGAAAATTCTCTGGCTTGGAAAAATTTTCCTTGAGAAAAAACTGTAGTGGAATATCCATTATTGGCCTGTATATTGCACAAATACTTATATTTATTTCTAATTGTGCACCAGTTTTTTCATGTTTCTCTGTTTCTGTTTGATTTGGGGAATTTGTTTCCAAAATTTGAAATGAATCTCATTTTCTGACGCTACAAAAATTAAAGAAATTTCCAAAAGAGCGGTTAAAATGTTTTTCTAGTGCAACTACTTTGTAAAAGGTGATTTTATAAGAACTATCGGAAATTAAAAAAAAAAAAACATAAAATTCAGAAAAATGCATGAAATATTTATTTGGATCGATAGTTGGGTCGATATAATTTAATGTTTGAAGATTATTTCATGCAAATGTTGGCCGCGGCTGCACCTCAAATGGTCCATCCGCTTAGTCCAATTTTGGCATACTCTTTCCAACATTTCGGCCGGTATCTCACGAATAATGTTGGCAATGTTGGCTTCCAGTGCGTCAATCGAAGCGGGCTTGTCCCTATAGACATTAGCCTTAACATAGCCCCACAAAAAATAGTCTAGAGGCGTTAAATCGCACGATCTGGGCGGCCAATTGACTGGTCCCAAGCGTGAAATAAACTGTTCACCGAACTCGCCTCTCAATTGGTCCATTGTTTCGCGTGCTGCGTGGCATGTGGCACCGTCTTGTTGAAACCACATGTCATGCAAGTCAAGCTCTTCCATTTTGGGCAAAAAAAAGTTTGTTATCATCGCACGGTAGCGCTCACCATTCACAGTAACGTTGTGATTCGCATCATCTTTGAAGAAATACGGCCCAATGATGCCGCCAGCCCATAATCCGCACCAAACGGTTGTTTTTTGTTTATGCATTGATAGCTCTTGCAATGCTTCTGGCTGCTCTTCACTCCAAATACGGCAGTTTTGCTTGTTCACGTATCCATTCAACCAGAAATGAGCCTCGTCGCTGAACACAATTCTTCGATAAAAAAGTGGATCTTCATCTAACTTTTCAAGAGCCCATTCACCAAAAATTTGGCGTTGTGGTAGGTCGTTTGGCTTCAATTCTTGCACCAGTTGTATCTTATAAGGCTTCACACCCAAATCCTTCCGCAAAATTTTCCACGTAGTGGAGTAACAGAGGCCCAATTGCTGCGAACGGCGCCGAATCGATAATTCACGGTCATCACCAACACTGGCCGATACGGCTGCGATATTTTCATCAGTTCGCACTCTACGTAAGCGTGTTGGTGGTTTAATGTCCAACAATGTAAATTTGGTGCGAAATTTTGTTACAATAGCCCGAATAGAAGCCTCAGTAGGTCGATTAAACTGACCATAAAATGGAAGAAGCGCGCGATGAACTTTCTTAACAGAGCTCGCATTTTGGTAATAAAATTCAATAATTTGCAAGCGTTGTTCGTTTGTAAGACGATTCATGATTAAATTATAGACCAAACTGAAGATGTTTGACAGTGACACAAGATACAAAACGTGCGTGAGCTGTCAAAACTAGTGTTGCCAAAAAGATAATAGCAAAAAAATTACTCTTTATATGTGCTGCGTATATAATTTTATAAATTGTGAAATATTTTTTTTAACAAAAAAAAATTTGCTGAATAGAACTGTTAAAGAGTAAAATGAATAATTAAATTTTTTAAGCAAGTTTCTTCTTGAACACTTACTTTTTCATTTGTAACGTCGCTAGTTATCTATCCTCGATTTGACCTGCTCTGCTGTTCTATTTTATAAAATTGTATAATTTTTAATGGCTTCTTTGCACTCCTTAGCACTGGGCAACACGTACAATATTCGATTTCACAGCTCAAATAATTATGCATCTGTTAAAAAGCAAAACTCGTTTAGCTTCCAATTGGTCCTCCATTTACTTCTTTTAAAATATCCAATTTCAGCGAAACATGCACTAGTTACTGAATTATTAATAATGAGCGTATTCATACCTACTGCTTCGTTTTTGTATTAGCGGAAGACGAACTACTGCTTTGACTGATATTAGATTGAATACTAACTACTGCTGCAGGCTCATTATTAATCTCTTCATCATTATCATTTCCTAAAACAGACATTAGAAGTTTTGACACACATGTTATTTCCGCTACCGGAACCGACACTCTATATACAGGGTGGGCCAAGAGAAACCAAGGGGTGTAAAAATTTAATAACTTTTTTGTTTATTAATTTTTTTTTATTTTTTCTTTCAGATTATATAGACAACACTTGGAGAATTTATAATGGAGAGGTTCACAACTGAACAGAGAACCAGAACAATAGAATTTTATTATTTAAACCAGAGATCAATTATTTTAACGCAAAGAGCATATCGTCGACATTTTAACGTCAGAATTTCGCCCTCTGAAGCGATGATTCGTTGCTTAGTTAATTGCCATCACCAACATGGCAGCGTAAGAGATTTGCCTCGAACCGGTAGACCACGTTTAAGTCGCACTGCGGAAAATATTGAATGAGTACAGCAAAGTGTTAACGAAGCACCAGAAACATCTGGCAGAAGGCGTTCTGCTCAGCTAGAAATGTCTCGTACGTCACTACGGCGCATTTTTAAAAAAGATGTACAGCTATACCCATATAAGGTGCAATTGGTCCAAGAATTAAAACCCGCAGATCATCGGCAACGTCTAAATTTTGCAGTTAAATTTCAAGAGTTGGCCAGAAATGAAATCAACTTTATTGAAAATTTGATTATGAGTGATGAAGCTCATTTTCATTTGAATGGCTTTGTTAATAAGCAGAACTGTAGGTTCTGGGGTTCTCAAAATCCAAGACCCATTCATCAACGCCAATTGCACCCCATCAGGTGTACAGTATGGTGTGGGATCACATCTGAAAATATTATTGGGCCCTACTTCGAGAATGAAGATGGAAGTGCTGTAACCGTAAATGGAGAGCGGTATCGTTTTATGATAGAAAATTTTTTACGTCCTGCTCTTGAAAACAGCCCTGGTATGTGGTTTCAGCAGGACGGAGCCACTGCCCATACTGCCCGAGACACAATGGCACTTTTAAGTCAAATTTTTGGAGAGCGAATAATTTCTCAAAATTCGGAAATTATTTGGCCAGCGCGATCGCCAGATTTGACAGCACCCGACTATTTTCTTTGGGGTTTTTTGAAGGAGCGAGTGTATGTGAACAAGCCAGAGACAATCCTTGAACTCAAGGCAAACATTGTTGCAGAAATTCGAACGCTACAGCCACAAGTTTTGAAAGATGTTATGGAAAATGCTCTAAAAAGAGCCCATCAGTGCGAAGCTGAAAACGGTGGTCATTTAAGACACATCATTTTTCATACTTAGTGTAAAAAAATTTCCATTTTGTATATTATGTAATCTGAAAGAAAAAATAAAAAAAAGTTAATAAATAAAAAAGTTATTAAACTTTTACACCCCTTGGTTTCTTTTGGCCACCCTGTATGTTTTAATGTATTTCTTTATGATGGCCCATAAAGTTAGCCAGGGTATCAACTGTTGCTTCCTTCGCATTATATTTTATCAGAAACGTTCCTAGTAAGCTTTCAGGTATGTCAGCTCCACACTCGCCACCAAACTGTTTTAGTAGAGGATATGCTCTATAATACTGTTTGGCAGACTTAGACACAGTTTTTTCGAAAAAAATATAATTATTGCTTTTTGGTATTCCTCTATTCTTCTTATATTTAAGAATTGTATCAATACTTTTCACACATAACGGGCTTAAAAGATGCTTACAGTCCTCCCCAGTTTTCCTCGCAGCGTTAAGCAAACAAATTACTTTGCAAAATTCAACAAACCCACAGACATACCTTTAAGAAGATCAGACTCCATGTTTTCCATTATTTATTCTTTGTTAGCATAATTACTGATTTTTAAACGCTCAATTTCTCCTGTTCTTCTTCTATTGAAAATTTGTATAAATATAAGTGAATATTTAATCAATTCGTTCAAAACATTAAAATTTAATTCTTTTTCTAATATGGTAATATGGTTTTGTTTTTTAGGTCAACATATAATTTATTAATGTCTTGCTTTGATGGCAATATTAGTTTCTTGAGTCGTTTTTGGTTACATTGATCATCAAGAGCCTTTTTGTTGATGGTAATCTTTGTGTCCTTCCTAGAGAGGATTAAAAATTTTTGAAGTGGCTCGTCTGAAGAAGTTTTAATAAACTCAATGTGTTGTGTATTAGCGCATTTTTTTAACGATGTTGTCAAATGTTGTGCAACAGTAGGTGTTTCAAACCACATCTCCGATTCGTTCTACTTTGCAATTTGAAGATGTCTTTCAATTCGTTAATACTACTGTCCAGTGCTTTTACCTCATGTAGAAACAGTCCTAATAATCTTAATTCTGTTCTGATCATATGCTGGTGAGATAATATATATTTTTCTGTCATAGAATTTGCATATTTTATTATTAATTCGTCATATTGCACAGTTTGAGTATATTCATCATTTCTTAAAACAGGAAAAATTTTAGTTCGGAACTTGGGATTTGCTGCTTTATGAATATATTATGTCAGCTTTCTGCTACTTATAAGCAACCTGAAGACGGCAATAACTGATAGCTTTGTGTGCTAAACTTTTCTGTGAGTTGCATACGGGCTTGAGAAAGTTTCAACGAATACACAGGCAGACAGATAGATGTCGTGAAATCGACTTCACTGTTTCAAATATTTATGTACTTTATAGGGTGGTACATTTATTATGTAGAAGTTACAGTTACACACTTTGCAACGTGTTTCTGTAACCAGGCACGTTTCATTTTTGGTAGCTACAGAAAAGTTTGACTAATAGTTTAATTTCGTGCTGCATTCGAGTTTTCAAAAGTATCAAAATATTTTGATATATATTTTTTGATGGTTTAATTGTTGGTTATAGTGAAATTTTTAAAATATGCAACCTGAACCAAAACTGCGTTGTGTAAACAAGTTGCATAGTCTGTACCTAGCAATAAAAAGTTTGAGAAAAATGCATTTTTTCAAATCATTTCACACTCCCACAGACAGAGGTATGTGTGTGCCTGTCTCTTTGTTACCGTATTAAGTAGCCAATGAGCACTATTATTTTAGAATTTACTGTGAGGGTTTATTTTTTCCAAGTAGCCTTGAGGTATTGAGTTGCATGGATGAATGAACATTTTATAAATTTATTTATTTATACATGCCCTCATACGTACAGTTTGTTTTATTTTAACGTTTATATGCTCGGTCGGGCGGCAGCTTGCAGCAATGGTAACAGCAGCCAGTCATGCCACTAAACTAAGCATGCACCTGTAACTATATCCTTGAGCTTGCAATATTCTCAATGATTGTGTCAGTGTGTTTACTCTTTTACTTTTCTAATCGAATTTTTTTATAAAAGTTTTTTTTTTATACCCTACACTGATAGTAATAAGTTTGCCATACCGTTTATAGTTTATATACCGCACATGTGCAGATCCCAATAAAGTGTATATATCCTGTATCCTTATAGATGGTGCAGCAGGCTTAGCGATGTCCTTCTATCCGTCTGAATGTTGAAATCAATTTTCTAAAGCCCCAAAGCTACAGAAAAGTTTAGTATGTTAATTTGATGGAAGTTCCTGCGCGCAGTTTCCCATTTAAATTCAGACCAATTGGATCATAAACACCTGAGTTTAGAATTCTGATGGCCAACTACCAAATTAAGTACAGCCTAATGATCATTAGCGTTTTAATGACTATTTTCTGGTTTCATGGCAGTACTATGCTTATAATCTTTGCCATTATTTTTTTTTTTTTTTTTGGCTATTCGAGTATTGTTATTTTGGTTGTATATTTACTGTGATTGTTGTTTTGCTTTGGTTGTCTAAAACTACAATGTAAGGGTTCAGATACTCATGAGTATTTGACATTGAACTTATGATTGCGTTAGTACAAATTACACAGGGCGTATATATCTGATTCGTTTTCTTCAACACAAACGCAAATTGCCATACAGGCAACGTAAAAACTTATATGTTCGATTGCTTCATTGTAAAGGGGCCCATACACGACGACAGTATGAATGTGCCATCAAGTGTATGTGCCAGCGGTTTGGTCGAGTATGGGCATTTTATGTGATTGCAGGTTGATTGTGCAAACATTCTGGTATTTTGTGTGTCGAAATTAGTTCAGATGAGGAAAGTTTTCAAATATAAAATAAATGAAACCAATATTAAAAAGTTCAGTTACATATATCGTGCAACACCACAATAACTAGTAATTTTTGGTTAAAGGAACGCCAATATGAAGGAATTTTTCATTATAATCATTTTTAAAATAAATGTGTGCAAAAAGAGTGAAATAAAAATTTTAACTTTTTGTCAATATTGCTGGTGTTGCTTCGGCAACAAGTCGCCTTCGATAGGTTACTTACCACATTGTTAAGCTACATAATCACAGGGAATCAGTACAGCACCCAAAAATGTATTTACTTTTATTACAGTGAAGGGTATATAAAATTCGGCATCTCTGAATATAGCACTCTTACTTGTTTGTTTTGCACTTGTTTTTCTTGGCAACTTCAAACGTTGTTTGGCTGATTGATTATTGGAACGAGTGTAGGTGTGAATTAATATTATCTAACCAGCCAGTCAGCCATTCATCCATCTGCTTATTTATAATTATGACGTTTAATTAGAAAAAGCAAACAGTTTTTTATAATTGTGGGTGGTGTTCTGAAAGGGGCAATTCTTAAACTGGATGAGTTAGTGAATAACTATTTGTTTCAAATAGATGCAAAGTTTCCCGCTTTTAACGTGCTGTATGCGAATACTTTCTTTTTTTAAATGTTATTAAATTTCTGGAATTCTTGAACAATTTTATTTTACGTATTTTTTGTATATTTTTATAATTATTGCCTTTTTATATACTCGTATACATACGTACTTATAGACCTATCAATATTATACCGTACAATTCCGTATTATTTATTGAAGGCATGTACATATGTATGAAATATTTTTTATTCAATTTTTGTAAAATTAATTGATATAATATTTTTTGAAATGCAGTAAGCTTAAATTTAACCCCAGACACTGGTTTGGTAGAGCCATCACTTTCAGAGAAATCCCTTCTCTTTATGAGTACCATCTCTGTCACTAACTTTGTATTGTATTATTTCCAGTATCAACAGAAATAAAACACCAGAATTTTTGTACTTTCATCACAATACACAGCTTTAAGTAAATTCAATCGTTATTTTAACTGGGTATAAAACGTATTTAGGGCTTGATAAAATTTTGTTTGCTACACAAAACATATCCGTGCACACTAAATAGTCCGCTCCACCTTCACATAAATACTTAAACGTTTATTATCGGTTCGATATTGCTGATATATCGTACATACATCATATGCATACCGTTATATAAGAAAAAAGATAAGGCAGACATAAAGTAGCTTTTACTACAAAACTAAAAAATTTTCTTTGATAACCTTAATTTAGTATATGTTTATTCGTCCCACTGTATACAATAAATCCATCCTTCTTTCTTTCTCTTCTTTGGTAAGAAAAAACTCAACTTTAATAAAGTTAAGTAGTTTGTAATTTGATAAGTTGAATTGTGTATGGCTGCGTTCAGCTTTTCTTAGTTTCTTTCAGTTTGAAAGAAACTGAGTAAATAGTTTTTCTGTCTTTAGTTTCTGCTTTAAAACATTTTTCAAATTTATTTTTTAGATCAATAATTTCTTTAACACACTATTGCTCCACCGACTGCTTTAATGTTGAGTTGTTTTTCTTTTCATTTTTTTTAGTGTATTATTTAAAAATATAGAAAATTACATGATTTAAATATGTAGTTTGTTTTTTTTTTAACAAAAATTAATCTTTTTTTGGTGCTTAATTCTAATTATTTTAGTTTGCTAAGAACAAAATTTTTCATCTTTTTAAAAAAAACACAAGTCCGCGAAGCTTCTTGACCCCACTCAGAGACAGCAACAACATCGTGGTTTAACGAATCGTTCATGATCTGCCTCGTAGCTGCTATCTCTGGTGGGCTTAGACTCCTAACGGACGAATACGAGTGACAAATGCTGCTGTCATCCGCAAAAGAATGGATGGGATTTGTAGTCCTACATAGGAGGTCATTCAAGAAGACAAGAAATAAAGTCGGAGAAAGAACAGAGCCTTGCGGTACCCCTGAATTGATTTCGAACTCGTTTGATGAGACCCCGTCTATAACGACCCGTTTAGCGCGATCTCTGAGAAAACTCGAGAGAAAAGCAGTAAGCTTCTTCAAGAGTGCTCCATGCCACACTCTATCAAACGCCTTAGAGATATCAAGAGCCACCACCTTATTTTCGCCAAAATGCTGAATAGAACGACACCATTTTTCCAAGAGGAAGGCGATTACGTCCCCCGTAGAACGTTGTCTACGAAAACCATACTGGCGGTCGTTTAGTAGGCTGTTGGTCTCCAAATATCTCATGAGATGGAAATTGACCATACTTTCCATTACTTTGGAAAGCGCAGAGCAGATTGCAATGGGGCGGTAATTTTCAGGGTTGCAGCGAACCCTTTTTACAAAAAGGCTTTGTAGACTTAAATAAGAAATAGTAAACTTGAATATTTTTTATGTTAATTTGAATAAAAACCCTGCTGATTCAAATATTTTTTCTGTAAAATTCTACACACAATTTTTAGTCAATATTACCTACCACATTTGGTTCAGTGTTTTGTCTCCTTTGCATATATCATTAAAGCTGATATTACAATATAGGTACTTATGAAAACACATATTCACATATTTATATATTTTAATTTCAAGTTCCTGCCAGGCTTTTTTCTTTTTGTTGTTGGTACTTGTATCCGTATTTTTGTTTTCTATGTCGAACACCCGCTCTTTCACCAACTCTTGCAGTAATATCTATGGATTTTTATAAAATAAAAATTATTGAAAAGCATTTACATACACATATTATATTATTAACTATTTGCTTACCTTATCCTCAACCCAATTGCTTCCTCGTTTTCTTTTGCAGCTTTTTACCATTTTTTTAGTTTTCCAAAAATTTCTTCACTTTTTTACTAAACAATTTTTGGCTTTTTCTTTTTTTTTTTAATTTTAAAAACTTCAAAATATGATAGTGATTATTTTAAATATTTAGCACCCATAATAAAAATTTATTTATTTCTTTCAATGTGAGAAAATATGCATATTAAAAAAAATATTCCCAATTTTTTTTTGTGCAAAAGTAAGTAGTTTGGTGAATACTGATGTACCGACTTGTGTTAATAAAATTGTATAAGTAACATATAGCACATATACAAAGTAGTTGCACTAGAGTAACATTTTAACCGCTCAGAAAATGAGATTCATTTCAAATCTTGGAAGCAAATTCCCCAAATCAAAATTTTGTAGAGAAACAGAAACAGAGAAACATGAAAAAATTGGTGCACATTTAGAAATAAATAAATATCATTCTACAAGGTGGGCCAAAAGAAGTCATCCGATGTTGTTTGGCTCTAATTTTTTTCTAAATGAAAATGAAATGTGTGCTGTTGCTCCGTCCTGTTGGAACCACATCTCCAGTCCTAATTCGTTCAATTGTGGTAGAAAAAACTAGGTTAACATGGCCCTATAGCACGCACCTTCCACTGTTGTCGTTTGACCAGCCCGATGACTCCTCCAGCGTGAACAGCGCACCATGCAGTCACTTTGAGCGGATGTAATGGCTCCTCGTGCATCACTCGTAGATTTTCGGTGCCCCAGAAGCGATAGTTTTGCTTATTCACGTACCGAGGTGGAAATGAGCCTCGTCGAAAAATCTTCCACTTCGATTATTACGCGAATTTTATAATCCTTTCCTTTAGTTAATAAAAAAAAAACAACTTTTCTCTTGTATTTATAATAACAATCTTTATTTTTCGACTTTATTGTTTGGTGGGCGAACTAAGACTAATTTTACAATTTTGATTCAGTCATAGTGTTAACTTGGTTTATTAGTAATTGCTGCATTAGCATAATTTTGCTGCATTAGCATAATTTACTTTAAAAAATTTTGATTAAAAATTAATAAAGTTCAATAAATTGCAAGATTGTAATTTATTTTGGTAAAAACAAACGAAACAGAATAAAACAGGAAATGCAATACTTTTATTTGCACCAATTTTTATGGAGTTTATTGACTCATTATTTCTTTAAATTTGCTTATGCAACAATTGTACAATTTACTTTATTTGTTTATTGCTTCTAGGAATTTATCAAATTTGTCAAATTGACCAGGGTTCGTATATGTAACTCGCGGTCTTGGGGAGTGTGAAGTATTCTACATCTGTCTAGTTCAAAAATGTCAAAAGAGATTTGACATTGGCCGCGTTTCACTTTTCTATCGCTACTACAACGGAATGTGTTCTAATGAAATTAGGGATCTTGTTTCCGAAAGCCGCTCATTCACAAGAGCACATCCCTTTGTGGTCGATTGGCCAGTGGATCGCATTACGCATTACAGACAGAGTTCTTTTTTTAGCCGTACAGTTCGCATGTGGACTAAACTTCCTGCTGACGTCTTTCCTGAATCCTAAAATTTGGGAAAATTCAAATCGAATGTTCATAGACACTACTCCCTCTATCCTCCTTCCCACAACCTATTTTCCTAGTTCCATCACAATGCATTGCATGAGTAGGGGCCATCCCCTGAGTGCTCGTCCTCAATAAAAAAAAATTTAGAAAAAAGTTGTTTGTTGAAGAAATACTCACAGATTTCTTAAGTTAACTTGAATGATATATATACCATTCAAACGGTCTCAATGTATTTGAATCAAATGAAATGTCTTCTTTTTTAAAATATTTTATTCAGATTTGATTTTGTATTTGTGTAATGACAAAATCATATTTATTTAGTTCACTGTAAGTATAAAGGGGATTTCTTATAAAAAATATATGTATATAAATATAAATACATCCGGGATCCTTATAAATATCGGATTTGGTTTAGTAATGTGCGTCAGTCTGTGTAGTCGTTGAAATCAACTTTTTAAAGCTCCTAGGCAACGTGCAGAAAAGCTTAGAACACCAATCTGTCAGTTGCTACTGTCTTCGGGTTACTATAGAAATTCAATGAATGTCGATCAATAAATGTCAATATATATGCAACTTTTAGGGTTGCATATGCTCGCTGTAGAAATTGCAGAAAGAATGACAAATTTAAGTTATACTCTTTGCACTTTTTGTGAAGGGTATTAAGAGAAAGAACAATGACAATTATGTTTGCCTGTCTAACTGCGTGCATGTATGTGGTATGTAATTTTCTAATTATGCAAAATAAGAGTATAAACTTACTAATTAAATAAACGGTAAAGTTTGTATGTATGGATGCATGAATGTATGTGTGTTATTATGAACTACTGAAACTTTAAAATAATATACAGTTACTCACAGAAATATTTTGCTTTTTTAAAAAAAAGTAAAATATAAAAAATGCTTCATTAAAATATGTTTTAAAAAAATTAATGTCTGTTTCATTTAATATTAATTAAGGAAAACTTAAGCTTTAATTCATTATTGTAAAAGTTTAAAAATCATTTGTAGTTCATGAGATTTTTAAAATAATATAAAATAGTTGCTAATTTTTTAGGTCACAAAAGTATTTTGTTTTTAAATTTTTATTCACTCTTTGGTTGGTCTAAGAAAAAAAATTTCCTTTTTAATATTTTGTTTGGTATACATTGTTAGCTATAACTGATTCCAGACGTCTAGGCATTGATTCCACTCAATTCCTACATTTTACAGCAAATAGTTTTTCAGCGTTTTTTCGGATGAAATGCTATGTTCCCGAACTTTTTCATCCAAATAAGCCCAAAGGTTTTCGATGGGGTTTATATCGAGACTGTATGGTGGTGTCAGCAGATGTTTGGTGTTATATAAAAGCCAGAGTTTAACTTCTAAAGCTCAGGATCATTATCATGTTGAAAGGAGTACCCATTCCTAGATAACCTCATTTTTTCAGCACTGGCGTGAAGATTTTCTTTTAAAATGGATAAATATAGAAGCTTATCCATAGTACTGTCTATAAACAAAAACTTTCCGACCAGACATACAGCCGCACATCATAAGACAACCACTACTATGTTTTACAGTTGGTTTTATAATTAGAGATTCATTTGGTCGTCTGTCCGACCCAAAAATATTAAATTTGCTTTTGTCACTGAATATTATAGTCTTCCAAAACTCAAAAGTCTTAGTTTTATGGAGCTCAGCAAATGAAAGGCGTTTTTGTCTATTGATTTCAGAAATAAAAGGCTTTTTTCTTGCTACGCGACCGTTAATATCATTATCTCTTAAGGTGGGTGCACACGATTGCCGCAAATGCACCAATCTGGCACAATTTTTATTGTACTGAATTGTCGCACAATATTGAAATCGGCCCAATCAAATCCTATGCAATCACACGATTGGCTCAATTTCTAAAAGTTTTATTGCCACAAGTTGTGCCACAACTATTAAACGTCAAAAATTGCCCTAACCCTGTCACACGATTGTTCTTGTTCAGTCAACTTTAAAATCAGCTGTTGGGTTTATTTTGTAGCTGCAATCAATTGTGTACATTTATTTTGTGAATTAAAAACTTGAATAAATCAATCTTAATTTTTACGTAAAAACGGTTTCGACTTAAAAAAAATTGCGTCAGCTTTGTATATTATGTAAGCAAATCAAAACAAGCAAAAAAGATATGGGAAAAAACGAAGTACATGGGTCAGAAACTTAACTGCCCGGTCAGAATACAATATGTATATAAAAATATAAATATAATAAAAAAAATTTATTATAAATAATTAAATCCAAAACTTACGAAAATAAATGACTGCCCGCAAAAAAATTAAAATATTGCGGCGTATTTTAAACTTTGATTGCCGCTAAAGAACACAATAAATATTGGTACACTTTTGACATTTTTATTCCCGCGTGATTGTATTTAAAGTGGTCACACGGTTGCCGCATCAGGGTTGCATTTGATTGGTTACAACCAACACAATATTGCCCGCGATTGCCACATGTACTAGTTTATTGTGCATTCACACGATTGGTATACAAAAAATGAAGAAAATTTGTACATTGCGGCAATCGTGTGATCCCACCTTCAGAACTCTACGAATCGTTTTGTCCCTTACACTTGTTCGTAACGTCGCCCTAAGCTTTTGACTAATTTTCGGTTCTGATAAATGGGAATTTTCACTGTTTTCTTTAAGAATTTATCTTTCATTTCTTAAAGTCAACAACTTTTGCGCGACCCTTTCGTGGAATATTTTCGATACTACCGCGCTCTTTGGCTCGTTTTATCACGTTGTCATTTGTTTGCCGACATCGATGAAATATTTTTTATTGCTTTTCCTTGATTATTGAGGTGCAATATAATTTTTTTTCTGAAATATTTAATTCCTTTCCTTTTGGCATTTTTAGATCAAAAACTTTACGCCTGCTCACAAAATTAACTAACTATGATGCAAAAACATATTAAATAAGTGCTATTTCAAGAGAAAGGAATAAAAAACAAAAAAAAAAAAAAAAAAAAACGGTAGTCTTCATAAAGCAAAATACTTTTGTGACGTTAAAATTACGCAATTGATAAATAAAAATCCATAAAAACGAATTGAAAGTTGTTGCTGTTTTTCTTTTTTTGCAAGCATCATCAGACAGACTATGATTTAATACTACAAGAAAAAAATTTATATATCTAATACCTTCCATATTATTTATATATAAAAAATTTTTTGTTAAAAAAGTTGAAGCAAAATATTTCTGATTGTAACTGTAGCTGTTGACAAAAATAATACGAACAATAATAATAATAATAACAACTAAATAGTAGATATAATTAGTTAATTAAAAATAAAAAATTAAATTGTAAAAATTATTTTTTTAAGATTGATATTATGTAGTTATAGTTGACCTTTTGTTTTGTAATAATATTGAAATTGTAATGATTTTTATAAAATTATAATTCTTTTCCATTTTCCTTCCCTACTGATACCAAAAAGACCATTATTGCTCAACACTGATTAACACTACACACTGAACTGACAGGACTGTTCGTTACTTGAATCGATAACCATCATCGATTACTAAATTATTCAGTACGTAGCTAACTATGTATGTAATCTGTCTCGTTCATTTTCCTTTTGTTCTTGAACAGTGTGAAGATCTCTGTGGAAGAAAACATTATTATAAAAGATAAGAAAAAGAAGAAAAAACACAAATTTATTTCAATTTCTGTGCGGAAATTGTATCTCCGCAAACTCCTCTGGGGGGTACTAGCTTATTTCGCCGGTAAAGCTTAGCACACCTCACTGGATGCAGGTGAATCTGTAGGCATCCTGTGTTTCAGGAGTGTGTATCAGCAACATATACATTTTATATTCATTTATTTCACTGAGGAAGGTTGTTAAAACTGGTATTTCTAACGTGCAGGGTAACTCATCAAATTAACCAAGAACATTACTGCCTTAATACACTGTTACTACAAATACTAGATTTTTGGACGAATGGTAAACCTGTATTGAAACCCCTTAATTTCTACTAACTAATAAATAGTAAATAATACTAATTCAGATAGTTCGAAACAAGAAGAACGAGAGAAAAACAACAATATTTGAATTTTCAATAACATTAAACAAACGGTATATAACGTAAGAACAGTACACATTTGCTCACTAGTATAATACACAAAAAGATTTTTTTTTTGTAAATTATAACAAAAAATTGAATAATTATATGTGCATGGAGAACTCTGAGTGCAGTCTGAAAAGGCCTTTTGACGACAGCGGATTCGGCTCACCATTTAAAACCGTAAGTTTCAAACTCCTTTTAAATATTTACTTTTTTAATGATATATGTACTTGTTGCTATTGATGAGCATAAGCAATTGGTAGCATACTTCAGTGAGGAGAAAACAATAAAAAGAAAGAGTACAAATAATCTCTTAATACAAATATTTTGTAGCTATATTTGTTTTTTGTTGTTTTGTTGTTCCTCTATTCACTGAAATCAAAAAAAAAAAAAAAAATAAAATAAATAAGTAAAACAAACCTTAAATGTACTAGCCTATTTAAATTGCTTTTAATATATGAATTATACGTTTCCTCTTATATTGTTAATTGTACTATAATCTGTTTTTTTTACTAATTACATACAGACATATATGAGCAAAGACAGAATTTTTTCCCCCAAAAGAAATCTGTTTAAGTTTTTGTATATGAATATATTATGTACTAAGAATATATGAATTACTAAGAATATAAAAATAAATAGAGGAATGTTACGACAAGAATCATGTGGCTAGTTTAATGTAAAACGCTTGCCAAAAGGGGCAATTTTTTTAAAATATGGAGCACTGTAATTGCCATAGGCGTCCCTTGAAGGGGTATGGGTGGGAGAAAATGTGCTTACTAGTTTACACCATCTAATAAACCTCCTTGCATTACAATTGGAGTTCTATTTCTCTATCTCTATTCAACAGCATTTGGAGGCATGGAGATATTTTCTTTGTTGTATATAGGTAAGTTCTGGAACAAAAGAACCCTCCCAGACTGATGATAGCCGGAAGACAAAAGAACATGCCTCCAGTATCCAGTCCTTCCTTGGTATTAATTACAACAAAAACATAATACGTAACAAAATATAATTTGGCAATTGGTCATTAATTAATAAAACAAATAATTAGAAAGTATAATTTCTGTTAAATTTTTGTTTTATTTTTATTTTCCCAATATTTCGATCAGCATAGTTGATTATCTTCAGGGGATCTAAAATATAACAAATTTATTTCTAACAACCAAACTTTTATTATAATTAATTATATTATACTTAATTTAAATTAATATTTACATTTTTAAAGTTTTAACAAAACACTAAATAACTTGGTTATGTTTGGTTTGTTATTGTCTGAAGTTAATTTTGATGCGCTAAACAAAACACCCTTTTACTCTATTTTCATTACTTGCCAGAGATGTACATGAATCCGATTCAATTGCCTTTTTTTATTTTAAAAAAATGTGTATTGAATCGTCACTAAACATTAACTAAATGAATGGTGTCATAGCAAGATTCACCATATCAAGTAGCTTGTTACAAAATGCATGTCATGCTTTCATTTTCTATAAGCAGTTACTTTTAACATAAGCAGCGAATCAATTAATAACATTAAAGCTTTTTAAGTAAAGCTTATTACAGCTGCTTAAATAAAGGCTTTTAAGTAAATATATTTTTTTGACTGTATTTAGTTGTATATACTATAAATAATAATAGTGTTATCTTGCAGAAAAAATATTTTAAGCAAATTTCGGACATTTTTCAGATGTTAAGAGAAGAAATAAGGCAATACTTCAAATTCAATATTTTATTATTTAAAGATAAATACCATATAACTATTATAACTTCACCTATTTTAGCAGATATAGTTATGGAAAACTTACTTGACACTTGCATTGATAAATTAATTAAAAAACCAGATGATTTATTTTGCATAGTATCAGAAAATTCAATTGATGACATTTTAAGTACATTTAATAGTTTTGATTCAAATATTAAATTTATCATTGAAAAAGAAAAAGATGGAAAACTTAATTACTTAGATACTTTACTTATAAGAAGGAAAGATACATTAGTCCTAGATTGGTATCAAAAACCAACATCTTCAGAAAGAATAATTATTCCAAACATCCTAAAAGAATTATAACAAATATAATATGAGAATTTTAGGAATTAGTGATAAAGAATTTCATTACAAAAATAAGGAAATAATTAAGAATATTTTAAGAAATAATGATTTCCAAAAAAATTTAATAAATCAGTTATTAAAAAAGAATAAATATAGAAACAAGGATAACAGAATTAGAACACAAGAAAATAAAATTTATAAATCTTTAATATATGCACCCGGAATATCAGAAAAATTGGAAAAATCAAAAATATTTGATAGAGATAATTACAAAATGGCACACAAAACAATATATTAAATAAATTATTTACTAAAATGAAGGTTAAATGAAATAAACTAGAAGTATCCAATATAATATATAAAATACCTTGTGGTGGAAATAACACAGAAAATTGTAATAAAATATATGTATGTAGGTACAACCAAAAACAAACTTAAAACTAGAATAGCTGGGCATAAATCTGATCAAAGATATAGAAATATTAATGCACAAAAAACAGCTTAGTCATCATTATCCGAAATTTGAAGATGTTTTAATATTAGATAGAGAAAATCATTATAAACGTCGTTATTTATTAGAAGTGTTAGAAATAATAAATGTATCAAATGATAGTAGAACTAATTTAAAATAGATACAGATAATATAGCACAAAATTATAGATATTTAGTAAGAAAGAGATAGAATATAATATATACCATATAATGAATTTTGTTTTTGTTAAATTGTGTTTTGTATAAAATTGTTATTAATGTTGTTATTGTTTTTGAAAATTTGAAAAAAGTTTTTCATTTCATTATAAAATTATTTTCCTTGAGAAAGACATACGAAGGCGTGTCGAAATATTGGAATTTAATTTAATAATAAATACAAAGATATAAAAAGGCCTAAAAGCTTAAAAAATATTTATTTATTTACTTTCAGATAAAAAGGTCAAATAATCAATATTTATATTATATTTAAATTTTAATTTACGAGCTTTGCGTCTTTTCTATAAAAATTAAATTTTTTTTAATTTATGTATAACAAAATTTTTATATATATAAAAAATTCAAAATTTTGCTTTTGCTTTTTCTATTTTTTGTAAATCGAAAAACACCATTCTTAATGTTTTTATTATTTCGGACTTCATTTTATCAAGATAAGACGAATTTTGTTTCTTAAATCACACGCGAAAACTTATTTAAAACAAATTGATGCATTGATATTTTACTATGCGTTCATTAAACTTTTATGAATACTTTGCATAAAAATAAAAAATAGTAAACAAAAGGCAAGCAGTTGTCAGAAAGCAAAGACTGCAAGCAATATTATTAGCACATGTTGATGATTGAAAACACAACAAAAACAGTGAATAGATTCATATAAGAAAAAAATGAATCAACTCCTGTACATCTCTGTTACCAGCCTGCTAAGCTAACGCAATCCCCAACTTATGTAAGGTTGACTGCACACATATTCTTTCAATATTGGGTACCTGCGGTAAATTGAGAATAAACTCCGCATTTGTCAATGGATTTTCATGATTTATACCTTATTTTATTCTTGAAAATTGTGCAAAATATATAATATTTGATTTTTCTTTTTTTTATAGCATTTTTAAACTGAAAAAATAACGAATTTTGTAAGAAAAAAAATTTTCCCCTCTTAAATTTTTGAATAATTCCAAAACATATACATATATTATAGAAAAAAATTATTTGGAGTTAAATTAAATATAATTTTGTTACGCCTTTTGTTGTTTTGTTTATGAAAATCAGATGAGTCGTTCTCGAGTTAGGCTAAAAGAAAATCCATATAGTTAACATAGTTTTATTTAAAGGAGAGTCAAAAAGTGATTTTTTGCACAGCAAATAAACAGGATATCTGTATGAAACAGAGTAAAGGGTATGTAAGACTCGGCACTGCTGAATTTAAGTTGTTTTGTAACAATTTATTTAATAGCTGGCAGCACTAAATAGAACTCGTCGAAAGGGTTTATAGAATAAACAAAACATTAAAACACATGGCAGAATTAACAAGGTAAGGCATATAATATAACAAACACTGAATTACAAAAACAACCTTCCGTATGTATCAAAAAGGAGGAAATTTAATGCAGATCCGGTCATATAATCACACATACTCTTTGTATTTCCAGCACAAGAACAATGGCGCACAGGATGTGAACAAATTTTGACAGCTTTGCAGACAAAACGGTTTACCGTGTTAATTCTGCCAATGCAATAAACTAACGGGACATACTCTTAAAATTCATACTCTCACTTTCATGCTCTCTTTTTTTTCTCTCTGCTTTTTGTTTCTGTTACGATTTTTACTGTTTCTGTTGTTGTGATAGTGGCAAAAAGTTTTGTATAAAATAATAGAACCTGCATCATCATGCCGTTAGTTAACAACAAGCATCGTCCTGCTTAACAAGTGTGTGTTTTATATAAAAACAGTAAAATATTTCTCTGTTTAAAAATTTTTTTTAGAAGAATATTAAACCGTTGTAACGGTTCTTTGCATTTTGTGTGTGTGTTACATTTACTATTTAAATGGTTATGGCAAAAGTGAAAGAAAGAAATTTGTGGTTTTAGTTTAAACAAACAAACGAAAAAATAAAGAGAAAAAACGAAATGAAAAATGAATTTCAAATTAAAAAAATTGACATTTTTAATAGCAGCCAAACTATGCACGTAAAAGTGTAAGTGAAGAGTGTCGTTATACAACACACAGGATTACTTTTTTAAAATGCTTTATTAGACAGGTAAACATTGTGTGTTTTGATTGGCAAATTTAATGTGTTTTAAAGAAAATCATATTTAACAGCAAAAGTAAAATAGAAAAAAGCCGTTTTTAAATGAATTTTTGAAATGCGAGCTTCTCTTCTGCTTAGACAAAGAATTAATTCCTGAACTTTATAGTGAAAGCAAAGCAAATAATAAGGGAAAGAACTAAAAAGCAATAAAGAAATGTAAAATACATGTCTACCCTCTACATTATGTAAGTGCCTTTTACATTTTAATACTTATTATTACGATTTATTTGTTTCTTTAATACCTGTGCGTACAACAATGTTTACTGCCCAACAAACCATATACATACATACATGCATAAGAATATTGCAATCAAACTACAAAGCAGCTTGAGATAAGCTCAGGTTAATACTAAATCGCTTTTCTAAATTTCATTTATAATAATTTTCTTAAAATAAAAATTCTCAAGCATTTTTTTATTATGCTTTAGGGCTGTTTCATTATAGCGCTCTTTGAAAAAAAATTTTTTTAAAAGGTTTATTATTCTAATTTCATATAAAAATTGATAACACTTAATTTGCAGTTCTTGAAATCCTTGTTTTTGAAAAGAAAAAATATGAAAAAATAGTTTTTATTCGAGGAATCCCAAAATGTGAAATTTTGTATTAAATTGGTTATTCGAAATACTGATAGGCTACAAAATCTCTTTTGAGTAGCTTTAAACAAATATGGCGGATTTACAAACACAACGGCGAACTTAAAGCGTTTCGTATAATAGAAGATAGCCATCAATAGAAATCGATTACTGTCAACGGCGACTTCTACTCGCTGCACATTTGCGAGTTGGCGGTCAAAATTTTATAACTGGATTGGATAGAAGACAATTTTATGTATTAACTGTAAAATCAAGACAAATTTTTAAAAATATGGGTATAATCGGTATTAAAAAAAAAGAAAAAAGTTTAGTGATTTTACTTTGCATTTTTAAAATGGTAACATTAAGTAAACAAAACAATTACATAATAAATTAAGCCGTCTACCAGGGTCCGTTTATTTCGACCTTTCGCACACTTCTTCAATGGACCACTTAGAATGCGGATTTCAAGCTCATAAATTTTTTAAATATACCATATTAGTTTTGCGGAATAAATTTTAATTTAAGCCATAATGATTTTGTAAAATTTTAAGATAATCGGGCCACATTTATTCATAGGTCCTTGTAAGTCCAAATTCGGAAAATAGCCTTGGTAATCATAATTCAATAAAAAATTTAATTGCTTTAAGTATTATTATATGAAAAATATTATATTTTTTAAGAATGAATCCATATCCGAAAAAAAGCTTTTACTATTTATTTTTAGAAAACGGATTTATTCCAAATAAAATAATTTTTTTTTTTTTACTAATTTTTATTATTTATTGTGCTATTTTACTCATATTTTTTATTAATTTGTACAGAGAAATTTTTCAGTTAATTATCTGAGTGAAAATTTCCTTTAAATATGTTTCCTGTATATCTTCAAGAAGCTGCTTGGCATCTTTATCCAAATCCAAGGGGGTGCAAATCAATTTTTGTCGAATGCTGGACATATATGTATCAGAAGGGCACAGTAAATTAGTAAAGGGGTCTTCATTGATTCTACATATAGATATTTTTTGTTTGTGTTATGCTCGCGAAAATATCTATAGTATTTGTTCCTTTTTTTTGTGCTTCCCAGAAAGATCTCCAATCGGAAACATATTATGTTGAATAACGTCTTCCCCATGACATAGTATTTTATGAACTGTCCATGACATGTTCTTCATTGCATAGTTCTGCTGTTTGCATTTACCTTTATATTGCATTTGTATTAATTTAAAATCTACTCCTGTAATACTCCTGCTGTACGTGTTTCATTTTTGTCTCTTTTTTTGTTTGTTTTATTTTCGTCACTATTTGTACTGTTCCAAATCAAAGCTTAGTTTTAGTATGTGCTCAATAAATCGAATTTTAGCGTGAAGTGGGGACAAGCCAAACTCACAGGCCTCTTTGAGAGTAATGTCTTCTGTTAGAATTTGACTTAATTGGCTTGCAGTGTGTTTGCAAATAACACAGCTTGAAGATGATTTTGTTCCAGTTACGGCCTGTGCACCTTTTTCATCAATCACTTTGATAATTTATTTCAATCTCTTGACAGTTCAATAAGACAATTATCGGTAGAAGTTTATCTATTTGTTGTTTCATTTCAGATTCTTATTCTAATATTAAATCCTTCGTTTCCTTCTTAAAAGGAAATTTCATTACATTTAAAATTTTTGCATTTTTATTTTGTGTAGGTCCTAGTTGATGGAAAAACGTTTCTTTAATTATTTCTTGAGAAATTTTTTCATTAATGTTTTGCACTTTTCGTCTTCACAACAATCTTCAATTTGTCTTGAAGGTCGGCCACATTTACTGGTTTTGGTTGGGTTTCAAATACAAGTTCTCTTGTAAACCATTGTTTCTTACATTCAAACATGCTTTCCTCATTTCTATTACATCCGTTATACAGTTTTTTTAATGGCGTTTAAAAATTATTAACTCGAAATAATCGTCTTTCAAAATATGTAATATAACATCGTTTTAATTTTTTGTTTAAAATAAATTTTAGCAAGATCGTTATAACTGAAATTTTTTAAACGGTGTAAGTCATACTTAACTCCATCTGATCTCCTTACCATCTATACCACCTATATCCGACCGAAAATTGAGTACAACTCTCATGTATGGGGCAGAGCTTCAAAGTCTATTTTGAAGCTGCTCCACCGAGTACAGGAGAGGGCGAAGAAGCTTATCGGTGACAGTAGGGTAGCCAATTCTGTTGATTCATTGGAGCATCGTCGTAACGTGGGGTGTGTTTCATTGTTCTATCGCTACTACAATGGAATGTGTTCCAGCGAAATTAGTTACCGACAACCATACCTTCATACGAACTACGCGTTTTTCGAGGAGAGCCCATCCATTTGTAGTGGAATGGCCAATGAATCACACAACCGAAAGAATTCGTTCTTCAGCCGTGCCGTTCGCCTGTGGAATAATCTTCCTGAATACGTTTTCGTTGCCACTTTCGATGTAGGAGGGTTCAAATTGAACGTCCACAGACACTACTCGCTATTTCCTCCTTCCTATAAGCTATTTTCCTAGTTCCAACACAATGCATTGCATGAGTAGCGGTCATCCCCTGAGTGCTAGTCCTAATATTAAAAAAAAAAAAAAATTCCTGTACAATAGATCTTTAAAGGTCGTGGTGCGATTATAGCCCTTGGTGATGATGATGATGATGATGGTAACTGAACTTAGCCCTCGTTTTGAGAATACTGATCTTCACTTATTAATTATTATTATTATATTTTCACCTTAATTTGAGCGGCAGCTACCTGAGTACACTAAAGTTTTAATAAAACATCCAACATAATTAGTGAAAATTTAAAAACAAATAACCTCATGTACCTACCTGGTTTGTATGCACACACAAGTATCCGTGTTTTTTAATTACTTAAATTACAAAAATTGATTTTTTGACAGTCAATTATTTTACCTAGTTCCTTTATCTTCGAAAAAAAACAGAACACACAAATATTTTTTTTTTTTTTGTGAAAATTAACCTTTCACATACATAAAGCATCCGACTTTCAAACAGTAAAATCGTTATAGTTTTTAAACTTTTGAAAAAATGAATTAAAAAGATTATAACAGCTCGAAGTACGTACTATTATACAGTATGTCATATTACGAAGTTTTTCGCAGAAAAAAAAGTTATGATCTTTTTAATATCGAGATTGTGGTATATTTTAGGCTCTTATTGCAATGATCAGATCTGGAACTTGAACAACTTAAAATTTAATGTTTAATATATTAAAAGCTACTGCGTCAAGAAAAAAAAATTGTCCAAAAATATATTATTTAAAAAAAAAATATTTATGCCCACTTGAAGTTCAAAAATTTTCCAAAATATATTGAATTTCAGCTTCTCTTAAAAAGCGCAAAGAGAAATAATCAAAATGAAAACTTACATTTCTGGCTTCCGAGGTTCTTGTGTGTTTACTTTTCCAAAAAAAAAAAAAAATCGGTGACACAAAAAAAAATTTTTTTTTATGTCACCTTTTTTTTTTTGCCCGCCTTCTCGTGAAATGTGCCACAGTCCACCAATTAAAAAATTTTTATATGTAAATATAATAAACTCCTTATCTGTAACAAATAAAATTTGCTATATTAGGTTAGTTAAGCGAACATGTATCAAAACAACAAAAAGTATAATTTAAACTTCAGAGAATAACAAACCAAAAATTAATCAAGTTAAATTAGTGTTTGTTAACACTTTAAAAATGTATATGTGACCCGGCCTATGAAAAGGTGGCTTATGACTCAAAAAAAATTTTTCCACTGTTTTTTTGGTTTCGATAGTTTTTGAGACGCTCTTTCACGTGGTGAAAACTAGAAAGTCCTAACTTGCTTAGAAGTGTACTAAAAGTGTAGAGAAAGAAGAGCACAAATGAAAGAAAAACAGAATTTTATTGAAAATCCAGAATCAAGATAATAAATGGAATTGAAAAATTTAAAAACAGGATCGTTTTTTATATACACACACGAACTTATCTCATTTATGCTCTTTTGCCTTTTGGGCGTCACTGTTCATAATGCAAAAGAAAAACTTCTAAGAAACTGACGAAATGCATTGTTTATCTTTAACAGCTGTTTCTCGCAATTTCTTTTTTGAGTCATAAGCCACCTTTTCTTAGCCAAGGTCACATGTAATAATTAAAATTAAATGCAATATAATTAATTAGAATAAAAAGTTTTTTTGTTAGATTAAGTATGTAAATTTGTTATATTTTAGATCCCCTGAAGATGATCAACAATGTCGATCGAAATATTGGGAAAATAAAACAAAAATTTAACAGATATAACACTTTCTAATTATTTGTTTTATTAATTGATGACCAAACTATATTTGAATGTAATTCAAAAGTTTAGCAAAAAAATAATTTTTATTTGGGCTTAATTCCAGAATTGTTATTTACAATTTATTGTTTTCCTTACGATATTCTCATGAGGTATTTATTCAGTACAATAAGTGCAAAAGGGTATGGTATATATATATATATATATATATATATGGACCATTTCATCAGACGCTACTCTGAATCCTCAGTACATTTATTTTTTCAATATTAAAATATTGGTTGAGAAATGTGTTTGAACATTTGAATCTTTTTGGAACTATTGACAAATTATTCTTACTTAGTCAATGGTTTTTACAATTTAAAGGTTCTAATGATTGCCAATAAATGTTTGAAGTAATTTACTCACAACTGGAAAAGAGGTGATTAATTATTAATTATAGGTTTTAAAAAATTCTTTTAATTTATGTTTGCAATTTTATTGCAAATTTTTAAATGTATTTTTTAATATTTAATAAGTATTATGTGCCAATTTAAAAAATTTAAGTATTTGGCTACTAAGTGGGTTCTTACAAATTAGGGTACTCTACTGAGTTAAAAAAATTATTGAAAAATCTAATACGTAAGTGAGTGAAGATAAAATACTAATAAACGTAACCCGTTACGTTTTTTAGTATTTGTAATTATGTTTTAGTATTTATGGCATATTTACCAAATACGTCTTACGTCATTAAATATTTCTAAATATGTTTTTAGTATTTATGACATATTTATAAATATGTTTAGGAGAAATATAAGTGCATGGGAAAAAATATTCATAAATACGTTGACTTTTAAAGAAGATTACGGGATAGGACACATATCATTTTAAAGGGGAAGTCGTCTAGATTTGTAATCTACCGCCCAAATACTCAGAAGTTACTTTGGAATATTTTAAAAAAATTTTTGAAATTTCCATATACCCCAGTGCTGTTACTCGGACATATGTAAAAGCAGAAAATGAAAGCGAAAAAAAGTCGTGTCAGATTTATGTATGTACTCGTATATACAATTTATTTTATACCTTTTACCTTTTACCTTTTCGTAGTCTAAATGAATTTTTAATATTTTGCAATATTTTTCTTTAACTTTTTTAGTTGCCCATAACATTTCCAGTTTCATCTTGTGAAATAACCATCACGTCGCGTTTAACCCTGAAACATAATTATTAATCAATTAATCATTAGAACTTTAAAACATAATTTTTATTTAATGAATTGTGCTTTTGCATTTGGGGCAAACTCTTTCTCTTATCAAATTTATATGTGTTTTGTTTGTGTTGCCGTTGCAAAATAGAAAATAGTCACTCACACAAACAATTTCAAGGTTTGTTCTCTAAAAAAGAAAAATGTTTTTCATAGTTTTAAAAATTGTGCATATGCACTGTGTGGTTGTGTATTTCACATATTTTATACAATCCCCCACAACTCACTGTCTTACGAAGCAACATCTGCATAATACCTGAACAACAATTTTATTGTTCTATAGCATTCAGAACCTGAACGGTTTAAAGTTTAGTTTTTGTTTATTTCTATAAACCACTAAATAAATAAGTAAATAGTATGCGGAGCAAATGTTTAATTAACATGTTTTTCTCGACTAGATAAATTTTATGGAAATTTAAAAAAGAGAAAAAAAAAATATTTAATGAATTTATTAGAACCTCTGCAGCTAGAGGTGATTTATTTTCAACTTGTTGGGGGCTGATTGGGTTAAAAATTGTTCTACCCTTAGCGTACCTTTATATGCAATAAATCAAGTTGTTTGTAGTTCTACAGTTTAATATATTTATTGTTGTTGTTGTTATAAGCACTCATTGCTTATGCAATGCATGCTGTAACAACTAAGTTAATATGTAATTGTGTGTGCAGAATGTTTTATTCAAACCATTTTGTATTCGGTTGCTACTTTGTAAAATAAATGTAATTTCTCACATGTACTCATGAAGCACAAAATTTTTTTCAAAATGGCATAAACTCATACTTCAGCTTTATTGTTAAGAATTGCTTGATAAATGCTTAAGGTCCTCAACATCTGTAGAAACTTATTTTATTTCCTCCTCTTAATTTTTTTTTATTTTGTTTAGTCATTTGCATTAATAGGTTCTTCCTCTATCTCTCGTTGCCTTTATCCCTCTCTCTCTCTTATTTTCGTTTACAATTTAGTTTAATATTAAATGGCTGGCTTTAAATTAAATTCATTTAAACTAAAGCTAATTGAGTGTCATGGCAAAATTTAATGCAAATGCAAAAAAAAAAAAAAAATCTCTAACGTGCATTAACAGCATTTTTTCTATAAAAAAAAAAAACAACTGGACTAAAGATTTCTTATTTCAAAATCAGAAAATCTTTAATGAAAAGAAACACAAAACTAAGTTAATTTAATTAAGAGTATCTACACTCTCTACTGTAAGTAAGCAGTTTCTGATAATTTCTACACCGTCCATGGTTTATCCTATAAAGTAAATACCATATATACCAAATCAGAGTAGACTTAACAATGCCCGTCTGTGTAGTTGTAGTTACCATGCAATGTACAGAAAGGCTTAGCATACCAATCTGTCAGTTGTTCTGTCTTCAGGTTGCCAATAAAATTCAGCCAGATCGGCTCATAAATGATGGAGTTATGAGTGAAAAACCGCCACTACCTCCGTTTTTGGGCGATTTTTCTGAGTGCGTTTTTTGCATTTTTTGTGTAAAATACAAAACAAACCAAAATATCCTGTACACAGATATGAGAAAAATTTAAATAAATTTTTTAATGTAAATTTTTAAACAAGTAACTGTTCTTAAAAACAAATGTGTTTGCATGTGTGTATTTTAAATGTCTGCGATTATAGAAATTTTATAGAAAGAAGGATGCCAGAGAGGATTTTGGAGGTATTTCTTTGATTTTTGGCGTTAATTTGAATTTCTTTGTCTGAACTTAAATAATTATTTCAGCATTTTGGTTTTGGTTTTTTTTGTGCACTCGAAACATTCGTCTTTACGAATTAGCACGTTTTGAACAGTGGAGCTTTAGAAAAAAATTAAAGTTAAAGTTGAAAGTTAGTGTATGGAAATGATAGTGCCAAACATTCAGAATTGTACGCTTCCCTTACAGTTAGCAAACAAGAAAGTACAATTTTTGGAAAACTACATTTTATTTCTTATTATGTGCAGCTCAATGGCAAACACTCAAATGGCAAACACTAGATGGCTATCTATAGAGAAAGCAGTAAAAGTCATATTAAAAATGTGGCTGGAATTAAAAACCCACTTTTGTTTATTAAAAGATAATTGCTATGTATCCAATCTACTAAAAGATATGTATTTATATGGATAGTAAGAATCATGCATATTTGATTTATCTGAATTCAATTTTGGAAGAAGTCCAAAAAGTAAATTTAGCCTTTGAATCAGCCAATGCGGACCACGTTAAGCTTTACAACGATTTGTATTACTTAATTAAAAGTATTACAAATAGAATTATCGTTCCTCTAGAAAACTTCGCTTATCTAGAAGGTGATTTAGATGAGCATATTAATATATTCTGTTATCTAGGCTATCATATTGAAAAGACTTGCAGAGATTATAATATATCTGACCACGATAAACAAGAAATAACACGAAATTTGTTAGACTTTACAAAAAATCTTGTACTCGAACTAAGACGTAAACTTCCTTCAAACTTTGAATTACTAAAAAAAATATCGCTATTTAGTGTGGATAGTATTTTCACAAAAAAACCATACGGAGGTTATTGGTTTCATTAAAATTTTTATTGATGATTCGTTTTTAGTAAATAATATTGAAGTCTCTCTGAAGAATATAAACTTACAAGACTGGAAAAACAAGGAAAGAACTGATGAATTATATTTGAAGTCTACAATTTTAAAAATTCATTTGGTGAAAATCCTTTTCATGACTTAGCTAGCTTTGTTATTCGTATATTTTCGTTACCCTACTCAAATGCCGAGATCGAAAGAACATTTAGTTTAATGAATTTTTTTAAACCGAAAATTAGAAATCGACTTTCTTTAAACTCAGTCAACTCATTATTGCATATAAAATACGGTCTAAAACAAGAAAAAATTTGTTGCTGCAATAAGAAATTGCCTTCAAGTGCTTATTTAAAAATGAATTCTAACCAAACCTATAATAGATCTCAGTATTTTATTGAAACTGTTTTGTGGCCAGATGATAACGATTGTGAAACAGATATATTTGAAAATGAAATTTTTTCTTATAAAAGCATACCTTAATACTATTTTTACTCTTTTTGCGAAGGCTAAACTAACTCTTTTTACTCTTTTTTAATGTGTTGTTTCCAAAGTAAAATAATATATTTTTGAAATTTTTTTTTTATAAAATTCAATATTTTTCTCTTGACGCATTTTACCCTTTTTACCCGATTTTACTATCCACTTGACGCTTTCCTTCATTTTAAAAATGATGGGTAGCCGATGAACTTGATTTAAATATCTTTTGTTTAAGGCCACTAAAAATTATATTTATTTTTATTATTATCTTGCATTACAAAATAAACATCAGTGTCCTTTTTGCTGACATTACTTACGACTCACTTGTTTCACTGGAAAAATTAAATTAACGTCAGCCAACTAGACACTGTGTTGAATACAAAAAAATCAACACACTTCTTCGATTGTGAGAGATGAATTTGTCACCAGTCTAAAAATCTGTTGTGATAACCGAATTTTCTAGTTCTCTCAACAATATTTTGAGCTTAATTAGCGAATTTTTACTTATGCAAATAAAAAAATTCACCTACCGCAACTGAATATTTGACTAAAAACGGATTTAGTTCGCACAGCCGAAGTTATTTTCTCAGGCCACATTAATGAACTCATTTACGTTTTAATCATCTTAAAAGGGTTTTTTTGAAACTAAATTTTAGTGGCGTAGAGGAACATCAAGCTAAATTTTCAAACCCGAATTTTTTGTTGTTTGTTTTTGATTAAAAAACAAGTTCATCAATAATTAACTACATTAAATGTAATCAAAAGTTTTCAGTGTGAAAGTGTGTTCTAAATGCAAAGGCAGACACTTTCCAAGTGTCATACTCCTTCTTATATTCAATTTGCAAATTCTGTTAAGAATTCCTCATGAAAATGTTTAATACTAATTAATACTTACTTACCTTGACTGCAAATAATGTTTTTTGCTTCTTAAGATTTTTGCTGGTAAGGAACCACTGGCGTCAGGGTGAAAGTAAAATTTTTGTATGACAATAATTAAAATTTATGCAGCAAAGGAAACTAAATTAATCATGTTGAAAAAGTGTTTTTTTTTTAATTTGGTATTTAATCACCAGGGACAGAAGTGTTAGACACTTTAAGCATTTATTTTGGGCATTTGAAATATGAAAACTTTCGAATTTGTTCTTACAATTTTACAGATAGAATTTTTATGGCATTTCCTTTAATTTTTTCATTTTTACTACTTTTCTTTATTTATTTGTCTGCTTGCGATCTAACAAACTAAGCCGCTTTTGTAGTTGAATAGTTAATAAAACGGAAATTATTTTAACTGCCATAGAAATACGGGTTTGTTGGTGACTTGTGCAACAACAATATTATCATTTAAGCAGTTGGGAAATTTGTTGTAAAAGGATACAGGATAAATATTTTTAAATCAATTTTTTTCTGTACATATAATAAAAAACATTAATAAATTATGAATGGGCGATTATGCGATAAAAAGACTCACAGAACACGAACAGGAAATGAGCAGGCGGTAAAACGGAAAAAATTATTCATTTCAATAAATAAAATATTTTAAAAGACTTAAAGTGAAGGTGAAAGGAAATTGTTGAATAGATGCTGATGTGCGGATGTGTGTGTTTTTATGTTAGTTTTATTTCAATTATTAAAGTAAATTTTATATTTATTGAGGGTGATGCTTTTTATGTTAATCGTGAGTGTTCACAACTTAAGTTTAAACGGTTTAGGGGTGGCATGCTTCGTTTATGGACTTGCGTTATCGTTATTTAAAACTTAAAAACTCTACTTGTTAAGTATTTTTGTTGTTGCTTCCGCAGCTTCTAAACAACAAATTGCATTAATGAAGATACATACATAGTTTGCGTCTTAGTTAATATTCAGCTGGAATTTCGAAAAAGATAAAAACTTTTCAAGGAAAAATAAACTCTATTTTTTTGTTGCATATCCTTGAGTTGTAGTTTCCATTTGCATAAATTTTCTTTAAAAAAATTTGTTAATTTTTTTGTGGTCCAGAGACATCAATATACTCGTATGTTTAGATGTTTTCTTAGATTAATATTAACTTTCATTTTAGTTAGAAACGCACACACCAGTATTTCTTTATGAGTTAGAATATACAGGGTGGGCCAAAAGAAACCAAGGAGTATAAAAGTTTAATAACTTTTTTGTTTATTAACTTTTTTTTATTTTTTCTTTCAGATTATATAATATACAAAATGGAAATTTTTTACACTAAGTATGAAAAATGATGTCTCTTAAATGACCACCGTTTTCAGCTTCGCACTAATGGGCTCTTTTTAGAGCATTTTCCATAACATCTTTAAAAACTTGTGGCTGTAGCGTTCGAATTTCTGCAACAATGTTTGCCTTGAGTTCAAGGATTGTCTCTGGCTTGTTCACATACACTCGCTCTTTCAAAAAACCCTAAAGAAAATAGTCGGGTGCTGTCAAATCTGGCGATCGCGCTGGCCAAATAATTTCCGAATTTCGAGAAATTATTCACTCTCCAAAAATTTGACTTAAAAGTGCCATTGTGTCTCGGGCAGTATGGGCAGTGGCTCCGTCCTGCTGAAACCACATACCAGGTCTGTTTTCAAGAGCAGGACGTAAAAAATTTTCTATCATAAAACGATACCGCTCTCCATTTACGGTTACAGCACTTCCATCTTCATTCTCGAAGAAGTAGGGCCCAATGACATTTTCAGATGTGATCCCACACCATACTGTACACGTGATGGGGTGCAATTGGCGTTGATGAATGGCTCTTGGATTTTGAGAACCCCAGAACCTACAGTTCTGCTTGTTAACAAAGCCATTCAAATGAAAATGAGCGTTAAAATAATTGATCTCTGGTTTAAATAATAAAATTCTATTGTTCTGGTTCTCTGTTCAGTTGTGAACCTCTCCATTATAAATTCTCCAAGTGTTGTCTATATAATCTGAAAGAAAAAATAAAAAAAAAATTAATAAACAAAAAAGTTATTAAACTTTTACACCCCTTGGTTTCTTTTGGCCCACCCTGTATAAAGCGTATGTAGGAAAGCGTATGTGGTACTAAATTTCAAAAAACTCCGTTGGGAAACAAAAATTTGAGTAGCGAAAAACTAAACAAACAGAAAATAAATTTCATTTATTTAGAAGATTATATAATGCATAAGAAACACATAATCTGTTTTCTATTAAATGATGCACTGAACCAAATAATGTAGGTAATATCAACTCAAAATTGTGAGTAGAAATTTAACTAAAAAAATTGGTGAATTAAATGGCTTTTTCACCAAATCTACTCACAAATTCTTCATATTTACTATTTGATTATTCAAAATTTAGTTAAAGGAATATACTAATTGTATTAGTTAATTTGAATAAATATTATATTAAAAATAACAAAATATTTGTCATATTGGCTAAATTTTAATCAAAAAAGTGGTAAATCTGAGTAAAAATATTTATTCAAAATAACACACGAAAATTATATCAATTTGATCACATTTATTCGATATGAAGAAAATTTAGTAAAATTGACTAACCTGTTTTAGTAAAATTGAATAATCTTGTTCATATTTTATAAATTTCTTCCTATTGACGAAAGGTAGGTAGATTTAACAAAATTTCTTCCATATAAAGAAAGACATTTCAAACATGAGTTGTTGTTGATCGTTTTTTATTTTATTATTTGCTGATTTAGTTTAGTGCACGTGTTAGTACTAATTTATAAAAAGTTAGTTAGTAATAAATATATTACAAAAAATGTATTCTAAATAAGTGTCATTAATTAAATAAAAATAAAAATTGTAAGACAAAAAGAATCGTTGTCAATAATACATAAGTACTCGTATATTTTTATATATATATATGTATTGCATATTGTGTCAATAAAATTATGAAATGTTATATATCGTTGGTCTCATGTAGAAAGGCCCTAACTCGCATATTTGCAACTTTACAGGAGAAGGTAAAAACACATTTAAAACTGTAATTGACAAAAATTAACTTTTTTTTAAATGCAGGTTATTATTAAAATGAAGGACGAATTTGGTTTTCAAAACATTTTTTTTTATTTTTATATATATAAAAAACTAAATTGAGATAGGGCTTTTTGTAGTCTCATTTCAGAGCATAAATGTAACTTAGGGCTTTTTTCTATAGCGATCAAAACAAATTATATTGGGGAAAATTCATGATTAAAATTACTAGAAAATATTATAATTGCTTACAAATATTAAGTTCGAAAAAAAACTAATGTTTATAATTTGTATAGCAACGTATCATAAAAGTTTTGGCAGTCTATAGGAATCAACTTCTTTAGATCTTGCAAATGCTCTCATTTCTTTTACGGAATTGCTGGAATGATGCGTTCTATGCAAGCTTTTGTTCTATGTGGAAGAAGCTCATATTCGTCAGTAATATTTGTTTTAAAATATATGAGCCCTGAAGGCTCGTATCCAAGAGCACGCAACATATTTACGGTATCATCACCTGCCTTTTTCCCTAAAGTTAAATTTGCAATTGAAATTCACTAAAAAATTTATAAAAAAAAAAATGAACAATAACTTCGATTATTACCTGTTCGAATGATAAATATCGCTTCGGAAGTTTTTCAAAATCTACGAAAAACGTGTAATCCAAATGGCGTGCTTCTACACGTGTTGGATATTTCCTGGCTTCTTTAATAATTTGCACAAACTGCGACGGCAAATTTATTTATTTGTTTTTCTTTCGATAAGAGAATGGGTTGCATCGCACTCCATCTGTGTATGCCTAACAATTAAGTACTTTTGCTCAATAGTTACATTTCGTTCTTCACAAATGTAGAGAATAGCATTAGATAGCGTGACATTTCGATTTTGATAAAAGCAACCGTCTGAATAAATAATAATGTGGAGATCTATCCAAAACTCTTAAGTGCTGTATAATGCATGTTGTGAAAACCGAAGCAGTAAGGTTTCCTGCCGTTTCATCCCATACAAAATTGTCCGATTGGTGTGTTAGAAGATTGTAAATTGTAAAACTGTGAATTTGTAGTTTCATTTTGTAGTATGCCGAATTGTCATTTAATTGTGGTACTAATTTTAATGCTTGCATGTCCATACAAAACACCGCACACAGCCCCATTTTAGCATTTTCTATATCTGTTACGTTTTTCTTCTAGCATCTTTTCTATTTCTTCCCTATGTCATTCGTACGAAATTTTTGACACATTTTTGTTTCTGAATGAAACACAAACATCACACTCATTTTTTTTAGGTTTGAAAATAGAGAAGTTTAACTTTTTTATTGTTTCGACTACAACAGAACAAGACAATTACATAACTTTGTTTTCCACGTTTGTTTCACACTCACTTAGGCAAAACTCATATATTTGTTTGTATGAAGAAAAAACAGTTTCGAAGTACAGTTTTGTAACCTTTGGTAACCTTGTTAACCAATTTTCTAAAAAATTGCATCTTATGTTATTGCGTTGGCCCCTTATGGAACATCGCTTCTTTTGTATGCACAGACTTTTCCTTTTCTGTGGACTCAGCAGTGTGCCATGTTTCTCACTTTTTATAATCCAATTTCGCACCATCTTTTCCTTTAAGTATATGTTGAAAGGAACATACGAACATACTTGCAGTCGGTTCGAATTTTTGTTTAAAAAATATGCAATTGACTGCGTCCGTGTAGAACTTTCAGAAGAAATGCTTTTGCGCTCTGCTAAGCTGACGAGGTTAACAACATATATGCGCTTTTGTTCCCCCTGCATCTGCTAAAACGCAGTAAAAATTTCTTTTCTTATAAACTCGTTAAATAACACTATGGAACATTTTTGGGATTATTGTCTGGGGGGTGAGAAATTCCAAGTCAGGGTGATGGTACTAGGTCAGTATAGTAAGACCCTCAAAGGGTTTTTTATGACCTTTTAAATATTTTCCTTATCTTGATCCTTGATCTTGATTAAGTAAACATTTTTATAATTTTTTATTTTTATTTTATTTATTTATTTTTATTTATTTTAATAAATATTGCCTAGACTTTTTCGAAGGTGGTTGTTCGGGACTAGTGGCATCGCAGTCATCGCTATCATCAGTTTCTGAACCACACATAATGTCAATGTGTGACTCCACTGTTGGCCCTTCTGCATCTCCTGAAAATTCTTTATCATCAAGATCATCTTTGTCTTGCCACACAAGCTTACTCCACCAGCAAATTTCCGCAATTATTGCACTCGGCGACTTTTTGCCTCTATATCTGTAAGTTTTTGTTTTATTAAAATGAGTTTGAAAAAATAAAAAATCAGTATTACCTCATTTCAAATGGCATAGCAACTTGATGATAGCGTTCACCTTGTTCATCTGATTCGGTAGCCAATTGTTTGCTGAAGTAGTCCAGATGATGATGTAAATAATTGATTTTCAAGGACATGTGGACACCAATTTCCGAGAATGCTCTTAACATCCTTGCGACAGAAACATCGTAGTTGTTAGAACGATGCTTTCCCAACAAGCCTTCTATTACTTCTTTGATTGCCTGCCATGCATTCAATTCAGCGTCAATCAAAATACTGTTGAATGCGTCACTTTTAATCAGCTTTCGTATATCTGGACCATTTACTACGCCTGATTGGAAAAAATTAATTTGTTAAGATGGAAAATCATGGGAAATGAATGTGATATTATAACTTATATTCTTTAATTTTACTTTCGCTGAGTCTCGGGTAAATTAGTTTCAAACACAAGAAAACTTTCTCTTTTGACGACAGTTTTGATAAAATTCTTAACAATTCCAAGTTTAATATGCAGTGGAGGCAGCAATATCTTCTCCTTCGGCACTAGAGGCTCACGAATAATATTGGCCGTTTGTAACCTGCTGTGCTCTCTTAGTTTCCATCCGTGGCATGCATATTGGTCACCGGAAAATCATGTGTCCCAATCGCACAAAAAGCACATATATTTTATATAGCCGCTTTGAAGACCGCAAAGCATTGCTACAACTTTTAAATCGCAGCATATGCGCCACATATGTTTGGCGTAGTTAACCATTTTTAAAATATTTTCCAGTGCATCATATGGTTCTTTCGTTTCTGTACTATAGGCGATTGGAACTGAAGGTTTTTTATTGGTCTTATGCAGTAAAACCGCCTTCAAGCTGAGTTTTGAACTGTCAATAAATAATCTCCAGTCATCTGCTTCATATTTTATTTCCATTGCGTCCATCAATTTTCCTACATCCGGGCAATATGCAGAAGTTTTTTCATCATTCACAAGGAATAAACTTTGGAGTGTTGCCTGACGACTTCGATAAGCTGTGACTTTCACACCGGTTGCCAACAAATTGTTTGATTTCAAAATGGAAGCCAGCTCTTCCGATTTATGCTGTGTTAATTCCAACTTGGCAACAATTGAATCAAGCTTATTTTGATTTATTAAAATTGGCTCATTGGATACTGATGGCTCATATGGGGGATCATGAATGACAAAAATCACAGAACCAGTGTGAGAAAGAGAAGAAGTATAATGACAATGCATGTTTTATGTGAACATTACAGAACCAGCGTTGCCACATCAATATTTCTCTTTTAGTAAAGTAGAAAAATATGAGAGAGTTCGGCTTGTGAGTGTCAATGTTTTCTCCAAATAATGTTGTGCATATCTGGAGCAAATTTTTGAAATTCATACATTTACCTAATTGTGAATAAATGAGAAACGCGTGCATCGATTTTCATGATCTATGCCTTTTTTTGCTCATGAGTTATGTGACTTTACGCGAAAGTAATTAGTTTTAACACTTTTTTCCATTTTGGATTTTTTATGAATTTAAAAAAAAAAATATTTAAATTTTTAGGCAAAAAATACTTTTTTCCCTTCATACACTCATTTTTAACTTCGCGAGTGTTGCACATATAGGAAAACGGTATAGAAACAGATTAGAGAAATTGTAATTCTAAATTTTTTTGAGTTTGTTTTAGCAAAATCGGACAAGTGGTTCTCTAGTTATGTTAAACTACGTTTTTGCCAAAATGTTACAACTAAGCGAAGAAACATCAAGATAAGGAAAAAATTTAAAAGGTCATAAAAAAAAACTGACACATACGAACGCCAAACCCTTTGAGGGTTTTACTATACTGACCTAGTACCATCACCCTGACTTGGAATTTCTCACCACCCAGATTGGCTGTTGTACTGTGTAATGTGCAATATCTTAACGTACTTTTTTTCGCAGAACTTTGACTGACATGGCCAACCTAGACGTCTTGGGCAAAGACTACTAAATTAAGAAGATGTTCTACGTAGAGTAAATTTTTTCTGGTGCTAAATTTGTTGATGGATATTGCTAGTAATATCCACGAGAGCGCGAGAATTTAAAAGAGAGTAATATAACATGCAAGAGAATAATATTCAATGCAAGAATTTACACAACTTCACTTTTCAGTACATCCATATACAAACTGTATATGTATGTGTACCAAATTTTTATGAAAAAGTTGTTTTCTTCCTATAGCTCTACTAACATTACCGTTTTTGTTAATGTAGGTAAATACATGCATTTTATTGCTCTAATACATATAGTATGTGAATTCACACCGAATTTAAATTTCGTTACTGGCCGCAATGGAATTACAGAAGGTCAATAAAAATTTTAATATTTTATTTTGACCAACATTTCGTTAATTAGTTGCTTAACTTCTTAACTATTTTGAAATAATTTTAAATATACTCGTAAATATCCTGAAGAAGCTAAGCAGCGAATTAACGTAATAATGATAAAAATAAAATTTTAAAATTGTTATTTATCTTAAGCTTAAAAAACTAACATGTGCATTATCATAAGAGTAATTTAAAATTTTTTCGAAATGTAAAAAAGTTTCGTAAAAAAAGTGTCTGATTATGATTTACATATTGATTTCCAAATAATTAGATTTTTATTATAAATAAATTTTGTTCATAACATAAAATCAATTTCTGTGTTATTTATTATTAACAGTCTGTGAGTTTTAAAACTCTTAAAGATCCTTTTAAAAAGCATATACAACAGGACTACTTCTCATTATAAAAATAATGGCCCATAATCATAGTCAAAAAAAAAGTATACTTTCAGAGTACTTAAGTATATTTTTCTTTAATATGTACTTTAGGTCTACTATAGACAAGCTAAAATGTATTTTTAGCGAAAAAGTCGATTTCAAATTTAAAATAAACTGTTGTTCTTAAATAATGTAGAAACAGAAAATCAAACAAACAAAACAAAAAAATATCGTGTCATAAATAAAATTAAAATTATGTAAAAACTCCAAATAAATTATAAAAAAAAATTTTTGTAAGCAAATTAAAAAATGTTTGCTTTGCAAAACGTCTGCAGAGATTTTGAAATTCTCGAGGACTTAAATCATAAAAAAAATTTAAAATATACAAATAACGATTTTTTTTAAAAAATTTAAATTACTTTTCAGTTTTATTTATTTTTATGTCGCTTTTTTATATTTTGCTGCATATTGTATACAAATGTTAGTTGAAATATTCGTGATACCCTGTTAAAGTTGATTCAACTTAAAACCTACTTTTGTTTTGTCTATAGTACTAAAATTTTTAGTTACAGCTTTTAATTTTTAGGTTGTTTTTAAAAAGAACCGACTATATTGTTTGACTATAATTATGGCCAATATCTACAAATCTATAATAGGAGTTTAATAAAGGTGCAAATTAATGAATCATAAATTCGTTGCGAACTAGGATAAAATTTATTTTTACAATCATAAACAAAATATTCTACAATAACGCAACTAGTCATATTCGATCTATTTATATTTGCTCCTAAGATTTCAATAACATTTTTGATGAAAAATTTCATAAATCTCACACAGAAACCATATCAAAGAAATCAAATTCATTTCAAGTTTTAAATGCTTGGTTTATAAATACACTAGTTGACCCGGCAAACGTTGTCTTGCTTAAAACTTTTATATATTCGATCATCTTACACTAAGAAATCGTACGCATAGAGTAAAGAACCGTGCGAAACCGGGAAAAACAGGTAGGCAAATAAACCAGATACCGACTATAGCGCTATCTGCCGAGCGGATTTGTGACGTTAAACCTTCCAAGATTATACATATAAACCTTCCTCTTCAATCACTCTATTTTTAAAAAAAAACCGCATCAAAATCCGTTGTGTAGTTTTAAAGATTTAAGCATACATAGGGATGTAAGGACAGAGAAAGCGACTTTGTTTTATAAAGGGTGTTTTTTATAGACGTATATAACTTTAAATTGCAATAAAACAACGATGGATTATTCGATTGACATGAATTTTGTTTATCCGAAAGATAGTCTTATGGCATTACATTTTAAATATGATTTCTGGCATATGACCGCCACGGCTGGCTCGGATGTAGTCCAATCTGGACGTCCAATTTTCGATGACTTTTTCCAACATTTTTGGCCGTATATCGACAATAACACTGCGAATGTTGTCTTCCAAATGGTCAAGCGTTTGTGGCTTATCCGCATAGACAAATGACTTTACATAGCCCCACAGAAAGTAGTCTAGCGGTGTTAAATCACAAGATCTTGGAGGCCAATTCACAGGTCCAAAACGTGAAATTAGGCAGTCACCAAACGTGTCTTTCAATAAATCGGTTGTGGCACGAGCTGTGTGACATGTTGCGCCGTCTTGTTGGAACCACAGCTCCTGGACATCATGGTCGTTCAATTCAGGAATGAAAAAGTTAGTAATCATGGCTCTATACCGATCACGATTGACTGTAACGTTCTGGCCATCATCGTTTTTGAAGAAGTACGGACCAAAGACTCCACCAGCCCATAAAGCGCACCAAACAGTCAGTTTTTCCGGATGTAACGGTGTTTCGACATACACTTGAGGATTAGCTTCACTCCAAATGTGGCAGTTTTGTTTGTTGACATAGCCATTCAACCAGAAGTGCGCTTCATCGCTAAACAAAATTCACTTATGAAAATCGGGAACAACGGCAATCTCGTTTTGGGCCCATTCGATGAATGTACGCCTTACTTGATGATCGTTTGGCTTCAATTCTTGCACGAGTTGGATTTTGTAAGCACGCAAACCAAGATCCTTCTGCAAAATCTTCCATAAAGTGGATGGACACAGATCCAATTCCTGTGCTCGATGGCGGATAGACTAATTCGGGTCTTCCTCAATGCTACGCTCTACAGCAGCAATAGCGTCTTCTGTACGCACCGTACGGCGTCTCTGGGAATGCGAGTCATCAACAAGAGTAAACGTGGTGCGAAAACGTTCCATGGTTAATCGAATTAACTGCTCTGATTGACGATTTTGTCGACGATAAAATGGACGTAGTGCGCGATACGTATTCCGCACAGAACCATTATTTTCGAAATAAAATTGCACTATTTGCAAGCGTTGCTCAGGCGTGAGTCTATTCATGATGAATTGCCAAGCCAAACTGAGAATAAATCACTTGACAGCTGTTAAATCGGTCGCCATCTTGAACAGTAATGCCAACTTAAAGTTCTATACGTCTATAAAAAACACCCTTTACTATGTAGTGATACATACATGCGCATTTACATGTTGTTGAGTATGTGTTTATTTTTTTATTCTTTATTTATCTCAGTAGTTAAATGAGAGAAACTTTTATTTGAAATGCGCATGCTCAAATATTCCCTTGTTACTTCCCCCCCTCATCTGTTTAAGCTATTCATTTTTGTTTTTAGATTTTCTTCTACGTAGAACATCTTTATAGTTTAATAGTCTTTGCTCCTCTGTTGGCCCCGATTAGTTTTTTCCCCCAGGTTTTTCCGGCATATCTTTTTTTCGCAATTTTGTATAGTGACCTTCACTATTTTACACTATGTCAAATTTTGACACCCTTTAACTCTGTTCTAATATACAATCTGAATATGCGTGATAGCGTGCTAAAAGCTTTGAACGCTCCTCTGTTGGCCAACATTAATTTTTTTCCCCCAGGTTTTTCCGGCATATCCTTTTTTCTCAATTTTGTATAGCAACCTTAAGAATTTAACCACTTTACACCCTATTACTCGAGTCCGGTAATATTTAAGAATATTAGTAATGCAGGTCGAAAATCTCTATCTTCTTTTCTTTTTGTTCCAAATTGTAAAAGTTTTGCAAACATTTTTTAATTTTATTATTTTTTTCAATTTCCTCTGTGGTCTCAAAGAAAGAATATTTCAAAATGTTAAATTTGTGTGGCCATGTTAAATGTTCGCATACAAAATTTTAACATATTTTTACTTTTACAGAATTAAATGGTTTTACAGAATTAAAAGGTCCGCCATCTAACGTTTTTTTTTTCAACTAGTGCTTATTTCGTGAATGGTAACACTTAGCTCATGTCTGATTTGACAGATAATTAGTTTTATCCTTCCGCTGAAAGAAAGAATATGGTTGTGTTTTCGCTTCGCTAAGTGGGCCTGCGATCGGCTTACAGAAGATGCCGATTTTGCCAAAAAAATCATCTTTTCAGATGAAGCTCATTTTGATCTTGGCGGGTATGTAAACAAGAAAAATTGTCGCATTTGGGGCACAGAAAACCCGCACGCATACATTGAAAAGCCGACGCGCCCAAAACGAGTCACTGTTTGGTCCGAATTGAGCCATTTTTCTTCGAAAATGAGCAAGGAGTGGCCGTTAGTCAATGGCGATCGTTATCGGGCCATGTTGAACGAATTTTTGTTCACAAAAATTGAAGAGGAGGATATTGGCAACATTTAGTTTCAACAGGACGGCGCTACGTGCCACACAGCCGAAACTACACTCGATGTTTTGCGCCCTGTTTTTGAAGATCGTATTATCAGCCGCAGAGCTGATGTCGGTTGGCCACCTCGGAGCTGCGATTTGACACCGTTGGACTATTATTTTTGGGGTGCCGTCAAAGATAAGTGTTACGCCGACATGCCAGAGACAATTGACCCTTTAAAGGACAATATTCGTGAAGCCATTGGTGAAATACAGCTGCACGCAATCGATAATGTGCTTAAAAATTGGACCGATCGTGTAGGCTACTGCATGGCCAGCCGAGGCAGCTATTTGAATGAAATTATTTTCCATTATTAACCGGAAGGATTGTACTTTCAAATAAAAAAAGTTATTTGGCGGACCCTGTAATTCTGTTATTTTTTCAGTTTGTGAAAGAGAGAAATGTTAAATAAAAATTGAACAGTGCAATGTTAAAAATGAAGCTAACTGACGGAGCTATCTGCACGCACACAATTTTATAAAACCAGTGGCAATACAACAAATTTACAAGACCACCTTAAACGAGTACATTCAAACCAAATAATGTCATCACATCTTAAAAAAAAAAAAAATTTACACATTGGCACAGAAACGGATTCTGGATGAAGCTTTAATGTCAATTATTGCTATCGACGTGCAGCCGTTTAGTATAGTGAAAGATAGAGGCTTTAGAGATTTTGTAAAACGTTTAGATCGTCGTTATGCTTTACCTTCACGTACGACCTTACCTTAATATGTACCAAAATATAAAAACAAAACTTCAAAATATTTTAAACAAAATAGAGCACCGATAGTATCGATAGTTATTTTTTAAACTATCGAAACTATCGATGGTAACTTCAAAAATTTTTTACAGGCCTATAGTTAGGGTGCAAAAAATAGCACTGAAGCCAGGCCTTATTTTTTTCCATTTATTTTAGTTTTGTTTACTTGTCGATTTAATTTGCCGACTGTAATAAAAATAATTGTAGAAAGTGTCTATGCCAAAAATATTTGGCTATGCCAAAAATATTGTCAACCTTATTGGTTTTTATGGAAATAATTTACTAAATTTCCTAACTTGAAATATTTTAAAAGGAGTTACGGTCCAGCTATTCTGCAGGACAGTCTTTAATATTATTGGCTAAAAACAACTGACAAGCCTTTTTGGTAGTATTTTTCGAGTTATTGTCTTGTTGGAACATCCAAAGTACAAGCATATCTTTCTTATCTTATATAGATTTCGTCTATTGTTGTATTTATGTAAGAAATTGGTACCAATCCACAATGTGGAAAATATTGTGGCTGACGAATTCGGTTTCATTAAACTGGAATAACTTTTTTTGTAATGCATGGAATTTATTCCAACTTTTTTCACTTGAAAGCTCATTGAATTGTGTTAAAATAGTTCAATCAGTCCGAAAGATCAAAACGCTAAATCAGGCTAAAATTGTACTGGAGAGTTATAGCGTTGAATTAGAGACAGCAATCGTTTCTGCAGGCATTCTTTGATATAAATGTCTGATGTCATTGTTGAAGAGACGATAAATGGCGTGCTTTTAAGACCACAACTGCAAATTGCTTGCTAAATTATGATTTGTTTTTAATTTATCCATTTTCGTGTGTTTGTATTTGGAATCGCGCTCTGCAAGTTTCGATGCAACATAAAATTTTTTTACCTGAGAATTACTTTAAGTTCATTTTGATATAGGTTTCATCGTCCATAATAAGGCAGTTGGTAATGTTTGTTTTGGTCTTTGACTTGGACATTTTATTGAGTGATAGCTTCTGTAGCCAGCATTAATTCTCTTCTTGCGGTTGTTGTATTTTTCGCACGATCATTCTCGGAGACACCTGGATTTTGTTGCATAGAGCGTAATTTTATAAGCTCTTTGTTAATTTTAGCAACTTTTTTTTCTTTTCTTTTTGCTTGCGATCTGTACTTAAGCTTTGGTTTTATCTTTTCAAAACCTCATTTGCAGGGCTTTTTGGAAGCTGGAATATTTTTTTCAATCATTGCACCTGACCATGTCAGAAATTTGTGCAGAATTTTTTTTCTATTTTGATTTTCCATGGCTAACCATGCTTACAAATAAACTGCTACTGACAAAAAAAAATTTTTAAATAACGGTGAATATTTTTAGAATTTTTTTTTAATATTTAAGAAGAATGTGTTTGGCTACAACAATGAAGAGTATGTAAGACTCGGCAAAGCCGTATTTAGCTCGTCTAGTTTTTCTGTTTTTTTTTATTTCATAATTATAAGAGTGTAACAAAGAGAAAGGAAAAAAGGGCTGCAACATAAAGTACTAAAAGCATATCAATTTAGTGCCACTGATGAGTAAAATAAACGCACGAAAGCGAAAAAGGCACCAGCTTAAAAAATTTACGGGTAAAAAGTGTTTAAAAGCACTTAAAATAGTGCTAAGAGCACAAGTTGTCTCTCTCCCTCTCTCACGTTCACTTTCGTCCTTGATGGTTTAATGACTTTAAATTAACTAAACCATATGTTTAGGAGTATGGGGGCATGTTTTAATTTTTTAAGCCATTTTTGTATTTTTTTTTTTTTTTTTTTTTTGGTTTAACATTTTCTTGTGTGTTATTAGTACAAACTTTGTTTTTCTTTATTTTTTTTTTTGCTTCCAGTTTCCGTTTGTCCTATTTGAGAACATGACTTTTCGTTTCTTTTTTTTTCAAGTTTACTTGAGCTTCTAGTCACTTGTTGTTTAATGTTGTTGTTGTGCATATAAAGTAAATAACTCACAGAATGTGTTCTCGTTTTAAAATCAGATATTTCTTTTAGTTGTACTAAATATTTTTCAATTTAACACATTGTTAATTATGGCAAAGTTATTGCTGTTGTGTTATTCTATGGCAGTTGTTTGTAAAATCTGAGACTGTTGCTTCACTTGTTTCACACAAGTAATTTTTTTTTTTTTTGCTTTTTTTATTGTACATGAACATGTAAACAAGTTCATATGTTCATCTCATGAACAAATTAACCCTTTACCTAATGTTTGAAGAATTTCAAAAAGAATTTTGTTTTTCCTTTATTAAAGTACTTAAAATGTAAGCGAATTACATACATACTTGGAAAATGAGTGGTTTTATGTGAAGGTTTTTTTAATTAGAAATTTGTTTGAAATGAGCTTACATTCTTTACGGAAAACTTTGTCTATAAAAATCATTTGCAGCTGACAAACCATACAGGAAATACATACAGAACAAGTAAATTTTAAAGAAGAAAAAATTTTTTGTAGAACAATTTTTTGAAATTCTGAAAATTTTAGTCATTTTTGTACTTTTCATTTTTACAAATTCATGCTTATAAAACTTTAAGGGTCATTATTACAACTTAACGATAACTAAAAGTAGGATTTTATTGAACAGATACATAAATGCTTTTTGGTTATTGCAAAAAGGCTTTAACTAAAAAGTGTATAAGCTAAAGATAGGTTTATGTAGCTCACTTTTAACGTGAACTTCAAGCATTTAAAGTTGCCAGCAAAAATAAAATAAAAAATATTAAAATAAAATTTTAAAAGTTAAGAATTTCTTAGTTATTTGGAAAATAATTGCCAAAAAAAAGGTATGCACTTTGCACATTGTATTTATGTCAATGAAAAGTAATCGGTATTTGCAGCAGTGGTGCCACATTATAAATTTTATATTATTTATCTTATTGGGCACTTGGAATATTAGCAAAAAGTTATTGGTCTCTTGTCATTTACTTTAACTAAAATTAATTATAACTATCTGACACCTTATGCATAAGTAAGTTGTAATAATGGCTCTAAATGATTTAGTGTCTCCGACACTTGCGGCTTTTGTTAGAACATTTTTCTCCCATAAAAAAAAGGAAAAGTAGACTCTGTTGCAAAACTTAATTAAAAAACACAAGCGCTCTTTTCCTTGCAACATACATACGAGTATATATTTCAGCAACTTGAAAAATATAGGAAGGAACGAAATGGTACTTTATATTTATGTATATGAATGCTACTTTTCGGTTCAAATGGTGCTGAACAAAATGAAAACTCATTAAGTATAGGAAATGGTACTTTTTAAAAACTTTAAAGACACGTTTTGATGCTATTGGTGTAAAAAAAAAACGTAGAACTGAGATTTAATTGGTCTTCAACAAAATAAGAAATTATATCGGGTTAAAAGCTAGTTTTGTAATAAAATTCCGCATTTTTCAATTTACTCTTTTACAGCCATTGTTACAAGTTACCGATAGTTAAAGTGAAGATTAAAAAAATTAAATATCAAGCTTTTGTTTTGTCATTAAATTAAAAATATAGATAAGTTAAATATCGTATAGTGTGTCAAAGTTTTAGCCAAAAACCGGTTATTTACCCCACAAGATCCTAACTTTTAATAACGGGCCTTAGTCATTTCGGGTAAAACCGAGGTTAAAATGACTCTGATTATGAGTTGAAATGAAAACTCACATTCCAAATTGTAAATTATTATTTTCTATAAAATAATTTTGAAATTTAAACAAAAGTTGATTGAAATTCAATGACATAATTTGACTCGCCGCCAGTTATATTTACTAAATGTTCTCATTTAGCTGTAAACTTCCTGTAAAAAATCTATAAGACCTGGTGGTGTCTGTAGGTGGGACTGTAATTATTAATGACATTTAAAATTTATAAATTTTCATGGCCTTGTGTTAACATGTTAATGAATGAATGCATGCATTTAATTGTGTTAGTGTGCTTGTAATATTGGCTGAAGCAGCATGCATGCGTACTCAAGTGTTTTTACTAGTGGGTTGGTTGTGGCTTTACTGTAACGATATCAAGAAGATTTTGGTATTTTGCTAATGGTACCAATTTTAGCTAAGTTGAGGAAAGTTGTCAAAGAGTAATATTATTTGTTGCAAATTAATTTTTTTTCTCATCTTTTTATTTATTTTTTTACTTATTTATATTTTTGTATTTTAACTACTTTTACAATTGATAGCAAAAAATTTGCTACCGTTCATGACTTTTTCAGTAATTTTTCTTTAATGAAATTAATATTGTATCAGTTTTATGTGGCTCGAGTTTATTAGCCCAATCAAATTGGGCCGCACATATACACAGCCATCCATCTTTTTTTTAATCACTTGTGTTTTTTCTAAATATTAAAGTTTCAAATATTTATTAAATTTATATTTTTCATTGATTATTTAAATTCTAATTGATAAAGTAATACGAATATGTTGTTTTATAATACAAATTAAATAAATTATGATTAAAACAGACTTTAGTTATTTAGAAACTGATATGTGTTACAAAAAAATATTTAAAAAGGTTCACGGAATAATTAAATGTATTTAAAAAAATAATAAAATAAATAAATTTCTGTTTGTTTGCTTCGTACACCAATTTTTGTTTCTCTATGGGTTGTTGCGGAAGGTGGCCATACATATACCAGTAAGATTGTTTCTTTCATGATTAAATTCTTACAAAGATCGCATTTTACATTTGTACCGCCACGCCCACTTTTCAAGAAAATAGTCCAGACAAATGAAAAAGAAAATGAATTATTCTATTCTATTTATGCCGTTATTAAATACTTTCAATTACCAAAAATAATAAAAAAATATTGGTTTACAAATTGAAAACTAGCTGAATAATTGGATTATTAAAATTTTTATTGTCAGAATACATAAATAAGCGAACGGAATTTTCTTTTGTTTATAAAAAGCAGGCAGATAATCTAAGGATGGATTGATTGACCACGCCTACTTAAAAGCCTAGTTAGATAGTTTTTTAATTAATAAAATTCTACTTTTCATCGGAAATTAAATATATACGCTCTCTTTGCTTTAAAAACTTCAACTAATAATGTAAAGGACGCTTCGTTAGCAGGTAAAACAATAGTTGTTAATTAATTGTCTACAACATGTTCTGAATCGTTTTCATCTTTCCTTTAATAAAATTTTCAAACATTTTCCAAATTTATTTTGTTAATGTGATTCAGTTCAATCGACATAAATAAAATTCATTTTGCTTGTTTGTTAGTTCGCTATAAATTTTTCATACCCTTCACTGTAAGTAAGAACTTTGTGATCGGTCCACAAATGGACCAGAAAAATCAAAAATACAGCCGGCATTTCACATTTTCATTAATTTTTGTTTTGTTTTTGCTTTGCTTGGCTTTTTTTTTTTATTAAAATTTATTTTTTAATCCATATTTCGCTTGAATAATAAGTAAATATATTTTTATATTTAATATTTAATAATCGTAAACTAGGCGTTTCAGTTACATAATTTTTTGAAGTGAGTGAAGATAAATATGATGAGTTAAATATGTTTTAACGTAACTCGTTACTTTTTAGTATTTATGACATTCTTATAAATATGTTTAGAAGAAATACAAGTGCATACATAGATGTGCCTAACTAAGAGATTTTACTAATTTGCAAACGAACCATTGAAGATTACGCGATGGGACACATATCATTTTAAAGGAGAGGTCGTCTAGATTTGTAATCTACCGTCCAAATGCTCAGAAATTACTTTGGAACATTTAACATTTTTTTTTGGAAAGTTGAATATACCCTAGTATTCTTGCTATGAGTGATTTTTACCATAGAGGCATCACTACCGATTTTGTTAGTTCAAATTAATGAAACCAGAAGAAATTTTATCTGTAGGCTCTAAGCTTTCTGTACATGCTTTAACACTTACATAATATTTTATAGTTTTTATTTTATGATGCAAAATGGAAATTGCCAAAACTCTTCAGAGTAACAGCACTGGGGCATATGGGAATTTAAAAAAATTTTAATTTATCCAAAGTATTTTCGAATTGTTTTTGTTTTAGATTATAAATGCAGACGATCCCCTTTAAAATGATGTGTGTCCCATAGCGAAATAATTTGTGGTTCTTGCGGAAGTTGCTAAAATATCTCAGAGCAACAGCACTGCAGTTTATGAAGATTTTAAAATATCCAAAGTAATATCTGAATATTTGGTTTGTTGGTTACAAATATAGATGATCTCCGCTAGGCTACTATTAAAAACACTTAATTTTTAATGACTTAAGACGTATTTGATAAATAAGCCATTAATACTAAAAATATAGTTAAAAATACTAAAACACGTAAGGGGGTACGTTAAAACATATTTAACACGGCATATTTATTTTTACTCATTTAATTTTTTCTATGGTTTTTATATTTTAGAAGAATGTGGAAAGTGAAAAATATTAATACTTCGCTAACACAGTGAAGGGTATATAAGACTCGGCACAGCCGAATTTAACTTGTTTATATTATTGTTGTGCATAAAAGGTTACTAAATTATTCGGTATTCGCAAATATATATTTCAGTCGTACATTTTTTTTTCTTATTAAGCTACAAAAAGTTTATTTAATTTAAAGAACAGTGTATATTACAACATGCTTACTAGTTTATCTTTAAAAAAATTAAAAAAGTAACAAAATTATATGGGTAATTTATGTAACCTCTTCACAACGAATAAAAGAGAAATGACTACCCATTACTTTTTTATTTGTCACGTCACTAAAAATTAAAAATTTGTGAATTTGTGTTAGTTTTACCAAAAAAATTGTGATAAAAATGGAAAATATTAAAAGAAAAAGGGTTGAAAACTGGTGTCAAGATGATAAAGTGAGTAAAAGATACTAAATATATATTTTTAATTTGCTTTTATTAAAATAGTGTATGTTCATTTAAACCCGTAGAAGCTGTTGCAGGAAGTAATTAAAAGTAAAGTCAAGATTATCGAGAACAAAAACACGGACACAAACACTAATCAATTCAAAAAAAAAAAAGGATCTGGAAGGATATAGAGCAGAGGTAATTATATTTACAACTTAATATAAATAAATTTTTAGTAAATGTATGTTTCTTTAGCTTCAACGAGATGTGCACTGGCGGCGAACGCAACCTATCGCAATTAAAAACCCAATGGGTAGCGACAAAAGTGCAGGCCAGGAAGCAAGCTGCTAGCCATCGGAAAGAAGTTGTAAAAACCGGTGGAGGCTCCCAACCTCCTGAATTGCCAATAAGCAGCAATGATATGTGTTTGGCTTCCAAACGAATTAATTATCGATACAAATGAATTTGATTGTGATGCTTTGGTGGAAGAGGTAATAAAATAAAAGTTTTCTTATTGTTATACTTATAAAATTTTAAGGCTTTGGCTGAGGACACACCAGAAAATAATCAAGAAATTTCTATAAATTTAAGTGAAAACATAGAAACTGCAGAATTTGAGATACAAACGCCAGACACCCCAAAGATGACAGACATGAAAACAAAAGTAAACTTTGAAAGGAAAAAGGTGAGTATCGAATAACATACAGCAATTTTTCATATAAGTATTTAAGACTTCTAAACACTTACTTTGATTTAGAAAATAAATAAAAAAGCAGCACTCACGAATCAATTTAAAAAATAACAGCTTTTGATTTGAAGTGTCGACAGGAGCTACACGAGTTGCAGTTAGAAGTAGAGCGAAAAAAGATAAGGAACCTGGACAAGGAATTTGACCTTACCATTTCAAAATTGATATATTTTGAAAAAAAACAGCAAAAAAAAAAACGTTTATTACGAGTATCTCTATCGAGTTGTAGTTGTGGTAGTTGTTTGTATTTTATATTAACATTACAATCTATGACTACATAGATTCAATGGGCCATAATCATAGTCACTAAAGAAGTAGGCTTTTATTAAGAGCTGAATTTTGTTTATAAGAATTTTATGAATTTGAAATTTTTTTTCAGGCAATATACTCGTATAAACAAATAATGTGAAATTTTTTTATTTTCTTTTACTTTTTATTTTATTATTTGTTTTTTAATTTATTTTTGTTTTATATAATATTTTTATAAATATTTAATTTGTTACCTACTTTTTATGTTGTACAGGGTGGGCCAAAAGAAACCAAGGGGTGTAAAAGTTTAATAACTTTTTTTTATTTTTTCTTTCAGATTATATAGACAACACTTGGAGAATTTATAATGGAGAGGTTCACAACTGAACAGAGAACCAGAAAAATAGAATTTTATTATTTAAACCAGAGATCAATTATTTTAACGCAAAGAGCATATCGTCGACATTTTAACGTCAGAATTTCGCCCTCTGAAGCGATGATTCGTTGCTTAGTTAATTGCCATCACCAACATGGCAGCGTAAGAGATTTGCCTCGAACCGGTAGACCACGTTTAAGTCGCACTGCGGAAAATATTGAACGAGTACAGCAAAGTGCTAACGAAGCACCAGAAACATCTGGCAGAAGGCGTTCTGCTCAGCTAGAAATGTCTCGTACGTCACTACGGCGCATTTTAAATAAAGATTTACAGTTATACCCATATAAGGTGCAATTGGTCCAAGAATTAAAACCCGAAGATCATCGGCAACGTCTAAATTTTGCAGTTAAATTTCAAGAGTTGGCCAGAAATGAAATCAACTTTATTGAAAATTTGATTATGAGTGATGAAGCTCATTTTCATTTGAATGGCTTTGTTAACAAGCAGAACTGTAGGTTCTGGGGTTCTCAAAATCCAAGAGCCATTCAGCAACGCCAATTGCACCCCATCAGGTGTACAGTATGGTGTGGGATCACATCTGAAAATGTCATTGGGCCCTACTTCTTCGAGAATGAAGATGGAAGTGCTGTAACCGTAAATGGAGAGCGGTATCGTTTTATGATAGAAAATTTTTTTCGTCCTGCTCTTGAAAACAAACCTGGTATGTGGTTTCAGCAGGACGGAGCCACTGCCCATACTGCCCGAGACACAATGGCACTTTTAAGTCAAATTTTTGGAGAGTGAATAATTTCTCGTAATTCGGAAATTATTTGGCCAGCGCGATCGCCAGATTTGACAGCACCCGACTATTTTCTTTGGGGTTTTTTGAAGGAGCGAGTGTATGTGAACAAGCCAGAGACAAGCCTTGAACTCAAAGCAAACATTGTTGCAGAAATTCGAACGCTACAGCCACAAGTTTTGAAAGATGTTATGGAAAATGCTCTAAAAAGAGCCCATCAGTGCGAAGCTGACAACGGTGGTCATTTAAGAGACATCATTTTTCATACTTAGTGTAAAAAAAATTTCCATTATGTATATTATATAATCTGAAAGAAAAAATAAAAAAAAGTTAATAAACAAAAAAGTTATTAAACTTTTACACCCCTTGGTTTCTTTGGGCCCACCCTGTACTCGTATATTATTTATAATTTAATTAGCTTTTTATTTATGCTTGAAAAAAAGAGACTGAACTGAAATAAAAAAACAAAATGTAGCTTTAATAATTTATTATTTTTTATTTTATTTAATGTAATACAATTAATTTAAGATTTGAAATTCTAAATTTTTATTTTAATAATAAAGAAATTAATAAATGAAATATTAAAGGAAATAAAGAAAATATGTTTTTAAAATGAATTTTTATTTAAAGAGGATTTGTTAAAAGTATTTGTCTATAAATGATTCCAGTATAAACCTTTCTGCTCTCGAGGGTAAATCTTGTTCTCGGAAGTCGGTGTTCAGAATTTCGTCCACTATTTCTTCCTCAAAAGTAATATCACCTAAAAGATATTTAGGAATAATTAACAAAATTTTTTGTCATTGAGTTTACCTGTATCATCATCTTTTGCTTCTAAAGCAGTGGTCGTCAAAACTAAAAATGAGCTTGTATTAGTGAGAGAATTACCCAGCAAACGCAAAATGAAGCATTTCCAATATAATTTATTTAAGAAATATTTTACCATTTGTCAATAAAACAGATACGTATTTTTTTTGTATTTTTTTCTGCCCTTGCATTGTTTTCATCAACAACAAGTAGCCATTCTTTAATTTTTTCTACATAAATGTTTTTTACCATGTCTAAATTGTCCTTTCTTTTCTTACCTTCGAAACTTTTCATGTCACTATGAAAAGAATCGTAATGTCTTTTAATAACATATTCCCTATTTTCTTTGAACATTTGGTAACATAGAAGACTTTGCATGTTACCAAATGCATTATTTATCATGAAATATTTTTCACATATCATTATGTTTTCAAAATGTTCGCTGGACAAGGATTACTGAAAAAAGAGAAAAAAACTGAAACAAAAATTCGTAAGCATCCGCACATGTGTAGCCATCGGTACCTAAACCACGACTGAATACAAGAGCGTAAGAGTATACGTGTGATTGCTTTAGCACAATTGTGCTATGGGACGACGACCACTGTTCTAAAGCGATGTTATGAAGCACTGCCAAAGCTATAATTACAACTTTGGCTTTTAAAAAACTAACAGTTATTCCATCAAGCAAACACCGAAATCTTTGCTATATTATACCTTATTTCCTTTTGGGTTCGGTACTCCCATAACAAATACGGAGTAAGCTTATATCCGGAGTCGACAAGCAAACGTCCTTTAAATTCACCGCTTTCAAAATGTTCCTTTATACTGGACTCATTAAAAATTTGGCAGTCGTGTGTACTACCTCTCCATCTTGCCACTATCTTCAATATTTTTAAATCAGCATTACAGATGACCAATACATAGGTAAATATTATACATGTTTATTTATACACATTAAAAATAATAATAAAATAAACAAATTACAACACTTTCCCATTGATATTATATTGGGCTAAATCTTTACCAGTTTTTTAAACTTTAACGTGGGTATAGTCAATAGCACCAATAACACTAAGAAAATTTTTGATTTGTTTAAATTTTTGGGCATTTTTCACTTGCTCATCAATAGACATAGGCATTTGTTTTTTCAACTCTTTTTATTTGCCACTGTTCAAAAAGATGTGTGCCCGTACTTAATTTACGCCTGACATTATGCTTTGAAATATTTTATTTACCACTTTGGTTGTGATAATAATCTTAGTAAAAACATGAACGACTTATAAAGTAAATACTAAATGGCTGTACAGTCAAGGCCCCTATAACGCGATTGTTCGTCCCGCGTTATATGGAGACCGCGTTATGGAAAACTTCGAATTAATTCAAAATCGAATATGCGTTATATGGAAACGACCACCGCGTTCTACGGAGACCGCGTTATAAGAAACTCAAAATTATATATTATTTAATAATAATAATAATAATAATAAATTAAACGAATTCGTACCGGGTTATATGGAATCTCACACAAATATTTTGCTTAATTTTTTTTTTTTTAGCAAAAATTGCTTTTCTTAAATATTAATAAAATGGAAAGTAGATAAATAAATTTCTTTTCTTGTTGTAATAAAGCATAATCTGTCGGATAACACCTGCAGTGAAAAATACTACAACAACAACTGCGTTCACGAACTCTACTTTGGGAGTCCACGGGTGCTCAAACTTACCCAAAACTGTTCCCGTACACAAAATTTGGGCAAGTGAGAGAGAAATTGAGAGAATAATATTCTGCTTCTTCCTGCCGGAACAGGAAACAACTGTGGTTCGGCCAAATGAGACCCGAAATGCATAATAGTTTTCATGGATTTTTATTTATCAACTGCGTAGTTTTAGTAATTCTTTTAAAATATCGTTTTTTTTATATAAAAGAGATTTCTGAGTTTTTTTATTCTTTACTCTTGCAATAGCGCTATAGAGAAACCGCGTTATATGGTTATAAAAATACCGCGCTATAGGAGACTTGACTGTATTTATTTGGATGCCTTTTTTAACAATTAAAATTATATTTGTAAGTAGATTTCTCTAAAAATTGGTACATATGCTCTCTAAAAATACCGACTCACATAATAAAGGATCGGAGCTGGAAAGACTGGGCAAAATCATCATAGGGGCTTAACATATTTTTCTTAAAATTAAATTTTCTATTATTTTGGTTTTTTTTTTTAATTTTCCTGAAAAATTAAAAATTTTATTTGGATCATATGAAAACTTTGGGGGTCCATAGCTCGGTATATATGAATTCTTTTTAGAATTCAATTTTCTATGACCTTTGATAAATTTTTTTCCAATATGCGGTGCGTGCGTAGAGTAAATTTGTTCAATCATATTTTCACGCTTTCAACACCAGTTGAGCAGTCGCTTAGCAAAACGTGCCTTATTTCTCACTTAACATTTTCGAAAAGTGGAGAAATATTTTTTACCCTATTATATCATAGGATGAATAAGCCTCTTTTTTATCACAAGTTAACGAACTCGAGGAACAGAGAATAAATTTTTGTTGTTCGCTGTATTTTTTCTTTAACTAACATTTTAAAGGCATCAATAAAGATGATTAAATGAATGTTACTTGTCGTTACCTTTAAGTCACGGAATAATATTTTTGTTTTATATAAAATTCCAGGTAGTAGCAAAATATATAAAAAATAAATACTCTCATTTATTAATGAAACAAAAATGAATAAAACTAAAATTAAAAAAGAATTCTACAAAGTAGAAAAAATGATGTTGACTTCATGTCCAGATTTTTGGTAGCAGTTGCACAAGCAACTACCTAATAAGAAAATTAAAATAGAAAATTTCACAATATATTTAATAGCAAAATAAAGAAACGCAATATTGAGATTGAAGTAATAAATAAAATAAAAAATATTTTTTGTATATTTGAATCTAATAAGTACAAATTATTAAAATCTAATTGAATGAAACCAAAATGGAACAATTCTATATAGTAGAAATTATCATATAAACAAAATATTAAAAATAAAAAACAGTACAAAAAAAAAATATCAAAAATAAAAACAGCAATACACAAAAAGGCAACAACCATACCACTTTATAACTTACAACAATAAGGGCCATTATTACAAAGTCTCAGATAGCTATAATTAAGTTTAGTTAAAGTAACTGATAAAGTGATCAATAACTTTTTTCCATTATTACAAGTTCTCAATAAGATAAATATTATAATATATGTTATGTGGCACCACTGCTGTGAATACCGATTACTTTTCGTTGCTATAAATACGTAGTGGCAACGGCATGCCTTTTTTTGACGATGATTTTTCAAACAACTAAAAAATTATTTACTTTTAAAATTTAATTTTAATTTATTTTATTTTTGTGTATTAATAAAAAAATTATTTTATGTCTATGGCTGCTGAGGTTGCCATAACTAAAATCGTAAGTATGGCAACTTTAAATGCTTGAAGTTCACGTTAAAAGTTTAGCTTATACCCTTTTTAGTTAAAGTCTTTTTGTAATAACCCAAAAGCATTTATCTGTTCGATAACATGCCACTTTTAGTTATTGTTTAGTTGTAATAATAGCCCTAAGTAGCATAAAAATGTCAAGGATTAATTTAATTATACAATTTCAAGCTGGAAAAAAGCACATTTTGATAGATAAAAAAATTGAAAAGTATTTTCTGTTTCAAAAACTGATTGGGCTGAATTTCTTAATGGGAACCTGAAGCTTTCTGTAGTTCAAACACTTGATTTCTACATCTACTCTGACAGACTAGAATATACGTACATACATATATACTTTATATAGTAAAGGAAATCACACACCTATTACTGGGATTGCTTTATTTAAAATACGAGAATTCATTTATTAAGTTTAACACAGCAGTCTTTAATTAATATAAAATCGTTTCTCATCTTCAAGAACAGGCAGAAGAAAAAAAACAGAGAATGAATCATCAAAAGCAGCTTAAATTTTTTTTTATGGAAATGCCTTCATGGTTGAATATATTTATTTGATGTTGTAAATGTAATGGTGTTTTTTATAGACGTATAGAACTTTAAGTTGGCATTATTTATTCTCAGTTTGGCTTGGCAATTCATCACGAATAGACTCACGATCATCAAGGAAGACGTAGATTCGTCGAATGGGCTCAAAACAAGATTGCCGTTGTTCCCGATTTTCATAAGCGAATTTTGTTTAGCGATGAAGCGCACTTCTGGTTGAATGGCTACGTCAACAAACAAATCTGCCGCATTTGGAGTGAAGCTAATCCTCAGAAAAACTGAATGTTTGGTGCGCTTTATGGGTTGGTGGAATCATTGGTCCGTACTTCTTTAAAAACGATGATGGCCAGAACGTTACAGTCAATGGTGATCGGTATAGAGCCATGATTACTAACTTTTTCATTCCTGAATTGAACAACCATGATGTCCAGGAGCTGTGGTTCCAACAAGACGGCGTAACATGTCACACAGCTCGTGCCACAATCGATTTATTGAAAGACACGTTTGGTGACCGCCTAATTTCACGTTTTGGACCTGTGAATTGGCCTCCAAGATCTTGTGATTTAACACCGCTGGACTACTTTCTGTGGGGATATGTAAAGTCATTGGTCTATGCGGATAAGCCACAAATGTTTGACCATTTGGAAGACAACATTCGGCGTGTTATTGCCGATATACGGCCACAAATGTTGGAAAAAGTCATCGAATCTACGCCTTACTTGATGATCGTGAGTCTATTCCTGATGAATTGCCAAGCCAAACTGAGAATAAATCACTTGACAGCTGTTAAATCGGTCGCCATCTTGAACAGTAATGCCAACTTAAAGTTCTATACGTCTATAAAAAACACCCTTTACTACAAAGCAATCAAGCTCAAGTCGTCTAGAAAAGTTTTAATAAAATAATTTAATTTTTAACAATATTTTTGAGTGATTTCACAATAAACTTCAATACTTCTTCTCCATTTATATTGAACAGTTAAAATTTGTTATTACCTTTCAGTTTTTAAATTTTTGCAAGTTAATTTGAAATGTTCTGACAAGAGTTTAAAAACTTTTTGCATTTCTGCCAGCCTTAAAGAAGCTAATCGATAAAATTATTAAAGTGTTTGCTTAAATGCTTTATTGTCTGTGTCTATGTGGCAAAATTAATAATTGATGAATAACAGAGTGTGATTGAGTGAGTATGCGACGAATAAGTTGTTGTAATCTGATTGCAATAAATCAACTTGTTTGTTAAGAAAGTTAAAAATTAAATTCAGAATAATAATATCGAGGAAATGATTTGCTTTTTTTAAATTCCAGCAAACATAAAGAAGAAAGTAAACTAAAGTGCTTTAGTGATGACAGCCAAAAATAAAAAATAAAAGGAAAAATATTCTGTAGGGAATTACATTTGACAGCTCAAGCAAACTTCCATTAATTTATTTTTTATGTTGTGCATAATTTTCATTTCAATTTCTTGGAAACTAAATGGAAAATATTTGAATAGAGAAATGAAAAAATTTTCTTTTCCAACTCAAGGAAAATTGATTTTGTTTTATTTATCTACTTTTATGTACAATTTAATAATTCATGAAAAAGACACACAACGGCGTGTCAAAATATTTAAAAATAATTTTTAAACAATTTTTCTATAACAAAAAAAACAAAATGTTAGAAAAAATTTAACAAAACATTAATCCTTATTTGCTTAAAAAATTCAATGAACTTATAAAACTTTTTCTGGTATTAAGAAAACAAGTCGTATTTAGAAAATTTTCTACAAACAAAACAAAAAAAGTTTGTTAGGAGCAAATTCTTATAAGTCGTATATCTTCAGATATACCAGTTTGTATATAAACATGAATCATTTTAACTTTTCAAATAACTAAATATTTTCAAAAGTTTTTGATATTTTCATTCTCTCTCGTCATTTTTGTCTCTCAATTTTAATATTTTCTGTTTGTCATCATGCTCGTTTAAGGTACTGACTGACTATCCTACACGATCGTACGATTATGTCAAAATAATGTGTGACAGAATTCTGTCCTACTTGAAGAAATCGCTTTAAAATGGCGAACTTTATGCCACATTATTATACAAAAAAAGATGCAAAAACATATGGTTACTCACCTTAATACTTTGAAAAGTATTCATTTTCTTTTTTGGCGCAAAATATCTTTTTTACAAATATGTACAATGAAAAATAACTTAAATGTTTGTATAAACAAAACACAAGTTTGGTGTTGTTGCTATTTTTCTGCCTTGAACATAGAAAATGCATTTCTGATCGCACAGATAAAATTTATTTTATGAAAAATTTCATAACATTAAAAAATCGGACAGACCTGTCAAAAAGTCTGCTGGTTCAATACACACTATCATCCTTTTTTATCACACATGGGTTTTTAGACAGATCGTACGACTAAGTAGGATAGTGAGTCAGTACCTTTAATAGCAGTTCTATCTAACACAGTACAAATTTCATTTCTAATTTCGTAAGCAACGAGTAAAGATGGCTTGGTAAAATCACGCATTTTTAAAATAATTCATCGATAACGCCACCTCTTTAGTTATAGAGTTCATATGAATTTTTGAAATAAAAAAATTATTTTAACTTTAAAATATTTAAAAAAAAATTTTTTTTTCTAATTTCTTATGAAAATTTATAAAATTCTTGCTTTTGAAAAGAAAAAAATTTCAAAATTAATTTTAATTCAGGGGATCCCAAAATGTGAAAATTTGGAAAGGGTTTTTTTATAGACGTATAGAAATTTAAATTGCAATAAAACAATGATGGATTATTCGATTGACATGAATTTTATTTATCCGAAAGATAATCTTGTGGCATTACATTTTAAATATGATTTCTGGCATATGACCCCCATGGCTGGCTCGGATGTAGTCCAATCTGGACGTCCAATTTTCGATGATTTTTTCCAACATTTGTGGCCGTATATCGGCAATAACACGGCGAATGTTGTCTTCCAAATGGTCAGTGCAATAGCACTGGGGTGTGTAGAATTAAAAAAAATTTAAAACAATCCAAAGTAATTTCTGAATATTTGGGTGGTAGACTACAAATGTAGATGATGAAAGCCGCTACCAAGAGAAAACTTAAAAACTTTTTTTCTGTCTAAGTAAACGGGATTTTTTTATACATGTAGTTTGATCCTTAGAACTTTGCCAGAAAATGCTTGAAAAGGTTAAAGAGGACGAAAACTTGCTGAATTGTTTCTTTATGTCTGATGAAGCTCATTTCGATCTAAACGGCAACGTAAGCAAACAAAATTGTCGCATATGGAGCAATTCCAATCAAGAAATATTGCATGAGAGGCAATTGCATCGAATTCGCGTCACAGTGTGGTGTGTAGTTTACTCAATCTGTATTGTCGGACCATACTTCTTTGAACAAAACGCACACAGCGTTAGTTACTTGAGCATTTTAAAAGAATTTTTCTATAGGGAACTACTCCGAAAGAGAATTCCTTTCAAATCTGTATGGTTTCAACAGCACTCATATCTCAGCCGGTTAGGGCCAAATTACGACGAAAATTTCCCAACAGGCTCATTTCAAGAAACTCAACCTTCCGTCAGCCCCCAGGCCGCCTGACCTAACTTCACCGGAGTTTTTTTTGTGGGGTTATTGCAAACAAGAAGTGTACAAATTTAAACCGACAAATGTGGATGAACTAAAACAATCGATTTTAGCGACAATAGCTGCAATTCCGTCCTCAACTTTGAGAGCAGTAATGAACAACTTTTTGCCATTTAAATATTTACAATTATCTTTAACAATAATTAATTTTTTTTTAATAAATAAAAAAAGATGAAAATATTCCATGCATAACAGAAAAATTATTCTAGTTGTTTAATGTAGCAAAATTCATCAGCCACCCTAAACTACTAAAAACATATATAAAAATATTTAATGATAAATCTGTCATTAATACTAAAAATATTTATATTTGCAAATACTACAAAAAGTAAGGGCTTACGTTGAAACATATTTAACTCGACAAATTTATCTTCACTCACTTAATTTTTTGTATGTTTTTAATATTATAGAAGAATGTGGAAAGTGAAAAATAATAATAATTTGCTAGCAGAGTGAAGGGTATATAAGACTCGGCACAGCCGAATTTAACTTGTTGAGAAATAAATTTTATTTTTAAAATCTGTTTTTGTTAAGCAAGAATGAACGAACTTACGAATATTTCCTCCTCGTCCTTTAAGTATGAGTTTGGTCAGATTTGCTGCTTGTTTGCTTAAAAAATGTCAACTTCAGTTTTTTTACTATTCCTAAATATACTCTTGAGGCATTTTTTTTATTTTGAATTGATTTTCTATTTGCTGCTTCGGGTGCTTGAGAGTTTATTTGTTGTTATTTTTTTTTTTTTTTGTGTTTTATTTATTGACTTGTGGGGCAAATTAATAAAGCCGAAGAAAAAATATTGTGAAAGTAAAGTTGTCCCCATTATAAAAATAATAATAATAATAAAGGGAAGAAATAATAAAAATAATATTTGAAAATATCACACACACAATCTAACTATGTGTATTAAAAGGACAACACCATAATTTCCCCCAAAATGTAATTGAAAACAACTTATAAAGTTTTCTTTTCGCTATTTTCTTGTAGATTTTTATTTAAACTGTTTGTTTTATGGGTACATGATCGTTATGATAAAAATACCAGAATTTACAAATGCACAATGTATGTGTATGTGTGGGGATGTGTGTATATCGTGTATGAATAGGACAGCTAGATTTGAAATTAAGAAAAACAGTACATGTAAAAAATGTGCTGTTTCTTTCAAAATCAAATCATACTTATATTTTTAAAAAACAATTTATTTTGTTGCATAACACTGGTCAACACTGAAAAATTTTCCAGTGCTTGTATTCGTTTTCAATTAATTAAAATGTGCTGATTACGAAAATAACACTGATGTTTTTCTAGCAAGTTCAAAATTTTGTTTTTATCAACACCTTTACAAGAGTTTTATTTATCAATTCGTCTAATGAAACAATTTAGTTAAGCTGATTTGTTATTAGTTTTTATCAATTTGTATCATATCTTGTTTTCGATTTCTTCGTCTATCAAAATTATGTATGTATTATTAGAAGAAGTGCACAAGTTTCCTTTTGTAAAGTAAATGTTAATGTTTGTCTAATTGGGTTACATTCTCCTGTAGTTTTCGAGTTGTTTCCTGAGGGCTTTGGTTAATGATGAGGAAGGCTGCATCGTTAGCAAATGTTGATGTTATCATATCAGTCACTGATACCAAACTGAGATGAAGACAATCAATATGCTTGTTTACATGTTTTTGAGGCGAGTGTTGCATCAGTTTCTTCGTTATACAGTCAAACCTAAATTGGAGCGTCAATTGGACCATTTTTCAGCGCGCAAGCATAATGTTAACCTTCGCATACCCGATCAGTATTTTTTACGTAAATACCCCCACATCCACCCAGGTGGATCTATCAATTTTTTCATGTTACGTATATATTTATTCAAGAATATAAAAAAGATGCTACATCTATCCTTAATTGAAAAATAATTTGTGTTAAGCATTACCTTACACAAACCAAATGTGAAATTTGCCATATATTTGCCTGCTGATTATAATTTGAGATAAATAATAACTCGTTATTATTAATAATTAAAAATGGAATATATTCTGAATCGTTTAATAACAATTAAAATGTATAAGCTTGCAACCTATCCAGGTGTGTTTTCGGGAAACAACGCAGAAAAAATCAAAAAGTTGAAAAAAATCCAAGAAAATAAATGAATTAAACAATATTTTTCGATAAAATAAATAGTCACTGAGTCGAAAGAATTTCTTGCTTTTGCAAAAATTGTGTGAGTTATCACTGATTGAAAATTTAAAATCCCCACCGGGTGGGTTTCGGGTACGCTAAGGGCAAAGCGTCACACCTAAATAAGAACGTTGTGGGTGTGTATTCTCTACATCATTAATCATCTTAACAAAAATAGAGTTTAAAAATATTTATTAAAAAAACCATCTACAATATCATTACTGATTAACAATAACAAAACAAAAATAAAAAAAAACAATTGTTTTGCAGCTAACTTCACTACGAGACGCGCTTCAAAATACGATTTTTGAGTGATTAAAATCAATTTTCTGAAAACCATAGATTTTCGAATTCTGCACATTAGATGGATCAATCGGTTCGCGGTGCTACTAAATACTACCTGCAACCGATAATAACCCAGGTTGGTAAAATTTAACTTTTCCTTTTTTAGATTTATTAAACGACCTTAAAGTGTTTGTATACACTGAGTAAAAATTCTACAAACTGCAGTTATAAATACATTTTAATGATGTCAGCACATATATTATTTAAGCGGGCATTAGACTATTTTATTTAGTATTAATATATGCTAAAAATTCGTGTATTAAGTAAAAATCAAATAGTGTGAAGACAAAATGTTAAGCAAGTGTGGTGAAATACTTAAGTATTTTTGGCAGTATTATGGTTCTTGTCATTTTTAGAATTTTTTTCTAAGCTATCACACTGCTCATTTTTTCAGGGTTGCTTTTGTACAAGCAACCAAAGAAAAAAATAGAAATCCGCTGTGAAATTATTTGCCGCTATAAGCTAAATGAAAATAAATCTTAAAATGTTTCATACGTATAGGAAAAAAATTATGTTTGAAGACGAAAATAATAATTTTTTTTATTCTTTTTATGAGCAGCTGTTGACTTTCGTTTTCTATTGTATTTGAAGTGTGATGGTTTTTTTACAGTCTATTTGACTTGCATCTGATTTCGGTCTCACTCTATCTAAGGAAAATGTTAATACTCTGTATTATAATGTGAAACGCGCTTTAGTAATATTGAATCATTTTGGGATGATTGTTAGATGTTTGCGACTTTGAAAATTTCGCCTCAGCCATTATCTTTATATTCCACTGTGCTTGATAGGAAATACACTGAGCGAATTTTTGTTGTAAATACTCTGCACAAGCATATTTGAAACGGTTTACAAACACTTTATATTATAAAATATTACACATGCTTGTTGTGATGTGTGACTTTCAAGTATTCTTCTACAGCTCTTAAATACCTACCCTCTGAAGTTTGTAATTAATCCAATGAAAAATTCAATATTTTTCAAATAAAATACTTTTCATTAGAGTAATGAAATAATTTCATTAAATTAATTTCCATTATTTGCGAAGTATTTCATTCAATCAGTAATAAAATTTTTCCATTTGATTCATGAAATCTTTTTCTTTCAGTGTCATAAAATGAAGTTTAATGCTCAAAAAGCAAATCCGTTTTTTCGCAAGCCTTCCATTCTTATGCTTTAGACTTTTATAATTTTTTCAGCACTTCATTCAAATAGAGTTCATTTACTGCTGACTTGTAAAACAGAAAAAAAATTTTTATATAATAAAATTTTCTTATTTTTGTCATTTATGGATTAGATTGCTTAATTGCCAAATTGTTAAACAGGTAATGATAAAATTTAGATCATATGATTGGAAAAATTTACCAATTTTCATCATTTTTTGTATCCCAATTGTGTGAGTGCACAATAAATGGGTACATGTGACAATCGGGGAAAATATTGTGTTCGCTGTAACCAATCAAATCCAAACCTGATGTGTGTCCGATTTATAATTATAATAAATTTTTTTAATTATATTTATATTAGCTGGTATTGTCGCATCGTGTGAACCAACGGCTGAATTATTAATCGCAACTTGTAGCAATAAAATTTGTATGGAAGGGGGCAAAATTTGATTGGAACAAATTTATTATTGTGCACATATCAGCACAATAAAAATTTAGCAGACTTGGTGCATTACAGCAATCGTGTGATCTTAGCTTACGGCAATTATATTGTGCATCATATAGCATTCGGTTTGTCGAAATAAAACATACTTTTTACTTATACCGTTTTACTAGAAACAGAATGCGGCAATTTGACTTTAGTTTTGTTTGAAAGCTGCTGCTTTTGTTGTAGTTTTTCCTTTAAAATGTTTAAAGAAAAAGTTTATTTCTTTTATTTTCAAACTTTAAGTTGTTTCATTCACCAAAAAAAAAAAAAAAAAAAAAAAAATAACTGAACATAACTTGAGTTTACAGCGGGTGGGGCAAAAGACCTGCTACGATTTTGAGTGCCTATAACTTTGCTTAAAGAAAAGATAAGTAAGTTTGGTTTTCATAAAAAATTTATTTGGTTCTTGCATTTTTTTTTTGTTATTATTGGAAAATTATATCGGCTAAATGGTGATGGGATTCGCTATGCAACTCTCGGCTCTTTTTAAGATATTTTTTATGACATTCTGAAACAGCTCAAGCTGAATTTCTTCAATTTCAGGACGAATATTGTCTTTAAGATGTTGAACACTTGGGGCTTTTGATTAAAATAAACCCCATTAGAAAAAGTCAGGAGAAAATAGGCTTCATCGCTCATTATCAATTTAGACTAAAAGTCCACCAGACAGCCTTAGGATTGCATTACTGTATTCATTTCGTTGATCAGTATCTCTCTGTAGCAAGTTTTGGACTAATTGAATTTTGTACAGGAATATTTTCAAATCAGTTTTGAAAATTAGCCTTAGGCTGCAAGCAAAAATGTGTAACTGGGAACCACGTCTTCGAATTGATGTTTCTGAAGACTCTGCAGCACTATCGCCACATTTTTAGCGTTACGGGACGTCTTTTGTTTTCCAGAATGAGGCCTGTCAACTGGCATACCGTACTGTCAAAAATTCATATGTAAACGATAAATTGTGGTTTTGTGAGGCATTGGACGACTAGGATATTTTTAACGCAATTTCCGCCAAGTGGTAACAATGGAACGATTATTTTCAACAAATTATGTCACTATTTCTCCTCGTTCTTGTGGCGCATATTTATCCATAATAACATTTGGACGTCTACACATCACAATAGCTAAAGCGAAACTGAGCTAAATGTCACATAACCAAGATGACGCGCAATCAAAATGGTGTGGGGAGTGCACAAAAAACAAACAAAATGTAACATAAATGTTAAAATATCTTGAAAGCCATAAAATGTGAATTGAAAAATAAACGAATGTTGCACGTGTAATATTTTTTGTCTATCCGGCTAATAAATTAAATTATATTTTATATTTAAAATAAACTGTTTGAGAAAAACAAGATAAATTAAATTATTCACTTAAAAACACTGGATTTAATCACTTTAATTTGGTACACTACACGGTGACATTAACTTGTTCAAGTCAAGTTATAGAGAAAAGAGTGAGTGTGTCAGACACATTTAAAATTTTTTTAGTAAAAAATTTCACAAATTTAAGACGGAGTCAAAATACCTAAACGCCTGGACCGATTTGGTAAATTTTTTAATGAAATAAATAACAAATAACAACAACCATAAGGGATAAAAAATGTTAGAAAAAAAACTTTTTCGACATTTTAGCATTTTTGCATAACAAATGCAGTTTTTTCATGTTAGTTAGTTCTAAACTTTTTTCTCCTTGTCTATAGCTACAAGAAAACAATATTCCAAATGGTTTACGAGATATAGTCATGAGTAAAATTGTATGATCTTCGGAAAAATCAAGTCTGAGCCAAAAGGTTCAATCTGAACTGCAACTGATAATTATTTAAAGAAATTCCATATGAGAATTTATTGTGTATTTTATTTGTTGTATAATGTTATCGCAAACACGAAGAACGATACGTAAACGAGGGAGATATGCATCATCCGAACTAGAATAAATAACGGTATTCAGTGTTTGGTGCGTTAAAAATTTTCACCATTGCAATTGCATTGTTTTCGACTAAAATTGTGAGTGCTGTTTAACCAAACGTGGCAATATTCAGTGCAACATATAAAACAGTTGACACCAGTTAATATTTTTTTAATTCAGTGAATTTCTTCTCTGGTGCACTTTTTATTATTTCTTTCCTTTTTTATTACTAGTTTGGCACAACCAGATTCCATTATTTGAATTTTAGATTTGATGTATTTTTTTTTTTTTGTTGCTTACAAGTGTCAGCTGGTATTAGTGATAACAACACGATGCGAACTTAAATGAATTTAGCGATTTTAATGGAACTTGAGTACAATTTACGAGTAATATATTTAGTTATAAAAAAATCGCTTTTTGAGACTCTGTCAACAAGCTACTTTGTAAATTGTGCAAATCAACATCATTGGTAATGATATTGCAGTACACGCAACATAAAGAGCTATACCATTTTGACTATTGCACAAACGCAATAATGTAGCAAGTGCAACTGTGAGTATTTTGTTGTTGGGTAGCAAAGTTAAAGCTACGATATTTTGCACTTGCAATGACGCAAGACCATTTGCATCAAACACTGAGTACCGCTAATGTAAAAGCTCGTGCAAGAAGATGAACAAATGTTCCCTTATCGGTCTACAATCACCGAACCACATGAAAAATTTTTACTTAAATCGAGCACAGATCTCTTTTAAATAAGGAATACTGCCTTGATGTTTGACATAAAAGGGAGTCAACCAGAAATACTTGTAGCATCATTAGGAAATATAAAATCCTTTGTTTACTGTAACGTAAATAAAATTAAGTTGTGTGTGTGTTTTTGCCAACATTTTATTGTTTTTTTTCCCTGCCGCAAACCAGTATTTCATTTCCAAGTGGGTAAAACAATTTTTTGTTATTCTCGTTTAAAAACAAATAAAATGATTGTTCTACATTTCGTTTCTTTTTTTTTTAACAAATAAAAAACAAAAAGTTTGCACAGCTGAAACGAAGTAAAACATGAATAGAACCCCAACTAGGATTTAAATTTCTTTTGTGAATGTTTTTTTGTTTTGCAAATAAAATAAAATTAAGAAAACTTTTTCAGGTGTAACATTTATTTGGCCCTTTAAGCCAGACAAAGGAGACCCGACCACCTACCACCACGAAACACAATGACTTAAATGATTTATTTTAGCTAAAGCTTAAACACATGAAACGGATGACTGATATTAAAATTTTTTTAATGTCTATTTGTGTGTTGTTTATTGTTTCTCTTCTTGAAAAACTTGGAGGTTGCCTTGAGTTGTTTGCTTGTTTGTGCTTAAAAGAAAATTTCCTTTTCATATTCGCTTTAAAAATCCTTTTGATTTTTAATCTGAACTTTTGTATTTTGTAAAAAAATATTTCGTGTCAGCCAGTGAACCTTCACTCAACAAATTTTATAATTTTGTTTTAACTTGTTTATTTGTTTGCATGTTATTTATTTGAATAAATACTGACGACATAGTTTGGCATTGTAACAGTTTAATAATTTTATGAAAGTTATGTTTATAATTTAAATAGTTAAATATTAATGGAATTCACCCTTAAATGCAAACTACCCTTGCTAGTGATGCAGATTTTGCAAATGTGGCAAACAATTTAATATTTTGCACCTCAAAACAACAAAATATTTATATGAAACTGAGATTTGCACCGGTTTTTAAAATTCGTAAGACAAAATCATTAGAAAAAGCAAACTTAAAAATTTTTGCAACATCAAAACAGCTGAACGAACAAACAACTAAAGTTTAGAGTTATCAACTTTTACGGCGGCAGCTGACGACACATAAATTACCAACACAGTGAAAATAAAGGAAAACTCTATGTGTTAAAACCAAATTATATTAGAAAATTTATACAACAACTGCGGCTTCTGTCTCTATACGATTTCTATATAAAAAAAGGAAATGATAAAATTGAATTTCATCGAGAGCATTTTGAACCAGAAAATTTATGATTTTGTGTTTTCTTTCTGACACTAGTTTCGCGTTGGTTTACACAAATGAGAGCACACTTTGAAAGAGTAAACTGATAGTTCGATGACTGAGCATTTTCTAATTTGTACCGAGTGAATTTTTGTTAGTAAAATTCGGCAAGATCAAAAACTTAAACCACAAATGACTGGACTTAGTGCTGCTGCTTAGTTTTTATTACTAAAGGTCTAATTATTCATTCCGTTCCACGATTGCGGAAAACATTATTTGTGCGGAAGCTAAATTTGCAATTATTGATTCTGTAATGTAGGTAAATTTCTACAAATTTCGCAAACTTAAAATGTGTTTTAGATTAATTAGTTTTATTTTTCGAAAATAATGTCTTTTTATTTATTGAAAATAAATTTTCTTTTTTTATATAAAATTTATTTTGATGTTAAAAAATTCAATTTTTTCCTTATCCACCAGCAGCTGAAACATTAACACAATTCATTCACTATAAATCATTTTTAAGTCCCCATTAAATGAAATAACTCCGCAGGAATGAATAATAGCAATTTCCATAACGATCGATATTTCCTTCCGCTAAATTCTAAATTTTCCTTTCCGTGCGGCATCAATAATATCTACGACCCTAAATTTTACTAATTTTCCGTTTGGGTTCTTTTTTTTTTTTTTGTATAAGAGTCCTGGAGAGCAACATTTGTTAAAAATTACTCAATATTTACTCAATTACTAAGCTTTACTAAGAAAGTACTCAAATGAAACTATTGCTGTGGGACAAGTATGTAATTAATACGCAATTTTACTTAAAGGAAAAAATATCCATGAGTGTTTTGCTTATTTTTATTCTCTATGAAATTAGCTGTGATGATTTTTTTGCTACAATTTCAGAATAGGTCACGCATTGTAGCAAGAAATACACATGCCAATAAGGGTGAATTCCGATACGATTAATGGAATTCAGCTGACTGCGCATAAGGCTTTTCAACCTAATAATATTTCGATGTTGTAAGTCTATGCAATTTTGCAAATACACATATACAGATATATTTATGTGCAATTCTAAGTAACATTAACATTTCATTGTATTTAAAAGATAGTAAAGCAATATTTGTTTTTATTAAGTCCCATTTTACATATCGGACATTGAAGTACAAAAATATTTTAATTTTTGTTGCAATCAAGCCTAAAGACAGAAGAATATATTTGTCATTTTCTTTCTATCCACTTTTACGTTTTGACTGCATCATGTTTTTGTAAATAAATATTAAAATGGTTTGACTGGAGAAATATTATTTGCAGCTTCGGAAAATGAGTCATGGAAATATGGACAGTAAGAAAGAGAAACAAAATAATGTTCAGTGCAGGCAGTCGTCTACTACTGTGATAGAAAATCTATAAATAAATAGAAGAGAGGCGCATATTTAAGTCATCGTGTAAAACCCATTATTTTTATATAACTATTTATTTGACCTTTTTCTTTTTAATTAATATAGCTTTTTTTTATTAAGCTTAAGATCTTATTTTATAAATTTATTTTTGTATCGATAATTTATAATTATATTCTGAAGAAGCTACGTAAGTTGGAGAGAAATATCGATATAAAAACAAACTTTTAAAATAAGACCTCAAGCTTAATAAAATAGCCATATTAATTTTTCTATAACGTATTTCATGATGAACTTGCTGAGTACCAGACGTCTTCTTATTCCTACTTAACCCATAATAGACTACTGGATATTTAAATACCCAAGAAAGTAAAGTCACTCTAAGAATTCTAGCGTGGACTAGTTGATATATTATTAAGATATTTTAATGGTTTTCATAGAAGACAGGATGGATAAACATAAAAAAATGGAACAGCTAAATTTTCATTAAGTTACCTTTATTTTTTCCAGGTGAACTTACATGTTTTGCATTAAAATGTTTAGAAAGAGTGCCCATAAAATATATTAAAAAAATATAAATTAATAATTTATATCTGTATCGACTAGCTTTAGGTGTGTTTTATGCTATTAATAAAATTTTAGTTCAATATATTAAAGCACCTGGTTATTACACCTGGTCAAATAAAAATGTGTATTTAAATACCCGACAGTCAATTGTGTGTAATTTTTTTCTTTGCAAACATCTACTTTTCAGTATTTTTTTTATAGTATTTTTATATTATATATTATTCAGCCCTAGAAATTGTGATAGTCCAGGAAGCAAGGAGTGGGATGCAAGTTCGCCTGACACTTTATGCAACCGTATTCAGTTATTCTACTGCATTGTGGACAACGATGTCGGGTGCTAAGTTTCCCGAAGAAATGTTCGATGCGGTACCTGCGTATTGCTAGTTGCGCTCCGGAAGCCGAGATTTTACCCGGATGATGATATTTAGACTTTATCATAATTGTTTCACATACATCTACTTGAAATTCATATTGTGGCATTTGTGGTTTGTTTTCATATTTCCGACAAGGCTGCGTCTATTGCATTAGTTATTAAAGGCCAATACCATTTTTTATATTCATCAAAGGTGCATGGTTGGTCCGATTTTCACGAACTGTGCCTATTGCAAAAATCCCACCTTCCGACAACCGATATATAAGATTGTGACTCGTAAAAAATTTGTCAAAAGTAACAGTATGTTTCCCAGATGAGAAAGAAACGATAGAACAATGCTTTCTCCCAGTGTTAAATTTGAGTTTTCCTGTTCTGATGAACCAGCGTATGGAATTAGCTGATATAAATAACCTTCTGTGGACGCCAAACACCAGTACTTATATCCGAAACGGATTGGTTTGCCCTTGATGAACATTTTACAGGAATGCCTTTCATAGTAAGCTATCATTTGTTCGTCCATGGACAGGTTGTGAGAGAATATTCCGCAACAGAACAAGCATTTAATAATATTATTTATTTATTATTATTGAATCTTTCTATAAGAAAATTACAATAAGTATCCAAATCTTCAATATAAAAAAAAGAAAAAATCATATATTATTATTACCAGTGTAATAACTAGTTACTTGTACTCAAAAATAAAAGGAATATTCCAAGTTTAAATAAAAAAGTTATATTTATATCTCTTCTCACTAGGCGCAAGGTATCACTTCTCTTAAGCCTTCTGTGTCCCTCTAACTGTAACAAGCATTGACACAATTTTTTGACAGTATTTGTGTTTTATGTGGAAGTAGAAACTTGAAACAAAACATTTTATCGAAGAAAAGTAACGGAATATTATAGTAAGCATAGTAAATATGTACACTAGAATAAATTCATTGTATATGTACAAACATCACACACATTAGACACATATATAGCTTAAAAATTCATAAATGTCTTGTGTTTTTTTATTGATCAACTACTATGGTCTACCTGGCGCACTTACCTAATTTTCATCAAAATCGTACGACCCGATCGATGGGCAGTCCTTAATGGGTTAAGTAAGAGTATAAAGAGTCCCACTCTCTTTTTAAAACAAGCCTGAGTGAGTAAAGAGACTTATCGCTTTTCTATATGTAAGAATTATAAGCTCATCTCGTTTGGACTAGAGTTTCAAAGTGTTTACCACCTCCATTGGATATTTTTGTGGTGCTTAGGCCGTGTGCTGTCAATCAATTTTGCAAAGCTCTTGAGAATGTTTATTCCAAAATATCCAATGCACGAGTCCCAAATTTACAAATGAAGCTTATTTTCCATTTCTGATATAAATTGCTAAATTTATAAGCTTTTTACTATTTTTCTCATTTGCGTTGAATTTCTTTTTAATTCGTTTTGTTTTTTGTTTAAGAAATTGTTGAAATAGTTTTTTAGACACAGCGAATAATCGTGAATGTTGAGAGTGAAAATATACTGAATTAATGTGCAATTTAAAGTTTTGGGGTGAGTTAAAGTGAAAGATGCATCAGCACAAAAGAAAAATCTTTGCAAAAGTTGTTCTTCCGTTTTCTTTCTAAAGAAAAGAAAACTAAAATGTTGCAATTAAGTGAAGTAATAAAAAAGTTTAGTTTTTGTAATTGAGATAGAAATGCGAATATTATGGCTGCAACCATTCATACACATGAAAAATAAAAGTTTATTCACTCTATTTAAGGAACCTGACACTAGTTTTGTTATACTTTTTTTCTCAAGTGGATAGAGATTTTTAACATTTTATAAAATAAAATGTAATTGAAAAGTTATTACATTTTGTTTTACTGATTTTGAAAATCTCCGTTTTTGATTCACTACGGCGTGCGTAGTTACACCATTTGTTGAACGAATAAAACTAAAATTTACTAAAACTTTTCCTTGTATGCGATTTTAGCAAAACACTTGAAAGTAATTGAAATTGTTAAGTACAGAAACAAAAACAAAATGACAAACTCTCATCAAATGTGAAAGTAGTTTATTTAATTTGTTTGTTTTTCAGTTATTTTTAGCTTGGAATTATAAGCCCTTGAAACTGTTTCAAAATATTTTAAACTAAATAATTAATGGCAGTAATGTCACATTTTATATTAACAATTCATTACATGCATGTCAATTGTCAAGATGAAAATAAAGGCAGCTAAAGTTGTGAACTTCAAAAGCAGCATAACGCAGTGAATTAAATTCAAAAAAAAATTTTGTTTGAATTTATTAATTTAAAGGATTTCAAAAAGTTAATTTTAGAACAACAATTTTATCGCACCAAGAAAATTCTTCACAAATAACATACACCTAATTCTCTTTTTACACGGTAGATACGTTCCAAAAAAAAAATCGTGTAAAAAAAGAATTATTAAAAAAATGTTGTTGGAGTTCACTTCATTTATTTAGTGCTAACACATTTTAATTCACTAATTATGTGATAAAAAAATAAATTAAATTTGGAAAAAGGGAATATCGGTGCCATCACCGCAATAATTTTGTTCATCATCTTGGGAAATTATTTAAGAATTATCATCTCTAAATTTCATAAAAATTGTGTTAAAGAAAAACAGTTCATGTTAAAAGAAAATTGTTTTTCTTTTTAACTCGTGTTAAATCAAATTCATGGTAAAACATTCTGCGTAAAGAGAGAATTAGGTGTAATTCGATGTATTGTTTTCAAATTTTTTAAAAATTCAAATGAACTATTTTTGTGGATGTCCTTATAACTAAACAAATGCAATAAACCCAATCAAATATTTGTTTTTCAACAAACTTCAGTTCATTTTAACAACAAAATTTGTCTCAATATATTTAATATTATTCTATTGGGAATAAGTAAATTGATAGCATAAACACCAAATTTGTATTCTCTGTGAATAATTTCCCTGATTTGCAGTCTCTGACATGGTCGATGGTAATTATATCCGAAGGGGTATAAGTCTCTGGTGCTGATCGTTGAGGAGGTTTTTTGCTTAGAGCCAACCCTGGAGGTGACAAAATTTAATTGTGGACCCACTAACTGTCACCATACCCCAATGGGTGAGCCAAATTTCAATGTCCCTACTGTTAACCGTTAAGAAGTTCCCTCGTCGGAGCCAAGCTTCAGGACATGTATTGTCATCGGGACTGGATCAGTATGTAAAGTTTCAGCTTAATCGGACACCTGGAAAATTAACTTTCAAGATTCCACCTTCACATACATACAAGCAAGTTACGTAAAAGCTTTTTAAAATATTTAAATTCAATGAAAAGCAAACCAAAAACAACAAAAAAAATTAAGACAAAAGAAAAAGTTGCAACAATTTGCTTCTTTTTTTTTATTTAAATGACCGAAAGAACTATTAAACAGCAAGTGAAGATAACAAAACAAATTAAAAATGGAAACTTTATGCACCTCTCTGTAATACCTTTGCTCTACTGAAACTAAACACAGATAGAGACTTTACATCACGTCCTGTCAACCTAAGCGAAAAAAAAATTTTATGTTTGCACTAGATGGATAATAAAGGAAGCAGAAAATTTCTACCAACTCAAAATTTGCATTTTCAACACCAGATGTCGTGACGGCAGAAAACATTCAATGCCAGCCTATTTTAAATTTGGGACATAAGCCCCTTAAATGCCCATAGCTAAGGGCATTTACTTACTAATCCAAATGGATTTAAAAACAAATAAGCGCGAGTACATGTGGTCACTATAATAGGTATTCTTTTTTGTTCAATTTCACTTGGATTTTATTGTGAAAAATGTTTTATTTCAATACCCTTAAAAAATTCAATTTTATTAGTGTTCAGAGTAAAACTAATGAAAAATCTGAAAATGTAAGTCATCGGTAAAATAAATTCAAATTTTCTAAAGATTAAAGTCGAAATGGACATTTTAAGATTACTTGAAACACAATAATAAGCAAAAATATTTAAGGCTTCTGTAAAAGAATATTTAAGTCGCAAATGCAATTGGTCGATCACCACATACTTCAGTCCCGAAACACAATAAAAAGGGCCCAACTACAGATGGATATGTTGCCATGCTGCAAAAGGAGCAGAACAGAAGATGGAACAGAATAAAAGATGCAACAATTTACAATCCGTTACAAAAGTATAGAGCGATAAAACTAGCACTATTTTGTTTTGGAATTATGCCGCGCCGACATTAAACCTATTCTTTCTCATCTTCTGTAATTTATTATTTTTTACCAACAGAACTTTTGCCGCTGTTGGCCTTGCAAAATTCGTGGCAATCACATTTTTTTATCTGATTGGTACAGACTGGTCCAACCAAAACGCACGATGTGAATTGTAAATAAAACAAAAAGTTTTCAGAAATTATATGTGAAACAAAATATCGGGCAAATGCTCCGCATGGCTTCGGTGGCATACCTCTATCCGATGGTTCATATTTTCAATGACTCTGAGATATAATTGAGATTTAATGTCGTCAATGTGCCGAATTATTTCATCTTTTAGTTCTTGAATTATTATTGGCTTATTAACGTACACATGATCGTGGCGGCTAATTAACATCGCAATGACATAAGGTAACACGGCCATTGAATTTCTCGAGCAAAAGAGCCATTGTTTCGTTGGCTGTGTAGCAAACGGCATCATTCTGTTGAAACCACAGATCGTTCAGATCCACATCCTCAATTTCTGATCACAAGAAGCCATCTCGCACGACGACGAATCGAGATTGGTGGCTCTTCTGCCACAGGTGTTGTCCCATTTACTGCAGACCCGGTTTGTTGAAATTCGCACATAGTTCTCCTGATTGCGGAAACATTTGGTCGATTATACTAACCAAAAAAAAAAAAAAAAAAAAAACAGCTCAAGAGCAGATTTGATTTGATAGAAATAAATATTTGCAAATGGGTTCAATATTAAATACAAGAGTATAAGATAGCTTTTATAGCAGCATAATTACTCAAGGACTTTCTAGTTTTAAAATTTAAATACTTAAAATCACTTTTCATGCTATAACTTTTAACTACCGCTTTTACTTAATACCCTACACTGCTAACATTGTGATTAAATTTTTGCTGCTAAAAACATTTATTTTCATTTGTTATTGTTTTTGTTAAATAATATCTGTTGTAAATTGTTTGTACTCTTCATCGTCATCACCATCAATTAAATGGTAGTACAAATTACTTTGTGCGTTTCTCTTTTTCTTAATTTTATTTTTATCATTCACCAACGACAAATATTTAAATGCTGAAGGGAGTTTGATGTCATCGTTGTCATAGGGATTTTTCGCAAAGATTATTAGACTGGAAATTATTTTATTTTGATAATGAACTGACTGTTTGCACTCTTTTTCTTTTATTTTGTCTGTTTCAAATTCTTTTAATTTTAAAGCGAAATTAATTTTGTCTATTTAATTGTATTTTAGAATTAATATGTTTACTCATGACTTGATTAGGAAACTCATCAAGTTTTTCAAATTCTATAGGTCAGTGGAGTTGCCATTGCTAAAAATTAAAATAAAAAATTTTATTAAAGTACAAGGCAGGACTATATATTTTGTTTCTTTTTTATTGAAGACAAAAAGAAAAAAAAGGAGGATTTCAGTGTTTTACTTTGCTGATACTTTCATTACGCCGATTAACAATAAAAGTTTTTACAAATTAATAGTAATTGCGAGAATATAAAAACAACTTATTTTACCTTTGAGATGTCAGAATTATGTGCATGTAGCTGTAGTGAAAAGAAAAATTAACATACCCAGCAAACCAAATGACTTGAGAAAAATATTAAAAAAAAAATATTTTCCAAGACGAAACCCAAAGCCGTACACAGAAATTCAACTAAATCGGCCCAGCCGTTTAGGAGGAGTACAATAGCATACACATGTACAGTCGAATTTTATATATTAAAAAGACAAGATAATATATTTCATAAATAAATTATGATAATTACCTCCAGAATTTTAAATATTCTCAAGTTGAATTGCAGTTTGATTAGTACATGGTAAAGAAAAAAAAAAAACAAAAAGAAATATAAATTTGGCAGTTGCTAGTTTCCAGCTGCAGGATTTCTTTTATCTTATAAAGAGTGATTTTTTTGCTATTATCTTTTTGGCAACACTAGTTTTGACAGCTCACGCACGTTTTGTATCTTGTGTCACTGTCAAACATCTTCAGTTTGGTCTATAATTTAATCATGAATCGTCTTACAAACGAACAACGCTTGCAAATTATTGAATTTTATTACCAAAATACGTGCTCTGTTAAGAAAGTTCATCGCGCGCTTCTTCCATTTTATGGTCAGTTTAATCGACCTACTGAGGCTTCTATTCGGGCTATTGTAACAAAATTTGGGTGTGAAGCCTTATAAGATACAACTGGTGCAAGAATTGAAGCCAAACGACCTACCACAACGCCAAATTTTTGGTGAATGGGCTCTAGAAAAGTTAGATGAAGATCCACTTTTTTATCGAAGAATTGTGTTCAGCGACGAGGCTCATTTCTGGTTGAATGGATACGTGAACAAGCAAAACTGCCGTATTTGGAGTGAAGAGCAGCCAGAAGCATTGCAAGAGCTACCAATGCATAAACAAAAAACAACCGTTTGGTGCGGATTATGGGCTGGCGGCATCATTGGGCCGTATTTCTTCAAAGATGATGCGAATCACAACGTTACTGTGAATGGTGAGCGCTACCGTGCGATGATAACAAACTTTTTTTTGCCCAAAATGGAAGAGCTTGACTTGCATGACATGTGGTTTCAACAAGACGGTGCCACATGCCACACAGCACGCGCAACAATGGACCAATTGAGAGGCGAGTTCGGTGAACAGTTTATTTCACGCTTGGGACCAGTCAATTGGCCGCCCAGATCGTGCGATTTAACGCCTCTAGACTATTTTTTGTGGGGCTATGTTAAGGCTAATGTCTATAGGGACAAGCCCGCTTCGATTGATGCACTGGAAGCCAACATTGCCAACATTATTCGTGAGATATCGGCCGAAATGTTGGAAAGAGTATGCCAAAATTGGACTAAGCGGATGGACCATTTGAGGCGCAGCCGCGGCCAACATTTGCATGAAATAATCTTCAAACATTAAATTATATCGACCCAACTATCGATCCAAATAAATATTTCATGCATTTTTCTGAATTTTATGTGTTTTTTTTTTTAAATTTCCGATAGTTCTTATAAAATCACCTTTTATAATACATCACTTACCTTGCACCAATAACAGAATTAACAAGGTAAAGCAAAGCTGCTGGACATTTTTTGCTCTCCATCGTTTTGTGTGCAAAACTGTCAAAATTTGTTTACATTCTGTGCACGCCATTATTCTTTTTCTCAAAATACATAGAGTGTGTGTGATTGCATGATTGAACTAAAATGAATTATTTATTTACGGATAAAACAAACTATTCAAAGAAAAATATTTCAATCAATATTTTTTATTTTTTCAAATTTGTCAAAGTTATGTCGGAGTCCACAAATCAGAGTTGGCTTTTTTAACAAATGGCAAATATTTAAAATACAGAGATGTTTGATGATTCTATCTTGTATGAATTAGGCACACAATTTGTGCAATATTTCTTGAAATCTCTGAAAAACCTTTAAACCAAAAGGCTTCATTTAGTTGCAACTCTCTTTCCTTTTAAATGTTTTGAACTTGTCTCTAAAAAATCTGGATGTTCTTCTGTTTGTTTTTTAAGTGCAAAATGAAATTGAAGCCCTGGGGACAAGTAATAAAATTGCGTTTATGTGACCACAAACAACATTGTGCTGTAGGCATCATAAACTAATTTGCTGGACTTTTTGTTTGTTACCAAATTCACTTTTCGGTATTTAATAAAAGGACACTTAATAAAGAAATAGGGAAAAACTTTTTTTTAAACATATTTTACCAAAGGTCTGTAAAAGCGACAGACAACAACAAAAGGAAAAATGTTAAAGCCATTAATTAAAAAATTTGACTTTTTACACCCTAATATGAAGTTAAGATTACGTTATATTAGGGCACTCACAACAGTGCAAAAAATGCTTTGTTTTGCTTACCACGCTAAGGCAAGTACAATTTTCGCTCTCCATCGTTTTGTCTGTATAGCCGTCAAAATTTGGTTACATTCTGTGTGCGCCATTGTTTTTGTGCTCAAAATATATAGTGTGTGTGATTGTATGACCGGATCGGCGTTAAATTTTCTCCTTTTTATTTGACACCAGCGTTGCCAGGAACTAGAAAAAATAAGCTATATTTCCCTAAAAATACGTTAGAAAAGGCTAAATCACGCCGGAAAAAAATGAGCTAGAAAAAAGTTAAAAGCTACAGCTTAAAATTCAAAATTTTCTTAAATCTTTATTACATTAAGAATCTTAATTATTATTTTTTATAGAATAACTCAAAAAAAAAAACAAAAAAGGAATATAAAAAGCTAGAGAAAATAATGTCGTTTTCCACATGCCTTTAAATACTTATAAGCGAATTCAATTATTTTTCATTTTCTTTGTTAAAAAATAATATTTAAAATTCCTTTTAGCAATAACTTATTTTTTGATATTTAATACGATTTCTATCTGATATTTCGCTTGCTTTATCGTACTCAAAAGTGAGCAAACCCAGCATTACTAAATGGCGATACTAGATAACTAAATACTAAATGAAACAAGTATTTAATCAATTAGGAATAAAGTGCACTTATAAAATTACCTTCGTTCGACCAATTCACAATTTACATATCAAAGTTTTAACGAAAATATTACTTTAGCTAATTTGGTTTCAGTTTTAGTTTGTTTATGTATGATTTGCTTTCATTTTCCAAAGCAAAAAAGGCTAGGAAAAAAGCTAAGGCTAAATTTTAAATCTTGAGGCCAAATGCGAGAAAAGAAGGCTAAAACTAGCATTAAAAAAGATAAAATGGCAACTCTGATTCACACATACGATAAGGGTGTTTTTATAATTCAGTGTTTGTTGTACTAAATGCCTTACGGTGTATGGTTCTGCCATGAAATTAGTAAATAATAGTAAATTTGCATTGAACCGGAATCTATTCGATTTGATATGAAATTTCTTTCAAAATCTACTAGGGCGGATTGATATTGAAGCTACCTAAGTAGAAAAAAACATTTTTTTTTTTCAAAAACCATTTATTTCTCAACATAGACTCCTTTTAGCTCAATGCACTTAGTAAGACGATATTCCAACTTTTTTGTACCATCTGAATAATACGATTTTGGGAACCCCTCAAAATACGCGTTAGTTTCGGTGAAGTGATCGTTTGAGTTGAATCTTTCTCCTGCGAGCCATATTTTAAGTTTAAGGAAAAAGTCACTAGGAGCTAAGTCTGGATTATAAGGTGGATAATCAACCAATTCGAAGTGTATTTCACGTAATTTTAGCATCGTATCTAATGATGTGTGAACCGGTGCGTTGTCTTGAAGAAAGAGCAAATGCGGCACCCATCTTGCTGACAGCTTTTTCATATGCAAATGTTCATGCAAAATGTTGAACACACGTTCATATAATATGTTTATCATTTCAAAAATCTCACGGAACTTGACTCGGCGATCATTCATAACGATATCGAGGATTTTCTTGATTATTTTCTTCAGTAACCACCTCTTTTGGCATTCCTGTTGATACAGTGCTTGTTCGGCCGCGTTTAAATTCAGCAATCCAATATTTTACCATGTAATCTGACGGAGCAGACTCACCGTAATGTTTATCGAGCTTTTCTTTTGTCTCTTTCGCCGTTTTCAATTTCAAATAATATAGTTTTATCACTGCACGAAATTCACTTTTTTCCATTTTTCAAGAAACACAAAAGTTGCTTACTTCAAACGACTACAACAAATAAACTAATCGATGAATTTGGGTGACATTTTAACAGCTGACGTTTGACAGATCGCAATTTCTAAGAACAAAAGTTTTTGTGTGTGTGTTGCCATCTAGCGCTAGGTAGCTTCAATATCAATCCGCCCTCGTATACAGTTTACATTAGCATTTTTTTGAAATATATCAAGATTTCATTTTCGTAACAAAGGCAAACTGGTCAACGGCATTAAATTTCATATTAATATAATAATTAACACTCATCTCTTATTTGTGTATGTACGATTATTTCCGTCAATTTTAAAATAAATTTTTTTAATTTAATTTTCTTTTATATTTTTTCATTTTCATCAAAATGTCAAATTTTCTTTCAAGGTATCGTATTTTTTTGTTGTATTAATAACAAAACCACCACGATTTTGACTAGATTTTGCCAAAATTTTATAAAAAACTAGATTTTGTTTTGCATGGGAAATCTAGTCAAAATGAACTAGATTTCGTAAAAAATCTTAGATTTTGCTGCAGCTGCAAGAGTTTTTCTGGTTTTTTTGATTTAGTAGCATTAAAGTGGTTGCAAAAATTTGGGAAATTAAAAAGGACAATATGCTCAGCATATTTAAAATAAATAAATTTGCACTAATATCGTTGTGAATGCCCCTAATATTTAATTTTAACAAATACCACAAAATGATTTGGAAATTTTCACCGATACAATTTGAATGAAACATAGAAGAGAATCACAAAAACTGTAATTGTGAAAAGTTTGTATGAAAAGGAAAATGGTTTTTCTTTCATTTCACGTTATCAAAGCAAAAGAATCGACCCCAAGAACTAAAAAGTTAAAACAAGTTTGTTTTGTGGGGTTGTGAAATCATAATCGGAAAGATGTATCACAGATGATTTAAAAAAAAAATTGTAATAATGAAATTGTAAAAATTATACATTTAAAATAAAAACAAAAATTAACTGTGTAATTTGCATGTCAGCATAAAACAACTTTTTAATTCCCTATTAAAACAGTAAAACTAAAAAAAAAACAAAATAATTCTCTTGTGGTTTTACGTCATCAAGAAAAACTTGGTTTTTCAATTTCAATTTCTAATTCAATGAACAACTTTTATTTTGTCGTTTGTGTTTTATGCCACAAGGAAGAGGTAAAAGTGCAATAACAAGCAGTAAATGATTGTCCGTTTAGAGGATACCAGATGTCAGTTAAAAAACACAAAGTAAAATTTGGCGATTTCTTTTAACTCGGTTGTAAAAGGAAATAGCTGAAAATAACACAAACTGACAAATTGAAAACAACTTTTAAATTAAACCTCATATCCAAAAAAATTTACGTAGACTTAACGTCATTCTAATTTTTCATATAATCCTAATAATATGTATTATAAAGCAGAATGTTTGTGAGTGAGGATGTGTGGATGTTTGTTCCTCTTTCACGCAAAAACTACTGAATGGATTTTAATGAAACTTTACAATAAATTAGCTTATACATCAGAATAACATATAGGCTATAATTTATAGAGATATTGTGTAAATTGTCCAAAATATAACGATGGGTGTCAAGTAAGTTGATTCCAAATATGCATTTTGTTTTGGCTCCAATTTTCGACATATGCCGTTATCTTTTAAATGATGGAACTTAACCATCGCTACGCATCGTACTTAAAAAAGGTTTGGTCCACTCGATTAAGCAGAACATTCAAAATTTCACATTGCAGTATATACAGTTTTTAAATTTACAATTCATTTACTCTTAGACTTTTCGAGTTTTTGCTTTAATGGATCCCATTGACTGTTGCACACCATTTTGATCTATATCCGCTGGATTTTAGACAAAGTCACTCATTAAAATTTTCACAAATAGAGGTAGTCACGGTTTTTGACTAATAGCTAAACGATTTATGCACCGATCGGGGTAAATTTCAATAGCAAAGCGAAGGCAGTAATAATTGACAGATTAGTATACTAAACTTTTCTGTGCGTTGCCTAGGGACTTCAAAAAGTTGATTTGACTACACAGACAGAGGGGCATGTCTGAAACGACTTTGCAAACTAATGAAGTCATAAAATTATATAATATATACCCTTCTTACTTACAGTGAAGGATATAATAAAATATTTCCGGTCAAATAATATTTTAAACATCAGATGATTACAAAATCCCTTCATTTTTGTGAAGTCTAGCAGTATTTCTGGGGTATTTCATAGCAGTTTATGTTCACATTAAGGTCCCTATTATGATATACATTCGATCTTCGACTATTGTCAAAAGGGTGTATCGAACGAATTTTCGTTTGGTATTATGACGCACATTCGATGAAGTATGACTATTGCAAATTTAACTTTTTTTTATTATTCAAAATAGTACATTTGTGTGAAGCTAGTTGAATTTGTTTGCAAATTATTTAAAAATACAATGACAACAATGCAGTTGTGGTTTAACGATTCGTCTAATGAAGATGAAAGGCTAGAGGAAATGGATTCAACTACGTAATTATTTAAAATTGTTTAACTTGTACATACAATTTATTCAAGATATTTACCTACAGATTTATAAAAAACTTTCGGCTGAGCAAGGAGACATATACGGACTTGCTCTCCTCTACAAATGAGCTGTTGCGGCAATGCGTACTAGCCAAGTAAACTCCAAATGTTTTTAAATTAGCAACAGTTTTACGATTTTGTGCTCAGGGATCATACCAACTTTCTGCAGTCGCCCCTACAGAAACTGAGCGCTAGTTTAATCAAGTAGGTTCAGCCCAAAATCTGCTCTTGGCGGATTTACACACGCTTCAAGCTCTAATGAGCCAATTATATTCTCTTCAATGTTTGTATATAAAATAGATCAGTTCTACGAAGATTTCGTTAAGCATTTATAACTTAATAAGATCACTAATTTGACAAAATCTCTGTGAAATAGGTGTGTTTCAACATAAAATTAATATTATTCCACACAATATTGTCACGAGTCTTATTATAATTAGTAAACAATGTAAGATCGACCTAACTGTGGCAACATTTAGCAACCGTTTATGTAATTTTAGACATTTTAGAACACTACAACTTTAGAAGCCCTAAAAGATTTTTTTATAAAATTACTGACTCTAGCAAACGGTGCTAATTGGTTTCTCAGTAGGAGTGTACTATTTATATTTATATAGTGTCATATTTTTTTTTTTTTTTGTGCAAGTGGCAATTCTGAAATTTGGCAGCTGTCACATAGATTTAATCCGATTATTAAAAATGTAATGCTTTACGAACGAGCAAGGCATTATAATTATGATGGAGCAAAGTGAATTCAATACCAATTTTCGGAGAAAAAGTAATCTTCTCCGAAGAATTGCATTTCCATATGAATGGCTTTGTGAATACATAAAATTGTCGAATTAGGGGCTCAATCCGCTCTACTGCGGATTTTGGTCAGACCTTACTTTTTAGAAGGTCAGGCCAAAATTACTGTGACTGTGAACGGCATTCATTACAGGAACATGATTACAGATTTGTCTGCCTTCATATAATTTCAGCAAGCCGGCGACAGCTGCCACACAACGAATGAAACAATCGATTTATTGCATCATAAAATAACAAAGTACACGCTTACTATGACACCATCTATTAGGCCCATGTTACAAGTTATGTAGATTTAAATCTTAATTTTGTGAAGAAAGTACACGTAAGTCCTTTTTAAACGAATTTTTTTACGTGTCTACCGTGAAAAAGAGAATTAGGTGTAGTCGATTTGAGCTTTAAAACTAAAACTGAGTGTAACTGATCCCACATTTATCTTATCAGTGTCTTTGAATATAAAAATAATTATGAGGCCAGAGCTTGCCTAAACTATGCGATTGCTCATAATTTTTTTTCGAATTATTTACACTGGAAGATTCTGTATGATTTTAAAATGCTATTTATTTTAAACGATTCTTACTGTCATTAATGTTCGTAGACTAAAATGAGTATAAAAAGTTATTGTGGTTGTGTTTGTTTCTCTAATATTGTCAGTTCAAAGGTTGAAATTTTTTCTGTTATTAGCTACGTACGCACACACAGTCTTGTATGCTTCTACAGTCGAATTAGGGTAACTCTACAGAGATAATTTATTAATTCATCTAATGAAAAATTCATTATTTTTCAACTAATGACACGTTTCATTAGACTAATGCAATATTTAATTTTAATTAATTCAATTAAATATTCATTAATTTAATAATATAATTTCATTAAGACATTTTTCTTTCAGAGTATTTGATGTTAAGGGCTTAATCTTCTTTATGGTATGTCGAGCACCGGATTCACTTTTTGCTTTAGGGCGTTAGTACATTTTCATATGACTAAAATGCAGGCAAAATCCGAAAGAGCAAAAGTTTTTTTATCATTCAACGACTTGTGATCTTCCCTACAGACTTTTCTCACTTAGTTTTTCTTGCATTATAGGTTTTCGACTGGGCTCATTGGCGTTTTACTCCGGGATATGTTCCACGCCGGTTCGGTTTACTAAAGTTTCGATTCAGTTACTTTTCTTTTATTTTGGAAATTTTCTTATAATTAATATTTTTGGGGAATTAGTTTACTCAAAAATGGGAGACTACCTTGCCCGTTTCAATAAAATGGACCAAAAATTTGTTAAAAAAATATTTGTTTTTTTTCTATATAAATAAATGAACGAAATTTATTCTTGGTTTTACTAAAACAGACAGACAATTAAGAGCTGGAATGAGTTACATGGTTACTGCGCCTAAAACAGACCTATTGTTACAAATCTTCCTAAGGCTAGTGTTCAACAAGCAGTTAGTTAATTTTTGTCTTAAGAAGAGTTAGTTGAAATTGTCTATACTCTTCGATTTCCGCTTATCAAAATTCTACTGTATTATTTGTGGCTTCACATAACGCTCTCTTGAGGGGTTTTCTTTAGTTGTCAGTAAATATACAAAAAAAGGGAGAGCAAAACTGTAACTTGTTAAAGTGTTGTTTTGTTAGACAGATTTTAATGACAACATTATTGACCCAGTGACTATTGCCTCATATTAAGAACGTTTGTACAAAAAAGAAGAAAAAAATATTTGTATTAAAGGGGGTAATGAAAGCAATAAAACAAATTACGCAACATATTTCATGGGACATTAATGATTCACTAAAGTTACACACATAATTTGTTTCCCTAATACGCCATTTAGTTTCAGCTGCAAGAAAACAAAAAAAATATGGTTAACAAGTTCAAATTGTCTTTTATTAATCATCTATTTGTTTCGGATTGTGTGTATTCCATTTTTTATACTTTCAAACTGCCATAACAAGTAAGACGAAAGAAACACTAGCAGGCAGGCATCTCTATTTATAAATAAATTATTTTTGTTACGGATTGCCTAACATGAAATCAAAGTCTTAATGACCATAATTTGTGGTCTCATTACTCTCAGTTACAAACAGTTTAAAAATTGCAGAAATAAATGAGTTGAATGATTGGTGAGCAAGAATTTAACAAAATATTCGCTTGTTGTTGTTTTTTTTAGAGTCAATTTGGCTAGTATGATTGACTTAAGAAAGCACGAGCATATCATAACTTGCAGAAATTTGCAAGTAGAAAAAGATTTAAAAGATTTTGGGCACACAATACATATATCGTGTGTGTCTCTAACAAACGTGCCTCTATTTCATTTAAAAAGGAGATTTTAGTAAAAGAGTTTTGCTTAAAACAAACAGTTTTTAACAAATTAATAAATTTTATTTTTGAAATAAAAATTTAGAAAAGAATTTAGATTCATGAAAATCATTTAACTTTTGATTGTGTTGGGAAGAGTAAAAAGTTCTAAGGGGACTACGAATCAATCCAATTTTGTAGCAAAAAGTTGCTATATAGTGCAGCAAACAGTGACCTGTTCAGAATACAAAGTCTTCTCAGCAATCGCCTCTAGTTTTCAGAATCCCAAATTTAAAATTAAAAAGGGCCTTTCAAGCGATATTGAATTCATTACGTCAATTGAAAAAATCCTTTTTTCCTCATCAGTAGCATTTGTGTCATCAACTGGAGATGCTTTATATTTGTTATCTAAAGTTTTTACACGAATTCGCACTGCTATTATTCTGCATCCCAGAGGCTACAAATACTAAAGCAAATAATAATCACCCTTATCATGAACATCATTTCCCTCGAATTTTGTTCACTTTCTCTGGGATAGCAATTATGAATGAATTCCCTGCAAATTCCTCTTATCGTAAATAATTTTTTCCCTTGTGTTGTTCAGTTTTTTGAATTAATCTGTTCACTTATTTTTTGCTGACGAACTCAAGTATTTTTCTTTGTTTTTTTTTTTCTTAAAATTTAATTTAGCAATTTTTTAACAAAAGAATTAAAACGTGGTGGTCTACTTCTAAAAAATTTAATTATTTTCTGATAAAATAGTTTATACACAACAGAACCATTCATAAATTGATCCAGTAAAAAAGTATATATTTTGCTTTTAAAATCTTATAAAATTACTGGACACTGAAATTGCTTTATTTTTTTATTTATTTGAATTCTTTATTATTATGGAATCTTTCTATAAGAAAATTACAATAAGTATCCAAATCTTAAATATAAAAAGAAAAAAAATTAAATAATTATTACCAATGTAATAACTAGTTACTTGTACTCAAATCTTAAAATAAAAGGAATATTCTACGTTTAAATAAAAAAGTTATATCCCTCTTCTCACTAGGCGCAAACTATCACTTCTCTTAAGCCTTCTGTGTCCCTCGAACTGTAACAGGTCCCTGGCGAGGGCGTTTGGATGTGTCGCCAGTTTGTGAACGTACTTAGTACAATGTTTTTCAATTTCCTCCCGAACCGTTGGAATTTCTAGATCTCTGTGGATATTCTCATTTCTTATATACCAGGGGGCGCAGACTATTGTTCGTAAAATACTCGACTGTCTTCTTTGTAACTTTTGGATGTTAGATGCACACGCAGTTCCCCAAAGCTGAATCTCATATGTCCAGATTGGTTTAATAATGGCTTTATATAACAGAACTTTATATTCCAAAGATAGAGATGAAAATGGACCTATCAGCCACATTAGTCGAGCTGTTTTTAGTTTCATAGCTGAGATTTTGCCCTCAATGTGTCGTGACCATGTAAGCGCGTCTGTCTAGATGGATTCCTAGATATTTAGCTTGGGTTTCTACCGGAACAATGACATTATTTATGTTTTTTGGGGGACAATTTGCCTTCCTTAGTGTGAAAGTCACATGGGCACATTTTGATGGACTTGCTTTGATTTTCCTATTATTTAGCCAACCTTCCAGCTCGTTTATATGAGATTGTACGTGCTCAGATGCAGTTCCTGGATCTTTGTTCACACTTAAGAATGCCGTGTAATCTGCAAACGCTGACGTGATAATATTTCGATTTGTAGGCATGTCAGATGTAAAGACAATGTATAATAGTGGGCCAAGTATACTTCCTTGGGGAACGCCTGAAAAAATCTTCTTAATTGAAGAAAATATATTTTTTGACCGTACCTTAAATGTTCTATCAGTCAAGTAACTTTTAATCAGCTTGTGGGTGTTAGCAGGAAGAAGTCGTGTTACTTTTGTGAGGAGACCATCATGCCAAACTTTGTCAAATGCTTGGGAGACATCAATAAACAATGCTGAACAAAACAGCTTTTTCTCGAAGGACGACCTGATAGCAGTAACAATTCTGTGAACCTGCTCTGTAGTTCCATGACCAGCCCGGAAGCCAAACTGATGTTCTGAAATTGCTTAACAACAAAAGTTGAAACCTTTACCACAAGACCCATTCGTAACTTATAAAAATTTATTGTTTGTCTCTTCAAAGCTTAGAAAATTTAATAAATTCTTCTTTATTATACATTCACTCTGCACTGATAGCGTGAAAAACAATTCACGTGAGATTCCCGAAAGCAATTTCCCTTCGAGAGGAATGAAAATTTTAAGGGAACAAGAATTTTACTTTTATTCGCAATAGGGATGATAATTTTTTCCTGCAGATAGATGGCTCTATTTCAAAGCTCTCCGCTATATTTCAAAGCTCACCGCCATATTGCCATATTTGGTGAATTGTGCAATCAACATCGTTGATCCGTTGATATTTTAAAGAAAAATATTTGGTTAAAAATAGTTGACACTAAAATTAAAGAATTTGTGATTCAGTAAAATGTCTAATTGTCAGCCAACATTTTTGTGGTGTTTATTTTGTCGGCAAATATTTAATGAAAAAATATATTGCAGCCTGTTTGATTGTTGTACTCGGAATTCATATTAGTGGTGAAGTTTTAACTACTAAAATAAGTCCCAAATTACATTCGCTAGTGCAAAATAATAAAAATAACAGCAAGTTGAACTTTTAGAAGTTACTGAATCACACTATAGGAATTCTGTTACTAATTCAAGTTGATATCCACCCAAGAAATGAAGACAATCAAAATTTCAGTTTCTAGAAAAGCGCATTTGTTTACATTTTTTCAAATTAAGTACCATTAGGTTATTATTATCGGGGTTTTCAATAGGGACGCTACAAAAGTAGAGCGACAGGGACAGCCAAACGACGCCATATTTCTTGCCGCTCTTTTAACATTTCTCTTCAGTAAGGTTTGCCATTTCATGATGGAAAGATATACGAGCCAACAACGAGTCGAAATTATTAAAATTTACTACCGAAATTCGGAGTCAGTGGCCTCAACGTTAAGAGCGCTACGTCCAATTTATGGTCGTCTTAATCATCCTAGCAGATCAACAATTGAGCGTCTAGTGGAAAAATTTGAATCCACAGACACAGTACAAAATGTTCCCGTGCCAGTGAGACAAAGAAGTGCCCGGAGGGTAGAGAATATTGCTGCCGCTGAGGCTTCAGTTGAAGAAAGCCCAAATGTGTCTCTCACACGTTGTTCCCAAGCGTTGGGCATCTCTGTGACGTCGTTGTGACCAATTTTGCGAAAAGATCTTAGCCTACATCCTTACAAGATAAAGTTGACGCAAGAACTGAAGCCGCTTGACCACCAGAAGCGTCGTATGTTCGTGAATTGGGCCGAGCAACAACTTGAAAATGATTCGGATTTTCATCTTCAGCGATGAGGCTCATTTCTGGCTGAATGGCTTCGTCAATAAACAAAATATGCGTTCTTGGTCAGACAACAATCCACACGTACTCCATGAGTCATCATTGCATCCCGAAAAAATTACGGTTTGGTGTGGTTTATGGGCCGGCGGCGTCATTGGGCCGTACTTCTTCCGTGATGATCAAAACCAGCACGTTACTGTGAATGGGAATCGCTACCGTTCAATGATAACCGAATATTTTCAACCCTAATTGGATGATATGGACTTGGAGGACATGTGGTTCCAACAGGACGGCGCCACAAGCCACACAGCGAATGTCACAATCAATTTATTGGAAACCAAGTTTGGAGAACGTTTTATCTCACGAAATGGTCCAGTCGATTGGCCGCCTCGGTCGTGCGATTTGACTCCGTTAGACTATTTCCTGTGAGGCTACGTCCAGTCTATGGTCTATGCCAACAAGCCAGCGACGATTAATGAACTTCGTAAGAATATCGAATGTGAAATTGCAGCAGTATCGGCCGATTTATGCTTGAAAACCGTCGAAAATTGGGTTCAGCGTCTGGACTTCTGCAAGCGTGCTTGTGGTGGCCATGCAAAAGAAATCGAGTTCCATATATAATAGCATCGAACGTACTTTCACAGGAATAAAGAATTTCATCGCTATCCAAAACCGTTTTTGTTTTATTTAAAAAAACTTTTGTAGCGCTCTTATTGAAAAACGCTTTACATGCTTCAAAAAGTTTATCCAAATTTTTCCAACAAGAACATTTTTGGGGTCAGAAAAATTTATTAAATTGTATTATGTGCGGCAAATCATTTATAAATAAAGAAAATAAAATTGGATTTAGATGATTTCCTTGAGGTACACCAGACTTAACATCAATATTCAAAGAAATTGTGTCGTTGAAGAGAACTCTGCATTAGACAAGCAAGTGATTCCACATAATAAAGCTTCAGCAGAAGTAAATCATGAATCAAAAGCCTTGCTAAAGTCAGTGTAAATAACATCAGTTTGTTGTTTTTTATTAAAACCGTTATTAACCGAAGTAGTAATACAGTTGTTGTTGAATAACCTTTCCTGAAACCATGTTGATAAGGAGATAGCAAAGACAACATTTGGAAGCTAATGCATTCATTAAATAATACATTTTTCAAAAAGTTTTCGAATTAGCAATGCCTCTATAATTGCTTGTAATTGATTTATTTTCGGCTTTAAGAAGTGGAATTAATTAAATACACCCTTATCATGAATATCATTTCGCTCGAATTTTTTTAACTTTCACTAGGATTGCCCTGAAAATTCCCCTTATCGTAAATAATTTTTTTTCTTGTTTTGTTCACTTTTTTACTTTAATTTGTTCACTTTCTTTTTGCTGGCGAACACAAGTATTTTTGTTTGTTTTTTTTTTTAATTTAATTTATCAAGAAGAATTTAGGAATTTTTTAACAAAAGAATTAAAAAGTGGTTGTCTGCCTAAAAAACTTTATTTTTTGCTCTTGAAATCTTATAAAATTACAGAAATTTTTTATTTATATGCACTGGCCACTGAAAACTGCTTAACAAGAACCGTTCGTAAATTACAAAAATGAATTGTTTATCTCTGGAAAGCTTAGAAAATTTAAATAAATTCTTCTTTATTATACATTCATTCTGCACTGATACCGTGAACAAAATTTCACGGGAGATTCCCGATAACAATTTTCCCTTCGAGTGGAATGAAAATTCCGGGGGAACAACAATTTCACTTTTATTCATGATAGGGGTGAATATTAATCTTTCCAACATAGAGAAAAATAATCACATTTTATATAATAAAAGAAGAAGAACGAAATTTTATAAATAAATACATTTATTGTATTTTGAGTATTTAATTTTGTCTTCACCTTTACTGTTTTGTTTGTTAACTAAATAGAGTTACCATACCTATAAAAATAACAAATTTAAAGGGCATTAGTTGGAAAAAAAATTTTATTGTAATTTTTTATGAGTTTAATTCTATAAAAATACATCAATTGTCTTCTTTATATATATTTAATTAAAAAATACTGCAATTCTTTTCATATATATACATAACAAGTTAAATTTACAATTATAATTTTACCACAATCCCGTACATTTGTTTTAATATTTTTAAAGGGTAACATTGTTATCTAAAGGGTGGTTAAATTTTAAGGGCCGATGTTGATTTTGAATAAAACACAAATTATTTAGGAAATTATTGTCATTTCTTTTTATTATGATAATATGGTATGGTTCAATTATGTATAGAGCAAAATATCGGCCAAATGGCCGCCGCGACATAATTGAGGTTCTATGCCATTAATGTGCCGAATTATCTCATCCTTTAGCTCTTGAATTGTTGCTGGCTTACACCTTTTCTTTCAAATAACCCCAAAGAAAGATGTCCAACGATGTAAAATCACATGAACCGCGCAAAGGAGCCATTGCTTCGTTATCACCTCACGATAGCGAAGACCATTCACAGTAACTGCCTGACCGGCCTCATTTTGGAAAAAATACCCGATGATGCTGCCAGCCCATAAACCGCACCAAATAGTCACTCTTTGTTTGTGCGTTGTTTTTTCGACAATCACTCTTGGATTATCATTCGCCCAAATGCGGCAATTCTGCTTATTGACGGATCCACTGAGGTGAAAATGTGCCTCATCACGAAGTGCACGATATGCATTTTGATTTCAAGGCCCCTTTTCTTAATAAGCCTGAATAACGCGTTGCTCGATTGTGTATCTTCCCATGGTTCAAATTGAGTAGTTTGAAATTGAGAAATGTCAAATGAAATGCTGAAAAAAACTTGACGTTTATTTGTGGTTCACATTCAACATCGGCCCTTAAAATTTAACCACCCTTTATTTGTCATTTTACTTTCAGAAAGTGTCAAAAAATTAATTTCTATAAAATATCGTTGAAAGCTAGGTGAAAAGTAACAGAATTATGAGTGTGTTAGTGAAAAAGTGTGAATGTATTGTAACTTTCAAAAGAATACTTTCCTGTATTATTTGAAATTATTATTTTAATATTTTTCTCATGTTGGGTATGTTAATATTTCTTTTCACTACTACAGACACATAATTTTACAACTACATGCATATGAATTCTGACATCTCAGAGGTAAATAATTTGTTTTCGTATTCTCGCAGTTACCTTGTAAATTAATAAGCCTTTAAATAACAAAAATATTAATTACGTTTTTTTAAATAAAATTTTGTGTTATTTTGTTCTAACGAATTTGCTTGTTTTACAGGTCTGTTCTGAAAATCACATGATTTTAAATCACATGTGGTTTTGAAGTCACACGTGTGATTTTGCGCTGTTCTTTAAATCACACTGCTTTTGTATTTTTCTGTGTGAATTTATCTATTTCAAAGCACAAAAAAACAGCTGATTCTTTTGTTTTGTTCACAAAAGAAAGCACAAGAGCAAATAAAAAATTATACAGCAAAAAAGGCGTCTTTATTTTTTTTTTTAATTTTTAAGTGTTTTTCTTTTATAAAAAAACTAATTGTTCTTCAAAATTAACAAAGAACACATTAAATAATTTATTTCAACGTTCGTTCTATAATAGCAGCGAATATAGCCAAATGATTTGAAAACGTAAGTGTCTTAGCTGAACGTTTTGAAATCGCAAAATTATGGGCACAGAACACCTTTTTTGTGCTTTCAAATCACATTGGCAAAATGTGATTTTCAGAACATGCCTGTTAATTTTAAAATTAAAAATTTTTGAATTACTTTTTGGAAAACTTTTCAAACTACATAAGTTTGTAAAAGTTGTATTTAAAATTATTTTTATTTCACTTTTCCACTGCTTTACACAACACAAAGTAAGCTTAGAAATTAATCTCATTACATGTGCATCTACTACAGATGCAAATCTATTTAGTGAAGCTACTACATTATCAGATGTTGACGTGGGCTGTTGGCTTACTAAGCGCAAAAGCCTTAAATTCTTCGTACTCAGCGAAGCCAGTAAATAGTGCAATTCGCTATTAAACTTAAATAATAAGTCGATCCTTTAACACTTTGAACAATGTTCGTTTAGATTTCAACATAAACGTAACAGCTAAAAAAAAAATAAAAAAAAACCGTTTTTCTTTCTTTTTTACACGGTGGGCATAATGGTGTTGCATTTTTAGCTACGAGGGCGGATCAATGACATGATACACAATTCGTAGCCCAATTCATAGAGTTTTGCCATTGAGACTGCACACGTCACACGTTTACGCTTATGGTCAATTGAGAGCAAACGCGGCACCCATCTTGCAGACAACTTTCTTAAACCCAGCTGATCATTTAAAATCGAAACCACACTGCCATATGAAATGCCTATGGCATCAAAAATCTCACGCACTTTTACTGTTCGATCGGTCAACACCATGTCGGGGATTTTTTCGACATTTTCAGGTGTACTAACCTCAATTGACCGTCCAGAACGTTCAGCGTCATTTGTACTTGTGCGACCACAACGAAAGTCAGTAACCACTTTTTTACCATTCGAAATTCACTTTTTCCATTTTTAGAAAAATACACGTGGTTGTATGTTTTGAACAGCTGTTAAACGCAAAGTAAATGACGACACTTTCTCAAAATTTGACAGTAATCTATTAACAGGGGGTAATTGATGGGAACAGTGTTGCATTTCATATAACTACGAGGGAAGTTCCAAAAGTCACGGACTTATTGATCCGCCCTCGTATTAAAGTTACTTAAACGCTCATTCGAGAGTCCAAAAAACTATGTTTGGAAATTTTATTGTGTAGTGGTATTTCTGTTCTTCATTTTTTTACTATTTATATAAATATCCACGTAGTTCGTTTGAAAAATGGCTTATAGCCGCCGAAAATATTTTTCATTGCGTTATTGTAGTGGTGGCGAGACAACTAGTTTTTTCTTTTCTTTTTAAGCTACAAAATGGTAAGCTTGTCCAAAAATACTTTATACTCTTTGATTCAATATTATGCAAAAAAGCAAAACTCGATAAAAAAATTTAATATATTTTTCCTGTAAAATTTTTTATTCAGCCGACAAATAATACAGCAAATTATTATACGGCGACAAATATTACCACAAAGCATAGACATTTAAAACATATGACTGTACATGAGAAAATAGAACACGTTTTAATTGAAATTTTTCAGAAGTTTTCCTAGTGTTTTTTTTTCAGAAGAATTTTTTTTTGAGGGCACACACGACATGTTTTTGTTTCACATTGTAAAAAATGACAAATACAATGTAAAAAACATGTCGTCTATTAGTACCTTAAGGAAGCCATTTCAATAAAAAAAAACGTCCAATAAACTTACAAATAATAAATTAAAAAAAAAATATATAAAAAAAAAATAAATAAAAAAGAGAAGACAAATATTGATAAAAATAAATTTCCTTAAATACCTTTTTTTCATTAAGCCTAAAATAAATAATTAATTTTAGTTCAAGAAACTAAAATGAACGAGTTCTAAGGAAAAATCCTTTCTGATAACCTTATTTTTAAAAGCAATAAAATGTCTACAGGCACTCAATGTTCAAAATAATAAAAGAAAACAATTCTGAAAAAGATATCCAATAGGAATACAAAAAAATTTAGTTTAATTTAGTTTTGGAAACATTTGTAAAAAAATTTTAAACCACACATCTTAATATCCAAAATTGACATTGTACCCCTCCAAAACGGCTAGGCCGATTTAATTGAATTTCTGTGTACGGCTTTGGGTTTCGTCTTGGAAGGCTTAGCGTCACAGGTTCACCTAACAGGTGACGTTGCAGTCGGTATCTGGCTTATTTTTCTACTACCTGTTTTTACCCAGTCTTGCAGGATCCCTTACTCTATGAGTACGGTTTCTTAGAGGAAGGAGATTGAATATACAAACATTTGAAGGCAGAGCAACTGTCCCGGCAGAAAAAAGAATTTCTCTCAAATTAACAGCAAAAATCAAAAAATCCTCTTTCAACAAGATTTCTGTATTCGTGGTATCACACTCAATGCATTTAAAAGACACATACATACACACGTTTGTAGGATTCGTGTTTGTGTGTGCAAACATTATGCACATGTGCAGCTTAAAAATTTCATTTGAAAACAAAACGAAAACAACGCAAAAATTAATGAAAATCGAAAATGTCGGTTGTATTTTTGATATTTCTCGCCCATTTGTGAACCCATTGCTCTACTTTTTTGCACACGTTGCTATCCGCTAAGTTGTAAGTTAAACAACCCTACAAGAATAGTGACACTCAATTGATCTGTCATTTGATTGACATTGTTGATAGAAATATCTATCACAGTGTAGAAAACAGTTTCTATCAATTTTTTAAGGGCATTCTGAAAAATGTGATAGAAACTTTGTGTTAGTTTCTGTCACATATTGAAATTTTTGGGAAATTACCCAAAAAACAAAACAGAAATGAAGGAAAACCTAAATTTCGGTATTATTTTTTATTTTTTTATATCTGTATCGATCATTCTGATATTTTGCACAGGCGTTGATTAGTCCGTTTCATAGCTTAGATAAAATACGTAAAAAACTCACTCAAAAATGGTCAATAAAAGAGGTAGTCGCGGTTTTTGACTCATAGTTCCAGCATTTATGAACCGATCGGGCTGAATTTCAATAACAATTAAAAGACAGAAACAACTGAGAGATTGGTATGCTATACTTTTCCGGAAGTTGCCTAGGAACTTCAGAAAGTTGATATCAACGACAGGACGGACATAACTTATTCTACTCTACTATAGGGTCCGCCAAATAACTTTTTTTTGAAAATGCTATGAAAACATCGAGTGTAGCTTCGGGTGTGTGGCACGAAGCGCCATCCTGTTGAAACCAAATGTTGCCAATATCCTCCTCTTTAATTTTTGTGAACAAAAATTCGTTCGTTTTCTGTGCCCCAAATGCGACAATTTTGCTTGTTTACATACCCGCCAAGATCAAAATGAGCTTCATTTGAAAAGACGATTTTTTTGGCAAAATCGGCATCTTCTGTAAGTCGATCGCAGGCCCACTTAGCGAAGCGAAAACACAACCATATTCTTTCAGCGGAAGGATAAAACTAATTATCTGTCAAATCAGACATGAGCTAAGTGTTACCATTCACGAAATAATAACTAGTTGAAAAAAGAAACGTTCGATGGCGGACCCTATATTTATAAGGATCCAGAGTATATATACTTTATAGGTGTAATAATTATAAACTTGTATATACCCTTCTTACCTACCATACAGTGAAGGGTTTAAAAGAGAACAAACTGCGTACTTAAATTTTAAATATTATTAACAAAATTACTTATCGATTTATTATTAAACATAATTAAATATTTTGTTATCAAACTTAAGGATCTTCATACGACTACCGCTTCTCCTTTCTTTTCATTTTAGTTGCTGGCAAAAGTAAAAAAACTCTTCTTTAACGGGTTTTTGTGTTAATAACATAAAAATATACAAAGTATGTGGAATGGGGTGTGCAAGTTTTACGACCTTCAAACACATTTTTCGAATATCAATTTAATATTTTTGTTTTTGTGGAAAATCATTAAATGCCAGAAATTTAATAACTTTTACAAAATATTTATTGCCCATAAGGGAATTTTTATTGTCTTATAAACACGCTTTAAGCTATAAAAGTTTTCTTTTGAAATTAAATTTTATTGAAGTTTTTTTTTTCATAGAACTTCAATATCGAAATATATTGAATAAAGTCTTATGGCAAATAGATAATTATTTAGTTATAATTCATGGCAGAAGTATACACGGTAACGACATCAAGTCAGTTGCTCGTCTTCTATTTTTATTTAGTATCTGTCAAAATCGCTTTACATTATCTGTGTGCCATTGTGTCGTCTTAAGAATTTTTTTTCTTTGCTCGGAAGCGTTTAAGTCCAGTTTCATAGGTTGAGGATTATTAATATAAAAAAATCATAAAAAATAGCAGATGTATTTGACACATACGCAAGACATGTTTTTGTAATTTGGTGCTTATTGTAGGAATGCCGTTAGCTTGTATAATTTTGCCATGGTTATAATCAAACAGTTTAATTTGGATTTATTATTGTGAGAATCCTTTTCAATGTTTTGGTAATTTTATTGAATCGAATTAACGTGCGATGTAAAAAATTTAATTTTAGCTCTGTATCTACTCAGTGGAAAAAAATGATATTCAGGGCTGTCATAGAATCGGATGTTGTCGGTGTTGGATTTGAAACCGACAAAAAAATTACTTTGGTGTCATGAAATCCAATGTTGCAGGTTTCATTTTCGAACTAGAATTAATATCGGTTTTAGGTGTCACAGAAACCAATGTTATCGGTTTTGTATTGGATTGAAACCAATTAGTTGACAGTTGTTGGTTTGTTTAATTTCAAATAAAGCAAGTGATTAAAGATCACTTTTTTCATTAAAATTTCGCCAGCAGTTAGTTATTTAGTAAAAATGTAAGCAAATTAATATTAATTCTACAAAAATAATTTTTAATTCATACTTTTTTTTCTCTAACAAAAAACAATTGCACTTAAAACTCAATAATTATGCATTTTATAGAAAAATATCCTGTTATTGCTAAGGGACTTACAAAACTTGATAAGTCAACTGTGTGATCTCTTTCACGACAGTTGGATGAATCAATAAAAAGCGTAGGTTCACGGCAAAAAGATGTAAACAGGAAGCTTCTTTATTTAACCGGTAATATATGAATATTCTTTTTACTTTCTGTGAGCGTTTTTCTTCTAATAATAAAAATCCTACAACAGCAAAGTCATTTTATTTCACTACTTATTTCACTGACACTAATTATATATTTTATATTAAAAAATTTTAATAAAACAAAACGTTTTTATTTTTATTTAAACGAAAACACTGCGACTTATTAAAATTGTTATCAAACATCGGTTTTATTTGTCTTCGAAAATAACAAAAACGACTTGAAACCAATATTGGTTTGCAAAACCGACTGTTTTCAGAAAACACAACAGATGGTCATATAATATATTTTATTATTTATTTTATTCTAAAGCTCGTTGGTGCATGCAGACAAAAACTCAAAAGGATTTTATCTTGTGACTAATGATCCGGTCCATTGATTTAATATACATTAAATTCTTTGATTTTAAATTTAACTTTCTCATTTTTCACTAAAATTTAATTTTGAACACATTTCGCACAAACATTTATTCACTCTTTATATTATTTTCTATTTTATTAAGGAAATGTCAAATAAATTAAATACAAATTCTATTAAGGTAAACTTCTATCAGTTGTCAATACTGAATTTCCTGTCGTATTTGATATTACAACCCATATTTTATTATAATAATAGTATTTCATTTATTTTCATACATTTTTTGAAGCCTGTAATATATCGGTTAAACCAAACAGTACAAAAGTTGTGAGTATCGCCCTTTCTTTATGAAAACAATTTTATGGGTACAAATAATGATTATATGTTGAATGAGTAAAAATACTCGTATTGTTATTATGATAAAATATAAGTTCGATATTATAATGAATTTCCAACCCATCTTTTTTCTGTGTGGCATTAAATTCGCTACTTAGTTAGCGAAGTACCATATTTGTAATTTTATAACTTCTTATTTTGTTCAAGAGACAATAGTCCCATAGTTCCATTAATACTAATTATAAAAAGTACCACAAAAATTAATAAAAATTACCATTTTGTCTCATTGATGGTTTTCAACCTTGGTTCAGAGCGTTTGACTCCAATCTCTTATTTCTAGGTTCTTTAATAATAAAATATCAATATGAACTATGAAAATGGAAAAAAAGTAAAATTTTTAGTCTTAAGAATTTTTTCTTTGCTTTAAAGCGTTTAAGCCCAGCTTCAGAGTTTTAGAGTTGTTAATGTGAAATATCAAAAAGTACCATTAAAATCCATGAAATGTACCATATTGTCCCATTTTTATTTCACTCAGTACCGTTGGATTTTACTATCATAGTTCCAGGCTTGGACATAACATAGAAAAATAACACGAGAATGATTTGAATGTAGTGCTAACCGTATTTCTCAATTTTGGAACTTTTTTCTTCCCTTGAAAAAAAATTTTTGTTGGATGTTAGAAATTTATATTAAAAGATTTATATGCTCAGGGTACATTTACGGAAAAATTTACAAAATATATATTTGTCAGAATTTTAAAAAAGTGCCGATACACTTTGAAAAATTTTTTAAGAAGAGAAGAGTAAAATTTAGTTTTTGTTTTTGTTATTGTTATTTTCCAAAAGATATGGGGCTAAAAAAACGTACCAATATTAGTGTTTGCCCTTTTTGTCCCACAAATGTTCAAATATGAAAAAAGTACCAAACACCCATCCGCTTTTTCTTTTTTTAATAAAATATTTTGTAGTTCTCGAGATATCAGAGAGCCGATTTTATCCGTTTTTTTTTAATCTTTTTTTACCCCCTTTATATTCGAATTTCCAAAAATCTTACACATTGTGAAAGGCACCTACTCACCTCATTTCACAAGTTTTTAGCTTCAGTCGTTTTTACTGGGCGATGATGATAAGTCAGTCAGTCAGTAACGTTACGTCTAGATTTACATTAATTTTTAATTCTTCTCTTAAAAGTAAAACGAATTTCATTTGTTTTTACTTATACTCGAGTGATAAGAAAACCGAAAACTTTAAAAATTTCAGCGCCTTTGAAAAAGAATTCTTAAAATATTATTGAATAGTAAACTTTAATTTATATTAAAGCTTAGCCAGCACAATAAGTGCTGGAAGGTTATGAAAATTAAAACGTTCACTGTAACGAGCAACAAGAAATCGAAATCCTCGCTAACCCTCCTTGTGAACTTTAAGTGGAGATTAAAGAAAGACAGATTTCTTTTAGCCATTTAACAAGTTCCAAGTGAATAAATAGAATTATACTGATTAGCAATTTACCACAGAATATAGTAGACGCAGTGTCTCATAATCTTCAACAAATTGAAAGAATTATTGCTAATTTGAATTTCAAGAAATGTTCTGTTGCCGACCGAATTAGAAACAAGATGTTTCAGAAATAACTCATGAGAAAAACTATAAAAATTAAAATTTTTTTAAAAAGAAAAACATGGATGTTAACGCTTATCAATTTTTTAGAATTCGCAAAAGCATGCGGTATAGTTAAAAACCCTTAGAACTGCCAATTACAAGGGAAGCAAAAGTTTCTGAAATTAGTAATTCAATATATTTATCAGTTTTATAAAATTGTTCCACATTAAAAGGATGGCTTTTTGATTTTTGCTAGCGAAATAGTGTAGTTTTTTAAAACCATCAACCCGGCTAAGAATTATGTTGTGTGCTCACTGATATTTTTGCTTATGGAAGTTCTCAAGGAAGTAACGGCCTTGATTTTAATATTTGAGTTTCACGGCAAACTATCTATTGAATTTTTATGTGGGATAATAAAAACCCTCGTAAAAATACGTGCAGGAGATTGATAAATGTCCGGATGACCCAAGAGGAAAAATATAAACAGAACGTGATTTCATTTTGTCATTGAATACAGCAAGAAATACGGTTTTACACTGTAATACGAGTAAAACGACTTGTCAAAAATTGCAACCAATTGAAAAGTAAAATAGTGTGAAAACAATGATCAAAAAACACGTATAGAAATTTGAGTCTAATGACTCTCCATTTTAAGAAAATTTTGTAAACGCTTTTACTTCATTTGTAATGTTAAATGATCAATGTTTCTTTGACTTATATTCTTGTTATGAAAAGTAAACTTTCTGAATGGCTTCTGTAACACTGGTCAACAAAATTTTGTAACAAGAAAGGTACTTACCAATTTGGAATTACCTAAATACCCTCATTTTATCACCGTATTTATTTTGACTCCATCAGTTCTAGTTTTCGTGTTACAGCTACTACCCGTAAAATTTAAAATTAACCATTTTTGTTCCACTGTTGCATTCAGAGATTTTATTTATGTGAATAGTATAGTGTTTTTTTCTATTTATTGAGTTAAGCGACTGTTAAATAATGTCAAGAAAGTGCAAAAATTATCCTGATAGGTTTTGTTATATTTGTGGTAACATTACTTTTAAAACTCAGCGAAGGAATTTGACACCATTAGTGACTAAGCTATATGAACAGTATTTTGGCTTTGCCGTCGGAGAGCAAGACAAAGCGTGGGTTCCACACATCTGCTGTGTTACATGTGTGGGTCTTCTTACTGGATGGGCGAGGAGATCTCGATCTATGCCGTTTGCAATCCCCGTAATTTGGACAGAACCAACGAATCACTCATCTGATTGTTATTTTTGTATTACTGATACGAAAGGTATCACAATTAAAACAAAAAATAAAATAACATATCCTGACCTGCCATCTGCTAAAAGACCGATCCCTCATAGCAGAACCACCAGAAAGTTATGGACAGGAGTGGTGACGGCTTTTTATATTTGAAGGAAAAGTTTCCTAAATTGAGTGAGGCAAAAATTAAAGAGGGCATATTTGTTGGCCCACAAATCAGACAATTGATGAAAGACGACATATTTAAAGAAAAACTCAGTGATTTGGAAAAATCTGCTTGGGAATCTTTCATGAAAGTAACTTTCAATTTTCTAGGAAATCACCGATCAAATGACTATAAAACTATTGTCGCGGAGCTGCTATCTGCTTATAAGGCTTTGGGTTGTAATATGTCATTGAAAATACACTTCCTTCATTCACATTTAGACTTTTTTCCTGAAAATTTGGGCGCCGTCAGCGATGAACATGGTGAAAGATTCCACCAAGACATTTCTACCATGGAAAAACGATACCAGGGCAAGTGGAGTCCACGTATGCTAGCGGATTACTGTTGGACATTACAACGAGATGTACCTGAAGCAAAATACAGCAGAAAATCATAAAATTTTATTTAAATTAATACTGTAACATAATAAAATAATTTACTTTTGTTAACAAAATCTCAAATTTTCTAAATTTATATACATCTAATTACAAAAAAGCTATTCGTATTGGAAGCATTCTAATTTTATTTATATTATCCATATCCTTGTCCTAAACATAGCAAGACAAAAGTTTTCATGTTACACACAAAAACTTTTTTTTGTCGACCAGTGTAATTTACTCAATATCTTAATTCTATACTTAGAATGGTTACATGTATTATAACGGAGTTGTACCATGCAGTCAGAAAAATTTAGTATTTTTTTAATGTAATTTTGAATTACCCAAAGAAATGAAAATAAAGTGTAACGTTTCTGTAGCGGGTATAGGGTTACTCAAAAGAAGTCGTGCATATGGATGAAGCCGTGATCCAGGCTGTGTTTTTACATATGAATAAAGAACTAACAACAGTGGACGAAATACAATGAAAATCTGAACGCTTGTATTATAGTATAAAACCCACATAAGGGGGCTTGTTACATGTATTGAAAAATTAGTTGTTAAACCTAAAATTATTATTAAATATGTTGATGATTTATTTTGTATTACTTCAGAAAATGCAATGGAAGTTATGTTATCAACATTTAATTCTTTTCATTCTGATATTAAATTTACAATTGAAAAAGAAAAAGATTTTAAATTACCATACTTAGATACTTTAGTAATAAGGAAAAGGGAAGAACTTATTAATCGATTGGTATTGTTACCGACAATTAAAATTACCAAATCGTCAATTGTGCATTATCTACTTTTTCCGCAACTATGCTATTTTATATGCTTGTATACTGTACTCTTTAATTATCACATGTACCTCAAATATTGTAAAAATTGAATTTAGATAAGAACGAGAAAACACTAAGGTAATTTTATTGAAAATGATTTTAATTGTTAAATTAATAAATTTTGCTTGTAGAATTTTAAAGCAACAAAAGCTACAAAAATTAGTGTTTCAATTCAACAGGTATAAAAAACCAACACCAACTATTTTTCAAAGCATCCAAAAAGTGTTATTATTAACACAGCTGGGAATCTTATTGAGAAGATGTTATCAATAAGTAGTATTGAATTTCATAAAAAAAATTTTATTTTAATTAAGGATATATTAAAAGATAACATTATTCCAATTCATCTAATTTATAAATTAATAAGACAATTTAAAAATAAAAATGTTAATTTAAATAAATACATTTGTGCAGATGTCTATTAAGGACCACCACAGTTTTCAGTAATGAGCTGTGGTGGCTTATTCTACACTCTTTAAAAGATTCTTCAGTTACTGCTGATCTTTATTGATACTAATATTATTATTTATTCAAAAAAAAAAAAACCCCCTGTTACGTATACATACAAAGCATGTCAGCATGCCATAAAAGTCTTGTTTTCTAAAGATTACACTTTTATTGTATGTGTATGTGTGGTGGGGAATGATAAGTATGGATTTAAAAGAATTTCATTTCGTTTATAAATATTTTTTTGCGTATTCAAGTGTTATCTGTTGTTATTGTTCTATTAGAAGCCGCCACTCATATCGTACTAATTTCATAATATTCTTCATTATATTTTAGTAGGAATTGCAAAAAATAGAAAACCATTCTTCATAAAGTTAAGCTCATTTTGGATTTCATTTTTTTTTCTACTTTTTATGACTTTACTGCCAGCAGTTGTCCGGTTAATGTCTTGTTTCTTGTTTGTTTCTAAATTTCAGGGTGTGAGAAAGTAATAGCCAACAGCAGTGGGCTGGCTTTATTTATTTTCTTAAGTTGATTAATTTTTTTTCTAACACATTGTCCTTTTATAATTCAGGTTCATTAAACTTTTGTGCGTTCTGTATGTGAGTGTGTGTGTGTACTTGCGTGTGTGTTCAAGAGCTCTAGAACATGAAAATCGACCAAATTTTTTATTGTTTTGTTTTATATATAAAACAAATTTGCTTAAAATTTTAAGCGCAAATAAATTTGTCGTGGTGTGGAACGAAAATCCACAGTGAGGTTTTACTTAAAACTATTTGTATATTTTACAGCTCATACTTTCTACGAGGTCCATGAACATTATAATCCTTCTGAAGGTGACTTAATATCCATAAAAATGGTTTCATTAATAGAAAAGTTTAAAAAATACGATAATCACCTTTATTTTAGTTGGCGTCGGCAACACCACCCTACACATTTTTGTGTCGACGGTTTTAAATCGGTATTTTCTTTGTCGGCGTCAGAATTTATCGATGACTGTTCACATTTTTTTTTTTGCTATTGTATTAGAAAATGTTACGTCGTTATTGTGTAGTGTCGGTGATGATTTTGTCGTCGCGACTTTTATAAACGAGTTTATTTGACAAAAAAATTTAAAATAGAAAAAATAAAAATAACGAATTCCAACCAATTTCCGAAATTAGTAGAAGAACTTGAAGAAAAATTATTCCTTGGCAATAGGCTTCCAAAGAGGATTTACACCTAATATTTTTTAAAAAGCAGTGGGATAGTATTTCGACTGTACTAAATTCCCTTGGACTTCCGAGAAAATCTACGGATGAAGGTATGAAACTGATAAATACTTATGAAAAAAAAAATTATAAAAACTAACCAAAGTTTAATTACAGTTCTGGCGCGATTTACAATTCAAAGTAAAAAAGAAATTGATATCGAACAAAGCTGAGGCTAAGGCTACTGGTAGTGGGATTAACAAACAATTTGTACTTAGTCCGCTGAAAGAGGCTGTAGCAAATCTCCTCCGATTTTAAAAGTTCAATGCAGTAATATCAGTCAGTGCAATGGAGTTAGAATTGACCGAAAATATTAAATGGTGCACAGCAGATTTAGCAAATAAAAATTTATCTGGATACATTTCATCAAAATCCAAATTGTTAACGGATATTTCAAATTCTTTATATTTTAATAAATTTATTTACTTCTATCAATTAAAAATTTTCAATGAAATTTGTAAACAAAATTAACCAGCTGATTTAATCAATAGGTATGTGTACTTTGGTTTACTCAAAATATCGATAAGCCATCGATGTCGTCATAATACCATGTTCACACGATGAGTTTCAATTTTGGCTTTGACACATGATGAGAGTCATTTGCAGTACTTTTTTTATTAATGTTTCTGTGAGCCAATACTGCTTAATTTTCAAGCAAATATTCCTTAAACAATCAACTACCTTTAACAAAAATTAAAAGTTTATATATTATGCATGCTTGCATGTGATTGAAATTTTTCCAGTAAAGTGAATTTATTGATGTTCTAATATTAGATTTACACTGTTGTCTTTGGGATACATTATATTCAAGAAAAATAGTTTTCAGCTAAACCTACACTCAAAATATTATGTAGGTAAATTCAAATGAAAACTCATTTTGAACAAATGAAAAATTATTTAAAAAGAAGACTACTAACATTCCATTTGATTCCAACACATTTTTCATTTATTTTTTACTGTTAATTTTTTAACAATCAAAATTCGTAAAAATAAACTACATTTCACTTATTTCAACTAACTGAAAAATAACCTACCAAAGCAGTAAAAATGTTCTGTTTTTGAATTTTTTTAAAACAGTAAAAAAATTTTCCCAAAAAAAAAAAAAAAATTTGTTTTTAAATTTTTATTTTATATTTTTTTATGTATACATGTAACATATAAAATAAATACATCGATATTTAATTGCATAATTTTGCATTCTTTGGGGTAGAAAAGGTTCGCAATCCAGGCTCTCATATATGACAAAAATCTCCAAACAAAAATTAATTACATGTTTACATATATATTGCATATAAAATGTATAGATTGTTATAGTTTACCTTCTACTATTAGGGTTCTTCGACTAAAGCAAAAGGAAAGCATGATCTGACCACCCGACACTGAGTAAATTAGAAAACTGTAACCAATAAAAAAAACTAAATAATTATTTTCAATAACGTGATACCTACGTATGCATATGGTAGCATAAAAGTTGGTCGGTTAGTGCAGTAGATCACTCTACTTATGTATGTATGTATGAAGAGGGCTAGGTGGGGGCTTACAACTGCCTGTAAAGAGAATTAACAACATTAATTACATATTTTCAGCCTGTTTTATATTAAATACTAAAATGCATATGAGCTGTGATGTGAGTAAAACTAGAATAGTTTTTGTATTTCCAATTTTATATTAATTCATTTATTATTTATCACTGGGAATTTAACTAAATTAACAATAGGTTGTAAGGTTTATTTAAAAAATAAATTTTTAAGATTTAGCATGGATAAATAGTTTTATTTTTCCTTTATCTTAGATAAGTAAGTATTTTGTAAAATTTAAATTTGGCTTAAGAAGAATTCACAAGATAGTGTAAGTAATTTTATGTAAAATAAGTTTTACGTTTTAATTTGATTGATTAGTTAATTGTAAATATTAAATACTTCACAATTTTATTTAGATTTAAGTTTTAGAATATTCACATATGCCTTTAGTACCTATAATTGTGAGGTGTTGTTAGGTGTGTGTTGAATTTTATTGTGTAGAGAGAAGAAAGAAGTTTTGTCAACACATTTTGTCTGTTCTATTGAGGCGAATAAAAATTTGACATTTCTTAACCTGTGTTGCCGAAACTTCTATATTTCTTTATGCTAATTTAAACAAGCTGAAAGTTTTTAGTTTTATTTTTTAAATAATTTGTAATTTTGATTGTTTTCCCTTTGACAACTTTTTGATTTTCCTTAAATTTTATTTGAAAATATTTTAAGTAAAACCTAATGAAAAAATATTGTTTGTAATAAGTACATATAAAATTAACTGATATTTTTAACTGTACGGAAAATCATTATTTTATTGTGGTTTGTTTTTTTAACAACATACTCGTACATAAAAAATTAAAAAATAAATTTCTTCTATTTTCATTTGTTTTTAACTTAATGGAAAACAAACAGTAAATGTAAAACTGTTTTGAGTGTACATAGAACAAAAATCATTGTCAAATTAAACGTGAAATTTTTTGGCTGGTGAATTTTAATTTTCATTTAAAGCAGCCACTCCATTTGCTGTAGACATTGCTAGACTATTATCATCTGTTACTGCTTCTGTCGGATCCATAGATGTGTGCCTTGTTGATAATGAAGCTGTTGAGCCACCATCATTCATATCACCACATTTCATATCGTGTCCGTCGTCATAAACGTTGCTGTTTGCCAAGTCATTTGAAGATTAGTCATCCCAATTGATTTTGAAACGTGTTGCACGCACTTTGGTGGCTAAAATATTGCGGGTTTATATATTCAGGTATTTCGGTTACATCTCGCGTACTGGAACGTCATACATATATTGTATGTAGCACTTAGTCATATCCTTCTGATTCGGCTGAGCCTACATTTGTATACCATTTTTCATTGTAAATCAGGAGTCGGTAATGTCTGTCTTTTATTTTAATTATTGGCGTATTAATTATTTGTACCAAATTAGCGTTTAATTTCTTTTATGTTCGTTTTTATATATATTAGTCCAATTTAACAAATTTTTATTTGTTTTAAATAAAAATGAAGTGCTTGCAAAAAATAAGGTTTATTTGTTTGTATGACAGCTAGAAATGAAACCTGCAGATTTGCTCACTTAATTTTGTATGGCGAATCTTTCTGTTTTATTCGAGATTTGAGTGTGAAACCTTAAAAAAGAGCGAATCTTGTCTCGTGTGAACATGCTATAAGACTGTTATGAAATACCGAATTATAATAGAATTGATGACGACGTCAATAAAAAGTGACGCCGGTTAAAACGTGACAACGATATCGACGACGTGAATAATTTTCACGCTTAGTAAAATAAAATTGTGAGAAATTTCGACTTTTAATTTTTATAGCTAAAGATTTTTTCCTTCCTTGAAATGTGTCCCAGCAGCCAATTTTTTTAACAGGGTTTAATTCTAAAGCTGAAGTTACACAGCACGCGTCGCGCGCGTCAACGCGTTTTACGCTTCTGTCAAAAAAGTTAAGCAACTTTTAACTTTTCACGCGTTGTAGGCGGTTGACAGTTGACAAGTGACAGTTGTTGTTATAAAAAGCAAAATTTAAATTGAAAAAAATGGATGAAAAATTAATGGAAGAGGTAAAAAAGCAAAAAATCTTGAAGTAAAATTATTTCGTTATCCATATTGTTGTGTCACTCTACCAAATAAAAATATAACTTCTTTCAACAGCTGATTATAAAAAAAGCGTCAAAAGCGTTGTGTGTAACTCATCGCTTTAAACGCGTAAAACGCTCAAGAAGTATGAAACGCGTTGCGCGTGAAACGCGTGCTGTGTACCTTCACCTTAAGCTTTTAAGAAAAATGGAAAGACAGTGGCAGTTTACGAAATTTACTAGAAATATTCAAAATGAAGGTTTTCCTTAGCCGCCCAGATTTCTTCATCCACTACGATCAGTCATTGCCGAAAGTCTTCAAAAATTTTATTTTACAAAACAAAATTGTCCATTAATTCCATTTTGCCACAGCTTTCACTACTGGCATGTCAACAAGTATAAGATCAGAACTGTCATAATATATAAATATTCTTTTGGAGAACAAAATTCTATATGAGTAATTACTCTTCCTTTATTCAAAATGAAAAAAATAAAAAATCACACAATTAAAAAAAATTAAAATTATTTGTATGACTGAAGTTTTTAGAAACAAACTTCCTTGAAAATTTATGTCTTGAAATAATCCTATTTCTTAGATTATATTTTTGCCTTTAACTGAATTTTTAAATAATAAATATTTTTTTATTTATTCATTGTTATTTTTTTGTTAGTTTCTTTTTCAATTTACTAATTAGAGCACGGCCGGTACTTAATGTAAAGTCTGGCCAATGTTCTTTACTATTTGAAAGTCAGGAACTAATTGAAATTTAAAAGCAAATCTGCCTGCTTTTATAGTAATTTTAAATATGATTATAATATAAAAAGCAAAACCATAGTAGTCGTAATTCAAAATTAATATTAAATTTAAAATAAAAAGTGTTTGAATTTGAAAGCTTCTGTTAAATTCAAATATGATTTTGATAGTTATATTTAATATTTAAATATTAAAAATAAATTAACTAGATAAGTTACAGTTTTTTATTTTGTTTCATAATGGGGCCGTAATTTTAGATTTGACTATTTTTGCCGAAATTATTTTGATCCACCAAAAAGTATGATTTGACTTAAAGAATATTTTATTTTCTTATTTTTAATTTTAGCATCCCAGTTCCTGCTTAATTAATTTGAAAAGGAGTGAATAATAAGAAAAAAAGTAACAAAATAAAAAAAAAAAGAGAAAACGAAAACGAAAAACGTCCAATCAACGTTGGTGAAAGAAAAAAGGAAATAAAAAATTAAATATTAAAATTCACTCACACGTTAATTTGAATGCATGTGTAAGCAAATATAAAACACAAAAATAAATTTACTCTTGATGCGTATGTGTGTGTAATAGTGGATACGTACGTGTAGCTGTTTTATTATTTCGACCAAATTACTGAAGCGTAAATAACAGAATCATGTTGAAATTTTGTACAATAATTTCAGCAACTGCTGTTGACATGCTAATGCTGCTTGTCGCATTTACAATGTGAAAACAAAACATAAAGGTTGTGTTGCTGCTGGTGCTGTTGCTGCTGCAAAAATGAAATCGGTTATTTTGTACCCATATGGACCGTTGACGGGGGCCGCATGCTGTCGCATGTTGCATGCTAAAAATTTGGCCATAACAAGTGCAATTTACACAATTGTAAGTACATATATTTAATATTTAATGAATCTACATATCGCCACCTGAAACTACACAATTAAAAAATATTCTAAAATAAAAATTGAAATGTTAGAGTCTGAAATCTTATGGTCGTATAGGTGTCACAATATTATCATTTCAATCAATTTCCTAAAATAACCCAAACTCACTGTCACAACAGAAGTCATCACCTGTTTCTGGATGAAAAACAAATGAAATAAATCAATAAAAGAATATTCAAACTTTATTGTTCCGAAACTTTTTTCTTTTTGATACTAATAGGCTGGCTGACTTCCAAAACGTCAATTGCTTTGTATTCGAACAAAGCATGGTATTTCATAACGCCGAAGTACAAAATATGGAAGATGCATCACATTTCAAAATGTCATAGACCAGTATAAGGAACTGCGCAAAAGAGCCATCAGCACATCAGTTTCAAAATTAATGCTTTTACTTTTTACTGCAAATATTACAAATGTTTGTAGTGATGTGTGGCTTTGAAATATGCTTGTGCAGCCCTTTAGTATATCCTCATTAATTGCAATGAATTATGATTAATTTTATTTCTATTTATTTTTAATGGGAAAATTTGTGGCTTCCACCTAAGGCAGGAGGCGCGCCACATGCTTCTCTTTGTACGTGAATCTGCTGCTATTTACTTCCGAGTTAGAGCAGTTAGAGATCCAGAAATGTATGTACGTAACGCATCAGAAGTGGACAGCTTTCAAAGTAATGCCGCCTTTTGATGCACTTATATTCGAGGCATGGAATAGTTTTCCAGATGGCGCTGATTATATTCAGATCGACAATGTAATTAAAACTAAAGTAAAAAGCCAACTAACGAATGAAAATTTAGGGTCGTGCTTGAAACTTAAAACAAAAAGTTGTAAGCCAAATTTTTCCAAACTTTCTGAAAACCGTTCAAAGCAAACGGTTCCCATTGAATTTGTGTGCTCAAATATACGTTACCGTTTTTTTAAAGTACAATTTACATTGCGCATTTAACTAAAACGTCCTTCTTTCTTTTTGGCCACTCTTTAACATCTAATTTGTTGTCAAAAAACTCTATTTATATAGGAACAAATAGATATTTTTCTTAAGAATAAAGAGATTAGTTTTCTTTTTTTTATCAAAAAACTTTATTTCTGCAAATACTATTTATTGTTGACAAGAAACATTTTTGTCGTTCTTTTCAAATTTTGTAAATTATAATTTTTGACTCTTCCGACCCTCGACTTAAGCCAATTAAAAAAAAGAGTTTTACTATGGATATACTGGAATCGCTGCTACATCTGCGAACACGTCAACAAATTAAAACATTCACAAGTCATTATATTTTCCTTAGTGTTCACAATAGTCCTAAATAAATGTCGCAAATAAGGGAGTATCTGAAAAAGAGAACGATAAATTTTAATGAACAAAAATATTTCGCATAATATTTTCTCTACACATCGAGAAATACCCGCCATGGCTAAATAATCGGCGGTTAAGTATCTCGCTTTGCATCTGGGCTGGTGATTAAGTTAGAAAAATTATATTGTTGTCAAGTTCAATTAAATTAGCTAATTGAAAGCAACTCTATACTAAGCTTGGTTAGTAGGCTCATTTTTGTCTTCCGATGTGGCTTTTTTGTGCTACCTGTACAAGAGGCAGAATGAAGGAGCATATCGATAGAAAGATGTCAAAGAAACATGAGACAGTCAGAAAAGGAAAACGAGTTCGTAATCTAAAACAATTAACGCTTCTGACGAAGCTAGATAGTATGCCAAAAATTGCAAGCTTTTACTTTACAAAGCAAATCTTAGAATAATATAGTGTACGGAAACCAGTTATGCGGTACTGCATCCCAATGAATAAATCTTTAGTTCGATTTTACTTCAGAAAATGCTAAAAATTTCGGCACATGTGGAGCAAATGAAAAAAAAAAATGATACCGAAAATATTTCGATACCCTCCTTCCCAGAATCTTCAAAAGTACCAAAACGAAAGAGAAAGACATGTCAACCCAATTTACAAGATTTGTGGAAAATTAAAGCCGACATTTTAAAACTATTACTGAAGAAATGTAAAAATTTAATCAGGCAAAAACTATGGATCGGTTAATTTTGGAAAATATAAGCAGTGATTTAGAAAGTATCAATAATGAATTAACTAATATTAGAAAAAATTATGATATTGAAATTGATTTGCAAAAGCAGAGTTCAGAAGAAATTGTTCGAAGTAATAATCTAAATGACATTTAATAGAATTAAAAAAGAGAAAGTTGAAAGAAATGATGCGAAACAACGCTCAAAATAATTATTGTTAACCTTGAGAGACTTAAATTTAAAGATGTGTAACATCGGTTTAATTTAAATAAGTTCTTTTAGTCACTATCGTTATTTTATAAAAACTTCTTATTTCTGTGGTTTGATCTGTGAGTAATTGAAGTTCTGCATTTTATTCAAATATTTTATTTAACTTTTTTTTGGACTTTAAGTTCATCACGTTCTATTAAAAACTTTTTGTTTTTGTACAAAATGTGTGACTAAATAAACATGTGCAAATAATTTATTAAAAACTACGACCTGTTTAAATTATTTCTTAAGCTGTTTGCAATTTGATTTCTTACAGTAATAAAGGGTGTTTTTTATAGACGTATAGAACTTTAAATTACAATAAAACAACGATGGATTATTCGATTGACATGAATTTTATTTATCCGAACGATAATCTTGTGGCATTACAATTTAAATATGATTTCTGGCATATGACCGCCGCAGCTGGCTCGGATGTAGTCCAATCTGGACGTCCAATTTTCGATGACTTTTTCCAACATTTGTGGCCGTATGTCGGCAATAACACGGCGAATGTTGTTTTCCAAATGGTCAAGCTTTTGTGGCTTATTCGCATAGACCAATGACTTTACATAGCCCCACAGAAAGTAGTCTAGCGGTGTTGGAGGCCAATTCACAGGTGCAAAACGTGAAATTAGGCGGTCACCAAACGTGTCTTTCAATAAATCGATTGCGCCACGAGCTGTGTGACATGTTGCGCCGTCTTGTTGGCACCACAGCTCCTGGACATCATGGTTGTTCAATTCAGGAATGAAAAAGTTAGTAATCATGGCTCTATACCGATCACTATTGACTGTAACGTTCTGGCCATCATAGTTTTTGAAGAAGTACGGACCAATGATTCCACCAGCCCATAAAGTGCACCAAACAGTCAGTTTTTCTGGATGTAACGGTGTTTCGACATACACTTGAGGATTAGCTTCACTCCAAATGCGGCAGTGTTGTTTGTTGACATAGCCATTCAACCAGAAGTGCGCTTCATCGCTAAACAAAATTCGCTTATGAAAATCGGGAACAACGGCAATCTCGTTTTGGGCCCATTCGACGAAACTACGCTTTACTTGATGATCGTTTGGCTTCAATTCTTGCACGAGATGGATTTTGTAAGCACGCAAATCAAGATCCTTCCGCAAAATCTTCCATAAAGTGGATGGACACAGATCCAATTCCTGCGCTCGATGGCGGATAGATTCATTCGGGTCTTCCTCAATGCTACGCTCTACAGCAGCAATAGCTTCTTCTGTACGCACCGTACGGCGTCTCTGGGGATGCGAGTTATCAATAAGAGTAAACATGGTGCGAAAACGATTTTGTCGACGATAAAATGGACGTAGTGCGCGATACGTATTCCGCACAGAACCATTATTTTCGAAATAAAATTGCACTATTTACAAGCGTTGTGCAGGCGTGAGTCTATTCATGATGAATTGCCAAGCTTTTAGGCTTGTTAAGCAGTGTTCGATAGAACCAAAAATAGAATTTCTTCCAGTGGGTAGCCTGAATCACCTAAAAGTAACCCATTTTGTTCATTATTTTCATAGTAATATTTTGCTTGGCTCATGCTCCAAATAAATGAGTCGTAACATTAGCCGGATCGGTAGGCATCTTTAGCTCAAATTTTCATTATCACAAATTTAAAAGATCAATGATTTAAAATTTATAATCCAGTATCTTACAATCATAGCATTAAGGCTAAAATATCCTTTACGGTTGTAGTATAAAGACTCATCAGATGACGGCTTTATTATTCTGATATGAGTACCGTCAACACATTCAATAACATTCGGTATTCTATACTTTTCCGTAGAGGACATAGTTCGATTTCGATTACTTCCATAACATTCCATAGAATTTTGCATATTGTGCCACGACCAATTCTTATATTAACATCAATGGTCACTAGGCCTTGAAAAGCTCAAACTGCTATAAATCTGAGTGTTGGATTATTTTAGGAACTGAATAGCCTTTGAGGTGTGGCCCAATTTCGACTATTATTATTACAAAAGCTTGTTTCTTTACTCTAAAATGTTCTATAAAACTTCAAAGAAACTTTAGTAAATCAAACTTAAGGTAATTCTCGCATTGTTAAAGGGTTAGAAGAATTCCTCAGTCAACTTTTTCTTTTTTTTTTTAAATAACTTCGAAAAAATAAAAAATATGTGCATTTCAGAATAGCTAATTTCCGAATATTTCCATTACGAATATTGTCATAATTCCACTCGTTTTGATTTCACATGGAATACAAAACAGCGACCAGTATTTTTTTCTAGCATTGAAGTTATTAGTTTTAAGATTTGATAATTCTTTGTTGATTCAAGTAGTGTGAAAAACAATTAAGTATTTGGAATTCTCTAACCTAATAGCCCACTACTAATGTAAGAACTTTTTGAATATTTAACTGAAATTAAATTATTTCTCCATTCATTTGGGTAAATAATTGCTTTGAAAGGAATCTCTGAATAATGACATGCACGACATCAATTTGATTTTATGCACGATGCTGCATTCAAAAAGAAAAAAGTCATTTTCCACACAAAAGTCATGTCATGTAGTAAATACTTTCTCACATTTCTGAGCAATTTATTATTGAAATTAAAACATAAAACCAAAGAATAACTCATAATTTATGTTGATTATGAAAACGTGTTTCGAATTTATTTAGTTTCTTTTTTTTGTTCTTCCTTTTCATTTAAAATTCTAACTAGAGCAGCTACAAAAAGCCATTTACCAAAATTTGTAACTTCATTAAGAATAATTTCAGTGGGTTTAATTGTTCTCAAAAAACAAAAAACAAAAAAAAAAAAAAAAAAAAAAAAAAGAATCAAAGTCTATAGAAGACATTTAAAAGTTAAGAAAGCAAATCATATAAATCAACTTTAATTTTTTTAATAGGCAAACTTTCATACTCACACACATTCACAAAGTTTTCTCCCTTGAATATATTTTATTGTGAATGGAGAGAAATAAAATCAAATAAAAAAACAAAAATACGTATAGAAACCACAAAGAAAGTGTATTTTTATTGTAAACTTAATTTCAATTTAATTGTAAGATTAAACTATTTTATAAAATGAAGTATTTTTTTGACCTGAAAGTACTTTTACTTTCTGTTGCTGTTGAAGCAGAAATTTTAGATTTTTATTCATTTCTGTTTTGCTTTTTTATGGAAATTTTTAAGCTATAAATACATACATATGCGTAATGTGTGTGCACGCAAACACGAAACCAGCAATTGGTTTTATACCTTTTTTGTGCAATAGATTTACGAAACAGAAATCTGATTAAAAGATAATTTTTGCCGCTAGTTTTAAATTCTGTGTCTAAAATTAAATATTTTAAATAAAATTCAATTCATTTTATTTTGCAATTTTTTAAATTTATTTTTTATAACAGAATTTAATCTTTATTCGTGCATTATTTTCCATGATGTTTTCATGGAAAATGTTAAAAAAAATTGTTTACCTAATACAATAAGTACTAACAGAGAAAGCATATCCATATGGTCCATTTCATCAGACGCTACTCCAAATTATCAGTGGATTACTTCCAAGTGTTGTCAAATTCTTGGCCAAACATTCGAATATTTTTATTGTTACACCAACAAAGAGTTTAAAAAAAATTCAAACAAGAAAATAAAAAATTGAACATAGTAGCCATTGGTTTACAACTCAACTCTACTTCAGTTGAAATTTGGAATTATGAATTACAACTTAACTTGTCAGTTGTATTTATATTGTCTTTTTTGTGGTATTACCGTTTACAACAAAATGCTAGTTCAGTTGACAAAAACACAATTTAAATTACAATTGCTTACTGGCAGTGGTTTTAAATAAATTGACTGCATATGTATGGAATTTTCTAAAGTTCCATCAAGTTGTAGACAATTCAGCTTTCTGGATTCTTGTTTTTTCGTTTAACTAACTTCAAAAATCTTGCCAAAAGTTCTTTATTAGCCAATTGTATGTAAAAGGTGATTTTATAAGAACTATCGGAAATTTAAAAAAAAAAACACAAAAAATTCAGAAAAATGCATGAAATATTTATTTGGATCGATAGTTGGGTCGATATAATTTAATGTTTGAAGATTATTTCATGCAAATGTTGGCCGCGGCTGCGCCTCAAATGGTCCATCCGCTTAGTCCAATTTTGGCATACTCTTTCCAACATTTCGGCCGGTATCTCACGAATAATGTTGGCAATGTTGGCTTCCAGTGCGTCAATCGAAGCGGGCTTGTCCCTATAGACATTAGCCTTAACATAGCCCCACAAAAAATAGTCTAGAGGCGTTAAATCGCACGATCTGGGCGGCCAATTGACTGGTCCCAAGCGTGAAATAAACTGTTCACCGAACTCGCCTCTCAATTGGTCCATTGTTTCGCGTGCTGTGTGGCATGTGGCACCGTCTTGTTGAAACCACATGTCATGCAAGTCAAGCTCTTCCATTTTGGGCAAAAAAAAGTTTGTTATCATCGCACGGTAGCGCTCACCATTCACAGTAACGTTGTGATTCGCATCATCTTTGAAGAAATACGGCCCAATGATGCCGCCAGCCCATAATCCGCACCAAACGGTTGTTTTTTGTGGATGCATTGGTAGCTCTTGCAATGCTTCTGGCTGCTCTTCACTCCAAATACGGCAGTTTTGCTTGTTCACGTATCCATTCAACCAGAAATGAGCCTCGTCGCTGAACACAATTCTTCGATAAAAAAGTGGATCTTCATCTAACTTTTCAAGAGCCCATTCACCAAAAATTTGGCGTTGTGGTAGGTCGTTTGGCTTCAATTCTTGCACCAGTTGTATCTTATAAGGCTTCACACCCAAATCCTTCCGCAAAATTTTCCACGTAGTGGAGTAACAGAGGCCAAATTGCTGCGAACGGCGCCGAATCGATAATTCACGGTCATCACCAACACTGGCCGATACGGCTGCGATATTTTCTTCAGTTCGCACTCTACGTAAGCGTGTTGGTGGTTTAATGTCCAACAATGTAAATTTGGTGCGAAATTTTGTTACAATAGCTCGAATAGAAGCCTCAGTAGGTCGATTAAACTGACCATAAAATGGAAGAAGCGCGCGATGAACTTTCTTAACAGAGCACGCATTTTGGTAATAAAATTCAATAATTTGCAAGCGTTGTTCGTTTGTAAGACGATTCATGATTAAATTATAGACCAAACTGAAGATGTTTGACAGTGACACAAGATACAAAACGTGCGTGAGCTGTCAAAACTAGTGTTGCCAAAAAGATAATAGCAAAAAAATCACTCTTTATATTATGGAGCTTTGACAATGTGGTAAGTAACCTATTGAAGGCGACTTGTTGCCGAAGCAACACCAGCAATGTTGACAAAAAATTTAAATTTTTATTTTACTCTTTTTGCACACATTTATTTTAAAAATCATTATAATGATAAATTCCTTCATATTGGCTTTCCTGTTTCGAATTCTGGGGTTCCATAATCCATTGCTAAGAATGAGAGCCTTTACCAAAAATTACCAGTTATTGTGGTGTTGCAGGAAATATGTATGTCAAATAAATAATTGTCAATATTAATTGTGAACATAAAAATAGGAGTTAGTGATTGCCAGTCATTCAAACAGAACAGACTTATATAGAACTTTTAAAATATCATATTAACAAGATTATTTTTTAATTATTCTTTTCAACTGAAATTATTATATATTAATAAATGAAATTGTTATTATTTGCTAAAACGTGGTGTCTTGACATGTAATGATTTGCTTTATTTTATAGTTATTTATTTGATTTATTTAATTTAGAGCACAAAACACAGGATAAATTACAATTAAAATTTTTTTATTTTTTTTCGTTGATATCTGTCAAATCCTCAATTTTTAGGTTGGCAACGTTAATACAATTTCAACTGAAATTAGTTGTAAGAATATTAATTTCTTGTAAGTGCTGTTTTTGGAATTTGCCAAGCACCTCAAAAATCTTGACTTCCACGTAAAAAAACGGTTTTCGTACTTTTGCGCACTTATAAACCAGTAACTTCATTCAATATCAACCGATCTTAAATTTCTCAGCAGGTTTGAAAAGAAAAAATTGAGGTTGTTTGAATGGTATATATATATTTATCCTTTAAACTTGAGAAATCTGTGCGTATTACTTAACCAAAATATTTTTTTTAATTTTATTATCGCCATTTTTCAACTTTGGAGAGGTTTTTTCACAGTATTTTATAAAGGAACCGTAAAATTTTTTATTTTTTTTTTCCAAAATATGATTATCAATGAGTGAAAGCCAACTTTTATTTTTAAATCCGTTAAAAATTTACTTAGTTTTTAAACTTTTTGTTTTTAGCCATTCGGCAGTTTTTTTTTTAACTCAGCATCATCTGTGAAGTGTCCAAAAATTTTCTAAAACCATTTTGATTTTATTTTTGCAACCATTTTTTGGTTGAAATGTTAGCCTTGTTCATCGCTGAACTGGCCCAGGTTGTGTGGGAAGAAGCCCAAATGTGACTGCAAGAAATTAATTTTTATGAACATATTGTAGCCGTAAAAAAACTACTAAAGTTGGGCTTTTTTTGTTTTTTACTTTGTGTGGTGTAAATTACCAAAAATAAAATAGAATTCTACTTTTATTAAATTTTGCGGTTATGGCCCTACTAAATATGGTTCAAAACTTTTATAAAAGTTCGGTCCTGCTTGAAAACTTATTTCTATGACATGAATACAACAAAAAAAAAATAATTAAATTGAAACTTGTAATGCCAATTTTTAACACACTAAGAAGCTTTTGTAAAATTTTAAACCATGATAAGTTCGTTAATACCCATAATTAACGTACGTTGAAAAAGCCGAAGAGTAACGTACGATATATGTACCGGCCTTAGTCGCTTTAGCAGACGAGAAGTTTGTAGCTGTCTTTCACGTATTGTCAAAAATAATTTTTATTTTTTAATTTTTAGTATATACTAGCTGTTTTTACCCTGTCGCGTCCCGACTTAGAATTCTTAGACTAAGCAGATTGTATATAAAAACTCCGAACCGGACAGCTCTATTTAAAATCTTTCTTTTATCAGATGTTTTTACCTGTCTCGCGTTGCCGATACAAGACTATATGGCGACCGTTCTTAAAATATTGTCATTTTATGTATCAAATTTCAAAGAAAAACCTATTAATAAAGTTCTCGCTGATATGGAGAGCTTTATGTTGGTGAAAGAATTTTTAGAATCGGTTTGGCAGTTTTAGAATACGAGTATATCCATTACACACAAAAAAACAAATTTTTTCCCTTTATAATTTAGTATAGAGTGTTTAACCCTTGTCGAATCGATATGGTACAATTGCACTGTATTATATCTTCGACTGTACGTGTGTTTGACATTGTACTCCTCCTAAACGGCTGGAAGGATTTAATTTATTTTCCGTGTATGCCTTTGGGTTTCGTTTTGGAAGTTTTAGCGTCACAAATCCGCTTTGCAGGTGGCACTGCAATCGGTATCTGGCTTATTTATTTACTACCTATTTTTACCCGGTCTTGCACGGTCCTTTACTCATGAGTACGATTTCTTAGAGTAAGGAGATCGAATATATAAAATTTTTATATTTTCATCAAAACCCAACTAAAATTTTTATCAAGTCGGAGAACTTCTAGACCGATTTGGCTAATTTTTTTATTATATGTTCGGAATAAGACCAGCTGATGTGAAACACAAATAACTTTTTTATTTTTTAAGATAATTTATTTTTTCTTTTTGCAGATTATAACTGGACTCTTGGAAATTTAAAATGAATACGTACAATGAATGTGGATGATTTAGATGAGCTAGGGCCTTATCTCACCGTGGTCAAACCACGAGTTTTATTCATGCTTACCACTATAGCCCCTGTGACCAATAAAGGACACAGTTAGCAAATAATGTGTGTTTCTGCCATGTCGCACACACCACCCTTGTTAAGGGAGTTGGGCCTATCCAAAACCCGTGTCGAGTGACATCTGTTTCTATGAAAAAGCACATCGAAGAACATGTCACCCTGCCAAAAGTGACATGAGCTCCGTTCTCAGCGTACCTTTTGGTCTCAACCACAGCCACCACGTGAACCCCCGAAGGGGACCTCACCAATAACCGGTCACAGATTCCACCGTCCGAGCATTTGGGTGTGCACGAAGTCCACAGACTGAACAACGAACCAGGGATGTTGTCCCCAGAACATCATCCATTAAACCCCGTGGGGTTGGAACGAAGTTCGGTCCACAGACTCCGAGCACTCATTGCTCAACCATTCGTGAGCATCAGCTTTTAACTCATTGCTCGGACGTTTGTGCTTCCTCTGTGGGGCTACCGGCTCCCGTGGTACCAGTGTTGAGAGTTACTGGTCGGACCCCGAAGGTATCCTTTAGGTAAACCCCCAGGTTTCCTTCTGCCAGATTCAAACTCATGGCGCACCTATTTTCCCCGATAATGATACATCAAGGTAGAATATCTATCACTTGAATACGTACAGTCCACAACAACGCATTAAAATTATCGCCATTTTTTTTTTTTTAACGTAAGATCAGCGCCCACATCTTCCATGTTAGTTCGCCGTTCTGAGGAACTGGGTTCGGTTGCCGACCGTCCAGGAACAGGTGTTCATCGAAATATTCGTACTGAAGACAACGTGGAAGCTGTGAAGCAGAGTGTTGCAAATGACCCATCTGTCTCAACTCGTCGCCGTTCCGGCTAATTGGGTATACCCAGATCTTAAGACGTATCCATACAAAGTTCAAATTGTGCAACAGCTTCTACCGCAGACCCCCATCAACGACTACAATACGCTCACTAGGTCTCATTTGGGCCACCCGTTATTTGTCTTCTCTTTTTACTTATTTTTCAATATAAGTAAAATTTGAAGGCCGGGTCAGCTAGTTTCAAATAAAAGCTCAATCGATTGAGCTATTATTATTATTATTTATTAATTATTGTACAAAACGAAAAGAATTTAAAAATAAAAAATCTAGTAAATCGACTCCGCTATTTCTAAAATTTAAAAAAAGTTTAAATGTGTACATACAAATGGGAAAAAAAATTTAATCGAGTAACATATAATTCTAAATAAGATATACTATATTTCATTTAACAATGATTTTAATTAAAGTCATGCAAAATAAAAGCAAATAAAAAAATTATAATTTATTTCCGGACAGTTTTGATCAAAAGTTCTGTTAAATTTCGTTCCAGCTAATTTTGTTATAATAAATATACACCCATGTTCTGAAAAACGCAAAACGCTTAATTTTGGGGCTTTCAAACCGTAAGCAAACACTGAAGCGAAGTGATGAATTTTGCAGAAACTAAGAGTTAAATATAAAATAAAATGTTGCACAATTCAAATTAAATGTTTTCTTTTTATTTCAACCAAAATTGAAAAGAAAATTAGCCTTTTTCTATAATTTGCTATGATTTTGTCAATTGTGTGTCAACTGTTTACTTATAAACTGGCGTTTTCTCATTCACATTCTATGAAAAAAATTTAAGCAAACCGCGCGTTTTCCAGAACATGCTTTGGGGTTTATGGAAAGCGATTTTTAGTGTTATCGTGTTTATTATGATATTCGCATTAATATTAGAAAAGTTGTTTGCTTAAGGTATTAATAGACGAGATGTTTTTTACATGTTTATATATTTTAATTTGAAAATACAGATGTTTTCTTCATGTTTGTCAAAATTATTATTTTAAAATAGGTTTATAATTTTTGGTCACAAACGACATGTACAAATTCGTCTGACATAACAACCGATCAACTCAAAAATATTAAAATTTTGTGAAATTGATTTGCTTATTTTTTTTTAAGAATTTATGTTTTAATAAATTAAAATAAACTGGAATTAAAAAAATAAGCAAATTCCATTGTGTAGGGATGCTTTTTTTTCTATTTATATAAATATCCACGTAGTTCGATTGAAAAATGGCTTATAGTCGCTGAAAATATTTTTCATTGCGTTATTGTAGTGGTGTCGAGACAACTAAATTTTTTAAGCTAGAAAATGATAAGCTTGTACAAAAAAATTGTATATTCTTTGCTTCAATATTATTAAAAATGCAAAACTATATTAAAATGTTTAATATATTTTTCTTGTATATTTTTCAAGAGAAAATTTTGTTAGAAGTTATCCTCATATTTTCTTACAGAAGAATTGTTTTTGAGGGCGCACACGATGTTTTTAGTTCACATTGTAAAAATTGACAAATACAGTGTTAAAAACATGCCATCTATTAGTACATTTACTACAATAAGTACTATTTAAAAGGATATAATATTCACATGTACCATTACCTGAAAGCTACTTCGATCTTCAGTGGCTTATTTTAATTACAATTATGTAATACTTAAAGAGTATAAATGCCCAAGAGGGTTAATGCGACAGCAGACGGCATATTAACGTGTCTTCTTTTTTTCAGTTAGTACCGTTTTAAACACATTCATGGTAATACTCTGATAACCCGCTGTACCGATAGAGCATTGGGTAAATTTTTGATTGTATGAAGCTATTTTTTACTAATACATCATATTTTGCAGTAGTCGGCATACATTTTGCCTTTGAATTTTTTCAAGGCAATCAAATGCCGACTTCGCCAGGCTTTCAATTACTCAACCGACTACTGGGAAAACTAAATTTAATTCATTTAACAATAATCTGCACCATAATGAAAACTACAAAAAATCACCAAAAAAGTTTGTGCCAACTTCTGGGTCATGCGGAACCTTTTGTTATTTTTGTTCATTTGCATGGTGTAAGAAAACCAGGTGACACTGAGACGCCAGCTGAATCCTGCATGATTGAAGCTCCTCCTGTCAAAAGTGAAGAGACATTAATGTGTTAAAGAGATCAAAAACGGAAACAAGTTTTTTGTTTCACTCTAGCACACTTCTTGAAATAAGTTTTGACAAGAGGAGCCTCAAAAGCAATAACAAAATATATGGCATTTTTGTAATGTTGTTCTTTTTGTATTTTTGAAGTTACCTGGTTTTATTGTACCATGAAGAAAAGGTTAAAAAAATTTAGAGCTTAAAATTTCAAATTTTCTTGATTTTTTATTGCAAAAATAATTCCAAATATTCTTAAAAAAACATAAAATAACAAAAATTAAAAAGAGCAATTCTGACACATGGCTATAAATAGCATATTTTACCTAACCTTTTCTAAAAGTAGCTAATTCACAGCAAAGAACTTTGGTTTCAATGCGATTTTTTCGCCCAGAAGATCTTTAACTCGCTTTATCGTAATAAAAATCGCGGAACAGCAGAATTACTAAACGGTGCCAGAAGCTTAATACTAAATTCATGAAATCTATGAACGTATGTTTTTTTATTTATACGCAATTCTTTAGGAAAACATACTTGTTGCCATAGATTTTTCAATGATAGTTTTGAAAATTTCTATCAAAGATAATTTGCCATTTCACTTCTGCTTTAATTTCATATCTGCTTATTAAATTCTTGCAATTTCCTTCACATTCCGAACAATTTCATTATGTTAATGAAAAAGGCTTTTGTTTTTAAATTGTTTCATTAAAATTAAAATTTTTTTAATTTGTCTGTGTAAGATGTAGATTGTAGTAGATTGTTTTTATAAAAATTATTTTCCCCAAGGAAAATGTATTTAAAATTATTTTCTTTAAGGCAAAGAAAAAACCGAAGCAAGAATTCTCTTAAAAGCTAAATTCCATTGAAAATTACAACAGAATTTGTGGGTGCGCAACGTGATGATTCCAAAGAGCATTACGGGAATAAAACGATTATTTATGCACATACACTCATCTATATGTGTATGCTTTGTGTGTGTGTATACGTAAATTCAAATATAATTATTGTTTGTGCATAAAAAGTATATCCTCGAACATAAAACACACTCGCACGCCCATCTAAGCGTATTTTTCTTTGTAAGTATATTTTGTCAACCAAAATGATGAGTATTTTCCTAAAGTGTGAAAGTGCGTTGTTTCACATGTAAAATCCAAAAATCCATTTTCAAATTACACTTGTTTTTGATGTTGAATTAAATTTTAATGTTTTAAATTCATGTTGAGTTGGCGTCTAAAAAAAGTAAAAAAACAAAAAATTAAGAGTGTGTGTTTCATGCATCCTTCTTTAAAACAACATGTGCTTGAACTTAAATTATCATTAATCATCCTTTCAGACATTACCTTTTGTTTTAATATGTATATTGTGGCGTACACACATTTTAATAATTAAACATGATTCCTGGCAGTTCGAAGAAGAATTTGAAAACCAAGCAAATTATGCTAAAAACCAAACATTGTAATTAATTTAGAAATCATTCAATTGAAGGGAAAATGAAAAAGATTTATCTGCATTATTTAAAATTCGAGACAGTTAAGCAATTATGACCTCACAAAATCATATCGTTACTACTTAAAGTTCAATTAGCCAAACTTATTATTTTTCTTCGTAATATCTATCACACTCTGTATCGCATTACGTGTATTTGACATTGTACTCCCCAAACGGTTGGACTGATTTAATTGAATTTCTGTGTATGGCTTTGGGTTTCGTCCGCCCAGTAGGTGGCGCTGCAGTTTGTATCTGGCCTGTTTTTACCCGTTGTTGCACGGTCCTTTACTCTATAAGTACGATTTCTTAGAGTAAGAAGTTCGAATTTACAAAAATTTCATATTTTAGTCAAAACCCAACTTAAATTTTTATGACAATTAAAATAGACCACGCCCACTTTTAAAATTTTTCTCAAATCGGAGAGCTTCTACGCCTATTTTCCTAATTTTTTTATTATATGTTTGAAAATAACTCAACTTTTATTTTTTCTTTATTTCTCTTTTTAATTATTTTTCAATATAAATAAAATTTGAAGGCAAAAAAACGTTTGCCAGGTCAGCTAGTACATATATATGACAACGAATTATTATTTAGTCCAGCTGAATGGCGAACAAAATTTTGTAGTTCTTAGGGATGTTTTACTTGAGCTCAGTCGAGTATGGGCAAAGGTGTGGTTGATTAAGTTATTGCGGGGGTTTTCCGTAAGTTTTTGCCGCCTTTGAAGTCTTTCCAATATGAGGCAGAGGGGGTCACAAAGCACCCTTTTGGTTTCGTGATGGCTTTGTATCATAAAAGTTAACAATCAAAACTTAGTGCGGAACTTTGGTCAATAAGTAAGTTTAGTTGAATTGCTTTTATTTTCATTAGGGTAAAACTTCTTTCAGAGATACTTGACATCCAGTAATTTATGGTATTCTTTCATTACACTAGTTCACAAATTCAAGTTAACTTTGAAAAAAAAAACCAGTTTTCCTTCACAACTTCTCCGATGTTTTTAAAACTACTTAATAGCAGTAAAATCTAGTTCATACGAGATTTTTGAACGAAATCTAATTCACTTTGACTAGAAAAAAAAATCTCGTTTGTTACTAGCTTTTGTCAAAATCTAATCAAAATCTTGGTGTACTGTGGTTTTGTTATTAATACAACAAAAAAATACGATACTGCAAAGAAAATTTGACATTTTGATGAAAATATAATATAAAATATGAAAAAATATAAAAGCTTATTTTAAAATAGACGGAAATACATACACAAATAAAAGATGAGTGTTAATTATTATATTGATATGCAATTTAATGCAACTCGTTGACCAGTTTGTTTTTGTTACGAAAATGAAATCTTGATATATTTCGAAAAAAAAGCTTATGTAAACTGTATAGATTTTGAAAGAAATTTTATATCAAATCTAATAGATTTCAGTTCACTGTAAATGCACTATAACTAATTTAAAAGCGAGGTAGGCACGTCAATTCGGAATTTCAGATTTTCTTTTTAAATAAATATTGGAAACCGTCCCTTATTTAAGAAATAACGTTTTTTCTGGAAACGCAACCTACTGAAATTTCCTTCTTTCCTTTCTAGAAAATATATCTTTGAAAATACGAAGAACTTTTCTAATTGCCACACAATGGCAAAGGCCTTTTCACATGGTCAGTAATATTATATCAAGAATAAACAGTGACCGCTGACAAAGATCATTCGATAAATTTCCTTAAGATAAAACGCTGCAAAAAATTATAAAAATCAAAACTTCGAAAAAATTAGAATAAAAAGAAAAAAAAACTGTTAACTTCTTTCGAAGCGTTTCAAATGCAACTACAAAATAATGAACTAACGGAGTAGTTTTTAGAAGTTGATGGGTGGGAGTGCTTTTACTGAATACTTTTCATAGAGAAAAAAAACACGTTATTTTGTTACATTCATTAAAAACTGCTGGGAAATTTTATGAGTTCATGATGGAATACGTTTTTAATTGCATGTAATTTTATTTAACTTAATTCATTTTTCATACATGAAAATATTTTAATAAATAATGACAGCCATTAATTTAATAAATGGCAACCAACTCTGGATAATTGCATTATTTATGTCAAATTATTTACAAAATATATTTGCAGTTAAGAAATAAATTTTTCAAAGTAAAATTATTTTCCTTTTAAAACTATATCTTCAAGAAAAACTCTTTAAATTTTATTTATTTTTTTTAGCATTTAATTTCAATCTATCTCTTCATTGAAACCCATCTTGTAATTCGTGTAAATATCTATTTGAATTTTGGTATGGAATATATTTGTAACCTCTTGATCCTTGTAAAAAAAAAATTCTATTTAAATAGGTGCTATGCAAAAAATTAGTTTTGATATCAATCGAAGTTAAGTTTGAATTTAATTTAAACGTCAAGTCAAGTTTTTTGTGGTATAAAATTAGCAAACATTGTTTGCTTTTGTCGGAAAATAGTTGTTGTGATTCCACAAAAATGGGGGAAAAATGTTGATTTTATTCATCGAACAAATGTTCATACTTTGAGTGAAAATTTAAACAAATTTTATGGTATTTTTAGAATGAGTGGACTTAACATAAATTTGGTTTTAACGTTAAGTCCAACTCATAAATTCTGTATTTAACATACAAAATGACTTTGATAAATTCACAATTTAAGTTAAGTTGGATTTATGAAATACAACTCTGAAAATATGATTTTATTTATGTACCAAACGCATCAATTACACTTATTTCTTTTTTAAATTTATATTATTTTGTACAAATTGATTTAACACACTCTATTCTAAATCCTGAATTTATTAAATTTGCAGTGTGAACGCAGAAGCAGTATGTAAGTAGTGAATTTAATGTTAAATTCAGAATTTTATTTTCCGGGTAAAAATCTATTAGAGTGGTTTTTAAATAATTTTTTTTAAATTTAAATGTATTAAATTTCAAGTCATTTTTCCAAAATTAACAAAAAAAGGCTTAAAGTTGTATGTCTGAATTACTTTTTACATGTTTTTAGTCGCTTATTATTGTTAGCAGTGGTGGATTTACACCTAGGTCCGTGAGGCCCGGGTCTAGGCGAAAATTTAAATGTAAAAGAATGTAATAGGAATTGAAATTCGAAAATTGACTTGGCCAAATTTTACTTTAAACGAATACGAAATTTATATTAAATTATTGTTGAATTTACTTGTTAATTAGTAAGTCGATTTAGATGGTTATCGATTCAGATCATAGATTGAATAAAGGAAATAAAATAATATTCTTAAAAAACCTGTGTATCTTAACTTTTTATTTTGGTAATACATACATAGCTAAAATAATTTTTTTGCACTGCTTTCAAAATCGCTAGATTCGACGTGAAAATACCTAAATTCCCTGCTACAAACTGTTCAGCAGAAAGATCTTTTTCCACCCTGAAAAATTTAAACAACTATCTACGGTCAAGTATGGGCCAAGAGAGACTTAACGCTCTAGCAATATGAAGTCCAACTTGTGCAAGAAGTAAACTATGAAGATTTATTTTATGTTTTTGTACGAGTAAAATCCAGAAATTAATAAAAATAAAATATTTCGGCGATAATTACAATTATGAAGTCAAATTTTTAAGTAAAATAGCAGATTTTTTAATAATGCGGATTCAAAACTTTTTTTTTTTTTTGTAAAGTTTACCAGCTTGGCGTCTAGTATTATAAAACTTTTACTCCGTAGAATTTCCACTCTCCCAAAAAGCGTTATTTATATGAAGTTTATTTCCGAAAACGTGTTTAAATTAAAAAAATCAGTCCATTATCTAAAAATTTGTTAAGAAGAAGGTAAAATAACTCATATTTAATGAAGAATCCCGAGGATATCGTTATCCTTCCTGCAATGGGTATGACACTCATTTTTATTTTAAGCTTTAATCAAGAGGATCAAAATAATATGTGACCTTGGCTATTAAAAGGTGACTTATGACTCAAAAAAAAATTTTCCACTTTTTTTTTGGTTTCGATAGTTTTTGAGACGCTCTTTCACGTGTTCAAAACTAGAAAGTCCTAACTTGCTTAGAAGTGTACTAAAAATGTATAGAATGTAGAGGAGAGCACAAATGAAAGAAAAACAGAATTTTATTGATAATCCAGAATCAAGATAATAAATTAAATTGAAAAATTTAAAAACAGGATCGTTTTTTATATACACACACGAAATTATCTCATTTATGCTCTTTTGACTTTTTTGTTTGCCTTTTGGGCATGACTGTTCATAATGTAAAAGACAAACTACTAAGAAACTGACGAAATGCATTGTTTATCTTTAACAGCTGTTTCTCGCTATATCTTTTTTGAGTCATAAGCCATCTTTTCTTAGCCAAGGTCACATATATTAAATGTTTTTTTTTGTGCACGCTGGCTATAAAAATAAAAAATTATAACAATTTTTTGTTTGTTCTACAATCTTAGAGGTAATAAAATTTTGATTCACAATTCATGGAGAAGTCTTAAAGGACGTAATGATAAGTATTTACATATATAATTTAAACTTTTTTTTTAATTTGTATCTACACTTCCATACAAAAAACTAGAAAAATTTTAATTTTTAGAGATCCAGAATTGAAGAGTATAAATTAGACTTCTTCAGACGATTTTGAAACACCTTATATGTATGTATATAAATTAATAAAAATGAATACACAATAACTTTAGTATTAAAATTTTTTTTTTTTGGATAATCACTCCTATATAATCAAAAAGGAAGCAGGCCTAAATCCGCCACTGATAATAAGCCATTCGATTTACTTTGAGCAAGTTAGTTTATTCGGTTTTAAAACAAATTAAATTATTTGAATGAGGCTTAGAGAATACCAAAAAATGTGAATTCATTTTAAAACCAATTTTTTTTTCGAATTCAGCTTAGAAAACAGGGTGAATAGTAATTTTTCTGAGATTTTATATCTTTGTTTTCACAAATGGAGTATTTTTTTTATATATTTTGCGAACATGTTTCGTTTAATACACTAGCACCAGCTAAGTAATAGGTATGTTCCATACCTAAAAATTTGTAACAATTGCTAGTGGAAAGTGTTCATTAATTCAAAAAATGTGCAAGGAGAGAGCTTCAAAAGGCTAAAAAATTTAGAGACAAAAAAATATTTGTAAATTTTTACTGGTGAAACTTATACTTGCAAGAATTTTTCAAACTGCGCTTTGGTGCTTATGTTTACAAATCAACTTTTCTAAAAGAAGCTTAAAATATGACTGTGAAAAGTATTAAAATAATAAAAAATCAATTTCAGTTTAACTTGGGATCAACAGCACCAAAGTAAAATGTCGAAAATCCATGTTTAATTAAATATTTTTTTGGTTTTCCTTTTTTCAGATCAGTACTATAATTTTTATGTGTACCTGAATACTCGGTATTTTATCTAAGGAGGTATATAACCCAATTAGTTCAGAAATATTTTTTGCAAATGAATTAATTATTTCCAAAATTTAAATTTTTTATAAAATATAAACTTTCATTAAAAACAGAATTTAAATTTATTGAAAAAAAAAAAAACTATAGTAAAATGAAATTTTTAATTTCCTTTGCAGTTCGACAAATATTTTTTACAGTTTTTTTTTTTAAATTGGCTTATGAGTTTTTATTGAAAGCAATAATAAATATGAGTTCTTTCTTTTTTGCTTGTAATATAAATTTTAAAACAAGGAGAAACAGTTTTACTGTATCAAGATGTTAATATTTTTTGGACTTAATACCTATTCCGCGATATCTATAGGAAATGTTCGTTCGACATGCTATAATGAAAACAACAACAAAATTTCATATTTTATTGTTGATTTTAATTAAAATTGTCGAAAGAACGTTTACTCTGGATATTGTGGGACATTCTGTTACTGTACTCCTTAAAAAAATATGAAAGTTTTGACTTAATATGTATGTTCTGTTCACATGCATTCGTATCTTCTTCTTAATAAATATATAAAATTCGACTGTACGTGTGTTTGACATTGTACTCCTAAACGGCTGGACCGATTTAATTGGATTTCTGTGTACGCATTTGGATTACAGCTTGGAAGGTTTAGCATCACAAAGCCGCCCAACAGGTGGAGCTGTATTATGTATATTACTCATTTATCTATTCCTTGTTTTTACCCGGTCTTTTACCCTATGAGTACGATTTATTAGAGTAAGAAGATCGAATATTCAAAAATTTTAAGTCAAAGCAATGTTTGCCGGGTCAGCGAGTATACCTATATAGTACAACACTACTTTACCTTCCAAGTTTTGACTGGTAAAGTTCATTTACTTTTAACTATTTTGAGAGCTATTTTGCAAAATTTCCTTTTACTCTCTCGTTGCTGGTTTTTCTAATGTCTACTAATAAACAATCAATATTAATTGCAATAAGAAAGTTTTTTTATTTGTAATAATTTTTAAAGAATGGACTTATTTCACTTTCAAAAATAATATTTTTGCGATAACATTATATAGTCAAATTCGTTTGATTATAATACTTTATGAAGAAATCGTAATCCATTGAATGTGTGATTATAAAAGTACCACTAACTCATTTTTTTAAAGTCGACTTATACCACTATCAAATATAACAGCTCAATTATTATTTATCCTATAAATTTCAAAGTTATTATACAGATTCAAATACATAAACAATTTTTGTTAATGTTACAATTCGAGGGACACAGGAGGCTTAAGAGAAGTGATACCTTGCGCCTAGCGAGAAGAGACATATAACGTTTCTTTTTTTTTTAATTTATATTTCTTTTATTCTTAAGATTTGAGTACAAGTAACTATTTATTACATTGGTAATAATTATTTAAGTTTTTTATATTTTTTTACAGTTAAGATTTGGATACTTATTTTAATTTTCTTATAGAAAGATTCAATAATAATAATAATAATAAAAAATGTTTATTAAATTAATTCTTTCTTTTTTTTTACTTACTTACAGAACATATCTTTGCTTATTGTATTAATTTATTCCTGGCGTATAAATGTCAACATACACAAGTCTAGTGATCTAGAAGATGTTTATTATGGTAAGTGAATGCAAAATTAAAATAAATTAAAATTGAAGTGTGTGTTTGTGTGTCTGGCTTGAAAAGTTTATACATTGAAGTGGTACTTTTTACTAATGGAATTTTCTTTTTTAAAAAAGATTTTTTTTTAAACAATTTTTTTTAGGTTTGGTATACATTTCAAGAACATTTTCTTCCCCTTTTCTTTACATTTATTCTAATTACAATGAAAATCTAAATTAAGTCGAATTTATATGAACCCACCCTGATCTTAATGAATAAAAAGGAGTCACCAAATGTATTTCTGAGCGCTAAACTCAAGAACTAAATACATAAAACTTGAGGAGAAAATATTATAAAATCCAATTTCTTTTAATATGGGTACTAATGAGTCTTTTTATTTTTAACAACACAAATCCGCGAAAATTTTTTGCTTGTCTGCAGAAAATACCCAGGATCAAGGCAGGAATGGACCCTGCGACCCTTATATTGATAGGTTAGCACACTATCCACCAGTCTATGGGGGCATCATGCTTGTATCGACTAAATTAATAAATCGATTAAATTTTATCAAAATATCAATTATTCACATTTATATTTTATCATATAAAATTCTATTTTTACTCATTGAATTGATAATCATTATTTGTAAACATAAAATTGTGTTCATAACTAAAGGGCGATAGTCACGACTTTTATACTATTTGGTTAAGCCGATATGTCATTGGCTTCAAAAAAAAAATATATAATCGTTGAAAACAACTGCTAAAAATTAATGAAAATAAATGAAATACTATTATTATAGTAAAATATTAGTTGTACTCGTAATATTTAATAGGACAGTATTAACAACTGATAGAAGTTTATCTTAATTAAATCTGTACTTAGTTTTTTTGACATTTCTCAAATAAAATACAAAAAAATATACAAAATGAAAAACTTTTACGAAAAATGTGTTTTAAAAATTAAGTTTTGGTGAAGAATTGAGAAATCTAAATTTAAAGTCAAAGAATTTAAAGTATAGGAAAATCAATGGACCGAACCGTTAGTCACAAGCCGAAAACCTGGTGAGTTTTTGTCTTCATATACCTACGACTTTTAAAATAAAATATTTTAATGTGTTTTTGTCTTTATAGGAAGAAATAATTGGTTTCTGAATGTTATGTTTTCTGAAGAAAGTTGGAAGGAGTAATCCTTCCAAAAATTAAAATTTTTGGTTTTTTATTTGATATGTAATGGATTGTAATTTGTTTTGTTTATTTCTGTCACAATTTGGTTTGTGACTTTAATAAATGGTAACATTTTTTAAAAATATTTCATTTAAGTAACAATAATCACCCCTATTCCAGTTGTCGCAATCAATAGATAACGACGTCGTTTATTGTCGACGGCTTATAATTAGCATTCCAATTGTCGTAATCGTTATTTATCGATAAGTGCTTGTTTATATTTTGCATTCTATAAGAAAATGCGACGGCGATATTGTATTGAAACGACTCTGATTTAGTCGTCACCATTTTAGGTAACGACTAAAAATAAATAGAAATAGAAATAAAAAATTAAAATGGAAAAAATTTAAAAAAATAAAATTACAAATATAAATCAATTTGAAAAACTTGTGGAATTACTAGAAAAAGATCCTTCCCTTGCCGCAGGATTTCGTAGAGGCACAATTCCATTTAATTTCAAATCAAAATGGGAAGAAATTGCAACGGAATTAAACGCACTGGGTCCACCAAGAAGGTTAGCGGATGGATGGCTGAAGGTAAGATAATAGTGATAATCAGTAGTGCATTATACGAGTATGCTTTTGACGGAATATATATATAAGCAGGTTTGGCGAGACTTAAAATTTAAAGTCAAAAAGAAAATGGTAGCCAACAAAGCTGAATGCAGTTCTACCGGTGGCGGAAGATTTAAGCAATATACCCTAAGTTCAATGGAGGAAGCTGTTGCAAATTTATTGCAATTCCAAAAACAATTGAACCCTGAAGGCGAAGTTCAGGGTATCCAACACCAAAACCAGGACAAATTGTCGGATTCAGTGTGCAACATAGTTACAGAGGAACAGGAGGTGTCTGAAAATGTTGAGTCTAGTGTTTCAGAATTCCCACATCATGAACTACCGGAGTGTTCAATAAAGAGCGTTGTACAATATTCGACACCTCCTAGTATTTCAAAGAAAAATGAAAGCCGGGTTCAATCAAGAGGCAAAGAAGAACACTCCGTTGGTAAGAAAAAATGTAATTGTGTCCGAGAAGAATTGCTCGAAGCCCATAGCAATCAGCAGGCAAAGGTTTTGACGGATATATCAAATTCTTTATCGTCGCTAAAACGAAGCGTAAGAGATTTAGAGAAAAATCAAAAGCAATTGGTAGACATTGAAAAAAAATTAAATTTTTGGAAGAGAAAAACGAAAGAGGCCACAAACGAAGTAAACGAGAGGAAGAAGTGCACGAATGTGAAATGAAAATTAAAAGAATAAAAATGTTAATAAAGGAAAAAGAGCTTGAAAGATTTAGCAGCAGCTGTGAAAAGTAAAATAAAGATCTAATATTTTAAAGGGATAAATTTTTAAATTTTTCCTGTGAATTTTTTTTTTGTTTTTGTTACTGAATTTTATTTAATTATTTGTTAAGCATTTTTATTGATTTTTTTTAATTACTGTGGATGTAATTAATCGTACAATTAACATTGAAAGACTGAATTTTTAATTTTTTGTTTTTATTTTTAAGAAATTAATGAAATATATGTATGTTGAATAAAAATCAGAGAAAACTTGCTTTTATTTGGTTTCTTATATCAGATGCTTCTGTGGTTTGTGTAAATTCTGAGTCATTTACTTCAGCATCAGATAGAGTATTTTCTGCACTGTACTGACTTTCTGGTATATGTAACCCATAGTCAATGCATATATTGTGGAGAGCAGCACAAACATTTACAATTCTGGTTGCTTTTCCAGGTTTGTAATGCAGTGCCAAGAAGACATCGAAATCTATTTTTTAATACACCAATAGTTCTTTCCACTATGTTTCTCGCTTTAGCATGTTTTGTGTTAAAAATAGCCTCCGCACTTCCTTCAACAGCAGAGCGATATGCCGTCATTAAATATGGCTCAAGCGGATAACCTGCATCACTTACACAAAAAATTGTCATTACTTATTAATATATAAATTAGTTTTACTTTCAAAATATTAATCTTTATTTGTGCTTAATTCCAGAAATTGTGTTGGTTTTAAAATTTATTCTTTTACTCATGATATTCTCATGAGTTATTTATTCAGTACAATAAGTACTGAAGGGGAGAGCATACCTATATGGACCATTTCATCAGACGCTACTCCGAATCCTCAGTAGGTTACTCCCAACGTTTCTTGCAAACATTAGAACCTTTATATTGTAAAAGCAATTGACTAAATAAGAATTATTAATCAAAAGTTACAAAAAGATTCAAATATTCAAACAAAAAACTCAGTAAGCATTGAACTGAATAAACAAATAAATTTCCCAACCAACATTTTTAATATTGAAAACTATATATTCTATTTTTATTCTTCTTTATTATTACATATAGTTTTACTTTCCTCACCTAAGAGCCATAAATTACGTTCGCCGGCAGTGTAACGCTCCTGGAGTACTCTTTTTGCATGACTAACGTTCCATATCAATGAATCATGAGCTGAACCTGCATACCGTGCATCAACAAATCGTATTCGCATGTTATGACCACAAATCTAAATGGAAATCAAATATGGTTATAAAATGTATACATGTGTATGGTTCCTTAAAATTTTCAAGATACTCACAATCATCGCGTTTGAACTAAAATATCCTTTACGGTTGAAATAGTGCTGTTGGTCTTGTTTACTTGGAGCGATAATTTTGATGTGTGTTCCATCCACACAACCAATTGAAAAAAGTAAGCTTCGCTTCATTTTTTTCAGTTGCTGTCATATCAAATTTTATCCACTGGGGACAAACTTTGTTTTCTAGAGCAATCAAAGTCTCATCCAGAATTTTTGAAACAATTGGCTGTGACAGTCCTAAATTAAAATCGTTTCCCACGCTGAGCTGGTAAGATCCCTGGGCTAAAAATTTTAACGTAGCTGCCAATTTAATTTTTTTAGAAATAAATGTAGATCTAACTCCATTCTTTAAGTCACATTCTATTGTCTCCAATACATGTTTAAAAGCTATTTTATTCAGTCGAAAATAGTTTTCAAACCTGTAGATAAAGTAACAAACAATTATTTTGAAAGAGTTGGATTTCGATACTTACTTTTCATCAGGTAACTTGAATATATCGGAATTCTTCCTAAGAAGCTTTCTTTCTAATATAAGATTATCTTTTCTTTCTTCATCACTTGAATCGAAATTTAGATCACATGCAAAAAACATTTTATCGCAAAAATTCAAAACAATAAGCAATAAAATTCAAATAAATAAACCAGCTGAATAAAATGCTAGAGATGTGTTTTTGTTTTATTAAGAAAACACGATAAATTGTCGCCGTCGTAGTAAGACTGTTGTAGAATACCAAATCAGTGTCGAAGTGATGACGACGACGATCAAAAACGAAGTTGAAATAAAAACGACGACGAAGTTTACGGCGACAACTGGAATAGGGGTGATTATTTTGTAATATTTCAGTTGCGTCTGTCGAATTGTTTGAGAGACAGTAGATGGAACCACCTAAATTTGATTGGCAACAAATTCGAGTATCACAACCAAAGTTGTTTTCTGTTCTAGTGTACATACTAGAGCATTTCACAAGCATCCTTGAAAGCCACACACCACTACAACATGTGAATATTTTATAATAAAATATTCTTGTAAGCCATTTCCAGTATGCGTGAGCCATACTTTAGTATGCTTCAGTATCACTGCTTCAAAATAAAACTTTGTCTTGAATTTCTACTTCCTTACAAAACTTGCTAAAACTGCATTAAAAAATTTTCAAAACGTGTCAATGCTTGTTCTGTTACGAAGTTTTTCATATAACTTTTTGGTCTACTATGTTTTCTTCTAGTGTACAGTAATGTCACGCGTTAAAACATTACGCTAAGAGTCTGAAGTCGCTCTTATAGAGTTACAGTACCTTATGGAATGTACTCCGCGATAATGCGATGAAGATACATTCACGTTTATGGTTACGATTTATGACACCAACAGAGAGGAAGCAAGCAAACGTTATACGAGTATTTATAGCTAACAAGCGTGCAAATATTTAGACTCATATAGCCCTTGTCACATACGCAAAGAAAACATATCAAATCTATGTAAAATTTTTATAAAAATTTATGAGAACATTTTTTTTAATAACTTTTTATTCAATCGACCTTTTTGTTTCTATTAATTTATTATTTACCAACTATTTTTACCCGATCTCACCCGGTTTTGCTACGTACATCTAGCTTAAGCAGAGTGTATACATAAAAATTCAGAGCAACCTGTTTAAAATCTGGTTTTTGATTAGCTGCTTTTACCCGGTCTCACGTGGCCAACATAAATTATTGACGTGGGCGATCCAAGAATATATAACGACCATTTTTGTAATATATTTATTAGTTGGAAAATATAATTTTAATTATTAAATCATTGAATAATGGACGTAGCATTATGTTATATAGCCTATGTTACTTACTGACAATGTAGCTTTATGTTGGTGAAAGATTTTTAAAGTTAGTTGGGAGCTTCAGAGTTTATCCATTACAAACCAGAACAAAAGTAAATGGCGACCTTCCTTGGAGTGTATATAGCGAACAAACAAACAGGCAAACCGAAAATGAGTTTTATTTGGTATACGAGTATACGTACTCGTAGATTGTAATCATAACATATAATCATATCTATATATACAATTCAAGTTTTATCAAAAATAATATGATAAATGAAACAATATCTTTGCCCATAATCATAGTCAGACTAAAGTCGGTATCTTAGCTCTTAATAAAAGCCCACTTTTTTGTGACTATGATTATGGACGATTATCATTAAAAAATAACTAGAAACATGTTTATTGTGGTCATAATAATTTTTAGATGATTCAAATTTAAAATATGCTTGTGGTCACCATATTCCACCATATTTTTTCTTTGCGTGTAGTTGTGGATTGATTTGTTTTGTTTTAAGCTTGTGAAGTTTCTTAAGTTTTTATTTTGAATAATTTTTTGGAAATTGAAATACAAAATTTTGCATAAAAAAAATTTCCTGCCATATTTTTGAAACTAATAAGCAGATGTAAAAACCATGTGGACATGAATTAAAATAAATTTCATTGCGGAATTTCTAATTTTCGGAGCTTAATCAACAATAAATAATAAGCCGCTTTTAAGTAATGCTCACAAATGTTGTGTGAGATACCGGCTATAAAGGACAACTGGAAACTCGTCTAAAAACGTAATATTAAAATATTGGATAAGAACGGACAATAAGCATTTAACCTTGTTTTGAGGAAGATTTAAGCATCTCCTTAAATAGGCTCTCAGGAAAACACTTGGTCGTCTTTAGGCTCCCAACAAATTTTGGGTAAAATCGCATGCATAACTTTTCGTAAAAATTCTAAAAAAGCTCAGAGTCTCTTACACATTCTTTGAACTTAAAAGAAGAAAAGAAAGATAGTGAATCAGAAAGTTAAATTTTTACTATTTATTTTTGCAACAGCGTGTTTTTGAAAGGTTTCAAAAACAATTTATACGCACGTAAAATAACTTCGGTTCAGAGGACAGTTTTCATAATAAACATTTGTACTTGTAGCAATCTATTCGGTAATACAGTCTAAAATTTAGTTTTCCTTAATAAGATTTTTGAATGCATCAAATGTAAACAATTCTCTGAGTTAGAATCACCAAGAGAAACCAACCTACATTATTCTACTGAAAATAGGACGCCCCAGTACAGAATTATAGCTCTTGCTGGAAGCATGAGAGTGTGTGCATAAAATTTGAAAACAATCTGTACAAAATAATTTTATTACCAATCAATAAAAAGTTAATTTAAATTACTTTATTAAAAAGTTATTATAAAAGTGAGCTTGGCCGATACAAGAGTATATGACGACCCTTTCGTAGAGTGCAGAGACCATATACATAACATGTCTGTACAGCAAACAACCACACAAACAAACAACACAAATGAATTTTATTTTAATAGATTTTGTGGTTTTTGTCTTTGTCATAGTGAGGAAAAAAGTAAATTATTTTGGACTCTACTGTTTTGTAATCTATACGAGTATTCATTTGTTTATGCTCCCATTTTCTCCATCATCTATGGAAAATCTATTTTGCCACATGACAAAAATTTTGCATGAAAATAATCTAAAGCAGCAAAAATACTTGTCTCTTCATTTCTATATATGGAAATATTTTTAAAACTACATTCAAGTGAAAGCTCAAGGTATTTTTGCCAAAAAAAAAAAAGAAAAGAAAAAAAATATCAACAGCATTTCAACTCAATTCCAATACCAATTTGGATCGAATGTCGATTTTATATGTGACTGTGACTTTTATAAAAATGTTGTGCATTTTTTTGTTGATTCAAAAAGGGTCGTATGAGAAGTAATGAAATCAAGAAATTACACAAAACTAAATTACAAGCTTGTTGCCCAAAAATATCTAAATACAACAAATAGGATAATTCATTATTTAGCAAACTGTTGCCAACACACAAACCGCCCTTGTATGTCATCTGGGGGTCAATTCTGGTTTTGTGATAAAGTGAAATGAAAAGTTTTTTTTCATTTTCGTTATCACAAGCACTTTGCACTCTATCTTTTCACAATTACATATTTTGCGATTCTCGTCCATATTATGAAAAATTTGTTTCATTCCAATTGTAGCGGTGAAACTTTTGCATTTATGTTATTGCAACATTATATGCAAATGTCAAAACTAGAAAACGAAGCCGATTGAATGCTATTCGAGTCTTATCCGCCACAAATTTTCTATTCATGTGTTATAAATACTTAAAAAAATTTGTTTCTGAAATAAATTATCAGTTTTAATATCTTATAATAATATAGAATTTAATTATTTTTTTTTCTTAGTCATAATATCCATATAAGGTTTTTATGTCATGTTGTGTGCTTTTATGTTATGTTTATGTAATTAGATACAAAATTCACGTATTTTGCTTATTTCATTGTTAAATTAAAAATGACAATAAAATAAAAAAAAAATTTTAAAACAATTTTTTTAATTTAAATGTTTTTAGTCTTATAGAACATGATTGATTGCTTTTACCTTACAATTTTAAAAACCCCAAAAATATCATTAATATTTTTATATATGTTTACATATTATATTATGAGTAAATCTCGTGACAAGCTTTTGTTATTAATTTTTTTCTTTTAGAGCATTTCAATAAGAGTATTTTTTTAAGTTTCTTACTACAAATTAGTTTTATATTTTTTAGTCACCGAGACACCGCCGAAACATTTTTTTACAGTCGGCACCGCCGCCGGCCATATGTAATTAACTTTGTTCTCTGCTAAAATTGTAAACAAACAAATAAAAAATTTTTAAAAAAAAATTTTTTTGCCATTAAACAAAGAAACATTGTGTGCCATCAAATAAAGAAAAATATAAAATTATATACATTTAATATTAATTGCGAAATGGCTGGAATAATAATTTTATTTGATTTATCGCAAATAAGACAAAATGAACAAAGGTATGGAATTGCTTAAAAAAAATTTTTTTATACATATTTAAGTATATAATTTATTGCAGAAATGTTTTTAGAGTGATGAGACGCAACCTTCGCGATTCCCAAAATCCATTTGAAGTGACAACCGAGGAGCACTTCATGGATTTGTATCGATTTCCAAAAGAATTGTGCTTGGAATTAATTGCAGAATTGATGCCATTTTTGCGGAAGTCAGTCCGTAAACACGCTATTCCTTGTCACGTGGCTGTACTATGCGCCCTTCGTACCACCAAGGGCATTAAGACTAGTTGCCAATTCTTTCCACTTGGCTTCTCTAAATTTTGCACCATCTGCGGTCACAAATCTATACATACATGCATATATACATATTAAAAATTATTAACAAACTTTCTTATTGTAATTTTATAACTTACTTATCATTAGCAATATCGATGTTTTCTTCTAAATAATTTATTAAATATTCTTTTTGGGCTTCGCTGGCGCGTTTTCCTCTGGTAATCTTTTCCATTTTTTTTCTTTTCACGTTTCAATTTAAAATGAAAAATATTTTTTCATATGAAAAGATTTTGACAGTTGTTTTCACTACTACACGAAACAAGAATCACCATTATTGTGCAACTGTGAAAAGTTCTTGTTTCATTCCACTTGTTCTTGACAAATTTTTTCATATGAAAAAATTTTGACAATTCTTTTCACCTTTTCACTGAACAAGAATCAAAAGTTCTATGAAAACGTAAAAATACTTTTCATTTCACTTTATCACAAAACCAGAATTGACCCCCTGGTCTGCGTTTACTCAGTCTGTTATCACAAAATATGCAACATGCCCACATACAATGTGATGAAAAAAGAGCTCTTATTAAATTCTGTGTCATGAAATTTAAATTGAACTCTGTCTGATTTGTTGAACTAGTACGAGTGAAAAGTGCCTCAGTAAGCATTTAATATTTAAATTTTGTGGCACTTAATGTGTAAAATTATGCATCATATTTTAATAAAATTAAAAATAAATAAATAAATAAGGAAGACATGCAGTTATTTCACATATTTGGGGCATACAGCGTAAAAACATCTCGTGTATTTGTATCTTAAATAAAAATGAATCGCCAAACTAATTTGATTAATTTTTGTTTTCCTTCTTATGGAGAGTTAAAATTAGGAAGAAAAAAGTACACGACTTTTTTGGGTCGTATGAGCATTCACAAAATTAAATTAAATAATAATCATCATAATGGCAGGCAACGACGGTCAAAATTCATTTTTTTTATTTGCTCACAATCAATATTTTTGTTTTCCAATGGATTTCTTGAAATTTAATACATACGCTCACTTTACTGGAAGTCATAATGGAAAAAACCGGAACGAAGAATCAAAGGTGTGGCTCGAAAAGGAATGGAATGCAAAAAAGGACACAACTTCTACGTTATCTTTGAAATTAAGGAACTGATTTAAAAACAATATGGGAATGTCTTAGAGGAAATTTCTATGCGGATTTTCGGATTTTAAGCAAACAATACAAACCCTTTTCAAGTAACGTTGTATTTGGTTCATTGGATTTTTTTATTAATTTTTTTTAGCTCAGTGCCCCCTAATTGCTACAAAAAATATTTTTCGTTTCATTGACAATAGTGTCATAACGCTATTAGGTGCTGTTTACAAGACACGAGCAATCCAATCGTCTAAAAACTTTTTATGAAAAACACAAATTTTAAATTTTTTAGACTATTGTTGGTTTCTTGCAAACAACACATTAAAGTAAAGCTGAATTCACCTTCTCGGCATCGAGAAAATGTTTTATGCGAATATTTTATTAGAGGTAAGTAAGCGACTTCAGCCCAAAATATAAATTTTGTATAACAATTTCGAAAGCCGAAATTCACATAAAATTTGTCTTTGAATTAAATTTTTAATAAAATGAATAGATTTTATTAGGAGGCCCCGTCCAATTTAGCTCTAAATTATTTCTCTAGCGATTTCTCTAAATCACACAAATAATTTTTTTTCTTTATTTTTATATTGTTTGTTGTTGTTGTCTTTGCAGGCGTACAAATAGCTTATTTTGCCATAATCGGTACACAAATGTCGATGATTGTGTTAAGTGTCATGTTACTTTTTGGTATTATCAAGGTGAGTACAAAGTATTTTAAATGAAAAATCATTTTTATAGTTCGTAATTATAACGTTATTTCAAAATTACTTTGACTCAACTGGGAACCACAAATGTGTCGAAGAATATTTTTTATTTTAAAGCAAAGTGTGTGTGTATTTATAAAGAGTGATTTTTTTGCTATTATCTTTTTGGCAACACTAGTTTTGACAGCTCACGCACGTTTTGTATCTTGTGTCACTGTCAAACATCTTCAGTTTGGTCTATAATTTAATCATGAATCGTCCTACAAACGAACAACGCTTGCAAATTATTGAATTTTATTACCAAAATGCGTGCTCTGTTAAGAAAGTTCATCGCGCGCTTCTTCCATTTTATGGTCAGTTTAATCGACCTACTGAGGCTTCTATTCGGGCTATTGTAACAAAATTTCGCACCCAATTTACATTGTTGGACATTAAACCACCAACACGCTTACGTAGAGTGCGAACTGAAGAAAATATCGCAGCCGTATCGGCCAGTGTTGGTGATGACCGTGAATTATCGATTCGGCGCCGTTCGCAGCAATTGGGCCTCTGTTACTCCACTACGTGGAAAATTTTTCGGAAGGATTTGGGTGTGAAGCCTTATAAGATACAACTGGTGCAAGAATTGAAGCCAAACGACCTACCACAACGCCAAATTTTTGGTGAATGGGCTCTTGAAAAGTTAGATGAAGATCCACTTTTTTATCGAAGAATTGTGTTCAGCGACGAGGCTCATTTCTGGTTGAATGGATACGTGAACAAGCAAAACTGCCGTATTTGGAGTGAAGAGCAGCCAGAAGCATTGCAAGAGCTACCAATGCATCCACAAAAAACAACCGTTTGGTGCGGATTATGGGCTGGCGGCATCATTGGGCCGTATTTCTTCAAAGATGATGCGAATCACAACGTTACTGTGAATGGTGAGCGCTACCGTGCGATGATAACAAACTTTTTTTTGCCCAAAATGGAAGAGCTTGACTTGCATGACATGTGGTTTCAACAAGACGGTGCCACATGCCACACAGCACGCGAAACAATGGACCAATTGAGAGGCGAGTTCGGTGAACAGTTTATTTCACGCTTGGGACCAGTCAATTGGCCGCCCAGATCGTGCGATTTAACGCCTCTAGACTATTTTTTGTGGGGCTATGTTAAGGCTAATGTCTATAGGGACAAGCCCGCTTCGATTGACGCACTGGAAGCCAACATTGCCAACATTATTCGTGAGATACCGGCCGAAATGTTGGAAAGAGTATGCCAAAATTGGACTAAGCGGATGGACCATTTGAGGCGCAGCCGCGGCCAACATTTGCATGAAATAATCTTCAAACATTAAATTATATCGACCCAACTATCGATCCAAATAAATATTTCATGCATTTTTCTGAATTTTATGTGTTTTTTTTTTTTTTTAATTTCCGATAGTTCTTATAAAATCACCTTTTATTTACAACAAATAATAACAAAACTGAACATTCAAGAGAGATAGATACTCAAGGAGACATTGAAATAATAAACTGTGTTGTTAGTGCCATTTCATGACACGCTAAAACACACATGTGGTAACAGGAAAGGCAGCAAACTAGCAAAGTTGTCATTGATTTTTGTTACTTTTTGTACCCTTCACTGTAAGTATATAGGTACGAGTATAGGTTTGTGATTTCGTTTGTAATTTCTACACCGTATCTGGGACATCCTTACAAATAGTGGGGGGGAATAAGATATGTCCGTCCATCCTATCGTTGAAATCAACTTTCTGAAGTCCATAGATAACGCAGAGATGAGTATAACATATCAATCTGTCAGTTCTCTCCGTCTTTCAGTTGCTTTTAAAATTCAGCCGGATCAGTCTAGCAAAAGGAGAAACTATGAGTAAAAACCTCGACTTCCTCTATTTTTGACCAATTCTGAGTTTGTTCTTTGCGTGTTTTGTCTAAACTGCAAAACGGACATAAAAACGTGGTATGCATTTTTGTCAGAAATGACAAAATCAGACCAATCGGTACCAGAGATGTACAGGTGTTGATTCAATTTTTTCTTATATGAATCTACTCACCGCTTTTGTTGTGTTTTTACAGCCTTATTCAGACAAACTTAATATAGGTTTTGCAAGCCGTTATTAAGTTAAAATCGCTTGATTTATATTCAGAGACGTTTTTAATCTTAATAATCCTATTTTAAACCTTTATTAAGTCCACAAATTTTATATTAAGCTGTGTTTGTTTCTGTTTTTTTATTACATGGTGTTAAAACAGAATAAATGTGGTACTTTTTATTTATTTGATAATATTTTCGACCTTTTTATTTTCTATGATTTTTAATTAAAATTTTTTTAAAAATAAAGGGTGTCCCAACAAGAAAGCAAGATTTAAATTTTAAATAAATGACTGATGCAGCAATTGAATTGTTTCAATGGCTATATGACATGTGGCGCCGTTTTGTTGAAACCACAAGCCCTCCATATTCATTTCTTGAATTCTAGACAAGAAAAAACTGGTTATCATTTCACGATAACCTCATTTTCATAAAAAAAGGTCCAATGATTCCTCCAGCCTAAAAACCACACCACACAGTGACACGTTGAGGATGCATTTGCTTCTCGTGAATCACTCGAGGATTTTTCTCACCAAAAATGCGACAATTCTGCCTATTGACGAAGCCATCAAGATGGAAATGGGCCTTGTTACTGAAGATGATTTCATCGGCAAAATCAGCATTTTCATGTTGTCCCCCCAATACCCAATTAACGAACTCCCTTCGCTGTCCATGGTCATTTTTTACTAACCTTGTACCTTCTACTAGCAAACAATAACAATTGTTGACATGTCAAACAATGACACTTCGAATGGCGCCAAATTGAAATCTTGCGTTCTTGTTGTGATACCCTTTATAAGCTCTAGGTCTCTCTAGCAGGGACCGTAACTCTTATGACTTTTATCAAAAAAGTCAAGAAAAAAAGTTATTTTTTAAACTTTATTTTTTAAGGCAAAAATTAAAAGTTATTTTTGACTTTTAATATTTTAAGGCAAAAATAAAAGTCTTGATTTAAGTATTGCATAGTAATACGCTAGTTTTATTGCCTCAAATGTCTTTTCATATTAGTTACATAACTCACATCAATATATTTGTTACAAGCCTTACATTTTCCTCTTAAACCTTTGATAATAAAAAAGTCGCGCACATACAAATTTCGTTTTCTACCCATTGAAAATAAAAAAGAATAACACTAACTCGTATGATTTCTAATTCGCGATTGAACGTTATCATTTGTTATCAGTTCAACAATTCTATATTAAACTCACATTGAAAGAAATATACTGAAAGAATTAACAGTGATGCAGTTATTACAACAATAATTATTAATAACAAAATAAGAGAATTATGTTTTGCAATGCTCTTGAAATTTTGATAACGGATGTTTTATCATGTAGAGCATTGAAAGCAATAAAACTTGCGTATTACTATGCAATACTTAATTCAATACTTTTATTTGTGGCTTAAAATATTAAAAGTTAAAAAATAATTTTTATTTTTTGAGTAAAATAATAAAAATAACTTTTAATTTTTGCCTTAAAAAATAAAAGTCAAAATTAAAAGTTACTTTTTGACTTTTATCAAAAAAGGCATAAATTTAAAATTCATACAAAAATTTGCATGTACATGTTCTTATCACAATGAGAAGAACCAAAATTTTCTACGATAATTTTTTATGTGTGCTTTTTTGATGTAAATTTTTAAAAATAACAGTTATTTTCTGTCCCTACTCTCTAGGTCTCTCTCTAGACCTAGAGCCTATACTAAAAAAAAAAATTTAATTACAAATAACTTTTTTATTTTACTGAAAAAAAGAGTATTAATTAATTTAAAAAAAATGGAATCACACCTTCACACCTTTTTCTTTTAATATTTTTCCATTTTTATTACAATTTTTTTTGGTAAAACCAACACAAATTCACAAGTTTTAAATTTTAATTTTCAGTGACGTGTATAAAATCAAAACAAATAAAAAAGTAATGAGTAATCATTTCTCTTTTTATTCGTTGTGAAGAGGTTACATAAATTACCTATATAATTTTGTTACTTTTTTATTTTTTTTTTTAAGATAAACTAGTAAACATGTTGTAATATACACTGTTCTTTAAATTAAATAAAGTTTTTTTAGATTAATAAGAAAAAATGTACGACTGAAATATATATTTGCGAATACCGAATAATTTAGTAACCTTTTATTCACAACAATAATATAAAAAATGGCAAATCAAAACAATAGTATTGCCAGAATCGATTTTTAAAATTTGCTCAAGGGCATATTAGTTAATAAACCTTCCTTGAATATAAAAATGTTAATATAGGATAATTAGCTTAAAGCCTTTATTAACTAAAGTAGATATCATAGAGAAACTAATTTTTTTCTCTGAATAAGGCTGTTAATCATCAATATGTTCTAATAATATTGCTTGCAGTGTTTGCTTTCTCACAACTGCTTGCCTTTTGTTTACTCTCTTTTAAATATGCCGTTAGCAGTAACACATCAAAAATTATTACTATTTTTTATTTTTATGCAAAGTATTCATAAAAGTTTAATGATAAGTTGAACGCGTAGTAAAATATCAGTGCATTAATTTGTTTTAAATAAGATTTGGCGTGTTATTTAAGAAATAAAATTCGTTTTATTTTGATAAAATTAACTCCGAAATAATAAAAATATTGAGAATGGCGTTTTTCGATTTATAAAATATAAGATTTTTTTTTTATATTTATAAAAATAAAAAAAAATATAACGAAAGAAAAAACTAAAAAAATATTTAATTTTTTATATAAAAAACTTAAAGCTCGTGAATTAAAATTAAAATAAAATCGTTATATTTATCTTTAAATAATAAAATATTGAATTTGAAGTATTGCGTTATATCTTCTCTTAACATCTGAAAAATGTCCGAAGTTTGTTTAAAATAGTTTTTTTTTTACATAACACTATTATTATTTATAGCACATAAATAAAACTAAATACAGTCCAAAATATATTTACTTAAAAGCCTTTACTTAAACAGCTTTGATAAGCTTTACTTAAAATGCTTTAATATTATTAATTGATTCGCTGCTTTTGTTAATGGTAACTGCTTATAAAAAATGCAAGCATGATATTGTGAATCTTGCTATGACACCATTCATTTAGTTAATGTTTAGTGACGATTCCATATACATTTTTAAAAAATAAAAAAAAGCATTTGAATCGGATTCATGTACATCTCTGATCGGTACACAAATGACCGAAAAATTTTAAAAATACAACAGAAATTTAAAAATTTTTATGGGAATTTTTAAGCTGTATATGTCCGTAATGTTTGTACACCCAAACATGTCTGAATCTTTTAAATGCTTTGAGTGTGTTAGCATAACGGGTACAGAAATCTTGTCGAAAGAGGATTTTTTGATTTTTGCCGTTAATTTGAGAGAAATTCTTTTTAGATACTAAATATTTAATTAAATATGTTTGATTTAAAAAATATTTGTAAAATTAAATTAAATTATATTTTTTGCATTGGATATCTTCTTTGGAATTTTGTTTATTATTAATTTAATAATTGAGTGCCTGCAGATATTTTATTGCTTTAAAAAAAATCAGAAAGGATTTTAATCTTTTAAGCCGATAATTTTAGTTTCTTGAATTGAAATTAATTATTTACTTAGCTTTATAGATCGATTAAGGATAGGAAGTAAACTTCAGTTGCCTTCTCAATTGGCAACGCAATTGAAATGAAAATTATTATTATGAATGGCAACGATTTTTAATTGCCAAGAAGTTATCGAAAATTCTATTTTCATAAATTGAAAATACAAAAATAAATAATAAGAAATAAAACGTGTTTCTTTTGGTATAAAAAATTTAATAAAAACCATTGAAAATGTCGTCTTCCGTCAAATTTTATTTAGAAGATGAGCAAAAACAGTGAATGTGGCTGATATTTGACGGAGCTTAGAGATAATTCTAATTCTCTAGAGCGTTTTTTATAAAGATTTTTTTAAATTGGTCTTTAATATATATACAAAGATGGTCTCTTGGCAAATCAGTTTGCTCTGGGTGTAGACACAGCATTGCAAAAACCTACATACTTTTCAAATATAATATTTTTCTCTTGCCGTACGAAAACTAGAAATTAAAATCGTCGACTAAAATTGGTTTGAATACAAAATTCTTTAACGGGGGATAGACACATGAAGTTTTTGACATCAAATTATGCATTTCTGTGCTTATCCGAAACACCAAACCTATACATGTGACTTCCACAAACGCACGAGTGAAGTTGAATTTTGATGTGTTGAATTAGAGAGTACCGATTCTTATGTTCCCTATACTGCGGTTGCTATATATTAATACTTTTAAATTCGCACATTCTTCTTAAATACTCAACAAAAACTTATAAAATATTATAATTGTCAATCCAAAAATAAATAATAAATTTTAGTTAAGGATATTCAAATCAACGACATCTGACGTCCATATTTTTAAACGCAATACCCTCAGCTGTGTCCACTTTTTAATTTCAAAAAGCATTTAAACGAAGAAAAAAGCGGGTATTTTTTAAAGCACTACAATATACCAATCAAAAAGTTTATATTTTCCAAAGTATGTACTTTAAACTAGAATTAAAAAAGTGTCCAAAGCCAAAAATTAAATAAAACGTAAATTGTGAACGATTTTTGTCTATTTTATGTTTTCGTATTGAATTAACGAATATGTTTATAACTACTCGTATTTAACAGTTCGTCAGCATCGACATGTATCCATGGAGTCACATGTGTCCAAAATTTTATTTTTAAGCCAAAAATGTTTTTCTGTAATTTTCTTCAAAATCCTTTTTTAGACTCCTAATATAGTTATATATTTAACTAAATAAACTGTTTTCTATTCAGTATGCTTATGGTTCTGAAAGGGTTATGCAAATTACCTTTACTTATGTTATAAAATTTAACAAAAAAATTTTTAACGAAACAATTTCAAAATAGACTCCTTGCTATATGATAATGACAAATTTTTTTCAATAGGCTCTATTTTCTCATGTACGCTTTGTGGAAATATTTGTCCCCGTATAATAATTTGCTGTATTATTTGTCGGCTGAATAAAAAATTTTACAAGAAAAATATATAAAATTTTTTTTATCTAGTTTTGCATTTTTAATAATATTGAAGCAACTAATCACCCTAATTCCATTTGGTGTCGGCAACATCGTCATCAATTTTAAAACAACATGAATTTTAGTTGTCGTCGACATCAATTAACTTATAATTTGGTATATTATATAATTATAATTGGTCATGGTTTCTTTAAAAGTTTATTTTATGAAAAACACACCTCAATATTGATAGCAAACGTTCTTACATAATACTGGATAAGTGTCAGCCGTCATCAATATTATTTTAATACATACTTGCTAGAAAGGTGAATATAATTTTTTTTTCACAATCTTATCATCTTGTAGAATAAAAAGATAAAAAACTAGTTGTTTTACCGCAACGAAAAATATTTTCAGCGGCTATAAGTCATTTTTCAAACGAACGACGAGCTTGGCCAAAAATTAGTAAAGCCGATGTGAGAAATTTAAAATTTTGTTTAGTTTTTCTACAGAAAACACATCTACTAAAATATATATAAAATAGTAAGCAGTTTTTTACTTACTGTACCTCAAAGTTAAGGTTTCTGTGCACCAAAGTAATTTAGTAGAAAATCCAAATAAAATTTTACGTACTCGTATGTTTGTTATAATTCAAATTTAAATAAATTTTAGTAATGCCTATGATTTTCATTTAAATATATTTATCATATACGACGTACCGTTAGTGGAGAAGTAACTCCTTAGTAACACAAGCTTTTTTATAGCTACATAACCCAACTTTGGAGGTAAATTAAAAAATAATATCCGATAACTCCTCCCAAACAAGAAAATGTTTTATAATTTATATGGCAAGTTCTATGGAAAGCTTTATTCATGATATATTTCTTTTTTGTGAATTTTAATAAGAATTTTAGCTGGCAGCTGAGGACATTGGCATGTTTCTCAGTGGTATTTTCTCCATCAGCATTGATTTAGAAAATTTTTTAATCGATATTAACACTAAGAAAATCTGTAAATTAAAAAAAAAATCATGAAATGTCCTGTCTATTTCTTATAAAGGATATCTTTGGTTTAACAATTTAAAATTAGGAATTACACTCTATCTATGACTATTCCATTAAGCTTTTATTCAATTAAAACTTATTCTGTTATTATTATTTCTATATGGACCCGAGAGAAAACAAATAGTTTTTTTTTAATATTCTTTTTTTTTTTTTGTAAATTAAATTTTTAAGGAAAATATATTCTCAATTTAATTTAATTTAATTGTTTTGTGCACTTAAAATCTCATCCATACGAGCATTGTCGAGATCATGTATGTATATAAATCAAAATAAACGTTCTTGTGTTCTAAAAGATATTGTAAATTAATGCAAGAGCAGATGCAAAAATTGAATAAAATTTCTTAGATTTTTCTAAAGAGATAAACTAAACAAAAGAAATTTATTTATTGTGCAAAGAATTTATGGTTTCTTGCTGCAAAAATCCAATTTCAATGAAGTATCAAGAGTAAAAGACCAAATAGAAAAAATAAATATTCAATTCAGTTATTGTATCTTCTTGAAATAAAGATTCTTGAAAAAATTATTGTAATAATTCTTTTTTGCGTTTTATGCAGATTTTCAAGAAACTTTTTGCTTGTTAATTTTTTTTATAAAAAAATTTTAAACAATTTCCAATTTTTGTTTTGTTTTTTATTTGTTTTAGGAAAATCCTGGTTTAATAGTTCCTTGGATCATTGGTTATATAACTTTTATGGCTTTAGAAGCGGTGGCTATGGTCTACTCCAATGTTCTGCGTGATCATGTAAACAAGGTAAGTTTTAAAGAAAATTGTAACTCAAACCGTTCAAAATGTAGAAATCAGTTGGTATTAAATGAGTGTCAAAATGTAGCCACGCCGAGGATTGACTTGTTTCAAATTTGTCTACGAAAACGACACTCATAATAAAGCGTAGATACATACGACAAAAACACAGCCACATACGAGTATGCACATGAAACCAGATATTAGTCATTAAAATAATAATGATCATCAGGCTAAAAATAATTAGTGGGCTGCTTTTTGCCCAAAACTCGGTTATCTATACATATAGAAGAGTAACGTTACTAACTGACTGACTTATCATCATCGCCCAGCCCAAACGGCTAAAGCTACGGACTTAAAATTCGGTAAGCAGATGCATATCTCAATTTGTAGGACGAATAAGAAGGGATTTTCGGAAATTCGAATATTAAGGGGGTAAAAACGGATAAAATTGAATTTCTTATATCTCAGGAACTACTAAAGATAGAGCCAAAGTTCAAACAACAAAATATTCTACTAAAAAAATAAGCGGATGGGTACTTGGTACTTTTTCGATATTTGTACATTGGTGGCAAAAAAAGGGTAAGAACTAATGTTGGTACGTTTTTTTAACCCCATTTATCTTTCAAAGTAACAATCACAGCAACAACAACCAAATTGTATTCTTCTCTTTTTAAAAAAAAGTATCCAAAGTATATTGGCACTTTTTTTAAAATTCGAGCAAATAAGGGGTAAAATATGTACCATATTTTACTACTATTTCTAAATATGTACTTTTATGTAAATTGATGCAGCATGTGAATATTCTATTAATAATTTGTAAAGCGCAATAAAAATCAATTAAAAAAAAAATTTCAGGGGAGAAAAAAAGTACCAAAAAGGAGAAATATGATTGGTACTTTAAATTTATACAAGTTTAGTGTGTTTTTGATGTTATGTGCAAACCTAAAACTATGACAATAAAATTTAGCACTACTGAATCAGTAGTAACAAATAGTAAAACTGACATGATGGTACTTTTTATTGATTTTCATAGTACTTTTTGATTTTTTAGTATTAACAGCCTAAGAACTACGAGAATGAGCTCAAGCGGTTCAGGTCAAAGTGAAAAATCATTTGGGCACAAAATGTTACTTTTTATACATTTTAACGGTACTTTTTGAATTTTTAATGTAAGCGAACCTGGCAGTACTACATTGGGCTCACACGGACCTAAACAAAGTAAAAAATCGTTAAGACAAATGGTACTTTTTATTCATTTTAATGGTACTTTTTGATTTTTTAATGACAACGAACCTAGAAGTAAAGGTTTTGAGCTAAGTAAAAATCGTTAGACGGACAAAATGGTACTTTTTATTCATTTTTATTGTTAAAACGGTCCTGAGCAAAGTGAAAAATCATTAAAGGGACAAATAGTACTTTTTATTAATCTTTATGGTACTTTTTGACCTTTTAATGACAACGAACCTAGAAGTAAAGGTTAGGCGCAAACGGTTTTGAGCTAAGTAAAAATCGTTAGAGGGACAAAATGGTACTTTTTATTCATTTTTATTGTTAAAACGGTCCTGAGCAAAGTGAAAAATCATTAAAGGGACAAATAGTACTTTTTATTAATCTTTATGGTACTTTTTGACCTTTTAATGATAACGAACCTAGAAGTAAAGGTTAGGCGCAAACGGTTTTGAGCTAAGTAAAAATCGTTAGAGGGACAAAATGGTACTTTTTATTCATTTTTATTGTTAAAACGGTCCTGAGCAAAGTGAAAAATCATTAAAGGGACAAATAGTACTTTTTATTAATCTTTATGGTACTTTTTGACCTTTTAATGACAACGAACCTAGAAGTAAAGGTTAGGCGCAAACGGTCTTGAGCTAAGTAAAAATCGTTAAGAGGCAAAATAATAAATCCATAACTACAAAATTAAATAAAAAACTTTGTTATTTTTTTATTAATAACATTTTATAAGTGTATCAAAGCATATCCGCCAGCGAAGTAGCGGGTTAAATGCTGGTTTCATATAAGACTGCATACCACATTTTTAAAGTTATATTTGTACATATAACAGAAAACCAACAAACACACTACAATTTCGTGGAAAAAAAACCAAGGTACTTTCACTTCAGAGCTCTTAGTTCAGTCATAGGGCGGATTGGCAGCCTGCGTGTAGGAACTTCCAACAAATTGGTATACTAAACTTATCTGTGGATTTTGTAGTAGCTTCAGAAAGTTGATTTTAATATCCAGACGGACAGACGAACAGTGCTAAATTGGCTCCGCTATCTATAAGGATCCAAAACATGTACACCTTGTAGGGAGGCACATGACAATCATATGCCCTGTTACTTTCAGTGAAGGATATAACATTTCAAACTCCAGTTGGACAATATTATTATTATCACTTTTGGGCTATGATCGCACCGTGACCTCCAAGATCTATTGCGCAGTCCAGTTCCTAACTACAATCCGAGACTCATTACGAATCTCGTAACTGTTCTAGGACTAATCTTGTTTAGATCTTCTGGGACCAATGTCCCACTAACTAAGCAGCTTATTCTGCGTCTTTTCACCGCTGGGCTTTAGCAGAGAATATGTTCCGACGTTTCCTGTCCTTTCCGACAGAAATGACAATAGTCGTCGCAGAGTTGAATGTTATTTCTGCTGAGGTTCTAAATCCACGGGCACTAGGCACTTCTGCCTGTATAGCCACAAGATCTCGTTGCATTAGCTCAAAGATAGATAGTTTAATGTTTTTTTTTTTGGCCATAAAAGTTGCTCTAGGTCGGCAAACGGTTTCGTCGTGGATTAAGCTACAGTTTCTTGTCTGCAAAACGTTTATTTGTCCGTTTGCGGCCCATAGTTTCTGGATGGCCACAAAATCCAGACATTGTTTTTCCACTAGGCCCTTGAGCCTGTACGAGGCTGCTATCGCCCGGTGAAGATTGATTTGCAAACAACGCAGATTGTCCATTGCCCCTACCCCCAATGAAAATTGTTGGCCTTAAGAAACTGTTCATATTTTCATTCTTTCCATACAATTCCATGAATATATATATGAGGAGTCGCAGAACAAAACGTGCTATTTTTCATTTTTTTAGAAAATGTTTTTTTTGATGTATTTGCATTAATTTGACTAAGTTCTATTGGAAAAAATCGCATTTGCATAATATTTATTCCTTTTTCATAGAAAAATTTTATATTTAAAAAATGTATGCAGAACAAAACGTACTTTTTTTCTTTTATTTTAACAAAACGTAGTTTTTTTATAACAATTCATTTTTGTTTGTTTCATTATAACTAGAGATGGGAAAATGTCATTATTTTCTCGAATCACGCATGATTGTCGTTTGAGTGAGCATCATGCAGAAACACTACCGCGCACATCTCTAGTTATAACAGTAATTTTCGTTGATTGACTGACTAACATTTCTTATTTTCATTACTTCTTTGATTTTTAAATGAAATGGTTGAATCTAGTATACATACATACTGTGTTCATTATTTGCAATAATTAGATTATTATCTGGTACTTGAAAGTTATTAAATATAACATAGACCTAAAAAATAAAGTTTGAAAGATGTGAGGAATACAAAAGACGGTTAGAAATTTAAATACTGGAACACGAAAGAAGCACAAATTAAAAAAAATATTAACAGTATTTAGTATGGTACAAAGAAATTATTAACAATCAAACCGAAAATATCGAAAACAATAGAGAGGAAAATATCGAATGCAGTTGCGTTGAAGAAGATATTGGGACAAAAATTTGAAAATTTTAATTTTTTTTTTTCAGAATAACGTAATTGTTTTAATTAAAACTACCTTATTCTTAATTGAAATAAAATATTAATAAATATATTGAATTTTATTGATATTTTTATTGAATTTCCAGCAAAAGTTTATATCGTTCTGTTTAAAAATTTATATCAATTTCAATAAGAGAAAATTCTTTTATCTTTAAGCTCAAGAAGCAAAAAATTTTGTCATATATGTATGCATATAAAAAATATTTCCATATCAAAAATTCGCATACCAAAACGTCCCTTTTTTTAATTTTTTTAAACAAAACGTGCTTTTTCAAATTAAAAGTCCTTTAATTTCATACATTCTTAACATTTATTGTTGCAACTTATTGTGGTCTGATGCATTTTTTAATAAGGGAGGAACTTGTTACAGGTTCTGGGTTCATGCTATAAAATAATCGGGTGGAAAAAATAATCTTTGATTTTTCAACATTTTGAAATAATCAAAAAGGCACGTTTTGTTCTGCGACTCCTCATATATACATACTGTTACGTTTTTACCCTATCATAAAAACGTTTAATTTATTAAGAGTTCTGTGTTTAAAGTAAAAACACAATTAGTTTACTTTTCTCAACACTTATTGGAGACACACACTTTATTTATAACCATAACAACGACACTTTATTGTTTTTCACACACCTTGTTTACAGTCTAATGTCTCAACCAGAACTGAACTTAACTGACCCAGAATCAGCAGAGACATGAACTAATTGGCTGCGAACCATTGGTCAAAGAAAGCCGCGCTGCCCCTAAGGGCTGACCAATTCGCTAGAGTCAAAACAATGACTCTAGTTAGCCTAACGTTTAACCAAGAATTCCAAATGGTTTCAATCTGTGCGTTAGGGTAGTTCTTAGTATAGATCACAGCAAGCCTCTACATCACGTCAAGGTGACTATCTGTCGGAGAGGACCAAATGTAAATTAAAAAGTTGTTGGGTCCGTTCTAACATAATCAGTGATTATAGCCAAAAAAAAATCGATTTTGTCGTACAGTGTTATTCAACCCAATTATGAATAAAAATTCGCCGGTAGTTTTTTTCTTACTTTTCCCTTACCTTTTATCATTAATAAAATTTTTTAAGTTTTAAAATAGAAAGTTCTTTTCTTTAGGGTATTTTTTTCCAAAAACCAAAATTTTCCTTGAAAGAAAAATAAAGGGACAATATTCAAAATTCGACTGATTGTAAATTTTGAATACCTGCTGTGGTGGGATGTATAGATGGTACTCACAAGTATGTAGTGAACAAATGTTAGAGAAAAGTGAAAAAATTTCATCAAAAAAATTATTTACGATAAGGGTCTTGAAGTAAACATATTTTCATGTTGTTAATCTCAATTGAATTACTTCAAAGTTTATTTTTCAATTGGGTTATTCATGATTTCAAATATGTATGTGAAATGGGAATAAATTTTGAGGTAAAAGTTATTCATGATAGGATTTTATCAAAATCCGGTAAAAATTAAACAAGTTTTCACAATTTCATATGCATAGGAAATTCCATTGTTTTAATAATTCATAACAATTTTATCTAAGAATAAATGTGTTTTATTCAAACGAGTACTTACGAACAACTATTTGAGCACATCATAACTCGTAATTTTTATAACAATTCTCGTGAGTTTTATTTTGTGCTCGTGAGCTTAATTTTAAAACTCATGTTCGCGAGTATAAAAATAAAACTTAAGACCATAATAATGAAACCCGCGAACGCAAAATAAAACTCACGAAAATTATAATAAACTCGTTTCAACTCGCAATACAATACTCGCTCAGAGTCGAGTTCAATTCGAGAACTCTCTCCGTACTCTAAACAAACAAAACATCAGCAGAATTAGCGAAATTGATCAAGCCATTCGTCCAGATTCGTTAATATAAAGTAAAATTGATTTCAAGTACTAAAAAATAATTGTTGTCTTGCTTCTTTATCATGCCCAATTCTTCTTTTGCTCTACATAAAAAGTTTTTCGTTTGATATTATATACCTTTTAGTTGCTTAACTTCGGCAACAACAAGTTTTCTTTTATTTTCGTTACTTTTTTTCTTCAATTCAAATCACAAAAACTTATTTATCAATTATTTGTTTTTATATTTATATCTACATTTTTTTTCTTTAATCTGAAAAACAATACCAACCAGCTGTTCTTTAGAAACTTTTATATCTTCTGCAATCTCTTAATTATTAGAATGAATAAAGTTTCATTTAAACTAAAGTAAAACAGCAACAATAAAATTTAAAAGGTTGAAGCTGAATAAACACGAAAAGATACTAAACAAGAAAAGCAAGGAAATAAAAGCAAGTTAGAGATGTAGATACAGATGCAGATACAATTGTTTAAATGAAAGCATGAATATTTTATTCATTTGAGTAAATATATTTTTTCTAATTAATTGTGCCGCAATATGACCACCAGGATGGAAAACAAAGTTGGTTAGAAACTTTTTGTAGTTATTTCACCATTGGAGTTAGTTAACAGAACTTTGAAAGAGTGTTTCACTTATTTGAATGGATCTGCAAATCATTTAAACCATGAATTTTATGACTTAATGCCTTAATTTTACTTCCTCGAAAGAACACTGAATTCATTACAAATTCAAACTTTCTTCATTCAATTTGCTTTATAAAAAAAAGAATTAGAATTTTAAAAGGATGCTCGATCAATTCCCCTATTTCCAATAAAATACATGCGAAGAAAAAATATGGTTGAGACAAACAAAATCTAAGCGAAACACTATATGTTTGAAATAAAAATGTTAAAAATGCCTTTCAACTGCATATTTACAGGCTCAAATCCCCGTCAGGTCTACAAAAATTATTTTTTAATTGTCACTAAAAATTTTTACAAAAATTTAAAATAAGAATTTTTTCCCAATTTTATAAAAAATTTTTAGACGAGTTGATCGCTTGTGCTAAATACATAAAAGCATATAAGTCGGCGCTCAATCATTTCCGCCACAAAGATCAATAGAATTTTAACGATTAAACGAACGAAAAGTACGATTCTGCTTTTGCTTTGTAGGCAAATGTACGATTTTTTTCGTACATAACAAGAAGAAGCCAATCGTATTATTTGTGACATTTGCAGAAAACGATTTAAAATTTTTTTTAATGATTTGTAACTTTCCAAGAAACGTTTATGAAATGTTTCGTTTCTTTTCTAACTCTGTTTTAAATTAAACATTTTTTGTGCCTTTTTATATGAAGAACTAGTGAAATTTAAGTTAATTCATATATAAATCTTGATTACTTGAACTTTTTCATCTGAAAATAAATAAATAAATATTTTTTTAAGCTTTTAGGTCTTTTTATATATTTTAAATTAAATTAATTTCCAATATTTCTACACGCCTTCGTGTGTCTTTCTCAAGGAAAATAATTTTATAATGAAATGAAAAAAAAAGCTTAAAAAATATTTATTTATTTAATTAATATATTTAATATGGTTGTACCTTGTGCTGTTGGTTTTGTCAAATGTGTGTTGACCAATTTTTATCACTACATATAAGTGACCCGGCCTATGAAAAGGTGGCTTATGACTCAAAAAAAATTTTTCCACTTTTGTTTTTGGTTTCGATAGTTTTTGAGACGCTCTTTCACGTGGTGAAAACTAGAAAGTCCTAACTTGCTTAGAAGTGTACTAAAAATGTAGAGAAAGAAGAGCACAAATGAAAGAAAAACAGAATTTTATTGAAAATCCAGAATCAAGATAATAAATGGAATTGAAAAATTTTAAAAACATCGCTTTTTATATACACACACACGAACTTATCCCATTTATGCTCTTTTGACTTTTTTGTTTGCCTTTTGGGCATGACAGTTCATAATGTAAAAGACAAACTACTAAGAAACTGACGAAATGCATTGTTTATCTTTAACAGCTGTTTCTCGCAATTTCTTTTTTGAGTCATAAGCCACCTTTTCATATGTATTTTTTAGCACAAAACTCCTCACACGCAACACAAACATAACGCAATGATATGACTTGTATTTATTTAAAAAAAAATTTTAAAATAAATTGTCGAGAGTAGAGATGGCAAACGGGAAATCCCGTTAACGCAGCATTTTCGGGATAAGCTAAATCCCGATATTCCGAGTTTTTTAATTTTTAAGTTCCGGGTTTTTTCGCGCCCGAAATTTAGGGATTTTATTAATACCGTTTTAGTTATATTTTTACGGCCATAAAGATATTTGTAATTATTTTTCTGTGTCTTCTTATAAAAAACTTATTTGAAAAGTCTTGTTCAACAAAATCAACACAACCGCTCTGATTTCTATTAAAAAGGGGACAAAGTTAAAACTAAGAAAAAATCAAGTCTTTTTAATTGAAATGTAAAAAGCACAAAACGAAAAATACAGGTAAAAGTTCAGCTTGGAGTTATTTTCTGGTAGACTCCACAGTTGCACAAGACGCAAAATATAAACTATGTCACAGAGTCTTTAAAACTAATGACAGTTCAACGAAAGGACTATCTATTAAGCTATCTTAGCGGAGTATGTAAAAAAAAAACAATAAAAAAATTAATTAGGCTAACACATACCATTTTTACAGATTCATATGATTAAGTTACAAACTCCAGTGACCCGTTTAGCACCCCTAGTCGGGAGTGAAGCAGTTCTATCAATAACTTAAAATTGTGTGACTAAAATAAGAAATCGATTATCAGATGAAACAATTAATGCATTTTGTTTTCAAAATCCATTTCAATAAAGAATATTATTCATTCCTGTTTACTCCTTTGAAACGTCAGAGGACCCAAGTGAGCCCAGCTTCTGTTTTTCTTATTTGGGCGCCTTGTGTAATCTAACCTAACCTAACCTACTCCTTTGAAGATCATAGGAGCACAATAGAAAACAAAATATAAAATCTTATATATACTCGTATAAAAGAAAGTCGTGTTAGTTACACTATTTATAACTCAAGAACGGCTGTACCGATTTGGCTGAAAATTGGTGGACAGGTAGCTTAGAGCCAGGAGACGGACATAGGATACTGTTTATCCCGTTCGGCAGCGTTCCCATATGACTTGACATAAAACGTCAGTCACTGTAAAACGTGGGATAACAAAAATTTTTTTTATTTTATGTGCAAAACCTACAACTACGACAGTAAAATTTAACAGTACTGAATGAATAGTAAGAAATAGGAAAAGGGACATTGTGGTACTTTTCATTGATATTAATGGTACTTTTTGATTTTTTAGTATTATCAACCCTAGAACTACCAGACTGGCCTCAAACGATTCAGGTAAAAGTGAAAAATCATTAAGGGGACAAAATGGTACTTTTCATTAGTTTTAATGGTACTTTTTGATTTTTTAATGAAAACGAACATAAAAGTGCAAGGTTCAGCTCAAACGGCTCTAAACAGAGTGAAAAATCATTAAAGGAACATATGGTACTTTTTAATTATTTTTTGGTACTTTTTGACTTTTTAATGAAAACGAGCCTAGAAGTACAAGGTTAGACTCGAATGGTTCTGAGCAAAATGACAAATATTAAAGGGACAATATGGTACTTTTTATTCATTTTAATGGTACTTTTTGATTTTTTAATGAAAACGAACCTGTAGTACAAAATTTGGTGCAAACGGTCTTGAGCAAAGTGAAAAATCATTAGAGAAACAAAATGGTACTTTTTAATTATTTTTTGGTACAAGGTTAGGATCAAACGGTCTTGAGCAAAGTAAAAATCGTTAAAAGACAAAATAATAAATTCATAACAACGAAATTAAAAAAAAAAAACTTTATTTTTTATTAATAACATTTTTAAAGTGTATCAAAGCAAAGTAGCGGGTTAAATGCTAGTAATTAAATAAAAATTAAAGTTTTGCACATATTTATCTTATTCAAACAGCACTGGCTAATTTGGACGGATAAAAGGATAGGATGTGAATTTTCCGATTGCAAGGGGGATATAGTCAAAAATCCTAAGAAAAAATTGGAGTTGGCTTATGTTACAATAAGAAACACAATTGTTCTAAAAGTATTCATATGCTAATAGGACTTCAACCAAAATTTTTAAAATTTATTTTGTCGCACTTCTGCAACACATAGTTTTTGATTTAAAAAAATGAATTGCCGTTAAATGTCAATGTCTAAGCTTCTTCTGAGGTGGCGAACACGTGCACACATATATTATAACATAAAATTAAAAGTTCTTAAAAACATTAATGTGTTGTTTTTATAACACAAGCTATCAACATATCTAAAAAATTTTTATGAAAAAGACTCAATATTTTGAGTAATTTTCATATAAAATTTCCAGACAAATTGATCGCTTGTGTTATAAAATGAGGACATAAATGAAGAACGTTAAATTATTTATTGCTTTAAAGCAATTAATTGATATTAATAATGTGGTGGATTTATGTCGTTGAAGAATTATTTAATTTTTTATTAGCTTGGTTTTTTTTAGCTTCACACATTTTTAATTTTTCACAAAAAATGACAATTCAATTTGACAGCATATCTCCAAGATAATTGCTGAGCCATATATTATAACAACTATTGCCCAATGAATGTTTCAGCATATATTCATGCGGTCCACACGTTAATATTTGGTGTTGGCAATAGAATTTGACAGTTGAAATGGCAATAATTGCCAAACATATTGCTCGTGTTATTTCCCGCTTTTCCCGAAAATAGAAGAAGCCCTTGTAAGAGATGTGCTGTAAATTATAATCGTTGCGAACGCTAAATGAGGCATTAATTAGAAAACTTAAAATTAAAAGGGAAATTAGTTTTCTTGACTAAACAGCCTAAAATTGGTATTTTGTTTTCGTGGTTTTTTATTTCCTTTCTAAAAAAGAAAAATATAAAAAAATGTAAATAAGAAATGCAATCAAGTACCAAATTGTAGTATATTCATCCCTTGCTATTAAAGGTACTGACTCACTATCATACTTAGTCGTACGATCTGTCTAAAAACGCATGTGTGCTAAAAAAAGTATGATAGTGTGTATTGAACAAGCAGACTTTTTGACAGATCTGTTCGATTTTTTAATGTTATGAAAATTTTCATAAAATAAATTTTATCTGTGAGATCAGAGTTGCATTTTCTATGTGCAAGGCAGAAAAATAGCAACAATACCAAGCTTGTGTTTTATTTATACAAACTTTTAGGTTATTTTTCATTGTACATATTTGTAAAAAAAATATTTTGCGACAAAGAAGAAAATAAATACGTTTAAAAGTATTAAGCTGAGTAAACATATGTTTTTGCATCTTTTTTTGTATAATAGTGTGGCATAAAGTCCGCCATTTTAAAGCGATTTCTTCAAGTAGGACAGAATTCTGTCACACATTATTTTGACATAATCGTACGATCGTGTAGGATAGTCAGTCAGTACCTTAAGTATGTACGTAAATATTGCTGGCAGAGCTATATTTAGTAGTGAGCTGTTTAAACCAGTATTTAGTAGCAGTTTAAAAAAACCGTTGCTGAATTATTGTTAATCAAGCAAGATCAAAATATAATGAAATGAATTAAGTTCTTAAATAAAACAGTTGAAGTAAATACTTACATTATAGTGCCAAATTACAAAAAATTAATTTTGTCTAAATTACAACACGGACAAAAAAAACGTAGTACCCAGTTTTATCAGAAGTAACGATCATAATCTCTGTGCAAAAAATCAAAACAGTCGGTCTACAAATGACTGACAAAAATTAAAAATACAATCGAAATATAAGATTTTCATTCATTTTTCTTTTGTATTTTTAAGGCGTACACACAAGCACGAAACCATACAATTGGTGTATTCGTATATGACTTTTAAATGCCTTTTGTTGTTGTATTTGTAGTTCATACAGAAATCTTATTGAAAGAGAATTTTTTTGATTTTTGCATCGTGCAGGCATTCTTTGATATAAATTTCATGATTTTCTTACTAAATTTATTCATTTTCAAGTATTTGTATTTAGAATCGGCAACTCCATGTTTCGCCGCAACAGCTGTTTTAAGCCTATTTTTACATTTTGCTAACACTTGATCGTTAAGAACGCGTGTTCGTTTTATTGCAATATCATTCTGCTTTTCACTACGGCTTGAATATTTTAGCCAGCGGTATTTATACGGGTGTTATATTTTTTTTGCACAATCATTTGCAGATACCCCTGTTTTGCTGTATTGAGCGTATTATACAGTTGTAAGCTCTATGTTTTTTTTAGCAACTTTTTTTCTTGTCTTTTTGCTTGTGATCTGTACTTAAGGTTTGGAATTTCTTTTTTTATTAATTCAAAAATAAATTTGGCTTCTATAATGAAGGGTGTAGAAGACGTACCACAGCCGAATTTAACTGTTTTTTTAAACATTGTCGGCACTGCCGCTTGACACGGTTTATGTGTTGATATAGGCGCTCGTAATGAGGCCTACTGTTTATATAAAAGTGTGTTTATTAGTTTTAGACAATTTTTTTGTTAAGGGCATTAAGTAAGCTCATTAAGTGAGTTCAATTATAAATATTCTCTTTCAATTTTTCAACGGAAAAGTAATCATTTGTTTCATTGTGAAATATGTTGGTATTCAAAGATAAATTATTATTAATGACGAGGTGAGTTGGTAAAATTAAATTGGTTCTTAAGATTGCAGTGTTTTCTAATTTTTACTCCACAAAAACCTCTCTCTTCCTCACTGATACAGTTTTCTATTTTAATGTACGTGATTTTTTATTTCTATGTGACATAATAATGGGAGGTACTAACAACGATATCTTTAAACAGTGGAAACAATACGAATGAGTGCAAAAATGTTTCGTTTTGCTCAACACAATAATTTAATTTTCCTCCATTTGCATAAAATTTTGAACAAACATCGCTGCGTAATTTTTCTCACACGAAACGTAAACAGGAAAAAAGGATGAAATTAAAGTTAGGCTTTATCATCTGAAAGAGTTGATTATGGTATTTGGAAGAAAAAATTTAGTTCAATATGAACAGAATATGTCGGTGTTTAACGTGAGTACCTGTCCGAAGGCCCTAACTCACGGCATTCAATATGAACAGTGTGATTACCCTTAATATCTCTATTAATTCATGTAGAAATTTGCATGCAAATTTACCACAATTGCAAGTGTAGTTTCCCACACAGCCCCCAAACATTTTGAACTCTACAAATACAAATAAAATCTTTTAAACAACAATAAATATCGAATAAAACGAATAAAGTGCAGTAAAAAATTATGAGCGGCAATAGCTAACAGCAAGCAGCAAAAGTTTTTTATTTTTTTTCTTTTTCTTGAAAACCCACATGGCCACGCCAGACGAATATTTTCTGAACAAAACACCGCAGAATAATGATTAGTGTTGGGCAAACAAAAACAATCCCAATCACATGATGATCTGCGGACATCTGTAATGCAGGCCAAATTTTCAAAATTTTAACTCACGGCAATTTGTTCATTAGTTTGCTTTGGCTAACTGTGTATCCCAAGTTAAGTGGGTTAAGCCTTTCAAACAGACACACCACAAAAAACAAAAGTTAAACAGAAAAATAGAATAAAAACAAATAAAAACAAAGTTAAAAACTAAAACTAAATGAAATTTATAGCAGCCACACAATAAAACTAAACACAAATTTCCTAGTTAAAAAAACCGTATGTGTCATAATTTTATTATGAATGAACACACAGCGCTTCTCATTTACCTAATTTTGTTGCAAGGTGATATTTTGGTTGTTGCCATTATTGCTTGCTAATTTTAAATTTGTTGTTAATGAATATTATTTTGTTATAAAAAACATCTGAAAAAACCTTCGTTGCTTGTATTTTTATTTGATTAAGGCAACCAGTTTTTAAATTTAACACGAAATTAAGTTCCTGTTTTAGACACAGCAAGTTTCTTTCATGTTGTTTTTTTTTAATTACACAGATTGAGTGGAAGAGGGAAAAGGTAATTGCTGAATTCCTTTCTCTAACACAACAACACTATTCCTGTGTACTAGATTCACCAGGCAAATCAGTACATTGTGCGACAAAAAAAAATACCTGGGAAGTAATATTATTTTTCTGTTTTTGGAATATGTCAAACACCCCTAAAAATCTTAAGCTACGGGTTAAGAACCGGGTTTTCATACTTTCATGCACTTATAAGCCAGTACAACCGATTGCAAATTTCTCTTATTGTTTAAAACAATAAAATGTTTTTAGATACTCAGTTTTTAAATAATAAAAAAAAATTTTTAAGAATGCAAAATAAATTAAATTTAATCACCCTTATCATGAACATCATTTCCCTCGAACTTTGTTCACTTTCACTATGAGAGCAATCAGGAATGAGTTCCTTGTAAATTTCCCTTATTGTAAATAATTTTTTTCTCTTGTTTTGTTCCCTTCTTTGTTTTAATTTTACTTTTTGCTAGCGAATTTTTGCAAGCTTTTTTTCCTAAAATATAATTTAGCAGCAGAATTTATCAATTTTTTAACAAGTGAATTAAAAAAGTTTTATAAAAATGCAATTAAGTCCTGATAAGATCGTTTATCCACAACAAGAACCATCCATAAATTGAGGTAGTTGCTGATCGGGCTAAATTTCAATATCAACTTAAAGACAGAAGCAGCTGACAGATTGGTATGCTGTACGTTAATTTCAACGAGAGGACGGACAGACAGACAGACCTAAATCGCTAAATCGACTGCACTATTTATAATGATAAATAATATATATACTTTATAGAGTAGCCCAAGTACGGTGTACAAATTACAAACGGTGGGCCAATCCGATGTTGTTTGGCTCTCATTTTTTTCTAAATTAAAATGAAATGTGTGCCGTTGCTCCGTCCTAATTCGTTCAATTGCGGCAAAAAAAACTTGGTTAACATGGCTCTATAGCGCGCACCGTCCATTGTTGTCGTTTGACCAGCCCGATGACTCTTCCAGCGTGAACAGTGCACCATGCAGTCACTTTGAGCGGGTGTAACGGCTCCTCATGCATCACTCGTAGTGCGATAGTTTTGCTTGTTCACGTACCCGCTGAGGTGGAAATGAGCCTCGTCGCTAGTTATGATTTTGGTCGAAAAATCGTCCACTTCGATTATTCCGCGTTCTTGGGGAGTGTATCGCTCCATGGCTTGTTCACTTGTATTCTACATCTATCTAGTTCACAAATATCAAAACAGATTTGACATTGGCCGCCATTTGCAAAAATAAGAGCATCTTCCAATAAGGTGATTTCTTTTAGCCCACCTTGTATATACAATTCTAACTTACAGTGAAGGGTACTAAAACGCGCTGTCAAAATTAGATTTTGCAATTGCTTAGCGTTGTCGCCGAATTATTTCGGTTTGCTTAATGCGAATTTTTTTAAATTGCTAGTTTCGCCTGGTTTACTTGCGTTGCAACTACGAGTCAAAGAGCAGAAAAAATCAGTTTCTAACCGTGCCTCAAACATAAATTAATCAAGTGCTGTGCACGATTTTATGAACAACATCCTCATACAAAAGTTATTTTGAATAATTGCAATTGAAAGAAAGCCCTATGACATATTTGATTGTTTGAGTAAAAGAAACACGATTTTAACTATTTATTTGATGTGTAATAGAGAACTGCAGAAATCTACAACAAATATATTTTATATAATATTTGACTCCACATGTTCCTTTTAACTGTTTTTTTTAACTGTTTAATGTCAACAACAAAAAAACCCAACGCTTTACAAATGAATTACAGGGTATAAAAGTAACTTAAAAACAACTTTCATTTTTAGCTCTTATTAACTTTATCCTTCCATTTGTTAGTTTTCCTTTAATGCAAACAACATTTTCTTCTTTTCTCTTTCCTTTTTTCTCATAGCAATTCGATGCAATGTGCAAAGCGGAAGTGGCCTTCTTCATAGCACGAGCATTCATAAATGTAAGTTTTTTTCATGCAATAATAAAATACACTTTTATAATATAATAATTTCATAGAGTTTAAAAAAATGGACAAGTATTTGCGTAAAATCAATATCAATATAGATAAAAATATTTAAAAAAAGAATTTAAGCTACATTTTGCTCATTTTGTGTTTCTTTACAACGAATTTCAGTATTATATTAATATTTTTCGTTTGCACTTACAATACTCGTATTCTATAAAAAATTATTTGAAAGATGCTGTTGCTGTGTGTTAAAAGGTTTTCCACAATCGTAACTTCTCCTCATCGTTCATTTCAATGGCCTTTACAAAGACATTTTGCACACAGCATACAAACATGTATTTGGCCAAGGCCACGCCTAACAAAAACAGCGTATACAATTCGAATTTGCAAGCACCTGATAATACTTCAATAATCCAAGTGATTAATTCTAAACTTAGGATAAATACATTTATGGTTAACCAGGGTGTCATGTGGGTGGGAGAAACCTACAAAAATGAATAGATCACAAACCAAAACCATCATGAATTCTTTAACAAGCAGAAAAAAGCTTACTGTCATCACAGCATAACACAGTAATAGCCAGGCATTAAGGGTGATAACTGCGGCCACTAAGCGACATCTACGCAAAAGAGAAAAAGGCAACACATAGAATCTACGCTGCCTCCACATTTTGAGTTGTCTGCGATCATTACAAAATAATGCAGTAGCAAGTTCGCATAAGCTACAGATCTAAGTTATGATATGGAAAAAAGAAAAGAAAAGGGACAAGTTATCAAATGTTTTTTAATGTACAAACTAATACCTGCGCTCTTACAATGCCCATGACACTAATTGTTAAGACCAACCAGTAAATTATCGAAAAGTTTTGAGCTTTGCAAAGATGTTTGCCAGTAAAAAAATTTGTAAGTGACTTCCAACGAGTCAAAGGAGAAAAATTCCATATAGAATAAATTTCACAAATATTGTTGTCATCAATAAAGTCCAAATGATGCCGCAATAGGTGACACAATTGTTTATCAAAATGCGTAATTTTATACATTTTTTCAATCTAAAATATGCCAACATAAATTTTTTTATTTTTTTTAATTATTAACAAAATTAAAATTTCTATGAGTACGAGTTTGACATACGATTTAAAAATGAACGCTTATTTCGGAAAATGTCATTTAAACTAAAAAAGAAAATATAGTCTCACACGTTAAAGGCTAAGTACACGACAAGAGGATGATGGTGTAATCGATTGACCAGCTGCAGGTGTAAAATCAAAATGAGTTTGATAATTTTTTTATTGCACCAGCATGCTATGCTGGTATGGTGTATTGTAAATTAATTTATTTAAATCAAATTTCTCACGCATTCAGCCTGACCTAAAAAAAATTAATGCTACAACAAATAGAAAAAAAAATAATGTTTTTCTTTTACAAACTTTATCGTCATTCATTTCGACCTCCTTTAGAAACGATTTACAAAAAAATTAATATTGCACCAGCATCCTGGTGTCATGTATTTGCCATTTTAGAGAAAATATTTTTTTAAAAAATAAAAAAACAATTAATTAATTTATGCTTGAGGAAGGAATCCATATTCAACTTTAATGGTCAGTTAATTGAATTAATATTTAAATACATACTTATTTGACTAAATATGCTTTAATTCACTTGAACTGATTTTCGTATTTAAGCAAGTGGAATTCACACCATCTAAAATTGCGTTAGCAACAAAATAAAAAACACTGTATGTGTTTTTTATGATAGTGTAAAAAGGTAACAATATTCTGAGTTTTTGTTGAACTCGCATAACATGGAATAATGAGTAGCATCGTGTCGTTTTTCCAGATAAAAATATATGTAATTTAGAAAGCCCTGAATGTCGCAATTATTATTGTCATCATCTTCGAAAAGAGGAGCATCAATTGGATCGCTTGCATAGCAGAGTTGGTACCTGCTAGCTGAAAATTTTGTCGAGCAGCGTGAACACTGCCTGCTATATTGGAGTGCTACAAGAAGCGTTTCCTCACTTTTAGAATACTTTTGAAAGCTTGCAGTCGACATTCTAGCATGATAATGCAAAAAGTCATGGCTAGGCAAAAAAATGCTTAAATTAAATTTACTCGACTGGTCCCCTTACTAACCAGACCTTAACATCACTGCAAATATTTGGGGATGGCTACCTCGTAGAGTGTATGCTTCTGGAAAGCAGTATACTGCTAAAGAAAAACTTATTGAAGTCATAAAAGTGGCTGGGTCGACCATTTCGCTCGATTACATAAAAACATTAAATGATTCTATTCCCAATCGAATTTAAGAAACAATTTGCAGAAATTGAAAATTTTCATAAAATGTAAATAAAATTTATTGAAAAGTACATAAACTGTTTTATTATAGAAATGTCCTACTCATGTGACGCAAATTTTGACTTTATAAACAATTTTTATAATAACAAAACCAGTTTATAAAGGGTGTTTTTTATAGACGTATAGAACTTTAAATTGCAATAAAACAACGATGGATTATTCGATTGACATGGATGTAACGGTGTTTCGACATACACTTCAGGATTAGCTTCACTCCAAATGCGGCAGTTTTGTTTGTTGACGTAGCCATTCAACCAGAAGTGCGCTTCATCGCTAAACAAAATTCGCTTATGAAAATCAAAATTATGAACCATTATTTTCGAAATTAAATTGCACTATTTGCAAGCGTTGATCAGGCGTGAATCTATTCATGATGAATTGCCAAAGCAAACTGAGAATAAATCACTTGACAGCTGTTAAATCGGTCGCCATCTTGAACAGTAATGCCAACTTAAAGTTCTATACGTCTATAAAAAACACCCTTTATATTGAACCCATTTTTAAAGTATTCAATAACAACTAATAATATTTTAATCAGAAATAAAAATTAAGCTTGGAACAATTTTTTTGTGTTCTATTCATATGGCGCGGGTGTACATGTATGCAAGAGAAAATGTTTTGGTTCAGTCACTTTTTGTGTGTTTTTAGATTTTTGCGTAATTAACATTTCAGAGGTTAATTCATTTTCATTTTTTAGAATTACTTCGGACTTAGTTCGCCTAACCGTAAAATATTGTCACTTAACAAGAAAATATATTATAATTTTCACATTCTATAGCAAAGCCTTTAGCTCTGGATAGCGAGTAAAATTTATCGAAATTTTTCATTTTCGTATCACGCCACTCGATATCGAGTAAAATGTATCACAATTGGAGATGGTAGGATTCGATAGCGAGTCTTTGATCGAGTATAATCTTGGTAAACATCATTCGATAGCAAATTAGTTATCGTAGCCAAAATAAATTATTCTTTTAACGACCACGGTCAACAAAAAACTTAAGAGAATTCAAGTTTTAGGTTAAAACAGTTAGTTATTGCAATTTTTAATAAATTTTTTATATATTAAATTTGAAGAAAAAGATATCAGAAGAGGAATTGTTCATTCATATTATCAAAAATTCTTTTTGCACAAATGTTGCCTAGACTGATTCTACCATGGTGAAGTTTTACAGATATAAGCATTAGGCAATTCGCCCCGCAGCTGTTTTAACACGAATTGTCAAAATTGATTTCCATTTAATTAGTTAAATTTAACTTACCTCCAAAAATGATTTCTCAATCACGAAGTACATATGTAATGATGAAGGAAAAAGGTTTATTTTAAATATAATAAATTCCTTTATTTATTTTTTGTTTAGCTAACTTGAACTTCAACCTTCAATTATGATTTTTCAAGATTAAAATTAATTACAAATTTTGATTTTGATTTTATTTGTTTATTTTTAGACAAAATGATTAGTTTATGTGAGTTGTGTGTATTGCAATTATATTAAGGCGCTAACGCTTTTTACCCTATCAAAAAAACGTTTAGTTTATTAAGGTGCGTATTGTAAAATAAAACACAATTAGTTCACGTTTTTCAACATTTATTAGAGAAACACACTTTAACAAAATATAAATCTTTATTTGTGGTTACCCCCCGTTTCCACATGCAAGTAATTGATTGCAAGTTGAGTATACGTATTAACACATGGGCTGAAAAGTCCCGGGCCTAACAAAGAAAACACAGTTTTTTTTTGGTTCAAAATTATCGATAACCTCTTCATTCGTGCGAAATTTCTTACCGGCGAGCATTTTTTTCATGTCTGCGAACAGCCAGTAGTCGCTGGGTGCCAAATCTGGCGATTACGGTGGATGTGGGAGCAATTCGAAGTTTAATTCAAACATGGCCAAACACTGCTCAGAATCATCAACACGTTCTCGTTTTTGGTCAACAGTGAGCAAACGTGGCACCCACTTTAAACAGAGTTTTCTCATAGTCAAATGCTCATGCAATATAAAGCCAACACGTTCTTTTGATATCTTTATAATGTCAGCTAACTGACGCAACTTCACTTTTCGATCATTCTAAACAATTTTGTGGATTTTTTGTATGTTTTCTGGTGTTACCGCCTCATTTGGACGTCCACTGCGTTCTGCATCATCGGTGTCTCTACGACCACGTTTGAAGTCAGCAAACCAACGTTTTATTGTTGTTTCTGATGGAGCCATTGCTTCGCTTGAACGGTATTTTTCCCATCAAGAAGCAGTGTAAAATTAAAACACTAAATTTTTTTTGATCCATTGTTTTGAAAATAACAAAAGTATCGTGAAATATCATGAAATTCTAACAGCTGTCTTTTGAAGGTTAGTATTAACTGAAAAAAAGGTGACTGCAATAAAAATAGCGCCATCTATGTGTTAGGCCCAGGACTTTTCAGCCCATGTGTTAACTACGAAAAAGCTGAAAAAGTAGTCGAAAGTCTTGCAAATTGTATGAGTGTATACACAGACCAGTGCAAGTTAATTTTCAAAATGTCGTCAAAGGCAAAATGGGCTGTACTAATAGAATTAAAAAAATTAAAAGAACAATCTGAAACAGAAAGAAAGAAAAGTGAAAAAAGAAAATTTTGGGTAAAACCTCTTTTAATAAAAAGAAGCGACCACGATATAAAAGCGTATTTGCTGAAAGATTTACTTTGGCAGGATGACGACAGCGATTTTAACAATTTCTGTCGCTTGAAGAAATTTTTATTATTGTATTATTTATACATACAGATACATATACTCATACATGGGTTTTACTCGTATGACAATTTTGTTTTCAATAATAAAATAAAAATAAAAAACATGATACGCATATGAGGGCTGCAATTCCATCAATAACAAAATTAGCTATAACTCTGAGGTTCCTAGCTGTTGGATACTCCTTTAGATCACTGGAATTTTGAACAAGAGTGGCCAGAAGCACAATCAGCAAATTCGTTCCAGAAGTATTTATTACGTGCTATATATGATGCATTGAAAAAAACCAACTTAAAGGTAAAAAGCAAAATAGTTTGGTAACGAGTCTATTATATATACTCGTACATATACTCGTATATATATGTGTTTGTAATAAGTATTCAGGATTTCTTTTAATTCATTTTTGGTAGGTACCACAAACCGTAGAGGAGTGGACAAATATAGCTGCAGATTTCAAAAATATATGGCAATTTCCTAATACGCTTGGTGCCTTAAATGGTAAGCACATCCGTATTGAAGCTCCGCCACACACCGGTTCCCAATTTTACAATTTTAATGGATTTCAGTATTGTACTATTTGCTTTAGTTGATACACACGGCCGCTTTATCTTTATTGACGTTGGCTTTAATGGTAAAGCTTATGACAGCACAATTTGTCAAGATGGTTACCTATACAACGCTCTGCAAAATGATAACCTTAATATTTCACGAGGTAGGGGACTTGTTCAGGGCCGAGGCGAAATTCTATTTTATTTTATTGCAGATGATGCATTCCAATTGGATAAACACCTTATGAAGCCGTACAGTAGAACACTGAAGCTAAATACACGACAAGAAATATTTAACTACAAATTGTGTCGTGCAAGAATGGTGGTGGAATGCGCATTTAGACGGCTGGCAAAGAGATTTGGGATTTTCAACCGGCCAATTGAAAAAAGTCCATCTACGGTTGATTTAGTTGTAATGGTCAGTTGCCTTTTGCATAATTATTTGATAAAAAAGAAAACTGTAGCAGAACCAGAAGAATTCGAAGCACAGAGATTACCCGACACATTATCATCTATAGGACTTCAAAAGAATGAAGTGTATAAACACGCTTCTAGAGTAAGAGATGAGGTATCAAATTATTTAATAACAACTGCCAATGTTGATTTTCAGTGGAAGAAGACTTACTCACACAATTAATCTTATTTATGCTTTTTTTTAATATTTTGTTAAATTTAATTTAAAAATATTTCTAATTAATAAATGAATGAAAACGTTTGTTCTAAAACTAATCAAATTCTATTTATTCATATATTTTTTTTATCGGAAAATTACCGACTAAAAACATAACTGCACAAACGCGTAAAATAAAAAAACTAAAAAACTAAGGCATTATTATGTATATATATATATATATATATATATAAAGAGTGATTTTTTTGCTATTATCTTTTTGGCAACACTAGTTTTGACAGCTCACGCACGTTTTGTATCTTGTGTCACTGTCAAACATCTTCAGTTTGGTCTATAATTTAATCATGAATCGTCTTACAAACGAACAACGCTTGCAAATTATTGAATTTTATTACCAAAATGCGTGCTCTGTTAAGAAAGTTCATCGCGCGCTTCTTCCATTTTATGGTCAGTTTAATCGACCTACTGAGGCTTCTATTCGGGCTATTGTAACAAAATTTCGCACCAAATTTACATTGTTGGACATTAAACCACCAACACGCTTACGTAGAGTGCGAACTGAAGAAAATATCGCAGCCGTATCGGCCAGTGTTGGTGATGACCGTGAATTATCGATTCGGCGCCGTTCGCAGCAATTGGGCCTCTGTTACTCCACTACGTGGAAAATTTTGCGGAAGGATTTGGGTGTGAAGCCTTATAAGATACAACTGGTGCAAGAATTGAAGCCAAACGACCTACCACAACGCCAAATTTTTGGTGAATGGGCTCTTGAAAAGTTAGATGAAGATCCACTTTTTTATCGAAGAATTGTGTTCAGCGACGAGGCTCATTTCTGGTTGAATGGATACGTGAACAAGCAAAACTGCCGTATTTGGAGTGAAGAGCAGCCAGAAGCATTGCAAGAGCTACCAATGCATCCACAAAAAACAACCGTTTGGTGAGGATTATGGGCTGGCGGCATCATTGGGCCGTATTTCTTCAAAGATGATGCGAATCACAACGTTACTGTGAATGGTGAGCGCTACCGTGCGATGATAACAAACTTTTTTTTGCCCAAAATGGAAGAGCTTGACTTGCATGACATGTGGTTTCAACAAGACGGTGCCACATGCCACACAGCACGCGAAACAATGGACCAATTGAGAGGCGAGTTCGGTGAACAGTTTATTTCACGCTTGGGACTAGTCAATTGGCCGCCCAGATCGTGCGATTTAACGCCTCTAGACTATTTTTTGTGGGGCTATGTTAAGGCTAATGTCTATAGGGACAAGCCCGCTTCGATTGACGCACTGGAAGCCAACATTGCCAACATTATTCGTGAGATACCGGCCGAAATGTTGGAAAGAGTATGCCAAAATTGCACTAAGCGGATGGACCATTTGCATGAAATAATCTTCAAACATTAAATTATATCGACCCAACTATCGATCCAAATAAATATTTCATGCATTTTTCTGAATTTTATGTGTTTTTTTTTTTTTAATTTCCGATAGTTCTTATAAAATCACCTTTTATATATATATATATATATATATATATATATATATATATATATATATATATATATAGAGAGAGAGAGAGAGAGAGAGAGAGGGAGAGAGAGAGAGAGAGAAATAGAGATCAACAATATCAATCAATAGACTTGTATAAAAGTGAAATAATAAATGTTAAAAGAATTCAATTCATATGAAACTGTTCACTGAAAGTTCAATTTAGAATTTAAACAATTATTCTGATTCAATTTCTACAATGTCGGAAGGTGACTCCGAACTACGTATACTTAAACTTTCTAATGGTGTAGAGCAATTGCTGTTTTCATTTGTTGGTATTGGACGAAAAATACTATTGCGCATGATTTTAAATTTTCTCTGAACGAATAAATTTTGAATTTCTCCCATTGTTTCACATGCATCATTTTCGGGGAGTTTTTGAAGTTGGAATGCTATGCTTGTTCCAAAAGAAATGAACTCATTTTCACTCTCATTACAACGTATTAATTTATTGAGAGCTTCATTTGACCATTTTCTTTTTTGAGAAGTCATTTTGTGTGACCTCTTCAAAGAAGTCTTCAAAATTTTTCGAGGTTTCAATATACAACATATAAAATACTATTTTCAATTTATTTATATTTTTTTTTTTTTTGCCATAGAACTAACTAGCCTCTTGAGAGTTATCACAGGACTTTCTGACGACAATTGTGTTGTCCAGAAAACGTATTTCCTCAAACCAAAATAAGGATGGTGTACGAGTATATACATCTGCTGCAGATGATTCAGACATATTACAAAATTTCCTTTCTTCTGCCGTATAGGTAGTACGCAAAGTTTTAATTTTTTTCTTTGCGGCTTCTGCCATCATACCCATTTCCGAAGCAATATTTTTGTATGCTTTAATTTTTAAGTCATTTCGTCTATATGATTTACTGCTCATATCCCATAGGACTTCATGTGAATGATAAAAAGATATTAATTTTATAACTTCTTCTTTATTTAATTTGTAATCCATTTTTTTCTAAAAAAAACTTATCTTTTTGTTTTTGAAACATAGAAACATACGAGTATAAATGGAGTGTTGCCGCGTTGTCAGTACGATGAACACCAACAAAAAAATTTGTTGTTTTTAAGTCAAAAATATGACATTGATATTTAAATTTAACTTTTAAATGTGCTGCTGTGTCATTATGTTCTTTTTTATTTATTATATTTGTTAAATATGCTAAATATGAATCACTAACGTAACTTCCATTTTTCCATAGACTAATAAATTAATTTAAAACTCATACTCGGTAGCACTGTTTCTCATTTGTCAATTTACTTGCTGCAAGTGTCAAAAATTTACTTGCAAGAGAATTTGGTTGCCAGCTCAGCTGCAAGTTCGAAAAATATGAGTGTGTTAGTGAAAAAGTGAGAGTGTAGTGAGTTTTTCGGACTTGCACCTGTATGTGGAAATGGGGGGCTAATTCCAGAAATTGCGTTGGCTTTTAAATTTATTCTTTTACTCATGATATTCTCATGACTTATTTATTCAGTACAATAAGTACTGAAGGGGATAGCATATCTTATGACCTATTTCATCAGACGCTACTCCGAATCCTCAGTAATATTGAAAACTATATATTCTATTTTTATTCTTCTCTTCTCTTTTACATTCGAATGCCAGGTGGGTATTACTGAATGTAATTAAAGAGTATATGAAAAAAAAACAAAAATTATAAAAAATAATAAGAAAAACATAGGGTTTCTCTACAATGAGCACTAGTATTTGTATGTGTAATAATTTCTATTTAGAATTTTGTTAAACTTTTAAATTCCAAATAGAAATTATAAAACACACTTTATTTATAACCGTCACAACGACATTTCGTTAGTTGCTGTTCCTGCTCTGTATCGTGCCATTCTGTTTGTTATTTTTTATAGTTAGTTTTTCTATACAACCGTATCAGCTGTTTCTGAAGTTTCAATAAAAAAAATCAAAGTTCTTTGTGGATAAAGAAGTTGTTGTGAAAACAGAATTAAAATTATTTATTATACAGGGTGGGCCAAAAGAAACCAAGGGGTGTAAAAGTTTAATAACTTTTTTGTTTATTAATTTTTTTTTATTTTTTCTTTAAGATTATATAGACAACACTTGGAGAATTTATAATGGAGAGGTTCACAACTGAACAGAGAACCAGAACAATAGAATTTTATTATTTAAACCAGAGATCAATTATTTTAACGCTCATTTTCATTTGAATGGCTTTGTTAACAAGCAGAACTGTAGGTTCTGGGGTTCTCAAAATCCAAGAGCCATTCATCAACGCCAATTGCACCCCATCACGTGTACAGTATGGTGTGGGATCACATCTGAAAATGTCATTGGGCCCTACTTCTTCGAGAATGAAGATGGAAGTGCTGTAACCGTAAATGGAGAGCGGTATCGTTTTATGATAGAAAATTTTTTACGTCCTGCTCTTGAAAACAGACCTGGTATGTGGTTTCAGCAGGACGGAGCCACTGCCCATACTGCCCGAGACACAATGGCACTTTTAAGTCAAATTTTTGGAGAGCGAATAATTTCTCGAAATTCGGAAATTATTTGGCCAGCGCGATCGCCAGATTTGACAGCACCCGACTATTTTCTTTAGGGTTTTTTGAAGGAGCGAGTGTATGTGAACAAGCCAGAGACAATCCTTGAACTCAAGGCAAACATTGTTGCAGAAATTCGAACACTACAGCCACAAGTTTTGAAAGATGTTATGGAAAATGCTCTAAAAAGAGCCCATCAGTGCGAAGCTGAAAACGGTGGTCATTTAAGAGACATCATTTTTCATACTTAGTGTAAAAAAATTTCCATTTTTTATATTATATAATCTGAAAGAAAAAATAAAAAAAAGTTAATAAACAAAAAAGTTATTAAACTTTTATACCCCTTGGTTTCTTTTGGCCCACCCTGTAATAGTAAAAAATAAATAAGTCCCTATTTAGACGAAGAAACATTTAGAAGGGAAACATTTCGTTTGTAGGCAAATTACGGGTGGAGAAGAGAGAATCATTTTTGTGTTCGGTACTCGGCGATACGCTTTGTTCACATATTCTTTGTTGATATTTGCTTTACTTTTCTTTTCTTTCATTGTTTTGTGTGCAAATAATAACAATAATAATGGAATGTTGCCGGCAACATGTTCGTCTGTGTGACCGCGAAAGAAAAAGCAAAAAAGAATTCAAGATGTTTTTCTTCCAAATGTTTCTTCGTCTAAATAAGGACTAAAATGAATAACCACATACGATATGTACATCAGATTCGGATTCAGATGTCGATGATACTGCCGTTGTTGCATGTTTCATAAATCTATGCACGATGCACAGTGGGATTTTTGATACCAAAAGTGGGAATTAATTCGAGGTAACTTTTCCTGTTTCTAATTTTAAATTTTTTCAGCCAAATTCACTTTAAGAAGTAAAACTAATATTATTTAGTATAAATTTTATTTATTTAATGTTGCTAAAAATTGCAATATTTCCAAAAAAAAAAAAAAATAAATAAATAAAAAGAATAATATTTATTCACACATTTCTATTCCTTATACGATTCTTTAGCATCATCATCATCATTACCACTATAAATAGTATAGGTATCATTATCATCATTATTGGCATCTTCTTCACCATCGAGATTTGATTCAAATATTAACAATTGAATTGCTTCCATAGGCAAATTATGGATTTTTTTTATCTTTCAATTGTCTTATATTTGAGAATACTGGATCTGAAGTAACTAATAGTCTCTTAAATATATCTTCATTTGATTTTCCTCTAGAACATTTTCGCGAAAAATGCTCCCTAAAATTTTTGAAATGTTTGTTTCGAGCTTCCTGTGCTTTTTCCCTCAACTGTCCAACTGGTAGTAAAGCGTGGTTTATTATTTCTGGTTCATGGATTAAAAATTTATGAATAGTTGGGGACATATACGTATACAGTTGTACAAAATACCTTGCGGTATTAAAAGCGAAATCTCGAAAGGCCACTAGAAACGGTAACCATAATTGAATTTGCGCTGAAATGTCCGCATTTTGAAAGAAGCGCTACTGTCTCATATAAAAATAGTTTCAACACTTCTTACATTTTATTTGAAGCAAAACTAATTTGCCTACATATCGTAGACTGTATTGCTTTTATTCAATCTATTTATTCTTATCAATATTAACTCTTACTTATTGTTCTTGTTGCTATTATTGTTTAAAATTGTTATTGTTTTCCCTTTCTTTTTTTAATATGTTTTTATCTACTTTAATTTAATAATTAAATGCAAGCTCTCATGAAAACAAAAGCAATGTTTGTATTGCTTTTTATAAAAAGTTGATTTTTTATATGTAGGTGCAACAATATATTTAAATTTTATTTTAAAATGTGCAAAAAAGTGCAGAAAAATTTTTTATAAATATTTTCAAAAGCGTTTATATTTTTATAAAAAAAAAAAATTTTTTTTCTTAATTTGGCTTTATTCACAACTATTTATCGACATACTCGTATTTCCCGAAATCCACAAATTTATAGGCTTACGCGTTTAAAATTAATTAAAAATAACAAATTACACATTAAAACAAAAAACATAAATTAATCTTACTAACCTGGGTTGAAGGTTCTATTAAAATATTTTTAATTATCACTTTAGAAAACACTCAAAACTAATTTTTAAGGCACCAAAAGTTGAAATTTATATTGCACGAGAGGAAAACGTCAAATAACTCAAACCTTAAAATTGTATAGTGACATAACGGTAGTTGTCAAAAACAAAATTTTTGCACTAGTGATGTGGAATGTTGTGTACTTTTACTTTTACTGATTACAAAAATTTATTCGGTTTTTTAAAATTTAATTTTGCAATTAATTCCGTAAATGTATTAATTTGTAAACAATAAAAATTGAAATAATTGTTTTTTTTTTTATTTATTTAATACATGTAAATATACTAATTTAATAAAAAACTTAAAAAATTGTATTACATTTTAAACTCAAGACTTGTAATCACAGCTTTATTGTGTTATAATTGGTTTTAAGTCTTTAGTGCAGACATTTTAGTCTTAAATAAAATATAAGTTACATAAAAAGGTAAAAGGAAGAAATTCATAAAAGTGCATGACAAACAATTTGTAATAATAATATAATTCTGGTTCAGCTTTGCTTAGTGAATTTAATATAACAGCCAAAATTTGTCCAAAGACGTATGTTGCATCATTTTCTCTCCTTTTTCCTTTCTTCATTGCTTTTACAAAAATCTTTAAATGTATGTACCAGCTTCCAAAAACATTTCATCACATTTGTCATTGCCTGTTTTTCTTTTATTGCACTTTTTTTGATATCAGTTGAACTAAACTCATCTGCTTCCATTGCAATTTCTGACGACATTAAAATGCAGTCTTCACTGTAAAGAACTGATGTGTTACAACTTTGTGATATTGGTTGGACAACTTCACAGTACGTATAACGGTTGTTTTCTTGTACAATTTTTATTGTGGAACGCACTCTATATTGTATACATATGATCGCGTATGTCTAGTTTTAAGAATAATTACTATATTATTTATTACAAAGAAGAACTTACGGTCGAGATGCAACGTGTGGTGCTAAAAATTCCACGTATTGCCAACGATGATTAAAAGTGGCTCCACTACCAGATGCAAGTTTTTCAACTATTTTCTCCTTGGCGTATCTATCGCGTAATAAACTCCACATTTTCATGCACAACTCTTCTATTTAATACCCTGTTCAGACATAAAAGTTAATGAAGTCAATTAAGTTTTAAATTGTGTGACTGATTTGGGTGTTCACACATATTCAATTAAGTTTACGCAATTAAGCATTTGACAACTGAAAATATTGTGACATTTTTTTTAAATATTTTTGAGTATTTATAAAATAAAAAATGAAAAGAAAATTAAATTTAAAAAAAATGTTTTGATTAAAAGAAATTAATTATTTAAAAATTAATTTCATGAACAATTTTATAAAATTTATTTAGCGTTAACTTTGGCTGCCATTTGCTTTTTATGACATTTATTTTTAAATTTATTTACGTTTTCTCTTTTTAATTCTGAAAATATCAACTTTTCTCACTTTTGAGTTGATATTTAAGGGCAGAACAAAGAGTTGCATTTTGATTTTGACTTCATTAACGTGCAATCAATTTTTAATTGCGCAATTATTTAATGGAAATTTGTACGGTAAATTGAGCTCAATAAAAGCGATAATTGCGTAAAATTCTTAATTGCTCAATTAACGTGTATGTCTGAACAGCCTATAAAAACAGATAAAACTTTTTTTTTATCCTTTTAGTCATCTTTTTATTTTACTTACCTGGTACACCCATTTCTTTACTTATATCAGAGCAAACGGCACGTTTTTTCTCCCGCAGTCTGTAGTTTTTGCTATATTTTTTAAATAAAATATAATTTTCTTGCACTAAAATTATAAGCTTTTCGTTGTCCATTTTCAAACTGTTTTGTTTTTTTCTACGTAAAAAATTTCGCCATTATTTATTGTAGCTGTCACTTACCCCCCACACGAGCAATGTGTTTGGCAAAAATTGCCTTGGCAACTGTCAAATTTTATTGCCAACACCAAATATTAACGCGTGTGCTGTCAAATTGAATTGCCATTGTGAAGCTAAAAAAACCACGCTAATAAAAAATTAAATAATTCTTCAACTACATAAATCCACCACATTAATAATATTTATTAATTGCTTTAAAGCCATAAATAGTTTAACGTTCTTATTTTCACGTCTCATTTAATGTTTTTAAAAACTTTTAATTTTATGTTCTAAGATACGTGTTCGCCACCTCAAAATAGAAGCTTAAACATTGACATTTAACGGCAATCAAATTTGACAGTTGCTACGGCAATAATTGCTAAATATATTGCCTCGTGTGGTTGGGGGGTTAACAAAGTTGTCAAAATATATTTTCTACAGGTTTGTCCGCAACGGCACAGAAAGAAACAAAAAAACTAACGACATATACACATTTTCTATTAAAAGAGAATTCAATCAGCTGATTCAGAACAGAACATAAAGTAAAGATTAATTTTACCTTAATGTCACAACTATGTATAACTGAACTTTGCCTTATATACTGTTTCACTCAAGTCTAGAGCCATCTAGATTTATAATGCTTCACTTTAACAGTCACTTCGCAACTTAGTCTAAAACCTTCTACAAACAACTATACTAGATATTACTGCATACTTCTAGGTACATTAAGTTAAGTAAACGAAAATTCTTAATCTAGATAATTCTAGAACACTTAAAATTAACATCAAACCTATACACTAATACAGATACCAATAGTACACATCTTACTTTATAACTCACACACAAGCATTACATTCGCAGATTTTACACATTAACTTGAATACAAAATTGCTATATTTACATAAATACTATTTCTTATTGATAATAACGCAGTGGTTTAACAGAATGATTTTTCGTAACTGTATTATTTATTTTTATTGCATTATTTATATAAATAAAAAAGAACATAAAAAAGTAAAAAAAAAATTCTTAAACAATTTTGACAGTTCGGTAACATACAACTGTATAATTTCTCCATGTTAGACACGTATCGAAATAAGCCACAAATTTAATTCACCAAAAATTTTCTTTTTAATTTGAATTAATAAATTTCTCAAGCATAATTGTTTTATTTCTTTCTTTAATTTGTTTCATTTTAGGTGCTGTCAATGTGGGGCGTGTTACGCTTTTACAATTTATTACGTTCTGGTATCAGTTGGCACGGTCCTGAGGTAATAGAAGTTGCATATAATAATCACGTGTGTGATAAATACTTAATCCATATAAATAAATTGAAATACTATGATTTCTTCCTTTTCCGAATTCAGGCAAAAACCTCATTAACAACAACAGTTAACAACAGTTTGGCTAAATCTTATAATGAATGTCAACACCATGATCATCACCATCATCATTGTCAACATCAGCATCAACACCAGCATCAACTTAACCGACGTCAGGGTGTTACGCACCAAAATAAATCATCAACTACAGGTTGTTGTGCCTTTTTCGATATCGATGATTACGATGATTATGATTATGAAAATGATGGAGATTATGATTATGACGATTGCAATGATTATGACTGTGATGGTTATTATGAGGATGGAGATGATTACGGCGATGATGAAGATGAAAGCAGTGACTGTTCTATGTTGGGTGCTTCACCAAAACGTATAACTCAAACACGTAGCCAACGTGTTTATCGCAACAATAATATACGATCAGTACTGGTTAATAAGCGCCACAAGAAATACAAAATTGCTCATCCCCAAACACAACTGGAGGTAATAAACGAATCGGAACGTAGTGCTGGCAGTGGCAGTGATGAGAATGAAGGTTTGCTCGTTGCTTGCAACAGCTCAACCTCGCTGGCGTCCGTTTGACATTGGACAGGTTGCATTGGAAATGCACGAATTAAAACGCAATCTAAACTCGCCAACGACACCAGCCTTGGCAACAACGATGACAACTTTGATAAGTTGCCAGTCCAACAGTATTTGCCACACCCGCATAATTCCCATGCAGGGCCACAATGTACACGTCAACGTCGACGTGCATTGCGACGCCTCTACTGCTGTGTGAATGCCTTAATAATGGCTGTTTTAGTAACTGTGGAAATTTACGCACAAATTGTTATCTTTTTGTAAAAAGGAAAATCCAAATATGTGACGAAATGTTTTATTTTTATCCTTAAATCACAAAAAACAAAAAACAATGAATAGGGCTTCCTCATTCCGCTTGTACACATTCAAGTTCTAACAATAAAGAAACAAATTGGAAATCCAGAATCAAAACGTAAAAAACTTAACAAACATATAATTTGGTGTATTAAACTAGATTAAAAAGCAAAAAACAAAATCGCGCAACTTGTATCCAATTTTCTAATTAAAAAACAAACAAAAAATACATTCTCAACAATTAACGTTTAATCTAGAAATGAATTTGTATTGCTTTTCAAGATTATTTCTTATTAATATAATTTTTTTATTATCTTGCCTTAAAATTTTTGTATAATCGATCGTAATCATAGAGTAAATGATCGGGTAAAAAGAGGTAGTACAAAAATAAGCCAGATACCGACTGTAGCGCCACCTGCCGGGTGGAATACCATATGTACAGAACATGAATTTTATTTATTTAATACTTTTAAAATGTAAAATGTGTTTTAAATAAGGAATCTTAAATTTTCTAATTTTCCGCGAATTTTTTTAAAAACCTTCTCCTGACAATAACAAACACAACAACAAAAAAAATTGTGAAATCGGTTCAGCCGTTCACGCGTGATGTCGGGACCAAGGGATATAGGGATTCATTTTTATATATTTTGGTTCTGGTTTCATTCAATAAAATTATGAGCTTTTTTAATGTTGTTTTTGTGACCTTTGTTCACACTTAAGAATGCCGTGCCATCTGCCAAAGTTGACCTGATGGTATATCGATTTATAGGCATGTCTAATGTATAGACAATGTAAAGGGTGTTTTTTATAGACGTATGGAACTTCAAGTTGGCATTACTGTTCAAGATGGCGACCGATTTAACAGCTGTCAAGAGATTTATTCTCAGTTTGCTTTGGCAATTCATCATGAATAGACTCACGCCTGAACAACGCTTGCAAATAGTGCACTTTTATTTCGAAAATAATGGTTCATAATTTTGATTTTCATAAGCGAATTTTGTTTAGCGATGAAGCGCACTTCTGGTTGAATGGCTACGTCAACAAACAAAACTGCCGCATTTGGAGTGAAGCTAGTCCTCAAGTGTATGTCGACACACCGTTACATCCAGAAAAACTGACTGTTTGGTGCGCTTTATAGGCTGGTGGAATCATTGGTCCGTAATTCGTCAAAAACGATGATGGCCAGAACGTTACAGTCAATGGTGATCGGTATAGAGCCATGATTACTAACTTTTTCATTCCTGAATGGAACAACCATGATGTCCAGGAGCTGTGGTTCCAACAAGACGGCGCAACATGTCACACAGCTCATGCCACAATCGATTTATTGAAAGACACGTTTGGTGACCGCCTAATTTCAGGTTTTGGACCTTGTGAATTGGCCTCCAAGACCTAGTGATGTAACACCGCTAGACTACTTTCTGTAGGCCTATGTAAAGTCATTGGTCTATGCGGATAAGCCACAAACGCTTGACCATTTGGAAGACAACATTCGCCGTGTTATTGCCGATATACGGCCACAAATGTTGGAAAAAGTCATCGAAAATTGGACGTCCAGATTGGACTACATTCGAGCCAGCCGTGGCGGTCATATGCCAGAAATCATATTTAAAATGTAATGTCACAAGATTATCTTTCGAATAAATAAAATTCATGTCAATCGAATAATCCATCGTTGTTTTATTGCAATTTAAAGTTCTATACGTCTGTAAAAAACACCCTTTACAATAGCGGACCAAGTATACTTCCTTGGGGGACGCCTGCAGAAATCTTCTTAACTGGTGAAAATACATTTTTTGACCGTAACTGAAATGTTCTATCAGTCAAATAGCTTTTAATCAGCTTGTGGGTGTTTGCAGGAAGAAGTCGTGTTACTTTTGTAAGGAGACCAAACTTTATCAAATGCTTGGGAAACATCTATGAACAAAACAGCTTTTTCTCGAAGGACGACCTGATAGCAGTAACAATTCTGTGAACCTGCTCTGTAGTTCCATAACCAGCCCGGAAGCCGAACTGATGTTCTGGAATAATATTTCGCTCTGCTAGATGGGGCATTATTTTTTGGAGGAGGACCTTTTCGAACAGCTTTGAAAGGATGGATAATAAACTGATAGGTCTGTATGACGTAATTTGAGTAGCGTCTTTACCCGGTTTTTGAATCATGACAATTTCTAAAATTTTCCAAGAGGACGGGAAAACCCCCACTCTTAAGATGGCATTAAAAATGAATAATATAATTCTCACAGCGTAATCTGGCAAGTTAATTAGCATTGAACTAGTAATTCGATTAGCGCCGGGCGATTTTTCGCATCAAGATTTTTGATTGCCATTTTAATTGAGAGAAACCGCATTTTTATATGCTTTTCAATGGAATCGCTTATGTGTGGTGGATTAATATCACTATCTATGTCATGTGGTGTGAAAGCGTTTTCCAGATGACTAGCAAAGCATTTGCTCGTTCACTAGGATTTTTAGCCCAACTAAGGTCCCCAAGTCTTAGTGGAGGTTCGGAGGATGTAGGGCACTTCATATGCTTCACAGCTTTCTATAGGCTATGGTCGGTTTTTGTTGTCGGATCGAAGTTACTTAAATAATTTGCAAGCGCTGACTCATGCTGTAAACGCAGCTTTTCTTTAAGTATTTTTTGACACAAATTCAATTGGGTCTTTAAATCTGAAGAACGATTTCTTTGCCATTCCCTTCTCATTTTTCTTTTTTGTCGGATGAGGGCTTCAATATCAGCTGATGACTTGAACGGTTTCCTCCTATATGTTTTTCTCATTAGAGTTGCATTCCTAGCTGCACAATTAATAACGTCTGTAAGGTGGTTCACAGCACATTGTATATCAGAAGAGTTCCTTAGAGGGATGTTCTGGGAGAGATGAGAGCTCACATACATTTTATACTTTAGCCAGTTCGTGTATCGGTTCGGATAGAACGTAGGAGATACTTCAGAGTTTATAAAACTATTACGTAGTGTAATTATAGTTGGCGAATGATCAGATGATAAGTCGTCTAGGGGACTAATCAGAAGTTGGTCACGTTTAATATTTTTTATAACAGTGAAGTCAATAAGGTCTGGCTTTTTCGTACAGTCTGTAGGCCAGTATGTGGGCTCACCGCCAGATACGACATCTAGACTATTTTGAGCAATAGAATTCTACAACTGCCTACCTCTTGGGCTAATTAGTCTAGAGCCCCAGTGGGTATGTTTAGCGTTGTAGTCTCCTGCTGCCAGGAACTTGTGTCCCAATCTTGCAAAGAAACTTTTGAAATTGTCGCTATCAATTATGTGTCTTGGAGGACAATATACACATGAAATTGTGGTATGAAAATCAGTAAGCCTTATAGAGATTGCCTGAATGAAATCCTTCCCAAATTCTGGAATAACAAGGTGCCTCACGTTTTTACGCACAATGACGGCCGTGCCACCACATGCCTTTCCACTTGGATGTTTAGTGTCATATATAATGAACCCGTCAATTCTAAAGCAATTTTTTACAGTAAAGTGTGTTTCGAATACCAAAAGGATGTCTATTTCCTACCTGTGTAGGAAATTTTCTAGCTCGAACCTATGTTGGGATAACCCGTTCGGATTCCAAGAAGAGTCTGCAGAATCATGTTCTGATTCCGCATAATCTCCTGAAACATGCCCTGCATATTATTCATAAAACTGTTCATGTTAACCATGAAATTGTTCATTGTCTCCGTCAGCTTGTCGATTGAACTAGAGCTGGTATCGTTGAAGACCTGAGGGCTGCTCCTTAGTACTTGGGCACATAAAAGATTTTTGAAGTTGGGGCTATTTGACTTTATTAAATCATTTTATTCTCATGTACACCATTAGGTATTGCAGTAGCTTCAGTATGAAGGCTCGGATAATTCGATTCGCGATATTTTGCATTTACACGACTTCGAGGTTGTTTCGATTTTTTATCCTCTCGAATACCTCACATCCTCTATAATTAGCAGAATGTCTTAAACTGCAATTGCTGCACTTTCTTACATTGGGGTCGTTTTTAGGTGCTGTACACTCCGTGGTTTTATTCGCGTTACCACAAACTACGCAAACAGATGGTAGCTTGCAGTAAGATTTTGTGTGGCCGAACTCTTGGCAATTGGTGCATTGTGGTTCTTCTACTGTTATTCTTCGGTTAAGAAGATATCTCAAATTGTAAATAGGATGCGTTGAATTTTTGGTCTTAAGAAGAGCTGCATTAAAAACAATCTCCACACGGTGCATTGGTTGGGAAATTTTATCTTTGTTGTGTATGTTGTGAACATTTCTCACATCGTAGCCTTCATTCTCAATAGCTTTCTTGATTTCTTCAACAGGGACGGAACTGTCAATGCCCTGTTCCACAACCACCAGGCCTTTAGTATTTTTCAGTTGGTACATGTAGTAATTCTTTTTTTCGGCGTTAAGACTATTAAGTATTAAACGATCATTTTTCTCAGTATGGGTTTGGATTTTTGTTTCCTGTATCTGTCCCCTTCGTATAGAAGCTACATACAAATTATCTTTTCCCACAATCTTTGATAAAAGATTTACGAAAGCGTTCAATGTTTGCTCGCGCAAATAGATAGGTGGAGATTTGTGTTCCTTAGACGCAGGTTTTACTGGTGCATCATCTGTGGGTGCAAATATTGAAAATCTATTTTCAGAGACTAGTATCGAATCCGCCTGACTGCCTTTGTAGTGCTTAGCAGAGCGCTCCTGTTGATTAGTTTTGGACCAGCCTTACGTTTGGTAACAGTTACATATCTGTGCGTGCCGGTTTGTATCTCCCTACCTGCCGGAGTGGAATCTGTTACAGTCTTTGATGTTGGTGTATCAACTTTAGTTTTCGGAGTGGTTTCTGTGGGGATTGTTGCTTTGTCAAACTGACGCGAAAAAATTTGCGCATCCACAATCGCATTTGGCATTAAAGAGCGGCACCTATTCCCAGGGCTGGCTGTTAAATATGCTCCGTCGTCAGTTTTCTTATTCATACTATCTGAGAACACATAGTATGCATTGTTCCTACTCTGTTTTTCGTTTTTCTTATCATGGGTCCACATAGTTCTAGTAGCGTTCCTACTTTGTTTTTCGTTTGTTTTATCATTTATTTTTTCGTTTGTTTTTGTTTACTTGAAGCTATAATTTTGATGTATTTATGTTCCTTTTACACAACCAATAACACCTGAAATATCTGTTTTATTGAAAAAAGTGAGCTCAACCTCATTTTTTTTTTTTCAGTAGATGTCATATCAAATTTTATTCACTGAGGACAAGATTACCTTTTCTCTCTTCATCACTTGAATCGAAATTTAAATTATATATAAAAAACATTTTGTTGCTAAAATTAAAAACAATAAGCAATCAAAAACGATAAATTGTTGTCGTGATAGCGACCGTCATAGAATATCAAATCATTATCGAAGCAAAGTTAAAATAAAAAGGACGACGAAATTAACGTCGATAACTGGAATAGGCTTACAAACACTTTCAAGTATAAAATTTACTCATGTGTGTTTTTCATGTATGCTTGTGCATTGCTTTACTACTGATGAAAAAAAAACTCGATTTATGTTATCTATGTTGACCACCTTCTTCGTTAGCATAAACCAACAAATAAAAACAAATAAATGCCAACTGAAAAACTACATGCATGAATTAAAATTCATTTAATCTCTAGCCTTCATGACCAAAATTGGCTTTTAAACATTTCAGTTTATTATTATTGTATTTTGTCACGTGTGTATGTTTTTATGCTTATGGGAAGAAATATTTAATAATAGCTTTAATTACAACATAAAGATAAAATCAAATTGTAAATAAATACTTACTTATAATAACTTACAAAATAACTGTAATTTATATTAGATTTAATTTGAAATAAGTGAATAAATATGATAAATAAATATATATGTATGTAATCCTAACGTACCGAATATACACAACATATAATGCCATATAAATAAATAAATATTTGTAGTTGCAGTAAATCTTCATATACAACACTAGTATAATTCCTTATCAGCTTCAAATTATGCATTTCCCTTTCTCTTTCTGCCTCACCTGCCTGTTTTTATATGCAGAAGCTAATAAAGCAATCACATCTTTAAATAATCTTATTTAAATACATATTGAATTCAGGGGTCTAATCACTATCGTATAGAATAGTATTTCGATAAGTGTCGAGAAAGCAAATCACCGAATACGATGAGTCTTCTGGCATCTCTTAGTTCATATTTAAAAGATGAAAATTTATTAAAAACTGCAATAACTAATTGTTTTAACCGAAAACTAAATAAAATTTTAATTAATTTAAACTTTTTGTTGACTGTGCTGGTTAAAAAAGTAATTTGTTTTGGTTACGATAGGTACTTTGCTATCGAATGATAATTTGCCAAGATTATACTCGCACTCCATCGATTTTACTTGCTATCGAATTTACGTATGGACATGTACAAGAACAAAAAAACTCACTCATATATGAAACTAGCAAAAAATATAATTTTTAGTTTAAGTGTCCAAAATGCTAATAAATAAAATGTATAAGAAGCTAGAAAGTAACTGGAAACAAAAGAAAATAACTGTTGTTATAATCTTGATATAAATATCGACGGCAAGCACACAAATCGTCTTAATTAACACAAAAATCAATTTTTTAAACGGCAACAACTGTTCACAAATATTGAAGAAAACAATAAAATGAGACCTTCACAATTTAAATTTTATCAAAATGGAATTGTTTTCTAAATTTTACTATATGAGACGATTAGTGGTTCAGCTGACCATATATTAATGCTTTTCCATATGATTAAAATAATTTATAATAAAAGAAAATTATTGTAGGATTTTATACAATCCATAAAATAATTAATTCAGTTTGTTTTATTTTCCTTTGTGGTATCCGCTTATGTCTGTTGGGGGAAATGCGTACGGTTTTATTAAAATAAAGAAAGTGATTTACGCCAATTTGAAATTAAATTTAGTTTAGCGAGTCATTGGTTCTTATCTAGTTCCTTTACATCAACCTAGCTTTTATATGCTTCACAAAAAGTGAAAAAGGTTTCATCAATATAAATAATATTAATTTTCTTTTTGTTAACTTGTTTGTTCGCTTTACAAATTTTTATTTTACAAAGAAATTTTCTGAAATCTGGTACACATAGTCTTTATACTTCAAGGAAGGTCGCCACACACCACTCCTATTTTTACGCCCACTTTTCAACTGTTTTTATTTGCTACTGTTTAAAAAGATGAGTGCCTGTACTTAATTTCAGCCAGTAATTATGCTTTGAAATATTTTATTTATCACTTTGATTGGCGCCTTTGATAATAACTGTATTTACTTGAACGGGTTTTTTAACAATTAAAATATATTTGTCGACGGATTTCGGAATTGGTGCATACCTCTCTTAAGGATACCGAGTGTTTTTCTTTTCCCACACTTATCCATTTCCCGGAAAAACGGTATTGAATTCCCGGCAAGTTTTCAATTAAAAGTTTCTATATGGCTTACTTTGAAAATTTAATTTAATTAAAAATTCTTATAAATGAAATAATTTTCTTTCAACAAAAAAAAAAAAAAAAACAGGTATTCAAAACAAAACAAACCAACATAAAAACTTTATTTCTAATAAAAAATATGTACTTATTATGTATTTATGAAAAACAGTTAAGATTTAGTTTAACGAATATTCATAAAACGTTATTTTAAATTCGATTTTTAAAAGATTCAAACATTGTTTTTCCAAGAAAAAGTAATGGCACTTGTTGGCATGATACATTTATTCTAACATTAGCTGCTAATAAAGGGTGTTTTTTATAGACGTATGGAACTTCAAGTTGGCATTACTGTTCAAGATGGCGACCGATTTAACAGCTGTCAAGAGATTTATTCTCAGTTTGCTTTGGCAATTCATCATGAATAGACTCACGCCTGAACAACGCTTGCAAATAGTGCACTTTTATTTCGAAAATAATGGTTCATAATTTTGATTTTCATAAGCGAATTTTGTTTAGCGATGAAGCGCACTTCTGGTTGAATGGCTACGTCAACAAACAAAACTGCCGCATTTGGAGTGAAGCTAGTCCTCAAGTGTATGTCGAAACACCATCCAGAAAAACTGACTGTTTGGTGCGCTTTATGGGCTGATGGAATCATTGGTCCGTACTTCTTCAAAAATGGTGATGGCCAGAACGTTACAGTCAATGGTGATCGGTAACAACCATGATGTCCAGGAGCTGTGGTTCCAACAAGATGGCGCAACATGTCACACAGCTCATGCCACAATCGATTTATTGAAAGACACGTTTGGTGATCGGCTAATTTCACGTTTTGGACTTGTGAATTGGCCTCCAAGATGTTGTGATTTAACACCGCTAGACTACTGTCTGTGGGGCTATGTAAAGTCATTGGTCTATGCGGATAAGCCACAAACGCTTGACCATTTGGAAGACAACATTCGCCGTGTTATTGCCGATATACGGCCACAAATGTTGGAAAAAGTCATCGAAAATTGGACGTCCAGATTGGACTACATCCGAGCCAGCCATGGCGGTCATAATACAGAAATCATATTTAAAATGTAATGCCACAAGATTATCTTTCGGATAAATAAAATTCATGCCAATCGAATAATCCATCGTTGTTTTATTGTAATTTAAAATTCTATACGTCTATAAAAAACACCCTTTATATTAATACTACAGCCAATTGAAATGGTTTTAATAACGTTCTTAAATCAATTAATTAATTAATTAAATACTATTAGTTATTTTAGTTTTAGCTTGATGAAAAGTTTCAATAATTAATTTTTGTACACCATGTTAAGTTTCGGAAAGATGAAATCCTCTAAGAGAAATGGTCTATCTTATAATTAAGCTTTTTGTTATAGATCAGAAGCTAAAGCCGTCAAATTCTGTTAGATATTTTCATTTTTATCATTTACATAATGTAAAATAGTTCCTTGCGTTTTTTTTAATTTTTCCGGAGGTTCTGCTTTAGATTTCTTATCTTCAACTTGTTGTGTATATTATTTTAAGTGTTGAATAGGACCACTTGTACTTTTTCCTTTTGCAGGAAATTATTTTGGAACATAAGAAAAAATTTGCAGTGTCCACTGTTTTTTTTTATAGGATGTTCCTCCTCCCATCTATTGTACAATTATATAGTTATTAAAAGATTTAAAGTATTAAATATGTTTATATATTGTTACGTTTTTACACTACTATAAAAACGTTTAGTTTATTAAGGTTCTTTATCCTACTAATAACGGGTGGCCCAAATTAGACCTTGCGGTAGAAGCTGTTGCACAATTTGAACTTTGTATGGATACATCTTAAGATCCAGCTTTAAAATTCTCTGTAATGTTGTTCTGGGTATACCCAATTGGCCGGAACGGCGACGAGTTGAGACAGATGGATCATTTTGCAACACTCTGCCGTACAGCTTCCACGTTGTCTTCAGTACGAATATTTCGATGAACACATCTTCCTGGACGGTCGGCAACTGAACCCAGTTTCTCAAAACGGCGAACTAAACTTGTAATCATGGAAGATGTGGGCGCTGATCTTACGTTAAAAAAAACGGCGATAATTTCAATTGATCGTTGAGAAGAATAATAAAAATCGATAATTTTAATGCGTTATTGTTGACTGTACGTATTCATTTTAAATTTCCAAGAGTTCAGTTATAATCTGCAAAAAGAAAAAAATAAATTATGTTAAAAAATTAAAAAGTTATTTGTGTTTCACATCAGCTGGTCTTATTTGGGCCACCCTGTATTATAAAGCCGAATGCTTGTGAGTGTGTATGTGCGGATGTGTGGATGTTTGTTCCTCTAAAAAACTACTGAATGGATTTTAATGAAATTTTATAATAATTTAGCTTATACATCAGAATAACATATAGGCTATAACTTATAAAGATATTGTGTAAATTGTCCAAAATAGAACGATAGGTGTCAAGTAAGTAGGAAAAAATTATACAATCGGCGACATGTTTTGGCGTGCGCCGCAAATATCGTTGAAGTTACACATATATAATGTATGACCGATATGTTTATCATAAAAAGTCCTACAAAAAAGTCTGCAACAGCATATGTCTATCTCTTATGTGGAAGCAATTATCGTCAAAATAGTGAACCATAATTACAATAGAAATTGATAATTTATTTCTAATACTCGTACATATTTCTTAGTAACAAATTGATCTATATCAAAATAAATACTTTTATTGCCTCTGATATATATAATAGACTAGCCCGTACTTAATTTAAGCCTAAAATTATGGTTTTAAATATATTATTTGTCACTTTGGTTGGCGTTTCTGAAAATAATCCTAGCAAAAACATGAGCCCCTTTATAAAGTAGTTACTGACAGTATTTATTTGGTTGGTTTTTTTTAACAATTAAAATTCTATTTGTAAAGGGATGTCGCTAAAAATTGATACAAACGCTTTTTAAAGATACCGACCGGGCCGGATGAGACCGGACAAAAACATCTAGTTGTAAAATAAAACAGAATTAGTTCTCTTTTCTCAACACTTGTTGGAGAAACACACTTTATTTGTAACCGTCACAACGACACTTTATTGTTTATGATATACCTTGTTTACAGTTTAATGTCTCAACTAGAACTGAACTTGATTGGCAATCTCAGCATTGCTTTATATACTGTTACACTTTAACAAACTGTAATGTATAGTTTAGTCTAAAACCGTCTACAAACATCTAGTCATTACTTCATACATCTAGGTGTATCATGTATAGAACAAAAAGGTGATAGCTATCATAAAGCTTATACACTAACACAGATAAAAATAACACACATCTCACCCGGAAGCATTACACTAAAAAATTCTACGAATTAACATAAACACCGAACTGCTACATTTATACATACATAAATACCATTTCTTTTGAATAATAAAACACAGTGATTCAGCAGAGTGATTTTTCGTAACAATATAGTGTAAAGCAGTACTTTTTTTACGTAAAATAAATCTCAGGAATTCTAGCACTAGTTTCCTGGGATTACGGGATTCGAAATTGTCAGGAATTTCCGAGACTAGTACTAATATAAGATTGTAATGCTATGTTTCTTTTCTGCTCCGTACATGGGCCACCTTTTAAAATATATATATTCCGTGTCGTTATAAATAGCGGAGTCAGTCAGTCTGTTCGCCTCTTCGTCTGTCCCTGTAGATGTTGAAAGCAACTCCCTAGAAGGCTTACGGAAAAGTTTAGTATGTCAATTTGTTGAAAGTCCCTGCGCTCAAACTGCTTTTTTAATTTAGCTGATTCGGTCCATAAATAGCTAAGGAATGAGCTCTAAATCGAACTACCTCCATTTGTTTTAAATTTTCTGAGTGGTTTTTTTTTTGCGAATTTTGTGAAAAATTTATCAGAAATAATCTGTGCAAAAAAAATTAAAACAATCGCTAACAAATGGCCGAAAAAAATTTAACCGAAATTTTAGTTTTCTATCAATTTCACACCATGTTTTATTTTTTTACTAGTTGACCCGGCAAACGTTGTCTTGCCTTAATATTTTTATATATTCGATCTTCTAACACTAAGAAATCGTACTCATAGAGTAAAGAACCGTGCGAGACCGGCTAAAAACAGGTAGTAGGCAAATAAGCCAGATACCGACTATAGCGCTACCTGCCGGGCGGATTTGTGACGTTAAACCTTCCAAGATTATACATATAATCCTCTTCAATCACTCTATATTTAAAAAAAAAAACCGCATCAAAATCCGTTTCGTAGTTTTAAAGATTTAAGCATACATAAGGATATAGGAACAGAGAAAGCGACTTTGTTTTATACTATGTAGTGATGAACATTTTTAAGGCATAATGTGTATATACTAGACATCTGCACAAATGTATTTGGATTTGCGTAGTACTTATGTACTCTGCAGCAAGTGCAAGAGTTTCAAGAGTTGGCCAGAAATGAAATCAACTTTATTGAAAATTTGATTATGAGTGATGAAGCTCATTTTCATTTGAATGGCTTTGTTAACAAGCAGAACTGTAGGTTCTGGGGTTCTCAAAATCCAAGAGCCATTCATCAACGCCAATTGCACCCCATTAGGTGTACAGTATGGTGTGGGATCACATCTGAAAATGTCATTGGGCCCTACTTCTTCGAGAATGAAGATGGAAGTGCTGTAACCTTAAATGGAGAGCGGTATCGTTTTATGATAGAAAATTTTTTACGTCCTGCTCTTGAAAACAGACCTGGTATGTGGTTTCAGCAGGACGGAGCCACTGCCCATACTGCCCGAGACACAATGGCACTTTTGGAGAGCGAATAATTTCTCGAAATTCGGAAATTATTTGGCCAGCACGATCGCCAGATTTGACAGCACCCGACTATTTTCTTTGGGGTTTTTTGAAGGAGCGAGTGTATGTGAACAAGCCAGAGACAATCCTTGAACTCAAGGCAAACATTGTTGCAGAAATTCGAACGCTACAGCCACAAGTTTTGAAAGATGTTATGGAAAATGCTCTAAAAAGAGCCCATCAGTGCGAAGCTGAAAACAGTGGTCATTTAAGAGACATCATTTTTCATACTTAGTGTAAAAAAATTTCCATTTTGTATATTATATAATCTGAAAGAAAAAATAAAAAAGAGTTAATAAACAAAAAAGTTATTAAGCTTTTACACCCCTTGGTTTCTTTTCGCCCACCCTGTACAAACAAAAATGAGTTAAAATTTTAAGAACAACAAAATTCACGAATGACTGCTTACTTGTGCTTGCTTGCTTTTTGTGTTTGTATATATTCGTATTTTCGTATGCAGTACACGACTATGCTCACAAATCATTTGTAGAAATCCCAAATACATTAAATGCTTCAAATGAATTTGGTATCTATAAGCTTTGACTCATAGCTACAGGCATTAGCACAGAGAATCTCTATACATCTTTTTAAAAAAAAGTATGCAGAAAGAGCGAGAGTGGGAATTTAAATGAGAATTAATGTTTTTCTTTATTTTTTGAGATGTTGTTGCCAGATCTAACATCATGATGTTTCTAAAAGTCGCCATACAAATTAAATTTTTACACACATATGAAGCTAAATTTTTCTTTTTTGATAAAAGTGTAATTTACATTACATTTAAATATAATTTATCATTAACAACCTCATATTTTATAGGCTTATAATATACAACACAGAGTTATTAATATCTGTCGATTTTTGTTGAATTATTCGCCGATTTCGTGTTATGAAGTGTGATAACTCCAGCAAAGTATTTGCTGTTCCGCAAATACGGTACTCATTTTTGTAGTCCTTTTTTCGCTGAGCTATTTGCTTTTTCTTTTTCCTATTTGCGAAACAAAATTTTTGCAAATGCTTACGGATAAGAACTTGAAAAGCAACAATTCACTACTCTTCACTATTTGAGCTCTGTGAGCAAATACCTACTTGTATTTACTTTTGGCAAATGTATTTACAAATACAAAAAAATTATTTGTTGCAGATGTCTAGTGTATACTGAACACACAAGCAAGAAACCGCACAATCAGTGTTATACAAACGTGTGTATGTATGTATGTGTTTTAAATGCAGAAATCTTATTGATAGTTTTTGAAGTTGATATTAAATATTTAATCAAATTGTTTATAAAAATAAATTGAAATAAATTTATTATGCTGTTTATATGAAACGAACCATCTAATCGTATGGAAAACACTCAAAATATTTTTAAATTTTTTAGAATTTCCCATTTTAAATATAAAAATTGAGTACCTACAGTCACTTTATTAATTTTAAAAATGATTTGGATTTCTTTATCTGAAACTAATTATTTATTTTAGATTTTCAAGAAAAATTCTTTTAATCAATAATTGCATTTCATTAAAAATATATATAATTTTGATTTATTTAAAAAAAATATAAGGTACTAGCATTTAACCCGCTACTTCGTCAGCGAAGTACCATACTGTCGCTATTATAGTTTCGTATTTCTTTGTAGACTATTTAATCTCAGTTCTAAGTTTTTTTATACAAATTACATTAAATTTGTTGATTTTCATATTTACTGATCACCGTTGGAGCTCGGTCTAATAGTTAAAAATTCGTTAATATTAAAAAATTCAAAAAATACCATTATAATATTTTAATAAAAAGCACAGTTTTCTTCTCTTAATTATTTTCAACCTTGTCCTGAACCGTTTAAGTTCAGTCTAATAGTTTTAGGTTCGTTAATATTAAAAAATCAAAAAGTACCATTGAAATCAATAAAAAGTACTGTTTTGCCTGTTAATAATTTTTTACTTTGTTAAGAGCGTTAAACGCCAATCTCATAGTTCTAGTGTTATTAGCATGAAAAACTGAAAAGTACCAATAAAAACAATAAAAAGTTATTTTTTTCCGCCTTACTTCAGATAATTTGAGCCAAATCCTGTACTTTTTACATTCCTTAATAATAAAATATCAAAAAGTTCAAAAAAATAATAAAAAGTACCATTTGTCCTCTTAATGATTTTTCAATTTGCTTGGGACCATTAGAGCCCAATATCGTACTGCCAAGTTTGTTTACATTTAAAAAATCAAAAAGTACCATTTTGTCCCTTAATGATTTTTAAATTTGACCTGAACCGTTTGAGCCTGGACCGTTTAAATCTACTGTGAAAACTCTAGATTTGCACATAACACTAAAAAATACAATAAAACTTGTTTAAATATAAAGTTCAAGTCTTTCTTTTGGTACTTTTTTCTCCCTTAAAACAAATTTTTTACCATTGATTAGGTGCTACAAATTAATAATAAAATGTTTATATGCTGCATCAATTTACATTATGGTACATATTTAGAAATAGTACGAGTAGTACAAAGGGGCACATATTTTACACTTATTTGCTCGAATTTTAAAAAAGTGCCAATATACATTGGAGGCCTTTTTAAGAAGAGAAGAATACAGTTTAGTTTTTGTTGATGTGATTGTTACTTTGAAAAATAAATGAGGTTAAAACAAGTTAAATTCGGCTCTGCCGAGTCTTATATACCCTTCACTGTGTTAGTGAAATATTAATAGTTTTCACTTTCTACATTCTTCTATAATATTAAAACCGTAGAAAAAATTAAATGAGTGAAGATAAATATGTTACAACGTACCCCATTACGTTTTTTAGTATTTTTAACCATATTTTTAGTATTAAAGGCATATTTATCAAATACGTCGTACGTCTTACGGAGATCATCTATATTTGTAACCAACCAACCAAATATTCAGATATTACTTTGGATCTACTTATAGTTTATTGGTTTCTTTTGTTTATGAAAGTCATAAAAATAGGGCAATGAAAGTGTTAAAGTGCATTTCAGTGTAAGTATGCATGTTTGTGCACTACGTTGTGGACAAATATGCATATCAGCACTTACATATTATTAATAAAAGAATTGAGAAAACTAGTTTTAAGTACATTTAATTGTTTATATTTATATTTATGTGTGTTCATTTGTTCATCTCAGGCTATTACTGCAACGTTGATGAACCGGCAAATACTATGCATTTGATTTTGATTATTTATTGGAATTGGGTGCAAGTGGGCTGAGAGCTGTGGCATTCTGTTATCTTAGTACACGGAACTGACATCGCGTAGCAACGGCTTTCAGGCTAATGTCGCAGCTGCCTTCCGTCCCGTTAAGATCTTGGCAAGGACTTGGAGAACGCTCCAAATTACGTTGCCGTTAAGTTGGCCGTGCAGGTTTAGTTGATACGACATCCTAATTAACGCCCGACTTGGCACTGTACACAAGCGCCCATAAGCTCTTGTGTCAACCCTTGCGAGGACCTCACTGCATGCAAAAGGACTCTCGGGGTCATCATAGGGGTAACTGCACTACGAATTTAGATAACGACTTCAAATTGGGACCCATATAGAGAAAAATGACATCAATTAATAAAAAAGTTAGGACCCATATAGAAAAGATGACATCATTAAATAAAAAAACAAAAACAAGCGAAAACATAAATGATAAGAAAAACGAAAAACAGAGTAGGAACAATGCATACTATGTGTTCTCAGATAGTATGAATAAGAAGACTAACGACGGAGCATATTTAACAGCCAGGCCTAAGAATAGGACCCGCTCCTTACGCCAAATGCGATTGTGGATGCGCAAATTTTTACGCGCCAGTTTGACCAGGCAACTAGCTCAACAGGAACCACTTCGAAGGCTAAAGTTGATACACCAACATCGAAGACTGTAACAGATTACACTCCGGTAGGTAGGGAAATACAAACTGGCATGCACAGATATGTAACTGTTACCAAACGTAAGGCTGGTCCAAAACTAATCAACAGGAGCGCTCTACATAACACTACAAAGGCAGTCAGGCGGATGCGATACTAGTCTCCGAAAATAGATTTTCAATATTTGCACCCACAGATGATGCACCAGTAAAACCTGCGTCTAAGGAACACAAATCTCCACGTGTCTATTTGCGCGAGCAAACATTGAACACTTTCGTAAATCTTTTATCAAAGATTGTGGGAAAAGATAATTTGTATGTAGCTTCTATACGAAGGGGACAGATACAGGAAACAAAAATCCAAACCCATACTGAGAAAAATTATCGTTTAATACTTAATATTCTTAACGCCGAAAAAGGAATTACTACATGTACCAACTGAAAAGTGCTAAAGGCCTGGTGGTTGTGGAACAGGGCATTGACAGTTCCGTCACTGGTGATGAAATCAAGAAAGCTATTGAGAATGAAGGCTACGATGTGAGAAATGTTCACAATATACATAACAAGGATAAAATTCCCCAACCAATGCACCGTGTGGAGATTGTTTTTAATACAGGCACACAAAATCTTACTGCAAGCTACCATCTGTTTGCGTTGTGTATGGTAACGCGCATAAAACCACGGAGTGTACAGCACCTAAAAACGACCTCAATGTAAGGAAGTGCAGCAATTGCGGTGGAAGACATTCTGCTAATTATAGAGAATCGAAATAACCTCGAAGTCGTGCAAATGCGAAATGTCGCGAATCGAATTATCCGAGCCTTCATACTGAAGCTAATACAATGCCTAATGGTGTACATGGGAATAAAATCAACTATGCCCAAAAACACTTTGATGGTTTAATAAAGTCAAAAAGGCTCAACGTGGAAAATCTTTCTTATGTCCAAGTACTAAGGAGCAGCCCTCAGGTCTTCAACGATACCACCTCTATTTCAATCGACAAGCTGACGGAGACAATGAACAATTTCATGACCAACATGAACAGTTTTATGAATAATATGCAGGGCATGTTTCAGGAGATGATGCGGAATCAGAACATGATTCTGCAGACTCTTCTTAGACAAAAATAAAATGACGCAGTTGCGTATTTGCTACTGGAATCCGAACGGGTTATCCCAACATAGGTTGGAGGTAAAAGATTTCCTACACAGGCAGGAAATAGACATCCTTTTGGTATTCGAAACACACTTTACCGTAAAGAATTGCTTTAGAATTGACGGGTTCATTATATATGACACTAAACATCCAAGTGGAAAGGCATGTGGTGGCACGGCCGTCATTGTGCGTAAAAACGTGAGGCACCTTGTTATGCCAGAATTTGGGAAGGATTTCATTCAGGCAACCTCTATAAGTCTTACTGATTTTCATACCACAATTTCATGTGTATATTGTCCTCCAAGACACATAATTGATAGCGACAATTTCAAAAGTTTCTTTGCAAGATTGGGACACAAGTTCCTGGCAGCAGGAGACTACAACGCTAAACATACCCACTGGGGCTCTAGACTAATTAGCCCAAGAGGTAGGCAGCTGTAGAATTCTATTGCTCAAAATAGTCTAGATGTCGTATCTGGCGGTGAGCCCACATACTGGCCTACAGACTGTACGAAAAAGCCAGACCTTATTGACTTCACTGTTATAAAAAATATTAAACGTGACCAACTTCTGATTAGTCCCCTAGACGACTTATCATCTGATCATTCGCCAACTATAATTACACTACGTAATAGTTTTATAAACTCTGAAGTATCTCCTACGTTCTATCCGAACCGATACACGAACTGGCTAAAGTATAAAATGTATGTGAGCTCTCATCTCGAACAGATTGTCCCTCTAAAGAACTCGCCTGATATACAATGTGCTGTGAACCACCTTACAGACGTTATTAATTGTGCAGCTAGGAATGCAACTCTAATGAGAAAAACATATAGGAGGAAACCGTTCAAGTCATCAGCTGATATTGAAGCCCTCATCCGACAAAAAAGAAAAATGAGAAGGGAATGGCAAAGAAATCGTTCTTCAGATTTAAAGACCCAATTGAATTTGTGTCAAAAAATACTTAAAGAAAAGCTGCGTTTACAGCATGAGTCAGCGCTTGCAAATTATTTAAGTAACTTCGATCCGACAACAAAAACCGACCATAGCCTATAGAAAGCTGTGAAGCATATGAAGTGCCCTACATCCTCCGAACCTCCACTAAGACTTGGGGACCTTAGTTGGGCTAAAAATCCTAGTGAACGAGCAAATGCTTTGCTAGTCATCTGGAAAACGCTTTCACACCACATGACATAGATAGTGATATTAATCCACCACACATAAGCGATTCCATTGAAAAGCATATAAAAATGCGGTTTCTCTCAATTAAAATGGCAATCAAAAATCTTGATGCGAAAAATCGCCCGGCGCTAATCGAATTACTAGTTCAATGCTAATTAACTTGCCAGATTACGCTGTGAGAATTATATTATTCATTTTTAATGCCATCTTAAGAGTGGGGGTTTTCCCGTCCTCTTGGAAAATTTTAGAAATTGTCATGATTCAAAAACCGGGTAAAGACGCTACTCAAATTACGTCATACAGACCTATCAGTTTATTATCCATCCTTTCAAAGCTGTTCGAAAAGGTCCTCCTCCAAAAAATAATGCCCCATCTAGCAGAGCGAAATATTATTCCAGAACATCAGTTCGGCTTCCGGGCTGGTTATGGAACTACAGAGCAGGTTCACAGAATTGTTACTGCTATCAGGTCGTCCTTCGAGAAAAAGCTGTTTTGTTCAGCATTGTTTATTGATGTCTCCCAAGCATTTGACAAAGTTTGGCATGATGGTCTCCTCACAAAAGTAACACGACTTCTTCCTGCTAACACCCACAAGCTGATTAAAAGGTACTTGACTGATAGAACATTTAAGGTACGGTCAAAAAATGTATTTTCACCATTTAAAAAGATTTCTGCAGGCGTCCCCCAAGGAAGTATACTTTGCCCGCTATTCCGATATGCCTACAAATCGACATACTATCACGTCAACTTTCGCAGATGACACGGCATTTTTAAGTGTGAACAAAGATCCAGGAACTGCATCTGAGCACTTACAAGCTCATATAAACGAGCTGTAAGGTTGGCTAAATAAATGGAAAATCAAAGTAAATCCATCAAAATGTGCACATGTGACTTTGTTCCGGTGGAAACCCAAATTAAATATCTAGGAATCCCTCTAGATAGACGCCTAACATGGTCACGTCACATTGAGGCCAAAATCTCAGCTATAAAACTAAAGACAGCTCGACTAATGTGGCTAATAGGTCCACTTTCATCCTTTTCTTTGGAATATAAAGTTCTATTATATAAAGCCATTATTAAACCAATCTGGACATATGGCATTCAGCTATGTGGAACCGCGTGCGCATCTAACATCCAAAAGTTACAAAGAAGACAGTCGAATATTTTACGAACAATAGTCTGCGCCCCCTGGTATATAAGAAATGAGAGATCTAGAAATTCCAACGGTTCGGGAGGAAATTCGCTTAAAGGTAGGCAGCAAGAAAACAAATGAATGAAAATAAAAACAAGATAAATTCAAAAGTGCCGAAGCACACATTGTTGTGTGCTCGTACAAAAAACCACAGACGTGCTTATTCATATGAGTGTATGTGTGCTTCGGCACTTTTTTCAAAGTAACTACGCAGTAAATAATTCTTTGAATGAATAGTTGTGGTGTGGTCCTACTAGTTAACAAACAATGAATGATTCATTCTTAAAAAATACGTTTCGACTTTTGTTTTGTACACAAATGTACGTTTGGATTGGTACGTAACAGGAAGAAACTGTACGCAAAGCCAATCGCTTTAATTGTGATTTTTTTCCGTATATCGTTTTGTATTTTGTCTTATAAATTGTTAAAAAAAAACGATTTATAAATTCTTAAAGATTTGTAACTTTGTAACAAGGTTTATGAAATATTTCATTTCTTTTCGAACTAATTATTTTTGAAAAAAAAATATTATTTACTAGGAAAGAAGTTTTATTTATAAACTATAAAAACATTTTTAAATGGTTGAATTCTTACAATCAAAAAGGAAACTATATTTTAATACGTTAAGAATTTCTGTGAATGTTATCAAAGACACTAAAAATAATTAAAAAAAAATCTGCTATCGAATCAAAAGCCAAAGCAAACCATATTTTCCTTATCATGATTGGCAATGAAGGCAGCCAATAGATTAAAAAAATCAAAAGTATTTAATTTAATCATTATTCATAACAATATACGCACACGTACACAAAGAAAAACAAATCTTTTTAATCAAAATCAACTAACGTTATGTAGATACTTGTTTATAAATTCTGCGTTTAAGAAAGTTTTTTCCTGGTGCAATAAATATTAAATTGTGATTTCAAAAACCTTCTCTACTTTAATAATTTTCTAAAATAATAATACTGTGCAGTTCTAAACTAAAAATATAAATTTGAGGTCAGCAATGAGTTTTTTCTGTGTACATGTTATTATTGAAGTTGATACAATTAAAAAAACTTATCACTAAAAAATTTAATTTATGTTCAAGTACTATACCTGTGGCAAATAACAACTCAAAAGATAATAAAAATCAACAGGGATCGGAAATATGTTCTTTTGAATATTAAGTCAAAATATCAAAATGAAATGAAAAAAATTAGTGCGTATGTAAGGATGCCTTGGCAAATCGAAAAAAAAATTATTATGATTTTCATAAATTTTTTCTCAGCAAATACTGAAAACTGTTTTCAGTCACTGATTGCAAATCTTTACTTCTTTTTTTTAATTGGCTTCAAAAAAGAAATTGCAGCAGCATCACACCTGGAATCAAACACGCAAAAAACGCTGGCGAATGCATATATCAACTGTTGTTTCGGTCAAAAAGGTGTGATAGGTTGACTTAATCTATGCAAATGTAGTTCATTTTATAAGAAACGTCGCCATTTACTTTTAGACAGGCCTTGCCCACTTTTAAGGCTATTTTTAACAACATAATTAAAGTTGTACTTAATGATCAAAAATCTCTAAAATTTAAGATATGAAATCTATAACTTCAAAAACATAACATACGAGTTACACTTTTAAGACATTTTGGTTGACTACAGCTTTGGAATACTACCAAACTATTGGTGAAAAAGCTCTCATTAAATATTTGAGAAGCAACATTACTGATTGAAATAAGTGCGATGTAAAATGCTTTAGTATTAAGAAAAAGCTCCATTTCAACTGATATGCCTTTTGATTTCAAAGGATTACAACTCTTACTTACATCTTTCATTTGCTATGAAAATAAGTAAAGCACAAGGACAATCTGTTTAGACAGCTGGTATTAACTTAGAGGCTCTCTGTTTTTCTCATGTTATATGTCGCCAGTTGCTAACTTGGGAGAACTCTGAAATGTTGTATATCCAATCAGTGCTCTAAAACACTTTGAAAGCTGTTTTCAGTTGGTCGGGCCCAAGAGTTGACTCAAATTAATTTTTAATTAATTTTTTTTTTTTGGTTAAAACAAGTTAAATGCGGCTGTGCCGAGTCTTATATACCCTTCACTTTGCTAGCCAAATATTCACATTTTTCATTTTCCACATTCTTCTTAAGTATCGAAAAAGTACAAAATATATAATTGAAAGATCTAGTGTATTAAGCTTGAGTTCTTACTATAAAAATGTATTTATTCATTATTGGAGCGAAACATGGAAATGAAAATAAATTTTTTTTAATAAAAGGCTAATAAACTTACAAATAAAAAATTATATAGACATAAAAAAAGAAATGAAAAATATTGATAAAAATAATTTTATTTGAATACCAATTTTTTTATTAATTCTAAAATAAATAATTAATTTCAGTTCAAAAAACTAAGATTAACGAGATCTAAAAAATCCTTTCTGAGAACCTTATTTTTAACAGCAATAAGAATTTAATTCAAGAATACAAAATACATATATATTATTAAATTAAATTTAGTTGTGGGAAGATTTGCAAACATTTTTTAACCCTTTCAACCCGGATGGTACACATGGGTACCACTCACATTTTAAACATCTCTAAAAGCTTTAAATTAAATATTATTTGGTTATGCATTGCACCATGTAGTCTCCAAACTTCGCTGAATAGATTCTAAAAATTAATTTATTTTGTTATTTACGTTTGATATTTCAATTTTTGTGAGTCGCGACGGAGCCAAAGTGAAGTGCGTTGTTAGTTTTTGTACGATATTGGCCGTGGAAGCTTCGAACATAATCAAAATAAGGAAGAATTTAAGTTTTTGCAAGTATTTGCAATTGAAGCATGTAAGTATTTTTAAAAATATATGTGTTTTTTGGTTATTTTAGATTGTGGTACATATATGTACCATTCGGTAGGTATGGTGGTACATATTTGTACCAGTAGTCCGGTGAGCACTAAATATTGTAGTTTCATATTTTGGGAAAAATTTGTTGTTGTTGGATCTTGGAAGTATTCTAAAAATTTTGGAAGATGAAGCTGATAGTGCTAGTGACTCAGGGGACTTTTCCGGAGGAAGTTCTGATGAGTTTGTACCAAGTTGTATGTCTAGCTCCAGCGGAGGCGAAGACGAAGTACAAAGTGGTGTCTTTACCTTTAGCGATAAGGAAGACATAGGAGTGGATGAAGTGAATGAGGTTACCGAGGAAGTTCTTGTCCATAATAAGAAAACTGGCACTGGTTTGGTTTCTCAACCTGGCGCATTCGATACCAACTTTATTTGGAGTATTCCTGACGAAAGCTTCGTATCTAAAATGGATATTTTTAATTCTCGTAGCTAAAAAATAGCAGAGCACATACCTTGCCATGCTCCTATAATTTATATTTTCAAAAAATTATTGCCTAAATCAGCTTATATATACATAGTCCAATGCACAAATGAGAGAATAAAAATTTACGAAAGTGAACAACATAAAACCAAAAAGGTAAAAATAACTGAAACCAATGCTGGTGAAATAAAAACAATTGTTGTATGCATGTTTATAATGTGTTACAATCAACTCTAAAAGACTATTGGTCGTGCCATAAATCACTAGGAAATCAATCATTGAAGGAAGTAATCACACGAGATCGATTCACTTTCATTACTTCTAAAATGTATTTTACACAGCCGAAGGAGGCACATAATATTTAGTAATAAAACGTACTATATTGATAATTTGGTAGAATGTTTGAAGAAGACATTTCAAAAATGCAGACAGGACAGTGTGTGCCAGACCATTGATGAATCAATGACGAAGTTCAAGGGTCGTAGCACCACAAATTACCAATCGTAACTCAATGCATTTTCCTATTGAAGGAACTACTCGACGTCGTTGCACCAACTGCAGCGCTCAAAAAAACCAGACGCGCACTAAGACAATGTGCAAGGAGTGCTTAGTGCCACTTTGCAAAATGTGCTTTGCACCATATCACATGTGAATTTTATATGAAAATACATTTTTATTATAACCTTCCTTTTCTTTTTCAATAAAATATGATTTATTATTGGCATAATTCTTTTTGATATAGTTTGTTTTACAGGACGGTTGGTACTTATTTGTACCACTTAACATCCCGATTGGTACAATGGTTTACCACCACCCCCTCAGCCACCCAGTTATTGATTCTCTGATTTTCGTGGCCGATAACTTATTTATTGCTTACTTAATCCGTTGCCACTATAAATTGTATTGTAGCATTGCTATTCGAATGTCGGGTCAAAAGGGTTAAAGCAAACATATTCAATGAACAAAGAACTTCAAATCCAAGTTATTGGTCAAATCCAAATTATCTTTCAATAAGATTTCTGTATTCGTAGTTTTATTACACTGGAGTGCCATCACTTGCACTTTACCTGTGTAGCGCCATCACTACAACACATAATATACACCTAAAGACTTAAGGCTTAATTTTATGTTTTGTATGAACAAACATTACGAACATGTACAGCTTAAAAATTTAAATTAAAAAACAAAACAAATTAATGAAAACTTAAAATTTCCGTTGTATATCTGATTTTTGCTGGCCATTTCTGGACGGATTGTAATTTGTGACAAAAGTGAATACTGCACCGCTTTGTAGTTTAGACAAAATTAAAAAAAAAAAAAAAAAAAAAATTTAAGGAATATAAAAATTCCGGTTGTATTATTTATTTTTCTCAGCCATTTGTTTACCGATCGTTCTGATTTTTTGCACAAACATTATGAATATCCTTTCTAATAAAATTCCGTACAATAATTTTTATACGTTTTGTATTCTAGACAAAATACGCCAAAAAACCCACTGAGAAAATGGTCAAAAGTAAATGTAGTCCCGGTTTTCGACTCGTAGCTCTGCCATTTCTTAATCGATCCGACTGAATTTCAATAGCAAAGGAAATACAGAAGCCACTGACAGATTGGCATGCCATACTTTTGTGCACCTTGCCTAGAGACTTTAGAAAGTTGATTTAAACGACTACACAGATGAACATCGGTTATTCGATCGTGAGGATCGGGAATATATATGCTTCATAGGGTGCCTCGTGTACAGTGTAGAAACTACAACCTGAATCACAATGTTATATATACGCTTCTAACTTACAGTGCAATGTAAAGGGTGTTTTTTATAGACGTATAGAACTTTAAATTGCAATAAAACAACGATGGATTATTCGATTGACATGAATTTTATTTATCCGAAAGATAATCTTGTGACATTACATTTTAAATATGATTTCTGGCATATGACCGCCCATGGCTGGCTCGAATGTAGTCCAATCTCGACGTCCAATTTTCGATGACTTTTTCCAACATTTGTGGCCGTATATCGGCAATAACACGGCGAATGTTGTCTTCCAAATGGTCAAGCGTCTGTGGCTTATCCGCATAGACCAATGACTTTACATAGCCCCACAGAAAGTAGTCTAGTGGTGTTACATCACAAGATCTTGGAGGCCAATTCACAGGTCCAAAACGTGAAATTAGGCTGTCACCAAACGTGTCTTTCAATAAATCGATTGTGGCACGAGCTGTGTGACATGTTGCGATGTCTTCTTGGAACCACAGCTCCTGGACATCATGGTTGTTCAATTCAGGAATGAAAAAGTTAGTATTCATGGCTCTATACCGATCACCATTGACTGTAACGTTTTGGCCATCATCGTTTTTGAAGAAGTACGGACTAATGATTCCACCAGCCCATAAAGCGCACCAAACAGTCAGCTTTTCTGGATTTAACGACGTTTCGACATACACTTGAGGATTAGCTTCACTCCACATGCGGCAGTTTTGTTTGTTGACGTAGCCATTCAACCAGAAGTGCGCTTCATCGCTAAACAAAATTCGCTTATGAAAATCGGGTACAACGCCAATCTCGTTTTCGAAATAATATTGCACTATTTGTAAGCGTTGTTCAGGCGTGAGTCTATTCATAATGAATTGCCAAGCCAAGCTGAGAATAAATCACTTGACAGCTGTTAAATCGGTCGCCATCTTGAACAGTAATGCCAGCTTAAAGTTCTATACGTCTATAAAAAACACCCTTTATAACAAATATTTTGAACAGAAATTAAAAATCCATCGAAATCAAGGTAATTTCAAAAAAAATTTATTTGTTAATGGTAACGCACCCTGAAAGTAACGAGAATTATGTTATCAGCCAAGTATTTAAGTTGCAAACATAACGCATGCTATCACTAAATACATTTTGTTTAGCATGAAGCAAATTACTATTTGGGTACTGCTGGCTGTTGCCTTTGGCTTATTCTTACAGACTACTTTAGCTGGTAGTTCTCCACTTTCCTTAAATTTAATAGAAAAATTACATACAGAAGAAAGATTCGATTTGGACATTTCAAGTAATTCTCGTTTTTTAGCTGCTGATATTCTAGACAAAAAATATATTGAAAATGATCTACCGGAAATTCCAATAGAACTTGATTATGAAATAACGGAAAACCGTGCAGCTGGTAGGTTTATAATTACTTTAAATTTACAACAACAACAAAATATTATTTATTTTTTTTTGTTAAATTTGCAGTAATATGTAGCATTAACATCCGTTCTGGTTTAACTGAGCCACAACCAGTGTTCTTGGAAACAAATGCTACTTCTTTTTATTCCTTCACTAACGCTGGTAATATGCAAGTGGATAGTGGAAAGACCATGCAAATGTTTTGTCCTAGCCAATTCAAGTTATTTGCCCAAACCCTCATCACTGCTACCTGTGTGAGCGGTACCACGTTTAAAGTCAATGGCACTGCCTATAAGTTCTCCGAACTTACATGCAAAACCTGGCCGGATTTTGTAATCAAGAGAACTGGTAACTCTTGTAATGGTGGTGGTGTTATGCTTAATGTAGGTTTTGAGGTTTCTTCCACCCGATTTGTGAAACAAATGCAAATTTGCTTTAATGAAGAGGAAGAGGTTACTCGTTATGTTAGTCACAGCTTGTACCCTGGCAATCGCTACTATCAGACCGGTGTGGATCGTATAAGCTTTCGGGAAATGGGTTTCTTTGGTGGTAAAAATGTCAATCAACTTTACACCCAAAAGTCTCAACAAAAAATTATTACAGGCCAATTGGGCAGTGGTAGTGAAAAATATTTTAATAATTCAAAAAATTTTTTTTTGTCCCGCGGTCACATGGCTGCTAAGGCTGACTTAATGTATGGGACCCAACAACGGGGCACTTTTATATTTATCAATGTTGCTCCCCAGTGGCAAAGTTTTAATGCTGGCAATTGGGCCCGTGTTGAGGATGGTGTTCGTGATTTTGCTAACAAAAACAACATCAATGTCGAGTGTTATACGGGTGTTTATGGTATCAGCACTTTGATAAATGCGCATGGGCATGAAACCCCACTGTACTTAACGTATGATATCAACAATAACGGTTTGATTCCTGTGCCGAAGTTATACTTCCGTGTGGTCCTACAGCGTGACACAGAAAAGGGTATAGTATTCGTGGGTGTCAATAATCCCCATTTGACAATGGAACAAATCGAACGAGATTACATAATTTGCAATGATGTTAGTGACCAGGTTAACTACATCAATTGGAATAAAACTAATATACAAGCTGGTTACTCGTATGCCTGTGAAGTTTCCGATTTTCTAAGGACTGTCAAAACGTTGCCAAATATAAGCGCTAATGGTGGTTTGCTAGTTTAAAATTTATGTTTGTTTTAAAACGTAATCAAATAATAAAATTATTATATTTGCTAAGATTAAAAAATGTACGTTAAGATAACACAAGTTAAATTGGACTGTGTCGAGTTTTACATACCCTTCACTGTGTTAGCCAAATATTTATATATTTGATTTTGCACATTCTTCTTAAATATTCCAGAAGAAAAACATTTTTTACGTACCGCACACCCCACACCCTATCCCGCTTGATTAACATGATAAGTTATTTTTTTATACAACCACTAGTTGACCCGGCAAACGTTGTCTTGTCTTAAAATTTTTATATTTATATTCGATCTTCTTACACTAAGAAATAGAGTAAAAAACCGTAGGCAAATAAGCCAGATACCGACTATAGCGCTACCTGCCGGGTGAATTTGTGATGTTAAACCTTCCAAGATTATACATATAAACCTTCCTCTTGAATCACTCTATCTGCATCAAAATCCGTTGCGTAGTTTTAAAGATCTAAGCATACATACAGACATAGGGACAGACGCGGGAAGCGACTTTGCTTTATACTATGTGGTGATGTTAATCAGTCGGGACAGACAAAACCAAATTTTTGACCTATTTGCTTCATTTTGTGCTTTTGAGTAACTTATAAATAAGGTGTCAAGTATATAACATACAAAACAAAAGAATTAATTGATTTACATAATAAAAAGTTAACATATTGTTACGTTTTGACACAATTATAAAAATGTTTAGGTTATTAGGGTTCTTTATTGTAAAATAAAATCCAATTAGTTCTCTTTTCTCAACACTTATTGTAGAAACACACTTATACCCTTAATTTGTAAAACGCAACGCCTTGTTTTACCCTGCGTTGTCAATTTTTATATTTTATAAATCACGGCGTTCAATAAAGTGATTGTCGTCGTTGCTACAGCTGTTTCTTACGTCATTGTTAGTATGAATACTTGAAAAATGGTATTTTACAAAACGCAACGCTTCACATTTTGTCACTTGAGACTTCAAAACAATCACCGGGTTTTTTCTAGCGTTATATTCGAAAAAATACAAAAAAAAATTATCAGTTAAATTGTGTTTTTTTCCAAAAGTATTGAAAAAGAGATGTAAGTATTTTGTAGAAATATATTTAGGCTGTATTCAGAAAAAAATGTTTTATATTTTACTAAAGGGCAAAAAAAGGAATCAACAACAGCAGCTCAATTCGAGCTATTACTAAATAAAATGGAGAAACATCCTGAAGTTGCACGTGGAACTCCAAACTTTGGAAATTCAAAGGCAATTAATGAAAAGGTATGGGATGATATTTCAAAACTTTTAAACGCGCTTGGCCCCCCGGTTAGATCATCCCAAAAATGGAGAAAGGTTTGTGCACAATATGTAGTACTGGCAGAATTTTTGTTCAGACTCACAAATTACTTTTTAATTTAGGTTTGGACTGATGACAAGGGAAGATTAAAAAGAAAACTGGCTCAAAATAAGTCAAATTTGGTACGAACTGGTCGTGGACCGTCCGAGTACTGTGAGTTGACTTTAATGGAGCAGGCAGTTTAAAATGTTGTTAGCAGTAACATAGCTGCTAATCCAAGTGGAAAATGCTTTGGATTAAACACATCTAATTCATCAAAGCACGATGACACTTTGCCGTCTGCAACGACATCCAAAAACTGTCAACAAACACAAAGTGTAGCGATAAGTGAGGAAGCCAACAAACGGCCCTCAAATATGCCAACGGGACACACAACAAAACGACGGCGAAGAAATGAAAAAATTGAACAAAGAGAACTTCTAACAAAGTTGGCGGAAAAACAAATGGAAGGAATGGAAAAAATTACTAAAGCTTTGGAAAAACTCACGGCTGCCACAGAAAAGCAAACCAAAGTTTTGCAAGACAAGAATTTTTACTTATAATAACACTTGTAGATTTTAATTCATCGTTTTTAAGACTATGCCTTCTTTTATTATTTGTGCTGAACTGGACTTAAGAAAATAGGGTCAGGAACGATGAATAAGAATCCTTAAATATTTTTAACGATTTTTTAATATTAAATTAGAACTCAATAAGTAAATCAGAAAATGTTATTGGAACTGCAAGTCTGTTTTAGTTGTTGACTAGTATAATTGAAGTACAGTTTTTTTTTTTACATTTTATGATCTTTTAAAATAAAATTTTTTTGTTATTGAATATGTCTTTCACTGTTATATTAAATTATTTGCCACATTGTTTCTGATATTTTGTGCAGTTGTTGAAACTGGTGCATCGCTTTCTGAAAAGACATATTCCTCTAAGCTTTGACTTTCTTCCTGAAATTCTTCTATTGGCGTCCAATCATTTTTGAAAAAATGCAAATATTATGTAAGGCACAACAAACATTCACCATAACTTTTGCTTTTTCTTCTTTGTAATGCAAACCTCGTTCCCCTAGTAAGCATCTAAACCTGTTTTTTAAAACACCAATACACCTTTCAATAGTGTTTCGAGCTTTTGTCATCACTATGTTGACCTCCGTCTCCTGTAAATTTATTGATTAATTATAAAATTAATAATAAAGCACAAAAATATTACTATTATGAAAAGCAAAATCAATTTATATTTAATTTTTTATTCAAAACTAGTAGATGCTCGGCGTGTGCTACATACTAAATCAAAAAATAATTCCGTTGAAAATTTATAAAAAACATTTTTTTTCTAAATTTTTGTATGGGAAAAGAAAAAAAATTGAACTTTATACATTGTTTTAGTAATCGAAAACCATATAAGCACTATTACCTTTTTAATGAAACCAGCTTGGGGGAGAAATATGTACATACATACATAGAAACAATGTTTGCATTTTATATACATATTTGGATTGAATAATTGTTCCTTAAATTTTATTTAAAATCTGTCTTGTGGAAATCGATTTACTTAAAATGCTTTTACTCACCTAAAAGTAATGTATTGGAATTGCCATTCAAATATGCCGTTTTCAAGTAAACATCAGCTTCACTGGAAGACCAAATAAACGCGTCATGATTAGCACCAGGATGTCGGGAGTCTACATATGTTATCACTAAATCGAGATTGCAAATCTATTTATAAACAGTTTTCAGTACAAGTCTGCTTAACTGATAAAAAGAAAAACTTCATTCTTACCAACATAACGTTTAAACTACAGGGTGGGCCAAAAGAAACCAAGGGGTGTAAAAGTTTAATAACTTTTTTGTTTATTAACTTTTTTTTATTTTTTCTTTCAGATTATATAATATAAAAAATGGAAATTTTTTTACACTAAGTATGAAAAATGATGTCTCTTAAATGACCACCGTTTTCAGCTTCGCACTGATGGGCTCTTTTTAGAGCATTTTCCATAACATCTTTCAAAACTTGTGGCTGTAGCGTTCGAATTTCTGCAACAATGTTTGCCTTGAGTTCAAGGATTGTCTCTGGCTTGTTCACATACACTCGCTCCTTCAAAAAACCCCAAAGAAAATAGTCGGGTGCTGTCAAATCTGGCGATCGCGCTGGCCAAATAATTTCCGAATTTCGAGAAATTATTCGCTCTCCTAAAATTTGACTTAAAAGTGCCATTGTGTCTCGGGCAGTATGGGCAGTGGCTCCGTCCTGCTGAAACCACATACCAGGTCTGTTTTCAAGAGCAGGACGTAAAAAATTTTCTATCTACCGCTCTCCATTTACGGTTACAGCACTTCCATCTTCATTCTGGAAGAAGTAGGGCCCAATGACATTTTCAGATGTGATCCCACACCATACTGTACACCTGATGGGGTGCAATTGGCGTTGATGAATGGCTCTTGGATTTTGAGAACCCCAGAACCTACAGTTCTGCTTGTTAACAAAGCCATTCAAATGAAAATGAGCGTTAAAATAATTGATCTCTGGTTTAAATAATAAAATTCTATTGTTCTGGTTCTCTGTTCAGTTGTGAACCTCTCCATTATAAATTCTCCAAGTGTTGTCTATATAATCTGAAAGAAAAAATAAAAAAAAATTAATAAACAAAAAAGTTATTAAACTTTTACACCCCTTGGTTTCTTTTGGCCCACCCTGTATAAAAACCTTTTCTATTGTAGTATAAATGTTTTAGGTCTTCTTTTGGTGACATTATTTTAATGTGCGTGCCATCGACACATCCAATAACACCTGGGAGTCCATACTTTTCAAGGAATTTCAGTTTAATTTCCATTTTTTTTTCTTGTGAAAACTTAAAATTGATCCATTTTTGACAAAGAACTTGTTCCATAGCCAATAAACATTCACTAATTACATCACTCACTCTTGACTGCGATAAGGATGATATTATTTCATTGCCAATTCCTTTTTGGTAACTTCCAGTTGCTAAAAACCGCAATGTAGTGGCGAGTTGTGTCTGTTTTGTCAAGGCTGTTATCCGATGAGTTGTTTTCAGGTTTGGCGAAATCTCATTTAGGATATATAAAAAGGTTTCCTTATTCATCCGAAAGTTCATCTGAAATCTTAAAACTTATGTATATTATTTCAATCTATGTATGTTTATATATATACTTACTCATTACTGGACATATCAACTACACTAATGGTCGAAGGCAAATTCCTTTTTTCAATGGAAATGTCTATCGCCTCCTGATTATCTTCATCATCGGAAGAAGACATATCCATCAGCGTGAACATTATAATTAAATAATTTACCAACTGCAAACGTATCTTTTAAAAAAAAATAATTTTTACTTTTGTTTAAAATAAGCAACAGCTGTGTGGATCATTAGTGTTACCAAAATGAAAAAATCACCATTAAACGCTACTTTTTACTTTTAACTCTAGTACTGACATATATGTTGGTAACTCTCACTACGTAACAATTTGACAACAGCAGGGACTGCAACGCTGGCTCAACGCAAAATCGTAGTGATTTACAAAATACATAATTTTTCACTTGGCGTTCGCGTTAGCGTTGGTGATGCGTTTAACGCAAGTGATTTACAAATTAAGGGCATTAATTTATAACCATCACAACGACTCTTTATTGTTTTTGACACACCTTGTTTACATTCTAATGTTTCAACCGGATCTGAACTTAAGTGAACTTATCTGGCAATCTCAAAATTGCCTTATATACTGTTTCACTTAAAACTAGAGTCATCTAGCAACAATAATTCACTGTAACTGTCAGAAACATCTAGACATTACTGCATACTTCTAGGTGTATCAAGTATAGAACAACAAGGTAAATTAAAATGCTTAATCTAGCAATTTCTAGAACTAAAGCTATCATAAAGCTTATACACCAACACAGATATAAATAATGCACATCTTATACCCTGTTCAGACATAAAAGTAATGAAGTCAATTAAGTTTTAAATTGTGTGACTGATTTGGGTGTTCACACATATTCAATTAAGTTTACGCAATTAAGCATTTGACAACTGAAAATATTGTGACATTTTTTTTTAAATATGTTTGAGAATTTATAAAATAAAAAATGAAAAAAAGTCAAATTTCAAAAAAAAATGTTTTGAAGGCAAGCTATTTATTAAAAGAAATTAGTTATTTAAAAATTATTTTCAATAACAATTTTATAAAATTTATTTAGCGGTAACTTCGACTATGGCAGTCCTTTTATGACATTTATTTTTCAATTTATTTGCGTTTTCTTTTTTTTAATACTGAAAATATCAACTTTTCTCACTTTTGAGTTGATATTTAAGGGCACAACAAAGGGTTGCATTTTGATTTTAACTTCATTAACGTGCAATCAATTTTTAATTGCGCAATTTTTGAATGGAAATTTGTATGGCAAATTGAGCTCAATAAAGGCGATAATTGCGTAAAATGCTTAATTGCTCAATTAACGTGTATGTCTGAACAGGGTATTACCCACAAGCATTACACTATCAAATTCTACACATTACATAAAAACATAATTGCCATATTTACATATATATAAATACCATTTCTTATGAATAATAAAATACAGTGATTCACAAGAGTAATTTTTCGTAACAATATCAAAAAAAAGAGTTAACTAAGCGCTATAAAATTCAAAGTTAACTAATAGATGTAAGTTATCAGAAAAGCAACCACCAACAAAAAAACTTACCAAGCCAGCCTCATCCCCCACCCTAACAAAAATTATAAAAAAGATATTCAATGAATCCCAAATATTTATTAAAATAAATAATTAATTTCATTTAAAGATTTTAAAATACCGACTCTCTGAGATCCTTGTCTTTATTTATTTAATTACTGTACACTATGGGACAGAAATTCTTTACAGACTATAAAATAATATAAATTGATGCCAGTTTCTTGATTTAATTGCTAATTTAATTTATATTTTTGAGTTACCGTTTTGTATTTCGGATGAAAAACACTAAAATCCACCCAGAAAAATATTGTAAAATAGAGGTAGTCGCGGTTTTTTACTCTTAACTGAATTCAGCTGAATTTTAATATCAATCGCAAAACAGAAATAACTGACAGAATGGTATACTAAACTCTTCCCTACGTTGCCTAGGGTCTCCATTATGGCTTAAATAGCACAGTGAAACAAAAAAGAATTAACTTATTTTTCTGATAGATGCTGTCGAGTACAAAAAGAATCTGTCTTTGGAATTTGTCAAACACCCCGAAAATCTTGAGTTACATATAAAAAAACTGGTTTTTTTATACATTTATGAACTTATAAACCAGTGACTTAGTTGAATATCAGCCGATTTCAAGCCACTTAGCAGATATACACAGTATATAATACAGGACTGCACAAGCCCACTACTGGACATTAAAACAAATTACAGTTTCTAGTGTCCTTTTTACAGTAGACCAAAAAGTTCTGTGCAAAAATGACGCAACAGAGCAATCATTAACACTTTTAGAATTTTTTTTACAGTACTTATGTTTTGTACGGCAGTAGAAATTCAAGAAAAAATTTTAAAGACACACATGCACACCAGGGTATACACTGACGGATCTAAGATGATCTGCGGTGTGGGCTCTGAAGTGTACTGTAGTGAACTTGATGTGAGACTCTCATTCCGACAGTCTTCCACGCGTAGATACTGGCCTTCAAGGAGGCATGTGAGTCTCTGTACAACAGGAGTATCAGGGGAGCTATAGGTATCTTCGTAGATAACGAAGCAGTTCTCTTCGCACTTCAATCATATGCTACATTCTCTGCTCTGGTTAGCCAATGCAAGACTGTGTTATCCAACCGAGGACGTCAGCCTGACTTATCCTTAGTATGGATTCCTGCACACAGTGGTTTTATTGGTAATGAGCAGGCGGATGACTTGGCTCTAACATGGAGGTCTACAAACGTGTAAGGTCACGCGTCAATTATGGCCCCGTTATGATGGTAAACGCTCCATTCAACTAATGAGCAGGAATAGAAGGGACATTTCCAGGCTGGTGGCAGTGATAACTGATCATTGGATGATCGGTAAGCATGTCAGCAGGCTGAGACTGCCCTTCAACGATAGCTGCCGCTCACCCGAGAGGGAGGAAACGGTTTTTCACCTTTTCTGTGAGTGCCCGGCTTTTATGGCTTCGAGACACAAATTTTTCGGTGCACATCTGATGGGCGGACTACCTGAGATATCGAGAGCAAGGTTAGCAGACCTTCGCGGATATATAAATGTCACGGGTGGATCTGGTCACTTTACGGCAACATGGTCTTGGTGAGTAGTTGGTTCAAAACGGAGTCTTCCGACTCTAATCAAAAGCCGTTTTAGGCCTCCACGTAAAGCAACCAACCAACCATGTCGAGTTGCTAACCTACTATGTTTTTGTTATGGTCAGTTTTGTATTCTGTTTTATCTACATATACGAGTACTTAAGTGATTCTTGTTTTTACTTCAGTGAAAAACATTTTCTCACTTCAGTATTTGTTTTGATATACGATAGAACAGTGCTTGATAGTATTTGAAATCAGGAATGATGCTTGAAAGCTGTTTCAAGTATGCTCGTGTGCATAATAATTGCGAGATGGGACCTACCCTGTTAATAGAATAAGTATTAAAAGATAAAAAGAATAATAAAAACAGAGATTCTCATGGTAAAATTAGAAGAGAATACATAGTGTTTTATTAATTTGCTTATAGCATCACAATTATAGGGGAAAATGAAATAGGGATATGAAACACAACAAGTTACAGAAAAAAGCTTTTGGAAATGAGAGAATAACAAATTTAAATTATACCTAAAGCGGAGTCTTTAACGTGTAACACTATGAAGACGATATCACACAGTTTTTGTTTTCTTTAAAGGAAGATATTTTCTGGGCATTGTGTAAAAAAGTTGTGACAGTTCAACAAAGATATACCAACTTTTAATTGTTACCCCACCAAATGTTACATATGCCTGCACAAAAAGAAACCGCTGAATTTTACAATTCTGCAAATATGCTGCTGTCACTTTGTAAAAATTATTGACGATAACACAAGTGATCCAAAACAGCTAAAAATATTGAAACAAACCATGTTAAAAGGAATTAACACAGATAAAATAAATGTAATGACGCACGGAGAAAAAATTTTAATATTGTACAAAAAAGGCTTCCGAAGTGTAAAATTTATTATAATAATAAATATATTTGGAAGTCAGAATACATACCAACCACCAATATAATATTAATGAAATTCGAATCACTTCATGCTGGAAAACAGATATATAATAATGTATTGGGAATATATATTTACTGAAAACGAAAACCTGTCAGCTTTCACCTGTGAAGAAATTGAAGCTATATTGATTAAAATTACTACGATAGGCATAAGGAATTTATTTGACATTAATAAATATAATATAATTATCCCCTTTTCACTAAGAATGCTTCACCTTACTTTTATGTTTATTGATACAAAAAATAAAACATTCAGCTGCATATAGACACTAAGGGCAGCAAGAAAATTATGTGGCCCAAAAAAATTTTTTAAACATACTTGAATAAGCCGACACTTGGAAGTTTAACGTATCGACCACCCAATTCAAAATGATGGTTTTAACTCGGAGGTTTGCTGCTTTAGTAAAAAAAAATCATTAAAAATATAGAAGTAAAATTAAAACCATCCTTTTAAAATACAGTAAAGATTTGTTAAAGGAGTGTATTATTACAATAAAAACTTCAGGTCTGTAGACCTAATGTGCTTAAAGCACTATTACAACATAAACACTGCAAATGATAAACCTTTTCAGTGTTATCTGTGTCTTCATGATTGTGAAGTGGGAGAAAAAAAACAAATAAGGAACTCACAACTTCAAAATGATCCACAAAAATACCGCCTTATTATAACCAAATATAGATTTCGATCCCTTCTTCTAAAGAGTGTTTTTTATAGACGTATAGAACTTTAAGTTGGCATTACTGTTCGAGATGGCGACCGATTTAGCAGCTGTCAAGTGATTTATTCTCAGTTTGGCTTGGCAATTTATCATGAATAGACTCACGAATAAACAACGCTTGCAAATAATGCAATTTTATTTCGAAAACGAGATTGCCGTTGTTCCCGATTTCCATAAGCGAATTTTGTTTAGCGATGAAGCGCACGTCAACAAACAAAACTGCCGGATTTGGAGTGAAGCTAATCCTCAAGTGTATGTCGAAACACCGTTACATCCAGAAAAACTGACTGTTTGGTGCGCTTTACAGTCAATGGTCATCGGTATAGAGCCATGATTACTAACTTTTTCATTCCTGAATTGAACAACCATGATGTCCAGGAGCTGTGGTTCCAAGAAGACGGCGCAACATGTCACACAGCTAGTGTCAGAATCGATTTATTGAAAGGCACGTTTGGTGACCGCCTAATTTCACGTTTTGGACCTGTGAATTGGCCTCCAAGATCTTGTGATTTAACACCGCTAGACTACTTTCTGTAGGCCTATGTAAAGTCATTGGTCTATGCGGATAAACCACAAACGCTTGACCATTTGGAAGACAACATTCGCCGTGTTATTTCCAATATACGGCCACAAATGTTGGAAAAAGTCATCGAAAATTGGACGTCCAGTTTAGACTATATCTGAGCCAGCCATGGGCGGTCATACGCCAAAAACCATATTTAAAATGTAATGCCACAAGATTATCTTTCGGATACATAAAATTCATGTCAATCGAATAATACATCGTTTGTTTTATTGCAATTTAAAGTTCTATACGTCTATAAAAAACACCCTTTACAAGAAAAATACAAAAATTATTTTCTTTGAATACTTATTTTTTTTTTTATTAATCATAAAATAAATAATTAATTATAATTCTTAAGTATATATTAGTCGAACTTTATATTTTACGTTAATTAGTAATTTGTTCATTTTCAACATATTCAATAATCCCATAACAATTCTTTTTATTGAAAGTCTATCAAGTATGTATTCGTATATTTCCTTTTTTGTTTTGAAATATATAGAAAAATTAATATTACTCGACTAATATATACTTAAGAATTATACTTAACAAGCTGCGCACGGCTTACATATGTAAGTATTAATCATGTTTGGATTTAAAATAATTTAAATAAACTGACTAATAAATATTATACTTTAAACAAGTATTAAAAATTAATACACACTGTGCTGATCAACGATGTTGATTGCACAATTTATCAAGTATGGCAATGCAGCGGTATGCTTTGAAATATAGCAGAGAGCTTTGGTGTAGCGCAATCTATGTATCTGCTGAAATTAATATTATAAAGCTTTAGTATTGCAACTTTAATAATACACGATAGTAGCTATGATTTTTCCGTATTCTTTTTCTTTATGAATTCGTGTAAATACTTTAGTTAACAAATGTAAAGCAGCCCCAGTTGATGACACAAATGCTGCCGATGAGGAAAAAGGGATTTTTCCGAAAGAGTCGCTCCAGCAATTCAGTGTCTGGGAGTAATATTAATTTTTCTATATATTTTAAAACAAAAAAGCAAATATACATATTTGATAGACTTTCAGTAAAAAGAATTGTTATGGGATTGTTGAATATGTCGAAAATGAACTAGGGCGCAAATAATAAATTACTAATTAACAAAAAATTTAATTTTTAATATTTTGTATGGTATCCATTATTAGTTATAACTGATTCCAGGCATCTAGGCTTTGATTCCACTAAATTCCTACATTTTTCACCAGATATCTTGTACCATTCTTCTTCCGATATTTTTTCAACGTTTTTTTTTTTTATTTTTTATGAAATGCTTTGTTCCCAAAGGTTTTCGAGACTGTATGGTGGTGTCAGCAGATGTTTGGTGTTATATAAAAGCCAGAGTTTAACGTCTAAAGCTGTATGTTTAGGGTCATTATCATGTTGGAAGTAGTACCCATTCCTAGATAACCCAATTTTTTCAGCACTAGCATGAAGATTTTCTTTTAAAATGGATAAATATAGAAGCTTATTCATAGTGCCGTCTATAAACACTAACTTTCCGACTCCTTAGACAGATATTCAGCCCCACACCAAAAGAGAACCACCACCATGTTTTACAGTTGGTTTTATATTTTTTATATTTAGAGATTCATTTGGCCTGCGCCACTCCATATGTACGTCGTCCGTCCAACCCAAAAATATTAAATTTGCTTTCGTCACTGAATATTATAGTCTTCCAAAACTTAAGTCTTAATTTTATAGAGTTCAGCTATTGAAAGGCGTTTTTGTCTATTGATTTCAGAATCACCGTTAATATCATTATCTCTTAGAACTCTACCAATCGTTTCGTCACTTACACTTGTTCGTAGCGTCGCCATAAGCTTTTGATTAATTTTCGGTGCTGATAAATGAGGATTTGCACGGTTTTCTTTAAGAAATTGTCTTTGATTTCTTAAAGTCAACAACTTTGCACGACCCTTTCGTGGACTATTTTCGATACTACCGCGCTCTTTGGCTCGTCTTATCACGTTTTGAATTGTTGATGACATCGATTGGCAAACATTTGACATTAAGCTAAATATTTTAATGGGATCTAAATTGTTGCTGAAACAATAACTACTCGTATCTCTCTCTTCTTTATAGTCTATATTAAAACTTTCTAATTTACAAACATTCGATTATTCATGATCAAAATGTTGTCTTTCTTCTAGCCTAAGATACATATATATTTGCTCCAAAATTTTATTGGGCTTGCTGAATTTCCTTTTAAATATTGCATATAGTTTTTTAAATTTATATGCTGAAAATGAGTCTAGTAGGACAAACTGTCTGACACAATCTGTTAATGTAATAATTTATGAATACTAAAACGCCATATAATCTACCAAAAATTCTACAAAATCTTCTAATACTTTTTGAGAAATATCTGCGACTCTTCTATGCAAAATTTCACTAGATAGTACTCTAATAACGCTGTGCAATAATAAAAAGTGATAATATTGGTCACTACTTACGCAATTTTTAAAAACCAAAAATACCTGTATATAGCAAAAATTGCCTATATTCAGTAGACTTCCAATTATTTAGTACATCTAAACTCCTTACATACATAGTAATTTGACTAATTTTTCTTGTTATATATGTTTCGTTTATTTTTGTTATCATTAATTTGAGCAATTTTTTAGTAACTCTTATATCAACCAATTGCATACAACGTAACCAATCTATCGGTCGCACCCTAATGTAGTGCACAACACATGTTTGTATTAATGAACGCACATAGTTACATGCATATGACTATAGCAATGCAGTCAAGTGGTCATCAAATTACTGTAGTGCATTGTCTTAGATTTGTGCTGTGTTATTGTTGTGTTTTAATGCACTCGCCGATCAAAGCGTTAAACCAACACTAAAATATGTTAAATAGTAACGTAAACAAATTGATCATGTTTCTTAGTTTGTTCCCATAATATTAAACACATTGGAACAAACGCAAATAAATATGAAATATTAAAACCACTCAATTATGAATTTTAGAAACTTCCTAAATTCATGATTGCCTGGTAAATTATAATATCTTTACATTATAAGTATATTTAACTAAAGAATTTAGAAACTGAGTGTAACTGTAAAAAGTCACTCAGTTTGAGTAGCCTAATTAGTATATAAGTTGACTAGTTTGTTTAAGAGAAGGAGTGATAGAAGAAACTTACACAAGATTGGAGCTCTAGTTAGCTCAACCTTCATTCTAATAAAATAAATAATAATAAAAGAAAACCTTTTATTACAATACCTACATCAATTAATATTTCTTTGCCTTTTTCTAAATAATCGAACGAATCTGAATAAAAATATTTCTGTATACCTACATACAAAAATTCTCCATCAGGAATGTTTCCTACAATAATTTCTTCTTTATTGGTTCCCAAAAGAGTTTTTGTCGAAATCGGCAAATCATATACTCACACCTTTCTAAGCGTATGCAATATATCTTCTAACGCTATTTGAGAAATTTGATTCCTAATAGCCCAGGACTTTATTTCCTCTCATTTATTTTTGATATCTACATTATTTAAGACTTCTAATAAAGTGGCCGCTTTAACATCTAAATCAGTACTATTACTATCACTATCTATATGAATATCTACAAATTCACTACTATTAATATATCCTGAGGATGTGGATGCTATTGGCCCACAAATTTTTGAAAATTTTGACGTTCGCCATATTTTATTTCAAATAATCTTTTAAATTTAGCAACATTGGACTTATATGTCCTTTTTCTCTTGAGAGACAATTTCGGAAATTCCTTCTCTTCATTTTAATAAATATTTAGAAAATACTTATTTTATTTTGTATATGTAAAAGTATGTAGATATATTTGTTTAAATATTTTTGAGCGCAATACCATGTTCACACCTAGGTTTTTGAACGTGTTTAACGACTCATTCGTGTTTTTGAGCTTTAACCAGTCCATTTTGCCAGGTTTTACCATACATTGAAATGTTGTATAATATTTTAACAGCACAACAATTCGAAAAATATAAACAAATATTAAACAAGTTAAATTCGGCCGTGACGAGTCATATTAGTCAAAAATTCATATTTTTCGCTTTCCACATTCTTAATACTAATTATATATGTAAGTATACGAGTATATAAATTTTTTTGCATTTCAAATAAATTCAAATTACCAGGAATTTAATAAGAAACAGAACATATATTGTACCTTCAATAATATGGAATTACATGTAAATTTTATTGATAATAGGTAACTGAACTAAAAGGTGCAAAGTAAGAATACATAAAATATAAATAGTTCACAGAAAAAAATTTATATAGAGAAATTTATTACCGAGTCAAAAAATTTTATAATTGAAATGGCTGGTTTATTAAACTTGAGGTTGTATTATAAAAATATATTTTTTTATTATTGGAGCAAAATAAAAAAATAGAGTTGTAATACCACCTCAGGCTTTCAGCCGTTTCAATAAATAAGATCAAAAATACATACAAATAAAAAGTTATATAAAAGTAAAATAAAAATATATGACAAATATAGATAAATATAATTTTTTTGAATAATTATTATTTTATTATTCCTAATAAAATAAAAAAATGTTTTTGTCCCAATTATGGTTTACAACCGAATTCAGTTGAGTTAAAATCAAAACAACTCAACAACTTTTTGGTAAAACCTATTACAATTGCATAATTCTATTTGAAATTGTGATATCATTGCCAAGCTAAAAATTGACTACTTAAGAGAAAAAAAAATAATAAAAGTATTCTTCTGTATTCTAAATAAACAAATCAACATTCAAAGCTTTAAATCAAAGGTGGGCAAAATTTAAGCTATGATAGTTAGTGAGCGAGAAAAAAAATTGTGAGAGACCTAGCCAGCAAGCATAATGTGCGTGCAGATAGCTCCGTCAGTTAGCTTCGTTTTTAACATTGTACTGTTAAATATTTATTTTACATTTCTCTCTCTCACAAACTGGAAAAATAACAGAATAACTTCTGTAAAACTAACAAAATGTTAAAATTTTGTATGCGAACACTTAACATGGCCACAAAAATTTTACATTTGAAAAATTCTCTTTGCGCCCGTAGAGGAAATTGATAAAAAAAAATTAAATTAAAAAAATTTGCAAAAATTGTACAATATGGCACAACAAGAAAAAAAGTTAGGGATTTTAGATCTGCATAATATTCCTAAACATTGCCGGAGTCAAGTAACAGGGTGTAAAATTGTTAAGGTTGCGAAAAAAGGATATACCGGACAATTTCGGGGGAAGCATATTAATGTTGGCCAACAGAGGAGCGTTCAGAGATTTTAGCACACTATCACTCATATTCAGAAAGTACACCTGAATGGAGTTATAGGGTGTCAAAATTTAACATAGTGAAAAATTCTTTAAGTAAATATATCAAAGTTAGGGGACAACATTTAAAGGCAGTTTGCAGATTTACATAATAAGAACTAAATAAAAAAAAATTATAACAAATTTTTAGAGTTAATTTAAAATCATAGTAAATTTAGTTAAAAATTGTTTTGACTGAACAATTAAAAAATTAATTTGAGCATAGTGTAAAAAAATCACTAAAAATCACTGAGTTGACAACGCTGCATGTATGTGTGGCACATCAGTTTGTATGTTACTCTCCTTTTAGTTTTACTCATGCGAATTCAGAGAGTTTAATAATATCAACTCATTCCACACAGACGCTAATATACTCATCCATCTCTACGCACTTACACCATTCAAATACAGCCGTTGTTACATTTGTGTTAATTGTGGACATCTATACACGCACAATCACGCAAATGGTATTTAAGTTTATCAATCGCTACAGTACGTATTGCTACAATTTAAAAGAATATGTTACTCATATATATATGTATATATATATGTATATATACATAGTACATATGTACAAATGTTTACTATCAATTTTAAAGTTATATATAATTAGCTAAATCTCTTTCAGAAGACCTTGTGAGTATAAATTTTCATTTTTTTAAATATATGGTACATTTTATTGCATTATAAATAAATATTTAATTGTTAAAGAAAAGTTTACTACACATATTTCTAATTAATATCTTACTATACCGTGTTTATGTGTCGTCTATGTACGTATTTTGTTAGCTATTATAAGTTGTCCCGTTATTTTTGTTGTTAAGAGGCCACATACTATGTAGCTTTTTCAAATTGAAAAAATATACTCAAAATTCTGGCAACAAGTGTTGGTGTAGGTTAAGTGGTGGTGTAGGTTAAGTTTTGAGTGTAAATTTGGAGCAGATTTGTGAAGCAAAGAAGAAAAATCTTCTTTTCGAAATTTTATTATAAAGCAAATCTTAAACTGAAAACCGTGAAAATGAAAAGTAATATATATCAAAATTTTTAAATAAAAATTTATTATTCTTTTTATAAAAAACATTTTATATGTACACACCAATATAATCATGAAGATTATAATTATGAAAACGGTCTTTTGGACCAAATTATAAACTTCATTAACGATGTCGCTGGAAGATTTTCTATAATAAAGATACACATGGCTGTAAATGAAAACAACAAAAAAAGGATACACTCAGCCATCAAATACTTGGTAAGGAGTACAAACCTTTTTTTTTATTGCATATAAAAAGTTTTATTAAACCGAAAATATTTAACGTATTTGTTTAAATTTTTTTTGCTAAAAATTTCGTGTAACGTTCTGTATTTTTCTGAAAATAACGTGTGTGTATAAGCGCAGTATATATCCAAATTTTTTATATTACAATTACTTTGCGAACGCGGGAAATATGTAAAGGTTTTCGTTAAAGTGAAACGTACTTTTTCAAAAGAAAAAGGACTTCCCAAAGAACAAAAAAACGTATGGTGATGCTTTTAAAGCACATACACACACAGACAATTTGAATAAAATTTATAAAACAATGAATATTGCAATTATTTTTTGTGACACATAAACTCAATTTATTTTACCGAAAATAATGTGTGTGTGTTTGTTGTAAACCCAATACAAAGACTCTGTCTTCCATTTACCTAGCATTTCCAATTTTAATATAAAAGTTATTTGTATATCTTCGTTAAGATTCTTGAAATAAAAAACATATTCTTTTTCGTTTAGATTAACATTTCGAACTATAAGGTTCATCTTCAGGATCTATAAATAGTTGTTTTTTATTATTAGAAAATATTACAAAAATTTATGGCCTGTTCAGCGATGTCACAAAAAAGCCTAAGCGAACGAAAGCAAAGCACATTTGTATTAAAAGCAAAAACAATGTACGAAAATTGTTTTTGTTTTCAATACAAATGTGCTTTGCTTTCGTTTGCTTAGATTATTGTGACATCGCTGAAGAGGCCATTAATTACATTACCTTATACGAAATAAAATTTTTTATATTAATTTTCAAAATATAAAAAAGCTAATAAAATATTAAATACTATTTTCTTCTAAAAAAAACCGAATTATAATTTTTACAATTTATTTTACAAGACCAGAATTTGGTTCTTTTTTAAGTTTATATTTAAGATTTTGCAAAAAAAAATTTATGTTATGTTTTCATTCTAATGATGAAGTTGGATTAGAATTGAATTTTTATCATTAAGAAAGTCACTATGCGATACATTATGTTCTTTTAAAACTTTGATTTTAATTTTGTGCTCTAATAAGAAATTTTTTATCTTGATTAAGTGGCTTGACTTTTTTAAATAATTAATAATTATATATTGGAGGTTTGTTCTTATTGCTTGCTCATTAGTGAATCTTGTAATGAATTCAATATCATCTACAGGAACTTTTTCAATAGGTATTGTAAAATTTTGGTCCCAACCCTTATAGAGTCATTTCTTTTGGTAAATCAATACCAGAAATATTATTAATTAAAGTATTATCATATTCAATATTACGAAAAAGATGTTCTTCTTTAAGTCTTGATAGTTTTAAATATAATCTTTCATTATTAATTTTTAATAATTTTTGAGAACTGTTTAAAACATTAATAGAGTTTATTATATTACTTGAAAGTTTTTTCATATCCTTATTTAAATTATTAATTAAAAAATTGCAATCGTAAATCTCAGCATTTAACATTTTCATGTTTATAGAATATACAGCATTTTCTATAATTTTATTATCACGCTTGCACTTTGAAAACGGAATAGAATAAATTTAAATTACATAGGGTAAATGTGCCAGTAGTAGTTTAACGCGTTTTCTTTTTTCAAATTGTTACCATTTTATACATGATCATGGTATTACTCTGATATAACTCTGTAATGGTATAGTATTTGGTATAGTTTTAAATGGATTAAGCTATTTTTAAAAAACTTTTTATTAAAATTGAGTAATTTATAGTTTTTTAAAAATACACCAATTTTGCCAGCAGTCGGCATACATGTCCCAGTGCTCGTCACACTGTGATCCTATTGTCGGCATATCATTTTGCTTGTAAATTTTTTCAAGGCAACCAGATGCCGACTTAATAAAACATTCTGCCGACTACTGGCAAAACACAATTTACGAATAGTCGGTACCCAATGACGACTACAGGAAATTACAAAATTTTTGTGCTTGAAAGCGGCATCATTAAACAGCAAAAAGTTATTATTTTTTGCTAATTTTTACTTATCAACAACAATATTTCAACTCTTTTCTTTCCATGGAAACCATTAAAATATGGAAATTGTTTCAAATAATAGCTTTAACAAGCAATTGAAAATTGGCCTTGGCACTTCTGCAGATATTTCAGAGAACCCATTGGATAAAGGCAATTTATGAATAAATTACTCATTTCAGTAGGATTAACTAATTTTAAAAAGAGAGTTAGGTATATTATTTAATCAAAAATGTTTTTTTATTCATTGAAAACTCTCTATCATACCTGTTTATTTGAGTTTTAAAAACAAAACTGACGACTACTGGAACATGCCGACATTAGGATTATGTTAGAAGTAGGGTAGGAAATGCTAACGAGTATGAGTTATTTTATGGTCAAATAAGTTTTGTAGAAAGCAAGACATCAAATACACTTATATCTATGAGAAATTTTTATTGTTTTGTAGAAATTTATTTGACACACTGTATGTTAAATACTGAATTTAAAAAATTTGCAATGTCAACGCAAAACCATCTGTTGGTAAATTTAATGTTAAGCTCAGTATTTAACTTTCAGTCTGAAAATACTCACAAGCATAACAATAAAACCCGCAAGCACAAAATCAAACTTTCGAAAATTGTAATAAAACTCTTTTAGAATCGTAATATAAAACTCTTGTTAATGGAAAGGAACTATTTTTAATATTAATTATAATCCTAGGAGAAAACCTCAACACAGGAAAATTTGTTTTCTTCCTTTTACGATTTTTGTCAAAAGGAGGACCAGCTGGACTTATATTTTGGGTGTATACAGGTAATATTTAAATTAAATTTTAAATATCCGGTTAGATACTTAATTTAACATTGCAGAAAATCCGACAACAACTTATAAGTCCCCAATGGAAAAAGATGTTTGTTCCTCTTCCAATTTTAATGTTAATTTACCACAAAATGTCGTGACAAATTCTAAATCTCAATATTCTTCTTATGAGGTTCTTTCACATGATAAAAGTGATGATTCTAATATTTCTATTAAGTCCCCCCAATTACCACTAACAAATCTTTAGAATGGCACTCATGACGTTCTTTTAAACGATAACAATGAGAATTCAAGTTACATTAACTCAAAACTAATATTTAATATTCCTACATCCCCATTCGAAGCACCACCCCACAATTCAACAGCAACAAATCTTCAGAATGGCACTCATGATGTTCCATTGAACGATAACAATGAGAATTCAATTTCCATTAACTCAAAATTAATCTCTTATATTCCTACCTCCCCATTTGATGCACCACCCCACAATTCAACAGCAACAAATCTTCGAAATGACAAATCTGTATGTTTTTCAGTCCAAGCGCTGATAGATGTTTTTGGACCAGACTTATCGGACTTAGTTGACAATTACTAATGAAAATAGTAAAATAGATGAATACAATATAATAAGAAACAAGATTGAGGTATCAAAAGAACCCAACAAAGATGTCAGAGCATGCAATAATATTCTTAAAGAAAAAAAAATTTTAAAAAAGGCATTATATACATAGTGAAGGAAAGTTTTTCTTAAAAACTCAGGAAAATAATTTCTTAAAAGAATATTTTGCATCTGAAGACAAAGTTGCTGAAGAATTTAGAAAGTATGTTGAGGACCTAGTGCGTCAAAATTATAAATGTTTAAACAATGTATGTCCAATTAATTTTAAGTCTTTTGGGTTTAATAAAAATAAAAGTGTATTGCGGAAGATACAAATTTGTTGTTAATTTAAATAACGATCCCATTTGTGTTGCTATTTTTACTATAAAAGAAGGAATAGTCCACCCTAAGGACATACATAGGACTCAGCAAGTTCGAGCAATACGGCGCAAGGTTGCAAAATGTGAAATGAGGAACGATTTTGCCGTAACTTATAGGAATAAAAAATTGCTGCAGATGTCAGAGAAACTCCGCGACGTTGGAAATTTAGGCGACCTTGTGTCGTTAGAGGCATGCAGACACATGAAGTCGGAGATGTTAAGAAGCCGAACTCGCCATCAAGAGCCATTTATCGATTTATATATCATGCAAAAGGATAAGCACTGGAGAATATATTTACAAAAAATTGCCAGCCCACTTGAAATATATTTATTTTCAAAGGACCAATTAAACTTAATGCATTGCTACAGAAAAAAGCTATTGCAAATGAGTAGAAACTATCTATTTTTTGATGCCACAGGCGGAAAATTGAAGGAAATTCGAAAAGAGTTTTTTTTTATATAGTATTGTACTTCATGTGAAGCCAGAACATAAAAAAGGTATATTAAACCAATAGCAGAATCTTTAATGTGCAACCATTATGGAGACGACATCAAACGATTTTTGCTTTCTATACGGACATTTTGTTTAAAGGAAGGTATTTTGTGGCCATTATGTAAAAGAGTTGTGACAGATTGGAGTTGGGCACTGATTAATTCTGTCATCAAAATCTTCAACAAGGACATACCAAATTTTAATTCTTATCTCATCAAATGTTATTTATGCCTGCACAAAAAGAACCAGCTGAATTTTACAATTGTGCAAATATGTTGCTGTCACTTTATAAAAATTGTTGTAAAAGATATAGAAGACAACACAAATAATGGAAAACAGATGAATATGTTGAAAAAAATCATGATAAAAAGAATTAACATATGTGACATAGACGAAATGTGGCTATGGTTTGAAACAGTATGCGTTATACTGCTCAGCTCACAAGAAGACCACAATTTTTTAAAATATTTAAATATATTTCATACTCTTAGCGCAGAAAACAGCTTTGAAGAGATAAAAGATAACAATTCATATTCAGCTAGCACTTTAACTGCTCAATACGCCAAAAGCCCTTTTTATAAAAAGAGTCTACAAATTTATATGAATGTAAAAGGGAATATTTGCACTGGTAACGATAGTTACTTAGAAAACATATACAAAAATGAAGAATTTTTAAAAATCATTTTGGTCAAATGGATGCCATATCCTGTTCTATGCAACAAGAATATCAAATGCACCGGCGGAAGGAAATTTTTGCATTATAAGAAATATAACTTTAAAAGGAAAACGAAATATAAGACCAAGTGATAATGTACGTGCATCTTTAGAATATGTTTCTTCAAAAATAGAAGATATTGAGCTAAATTATATTTCAACCACCACGAAAACGTACAAAAGGAAAAGATTAAATAATGCGGAACTTCTGCAGGAGACTTGGAAAAAAGCTCCTAAACGAGAAGCAGGAAAAATAAATATAATGACGCAGGGAGAAAAAATATACAAGAAAGGTTTCCAAAAGCTTTAAGAAATGTCAAATTTATTATGGGTGTGTATACACAACTAATAAAAATATTTGGAAGATATAATCCATACCAAACCACCAGCATAACATTAATGGAATTCGAATCACTGAACGCTGGAAAGCAGATATACAATAATGTAATGGAAATATATATACTGCCTGCTGATAGAGCATAGAATAGAAAATGTGGCAGTTTGCACCTGCGACGAAGGTGAAGCTTTATTGTTTAAAGCCAATGAGATAGACATAAGTATATTTGACATTAATAAATATACGACGATTATTCTCCCTGTGCTAAGAATGCATCACTTTACATTCATGTTTATCGACACAAAAAATAAAACTTTCAGCTATATAGATCCCATGGGCAAAAATAAAAAATCTGTAGAACATGCGAAAAAAAATTTCATAATATACTTAAACAGCTAAGTGAACCTACCAGCAATTAGAAATACATTGATAGAGACCACCCAATTCAAAGAGATAATTTTAACTGCGGGGTTTACTGCTGTCAGTTTCTTGAATCATTCATAACCAAAAAGCCATTAAAAAATATAGAATCTCCAAATATATATCGAAAAAAATTAAAACGGTATTACTAAAGCACAAAAATGTTTTAACAAAGGAATGTCTTCATTGTGAAGGTTGAGCTACGGAATCGACAGTACGTTGCAGCAAATGCTTTAGGTATATAGACCTAATGTGCTTAAAGCATTACTACAAAATAAAATCTGTGGATGAGAACACTTTTCAGTATTATTTATGTACTTATCATTGTAAAATGTGATAAAAAAAAAACTACTAAGGCATTTGCAACTTCGAAATAACCACATCTGCGCAAAAATATCGCATTTATTATGTATACATAACAAAACAGCAACAATAAAAATATATTAACATTTCGAAAATAAAAAAATATATCATGAATTCTTTATGTTCTTAACATCATTAATTTTTTATAAGCTTTTTGAAGTAGAAATTTTGGTATATTTTCCTGCTGTTCTGTTTATATATACGAGTACATAGCATTTTGTAAATATTTACTTCTTTTATAGCATCATTTTTGTGCAGATAAGTATATTATTGACGGTGTAAGTGCCGAAGTTGGTTCTTTGATCACTGAAATTACTCTCGAATATGGAAGATGTACATTCAGAAAAAATTAAATGAAATGGATATATGGACAATAAAAAAAAACTCAAAAGGACATTCAATATATGAAATGGTCAAGCTGTGGAATATTTTAATAGCACAACAATACAAAAATTTTAAATGAATATTAAAAAATTTAGATAAAATCGAGTAATGGAAAAATGAATGACAAAAAATTAATTGCCAATTCGGAAAAAATGGCTAAAAATAAGAGAGAAGCTGAGTACATCACAATATAAAAATGGGCTTATTGGAGTTTTGAAATATATGGCTGCACATAAAAATGGAATTATTGTAGTTTTGAAATATATGGCTGCACATAAAACTGGAATTATTGGAGTTTTAAAAAATATGGCTGCACATAAAACTGGAATTATTGGAGTTTTAGAAAATATGAATGCACATAAAAATGGAATTATTGCAGTTTTAAAAAATATGGCTGCACATAAAACTGGAATTATTGGATTTTAGAAAATATGAATGCACATAAAAATGGAATTATTGGAGTTTTGGAAGATATGGCTGCATAAAAAAGAGAAAATATAAAATTGGAATTATTGGAGTTTTAGCAAATATGAATGCACATAAAAATGAAATTATTGGAGTTTTGGAAGATATGTCTGTATAAAAAAGAGAAATTATAAAAATGGAATAATTAAAAAGCTGAAATATTCTACAAAATGTGGAAATTTATATGAAATATAAAAAAATTTATGATTAAAAAGGCATTCTATATGAAAAATATCACTTAAAATCATTATAAAAGAACAGAAAACTAATTTTTTTTTAAAGATATTGAGTTTAAGATTTGTCGAAGACTGAGTGAAAATTATGGAATGAAAATTTCAACTCTGAAAGATGACAAACTTCAAAAGAGATTTCGTTTAACAAGGTATTTACATTTTTCATCTTACGCATTAACAAAAATATAATTGTGACAAAAAATATTAATATGTTTATCTATTTTTTTTTCTTTAGATTTTGAAACATGACTAAACAACAGTCCTCAAGTCCTGTGCTAAACGAACTTGACATCAATTTAAAAATTTCAAAAACAGACTTCATTTCAAATCAATTTAAATATGAATACATATTCATATTCAAAAAGTAAATTTTTATAAAAAATCTAAATTTCAAAAACACACTGTTTAATTAATATATTTGTAAATAAAATCAAATTTCAAATATATAAATGAAATTTTAAACTGTGTTTGAAAATTATATATAATTTTTTATTCGCTTTTCGTTAAGAGTTACCACTATTTCCAATGACTTATTAAGTTTTTTAAGAGGATTAAAACTTTCTATTAAATTATTGCATTATAGAAGTTGTAATACCATATTGTTAATAATACCATCCCTGAACAATAATAGTTAATTGCAACATCAAGTTAGTTTTTTTTTCTAAGTCGACTTAAAATAATTTTCCTTATTAGCACTGATATATACTAGCAATGCACAAGCATACTTGAAGGAGCTTATAAGCACTTTTTATTATAAAATATTACACATATTTGTTGTGATGTGTGGCTTTTGGTATTTGTGCAGCGAAATTAGCTATTAGCTTTGTGAACTAGTACGACCTAATTCATATGAAAGATTCCCTAAATTCAGTTCAGTTCTTTTTTTATTATTTCATTCGTTTCACTGACCCTTACTTTCGTTTTGCACTGTACATAGTTCATTGACTTTTTCTTGTTTTCAGTTTAAGATTTGCTTTATAATAAAATTTTGAAAAGAAGAAACTTAGCCTACACCATCACTTGTTGCCACAATTTTGAGCATATTTTTTCAATTTGAAAAAGCTACATAGTATGTGGCCTCTTAACAACAAAAATAACGGGACAACTTATAATAGCTAACAAAATACGTACATAGACGACACATAAACACGGTATAGTAAGATATTAATTAGAAATATGTGTAGTAAACTTTTCTTTAACAATTAAATATTTATTTAAAACGCAAATAAAATGTACCATATATATTTAAAAAAAATAAAAATGTATACTCGCAAGGTCTTCTGAATGAGATTTAGCTAATTATATATAACTTTAAAATTGATAGTAAACATTTGTACATATGTACTATGTATATACATATATGAGTGATAGTGTGCTAAAATCTCTGAACGCTCCTCTGTTGGCCAACATTAATATGTTTCCCCCGTAATTGTCCGGTATATCCTTTTTTCGCAACCTTAACAATTTTACACCCTATTACTTGACTCCGGCAATGTTTAGGAATATTATGCAGGTCTAAAATCCCTAACTTTTTTTCTTGTTGTGCCATATTGTACAATTTTTGCAAATTCTTTTAATTTAATTTTTTTTTTATCAATTTCCTCTACGGGCGCAAAGAGAATTTTTCAAATGTAAAATTTTTGTGGCCATGTTAAGTGTTCGCATACAAAATTTTAACATTTTGTTAGTTTTACAGAAGTTATTCTGTTATTTTTCCAGTTTGTGAGAGAGAGAAATGTAAAATAAATATTTAACAGTACAATGTTAAAAACGAAGCTAACTGACGGAGCTATCTGCACGCACATTATGCTTGCTGGCTAGGTCTCTCACAATTTTTTTTCTCGTTCACTAACTATCATAGCTTAAATTTTGCCCACCTTTGATTTAAAGCTTTGAATGTTGATTTGTTTATTTAGAATACAGAAGAATACTTTTATTATTTTTTTTTTCTCTTAAGTAGTCAATTTTTAGCTTGGCAATGAATTCACAATTTCAAATAGAATTATGCAATTGTAATAGGTTTTACCAAAAAGTTGTTGAGTTGTTTTGATTTTAACTCAACTGAATTCGGTTGTAAACCATAATTGGGACAAAAACATTTTTTTATTTTATTAGGAATAATAAAATAATAATTATTCAAAAAAATTATATTTATCTATATTTGTCATATATTTTTATTTTACTTTTATATAACTTTTTATTTGTATGTATTTTTGATCTTATTTATTGAAACGGCTGAAAGCCTGAGGTGGTATTACAACTCTATTTTTTTATTTTGTTCCAATAATAAAAAAATATATTTTTATAATACAACCTCAAGTTTAATAAACCAGCCATTTCAATTATAAAATTTTTTGACTCGGTAATAAATTTCTCAATATAAATTTTTTTTCTGTGAACTATTTATATTTTATGTATTCTTACTTTGCACCTTTTAGTTCAGTATGAGTATTTACCTATTATCAATAAAATTTACATGTAATTCCATATTATTGAAGGTACAATATATGTTCTGTTTCTTATTAAATTCCTGGTAATTTGAATTTATTTGAAATGCAAAAAAATGTATATACTCGCATACTTACATATATAATTAGTATTAAGAATGTGGAAAGCGAAAAATATAAATTTTTGGCTAATAAGACTCGTCACGGCCGAATTTAACTTGTTTAATATTTATTTATATTTTTCGAATTGTTGTGCTGTTAAAATATTATACAACATTTCAATGTATGGTAAAACCTGGCAAAATGGACTGGTTAAAGCTCAAAAACACGAATGAGTCGTTAAACACGTTCAAAAACCTAGGTGTGAACATGGTATTGCGCTCAAAAATATTTAAACAAATATATCTACATACTTTTACATATACAAAATAAAATAAGTATTTTCTAAATATTTATTAAAATGAAGAGAAGGAATTTCCGAAATTGTCTCTCAAGAGAAAAAGGACATATAAGTCCAATGTTGCTAAATTTAAAAGATTATTTGAAATAAAATATGGCGAACGTCAAAATTTTCAAAAATTTGTGGGCCAATAGCATCCACATCCTCAGGATATATTAATAGTAGTGAATTTGTAGATATTCATATAGATAGTGATAGTAATAGTACTGATTTAGATGTTAAAGCGGCCACTTTATTAGAAGTCTTAAATAATGTAGATATCAAAAATAAATGAGAGGAAATAAAGTCCTGGGCTATTAGGAATCAAATTTCTCAAATAGCGTTAGAAGATATATTGCATACGCTTAGAAAGGTGTGAGTATATGATTTGCCGATTTCGACAAAAACTCTTTTGGGAACCAATAAAGAAGAAATTATTGTAGGAAACATTCCTGATGGAGAATTTTTGTATGTAGGTATACAGAAATATTTTTATTCAGATTCGTTCGATTATTTAGAAAAAGGCAAAGAAATATTAATTGATGTAGGTATTGTAATAAAAGGTTTTCTTTTATTATTATTTATTTTATTAGAATGAAGGTTGAGCTAACTAGAGCTCCAATCTTGTGTAAGTTTCTTCTATCACTCCTTCTCTTAAACAAACTAGTCAACTTATATACTAATTAGGCTACTCAAACTGAGTGACTTTTTACAGTTACACTCAGTTTCTAAATTCTTTAGTTAAATATACTTATAATGTAAAGATATTATAATTTACCAGGCAATCATGAATTTAGGAAGTTTCTAAAATTCATAATTGAGTGGTTTTAATATTTCATATTTATTTGCGTTTGTTCCAATGTGTTTAATATTATGGGAACAAACTAAGAAACATGATCAATTTGTTTACGTTACTATTTAACATATTTTAGTGTTGGTTTAACGCTTTGATCGGCGAGTGCATTAAAACACAACAATAACACAGCACAAATCTAAGACAATGCACTACAGTAATTTGATGACCACTTGACTGCATTGCTATAGTCATATGCATGTAACTATGTGCGTTCATTAATACAAACATGTGTTGTGCACTACATTAGGGTGCGACCGATAGATTGGTTACGTTGTATGCAATTGGTTGATATAAGAGTTACTAAAAAATTGCTCAAATTAATGATAACAAAAATAAACGAAACATATATAACAAGAAAAATTAGTCAAATTACTATGTATGTAAGGAGTTTAGATGTACTAAATAATTGGAAGTCTACTGAATATAGGCAATTTTTGCTATATACAGGTATTTTTGGTTTTTAAAAATTGCGTAAGTAGTGACCAATATTATCACTTTTTATTATTGCACAGCGTTATTAGAGTACTATCTAGTGAAATTTTGCATAGAAGAGTCGCAGATATTTCTCAAAAAGTATTAGAAGATTTTGTAGAATTTTTGGTAGATTATATGGCGTTTTAGTATTCATAAATTATTACATTAACAGATTGTGTCAGACTAGACTCATTTTCAGCATATAAATTTAAAAAACTATATGCAATATTTAAAAGGAAATTCAGCAAGCCCAATAAAATTTTGGAGCAAATATATATGTATCTTAGGCTAGAAGAAAGACAACATTTTGATCATGAATAATCGAATGTTTGTAAATTAGAAAGTTTTAATATAGACTATAAAGAAGAGAGAGATACGAGTAGTTATTGTTTCAGCAACAATTTAGATCCCATTAAAATATTTAGCTTAATGTCAAATGTTTGCCAATCGATGTCATCAACAATTCAAAACGTGATAAGACGAGCCAAAGAGCGCGGTAGTATCGAAAATAGTCCACGAAAGGGTCGTGCAAAGTTGTTGACTTTAAGAAATCAAAGACAATTTCTTAAAGAAAACCGTGCAAATCCTCATTTATCAGCACCGAAAATTAATCAAAAGCTTATGGCGACGCTACGAACAAGTGTAAGTGACGAAACGATTGGTAGAGTTCTAAGAGATAATGATATTAACGGTGATTCTGAAATCAATAGACAAAAACGCCTTTCAATAGCTGAACTCTATAAAATTAAGACTTAAGTTTTGGAAGACTATAATATTCAGTGACGAAAGCAAATTTAATATTTTTGGGTTGGACGGACGACGTACATATGGAGTGGCGCAGGCCAAATGAATCTATGAATATAAAAAATATAAAACCAACTGTGGGGTTGAATATCTGTCTAAGGAGTCGGAAGTTAGTGTTTATAGACGGCACTATGGATAAGCTTCTATATTTATCCATTTTAAAAGAAAATCTTCATGCTAGTGCTGAAAAAATTGGGTTATCTAGGAATGGGTACTACTTCCAACATGATAATGACCCTAAACATACAGCTTTAGACGTTAAACTCTGGCTTTTATATAACACCAAACATCTGCTGACACCACCATACAGTCTCGAAAACCTTTGGGAACAAAGCATTTCATAAAAAATAAAAAAAAAACGTTGAAAAAATATCGGAAGAAGAATGGTACAAGATATCTGGTGAAAAATGTAGGAATTTAGTGGAATCAAAGCCTAGATGCCTGGAATCAGTTATAACTAACAATGGATACCATACAAAATATTAAAAATTAAATTTTTTGTTAATTAGTAATTTATTATTTGCGCCCTAGTTCATTTTCGACATATTCAACAATCCCATAACAATTCTTTTTACTGAAAGTCTATCAAATATGTATATTTGCTTTTTTGTTTTAAAATATATAGAAAAATTAATATTACTCCCAGACACTGAATTGCTGGAGCGACTCTTTCGGAAAAATCCCTTTTTCCTCATCGGAAGCATTTGTGTCATCAACTGGGGCTGCTTTACATTTGTTAACTAAAGTATTTACACGAATTCATAAAGAAAAAGAATGCGGAAAAATCATAGCTACTATCGTGTATTATTAAAGTTGCAATACTAAAGCTTTATAATATTAATTTCAGCAGATACATAGATTGCGCTACACCAAAGCTCTCTGCCATATTTCAAAGCATACCGCTGCATTGCCATACTTGATAAATTGTGCAATCAACATCGTTGATCAGCACATTGTGTATTAATTTTTAATACTTTTTTAAAGTATAATATTTATTGGTCAGTTTATTTAAATTATTTTAAATCCAAACATGATTAATACTTACATATGTAAGCCGTGCGCAGCTTGTTAAGTATAATTCTTAGATATATATTAGTCGAGTAATATTAATTTTTCTATATATTTCAAAACAAAAAAGCAAATATACGAATACATACTTGATAGACTTTCAATAAAAAGAATTGTTATGGGATTATTGAATATGTTGAAAATGAACAAATTACTAATTAACGTAAAATATAAAGTTCGACTAATATATACTTAAGAATTATAATTAATTATTTATTTTATGATTAATAAAAAAAAAATAAGTGTTCAAAGAAAATAATTTTTGTATTTTTCTTCTAAAGGGTGTTTTTTATAGACGTATAAAACTTTTAATTGCAATAAAACAACGATGGATTATTCGATTGACATGAATTTTATTTATCCGAAAGATAATCTTGTGGCATTACATTTTAAATATGATTTCTGGCATATGACCGGCACGGCTGGCTCGGATGTAGTCCAATCTGGACGTCCGATTTTCGATGACTTTTTCCAACATTTGTGGCCGTATATCGGTAATAACACGGCGAATGTTGTCTTCCAATTGGTCAAGCGTTTGTGGCTTATCCGCATAGACCATCGTAAAGAGTGCCTTATTGGGCGTTGATCTCATGGCTCCTGTAATCAAGGTGGCCATGCATCTGAAAATCCTCTCAAATCGGGATCGGTTTGTAGTCGTGTTCAGTGCTTTCCAAAACACCACGACTCCATAAAACAAGATGGGCTTAATCACCATCTTGAATAGCCAGTGAACGTTGCGAGGATATAAGCCCCATTTCGTCTCTATGGCCCTCCTGCAGGCGTATATCGCCGCATTTGCCTTCGAGGCCATTGCCTCTACATTCTCTTTCCATGAGAGTTTCCTATCGAGAATCACTAACAGGTATTTTGCACTAGCAGAAAAGCTCAATTCCGAGCCTTTCCGCCTTGGCAATCTGAATGCAGGAACCTTGTATTTTCCTGTGAATAATACAAGTTCTGTCTTTGTCGGATTGACATTTAGTCCCACTGACTTACTCCAGTTAGTGATGATTCTAAGTGCCGTCTCCATTCTCAGGGATAATGTATCCAGACAGATTCTTGATATCGCCACTGCGACATCGTCTGCACATGCCACAGTTTTGAAACCCATGGAATCCATCCTCCTGAGGATTGCATTTATGGTTATGTTCCATAAAAGCGGTGATGGGACCCCTCCTTGAGGTGTGCCCCTTGCATGACCTCTCTATGTAGCCTACGAGAGTGTGCAATGCCGTTTCAACTTGCCCTTCGTGTAGGCATGCTGAGAGGTTGACAGCAGGCGATCGTCAATCGACATCCGGATTCTGATGTCGATGAGTCTCTCCAGCGTCTTTAGCAAGAAGGATGTTACACAGATTGGCCTAAAGTCCTTCGCAGTTACGCAAGACGTTTTCCCACCCTTAGGGATGAAAATCACCTTGCTTTTTCTCCAGCCCACTGGGATATATGACCATGCAAGGCATGCATTATATATTCCCAGCAGCCAGGGAGAAATTACCATAAAGTTCCTCTGTAGATCGGCAGGTATAATACCGTCCGGTCCAGGGGATTTATAAGGCTGAAAACTATCAGTGGCCCATTTTAAGGAATCCATCTCTATTCTCATAGAAGAGGATTCCCTATAGTAGTGAGCGTCATCATTCATTGCACCTGAAAGCGTAGAACACCCCGGAAATTGGGTGTCCATCAACACTTCCAACGCCTCATGACTACTTGTAGTCCACTCCCCATTAGTACTCCGAATATACCCAGGTACCGTTGGAGATTTGGAGAGAATCTTGCGTAGTCGACAAGTCTCTGAAGAGCTCTTAATGTTCTCACAAAAGTCTCTACAGGACTTACGCTTTGCATTCCTCACCTCATTTTTGAAACTGTTTACAGAAGCTTTATAGAGTGACCAGTTGCCTGTTCTCTTAGCCTCGTTGAACAGTTTCCTAGATGCAGCTATGGTGGGGGACCACTACGGTCGTCTGTCCCTCTCCCTGTGTACGGAAGGTCTGCAAGACCTTGTAGTGGTCTCCTTGAAAGCCTCCGACAGCTGTGCTACAGCGCTATCTATGTCCTCAACGCCGCTTAAGGGTTGAGGCTCGGTGAGAAACTGGTTAAGGATGTTTCTCTGAGATTCCCAGTCAGTTTTCCTTCTATTAATGAAAGAAGTTACCGGTGATCTCATAGTACGTGTACCGAATTCGATATAGCGATGATCGGAGAATGAACAGTCGCCCGACACCTTCCAGTTCTCCACAAAATGCGCATAATCTGCGCTCACCAATGTAATATCCAGCACCTCCTGTCTGTTAGTGACCACGAAGGTCGGCTCCGAACCTCTATTTACTACCACAAAATTCTGGTCTAAAATAAAGTAAAAAATGCACTCACCTCTAGTGTTGACCTCTCCACTGCCTCACACTGTGTGATGCGCATTGGCATCGGCACCAATTATCAATGGGATGCCTTTGCCCCTCGCCAGCTGTACCATGCCTCTCGTCAAGTTGTTTGGCGGAAAGTGAGCATGGTCATCCTGTTTAGCCAAGATGCAGGCTCGAATCCTACCTCTACAATTTGCATATAACAATTTATAGCCCTTTGCGCTGAGTCCAAAAACCTTGCCATCATTATACCAGGGTTCCTGTATCAGCGCCACATCTTCGTCCCGCTCTGCAAGACGAAGGAGCAGGGCAGCGGATGCTGCCTTGCAGTGATGCAAATTAATTTGCGTCACTGTCGCCATCCGGGTCGTAGTTGATGGTAACGTCGACATCCTCTGGGTCTGAATCAGATCTCAGAAGCTTGTCTTCGTCCTCCGGAACACGTCCTCCAACAATGCTCGTGACAGATTGGGAATCCTCTGGGCATCCTGCCTGTACGGGTGCGTCAGTCACGAGCCCGGCTTCGCCTTCCTTGGTCATAGCTCCTGGTTTTGCAGAATCCCCCTTTTCATCACCACGATAGATGCTCAGTTTGATACTTCCGAAACCGTAAAATATCTTGCCTTGCATCTGTCGTAGTGGAGCCAAGGATTCCTTATTCAGGACCATGACCACTTTCCTCTTCTTGCCTTCGGGAGCGCCAACCTTGATTACCTTCCAATCATGGGTAGGCAGAGTAGGGTTGCCACTCCTGATGTAAGACAGAATGGTGTTGGGGTCGTGTGGCTCAGACGGAATGGTCATGATTGATCTCGGCCTGCGAGGTATACCGCAGACCGGTATCACGTCCAACTGCGCACCCGGCCACACTTCCCCTATTGCCGTAACAGCCAACTTAAGTAAGTTGGCTGATCGCTCATTGGAGGAGGCAAGGAGCTTTATATGCCCCTGTAACCAGCCTGCATCCGAATTCTGCGGTTGGGAACCCGGATTCTCCTCAAGAATCCTGTAGTACGCCCCTAGCAGCTTCTCCTGTATTATCTCCCATTTTGCGTGGGAGATTGCTCCGTCGCTGTCAATGTAGTCGACAATAGGCCTTACGAGTGAGTTCTTCGCAACTTCACTGAACGGCCTATTGACAATTACAAGTTGCGCTCTCTTTGGCTTTTTAGACGCCAGCTGAGTAGCCGCCTCCTCTTTCGATCTCTGTCGCTTTGTCGCTACAGGAGCTGAGAGGAGGGAAGCTGCCATGCTTATTTGTGATACGCATGGCAGCTCTCCTTTCTGCAAAAGCCCTCCTTTGCGGTTGTGCCCCTGAGGCATTGGTGGATGTGCACGACCCTGATGTTGTGGGTCGGTCCTCACCAACTACTCCAGGAGCAGTTTCCTTTCTGGCCGCCTTGGAAGTTCCCGCCACTGGCTTTGATACTTCCACTGCGTCAGATCCACCTTTATTGACGGAGGTTGCCACGCCAATATTGGTGGTATGCAACCAGCTTGTTACAGCGGGTGCTCTGCAATCAGCCAACTTGGTTTCCCTTGTCGGCTTTTTGCGTTGTTTTGTTTTGTTTTGTTTGTTTCCATGCAGATCCCACGAGTATGCCCGTAATGATAAGGACCATCCATGCAGTGACGGCATACATGGAGTAGGCAACTAAGATTACAACCGGCCCGTGCCCTAGCACCGGAGGGGAGCTGTTAGCGACTAGTTCTCTTTAACCACTTACTAGCCATTCATGTTCTGGGCACTGCTACCAACCACCACAACATTACAAGTGGGGGATAAGAATGTGGGGGAATGGGAAAGGAAGAAAGGTATGGGATAATAGGATTGGGGTTGTATATTTTGGTCCGCGAGTGTCTTCGTCAGATGGTCGGTCAGGAGGCACTGATGACGCATCGCGTAAGATTATGTCATGCGTGACTCCTATCCTTCCCATGAAGCAGACACCACCCAAAGCCGATCTGTGTGACCCTATGCTATAGTAGTCAACAAACCGACCAGAGGATCCCCTATCCGCCACCTGGGGACGCGCCCGATGGGAGATATACAACTCCACACGAGATCCTACGGAAGAATTTATGATTCTTCCCTTAAGAATATCCTCGATCCATCTACATGTTGTCCCATCGAAAACTTTTGCTGAGGATCGCTCTAGTTATATGAGAGAAATCCGTATTATCAAAAGCTCCTTTAATATCTAGAAAGCAACCCACTGCATACTCCTTGGTCTCAAGTGAGGATTTAATCTTCTGCGTGAGATTCAGTAGAGCATGTGTGGTTGATTTCCCTTCCTGATACGCATATTGATTCTTATGTAGAGGTGGTACCATGAGGTACCTCTCTCTGATATGCCTATCCCCTAATTTCTAAATTGTTTTCAATAGAAAGAAGGTTAGACTAATCGGTCTATACGAGTTGGGCAGGAAGTTGTCCTTTCTGCCCAGTTTCGAGATATACCGAACGATTACCTCCCTCCATTTGCTAGGAATTTCTCCCCAGGCAAAGCTCGATCTGAACATATTAATCAGAGGTCGCATAATGTGAGAAATCCCTTTTTGAAGGAGTTTTGGATAATTCCGTCCTCTCCAGGAGATTTATATGGATAAAATGAGCCTATGGCCCATGCTAGCCTTTCCTCACAAATATCTCTCTGGCTCTTATCCAATCTTGAGACCTTGGTCTCCGTTCAACCGATAGATTGGATTGATCCTCTGAAATGATTACGGAACATGCAAAATTAACTGTAGCCAGAAGCTCTAAGGTCTCAGAGCTATTGTTCGTAAATGATCCATCCGGCTTTTTAAGAAGCCCTATAGGGTTAGTATGCATTTTAGATGGAACCCTGTGAACTTTGGATCAACTGCTTAACTCCGAAAGTCCACTGCAGAATTTTTTCCAGGATTCCTTATTAGCTCTTCTAATCTCTATGTTGTACTTCGTAAGAGCCTCTTTGTATAGGGCCGGGTTACTCGTTCCTTTAGACACGTTGCTGAGCCTTCTTGTCTCTTGCCGAAGACGTGCTAAACGATCGTTCCACCAAGGAGTTATTCTATTGCCTGATTTTTTCTTCTCTGGGCAAGATTGGTGATACGAGTTCAATATAGCTGAACTAATCACATCACATGCGATTTCCAGCTCATCCGAATTCCGAACCCTCTTACTACATCTGTTCACCTCTTCTTTTAATAGGCTATTAAAATTTTCCCAGTTAGTCGATCTAGGGTCCCTGTATGTAGCATTTAGTTTGATGTCAAAACTTATAACAAATCTAATGTGTGGTGTGAATTTGCATCACAGACAATCACAATGTGGTTGTTCCCTCTTCTACTGTGATCCATAAGTCTCGGCAGTGTTGAGAAGGAAAGGACCTCTGAGTCACCAGGCAAGTAGGCTGAGCATAATACTATCTCTGGCCCATTTGCTACCTCCATCTTCAAGGCAACTTGATCCTTGTCTGTGTTTTCTGAAATAAGAATGGCATTAACTCCTTTCGTAATCGGGGTTTTCCCGTATTGCAGAAATCATAAAATAACTCACCTGGTAAGCCCTTAACTTGATCCCTATATATATAAGTCTCTTGTATAAAAGCGACATCCAGGTGCCCCTGATTAAACAAACGCTCCAAAACCGCCGAGGCAGCTTTGGAGTGTTGTAGATTTGCCTGCATGCATCTGAGGCCTATTAACTCTTGGGTGGCCGCTTCTTAGGTCCCGCTCGCATTCACTTGGGTCCCTTGCTTGGGTGAAGCTGGGTGTACCCAGAGTGAAGAGTACGGTGACCTGAGGGCTGCCCGGTGGCCTTCGAAGGTGCCTTTGTCAAGGCTGGTTGCCTGTCCCGAGGATGGGCTTTTTGGAGTCGCTGTCCCCTTGTATCCAGTGGCGGTAGCCGCTGCTGTTCTCGTCGCCCTGGCTGCGGCTGCTGCTCTGGATGTCGATGGAGTGTTGTTTTCTTCCCTGATGGACACCTTCACCTTCGACTGTATTTCGGTGGATGTGGCCGGCTTGGCTCCTGTTTCACCCTCATTCGAATTTGCGAGAAATTAAGAAACAATTTTCCTCTCTGCGCAAGTATCCTCTTCTTCGATGTATCATCAATGGAGAAGGTGACAGATTGTCCGCCATCCTTCTCCTTTATGGTTCGAGGAACCCGCCAACCCTTTGTTGACTGACCTACGTTCTGCTTTTCCAGTCTACTCAGCAGTGTGTTCTGCTCGAGTACATCTTCTGCTGGCAGGTAGACAATGCAGACGAACGTCCGGGGCATTTCCGAACCCTCAACTAACTTTATGCTAGCATTTATAAAGGGCTTTAGAGTATTAAGTGCCTCTAAAAACCAAGCTTTGGTTTGGCTGTTGTTGCACGTAGGAGACATCTACCCGTTCCTATTTATGCAGCTGATAAATCCAAGATTATTGTTGAGATTTGTGGACTTATCCACCTCAGACAATAAGCTCTTTTTTATCAGAGCAATTTGGTTAGCATTCAGTTCTTCTTCAAGATGCTTGGAGTGGGTGATGGCAACCTTGAATGCGCTCAACATGTCGCTGTACGAAGGTCCATGTCCCTTATCCTGAGCATCCTTTAGAGCTCGAGCCAGCAGTGGTGTAGCTTTAGGGGTTACCTTTTCTCCACCCTCTGCCGGTTCTCTAGATCTTTTCGCCTGTGGCATCGCGTCACTGGGCGAATTGTTAGTCGATCTGCAGCGTTTTGATGACTGAGCACCCGAAGCCTGGTTCTTATTAACCCGGGGCATTTCGTGCGCGCACTGTAGCCTTCGGCTCTTCAGCCATCATGCCATTTCTGATCTTGGCTTTAATACAACGTTTTTGGGCACCAGTGAAATAATCATTTCTCTTTTGGCCCGTTGGCTCGCTTGGTACGCTTGGTTCCTTAGCATAAGGCTTCGTGGTGTCATTAGCTCTTGGTTCCAGTGGACCTTGAGAGCTAACTTCGGCATTTAGCTCGAAATCATGGAGGATGGCAGTTATGTCCATGTTCTCAACTTCTCCGGCACTGACCGGCGAACGAAGCAGAGTATCTTCATCTAACTCCGTTATTTTGATTTTTTCTATTTTTTTTTTGTCCATAAAAAAGTTCTTTTCAAAGGTGAGACTGGATTGTTCCATGTACGCAGAGCTCCCATACGTACATAAGGCTATTTACACTGGAAGGTCGCCCGGTATTCCAGGGGATGTCTCTGTTTGCGATGCACATGTTTAAATTCCCTGCACTATTCAGCTCTCGGCACGATTCCAGGAACACCTTGGCTCGGGAATTGGCTGAGATTTAATTTTCGGAATCTCTCCAAGAACCTGTCGGACATGGCTGAACCTAGGCCGGCATACCTCCTTGGTTCATTGACCCTACTTAAGCCCCCTCACCACGTCAAGGTACATCAACCAAGATTATTATTGTTACCGCACTTTTTATTTTTTTACACACTTGTTATGAGTGAATGATTTCTTTTTTTATTCTTTATAAATTTTTGTTATAATCCATTTTAATTTTACAATAACTTATTAATTATTTTCTAATTTAATTTAATTTACTTTTTGTGGTGAAACTTTCATTGTACACTCTTTAAAATACTACACTATACTTATAAGATTATCGTGTTGTGCAAGAATTAATAATAAAAAAATACTAATATGCTAAATACTAATTTCTTTTATTTGGTTATAAAGAGCAAATTTAATAATAGATATACCCAAGACTTTCAATTTCGTACAAATTATATTTTGAAATGCGCTTTCTGTTTGTTGGAAAATTAAATTGCTGTCTTATAGTATTACAACATTTCAGTTCGAGATAATGGCCAGCTGATAAGTTTTAGCAATTAAGTTGAGCTGAGTATATTTATTTAAACACAAAGTGATGAATATTTATTTATCATTATATTCATTGCTTAATTAAATAAAATAATTAGGGGATTCACAAAGTAGTTATAAAGTTATAAATTTAAAAAAAATAGCACGAAAAAATATGACTGCTGTAAGCAACCTCTCAATTTTTCAAATTTGCGTCAGGTGATAAAAAATAAATAAACAGTTATAAATATTTGAATGCAAAATAAAAATAATTGCAAGTTTGTGCGAAAAATACATATTGGATTATAATGGCTGCCTCAAATAAATGCGATTTAGTTGTCGTGAAAAATGAGCAGCTACCTGCTACATCCTGGAAATTGGGACTGACCATTAGAATATATACCAGTACTTACGGTCATGTTCGCGTCGTTAAACGGTATAATCACTCGACCGATTACTAAATTGGTCGTGTTGACGGAAATGTAGTGTTGCAACTTATCTATATAAATTTACACATTTTAATCTAAATTTACTCGTAGCATGATGCATTCGAAAGTGAATTTCATTGATGATGGCAAGGAGATGGATTTGACTGGGCCCAGTTCTGAGCCATTGGTAGCAACTGCTGTTATGAGCAATCGTACGCAAGTGCCGCAGCCTGCTATCAGATCGGAACAAGTCGTGGTCATATCGGCAGCGGTGGTCCATTCGGACGCACTTTTAATATTGCCCGTGAGCGTCCTGGTGCTCCCGTCCCCTTGTTGTCACAGGTCATAAAAGAAGCGGATGCCCAGTTAAATGCGGTTAGTGCTTGCTCAGCTTCTTCGACCACCTCCAAAGAGGCAAGATATCCTATCTGCGACAAGAACTCCGAATGGTGGTTTCCCACCACGTATGCCCTAGCTTTCTGTCTACCGGGCATAAATGATTGAGTGCAAAAGTAACGGGCAATGTAAATACTGCAAATGTAATCACCATTCGCTCTTGCATGAACATGCTAAGTCCTCAGGCGTAGGAGAAAAGCCCAGTAAAAAGAAACAATGGCCTGGCGATAGTAGTGCCATCCGTAAGAAGAGCTGCCATAATTTGACTACGCAAACGTAGCCGATCAATAATACAACCCTTACACTGCCGAATGGCAGTACGAACCAACGTTCGTAATCGAGGAACCCAATATTCACATCAATAGATTTTCAACATTAATTGGTTCCCTCCGTGAATTGCAAGCTTGTGTACAAATTCAGCCATACGTTTCGCAAATCGACAGCCATAAGGTAAAATTATAGGGTACTTTTCCCCATACGATAATGACGGTGCTTTGACCAATCGGCCATTTAACCGCATAACTTCCTTCTCATCTAGCATGGTATTCAATGTCAACAACGAGCTTTTTGACGGAAAAAGTTTATTTTCTATGATGCATTTATATTCGTTAGGAAAATATGCCTTTTGAGCGACTATCGCTAAGCGTAGTTTAACCATTTTTATCTCATCACTAAAGACCAGATCGGAATCATTTTTAAACTGACCCTTGTAAAATGAATGCGTGGAATGAAAGAATCGGAAAATATATGCTATAACATGCATAGCTCTGTCAGTAGACGAAAATCTATCCAATATATCCTCAAATTCTGAAAAAAATAAAGCATGAGCATGACTTTCTTCCCACATCCGAGTTGATACTCCCTAAATCGTTCAATCTACAATAGGACCTGTCCTGGTTTTTCCATGAAGGTCCATGCCACCACAATTCACTCGTAGACAACGTGAGAGGATCCACCCCCTCCCCCCCCCCCCCTTTCAGCTGACCAAATCGGCAGGATTGTCCTCCGAGTGAACGTGAAACCAATCATGATTCCCCGTGTGCTCCCAAATGCGACAAACTCTATTTGCTACAAATGTAGTTCATGAACAAGGCGCCTTGCGTACCCATGCAAGCACAATTGTGGAATTTATCCAACAATAAACGCGTTCTATGGATATCTCAATTTCAACTAAAATATTCCTTAACATTTCGGAAGCCAAAACAGCGCCACATAACTCAAGGCGGGGTAAAAAAATGGATTTAAGAGGAGGCTTACACGCAAGTGTGTGTAAGCCTCTGCCCTAGGAGCAATCTCAGCATTATATACTGTTTCACTTAAGTTTAGAGCCATCTAGATTTGACAAACTGTAACGGTCATTTCAAATCCGTCTGTTTAGCCTGGAAGCTTCTGCAAATAGCTAGATATTACTGCATAGTTCTAGGTGCATCAGTTAGAGAATCAAAAGGTAAACAAAAATTCTTAATCTAGCTAATCCTAAAACACTTTAAATTAACATGAAGCCTATATACGAATACTTTATAACTCACACACATATTCTACGCTATATTTACATAAAAATTTTTATGAGTAGTAACACAGTGGTTTAACAGAATGATTTTTCGTAACAGTAGGTTTCTTTTTATATAATTTAATTTTGTCATGTTTTATCGGCAAAAACAAAAATATTTCTCTTGCTGTAATTTGCCAATCAATGGACAGACATAAATGCCAATTTAAAATTAATTCAATGTTCTGTTATTAGTTTTACTTTCTCTCCCGGTATGCACAACATGGATTCATATGTACGAGTGAAAAAGACAGTAGTATAAAAATATTATAGCGATTTAGAAATCAACGTATTAAAAATCATTGCGAAAATTTAAATAAGGTAATTTCAAATATGAAAGAAGATTTTTTAAGAGCTCCAAAAAGAGGCGAAATTTTAAAAGATTTGCATCCGGCCTTTAAACTGCCACCTTAATCAATTATAACTCACTGGATAACATGGCTCCCTGCGGTTAATTATTACGATAACAATTATGAACAAATATTGGAATTTCTAAGAGAAGAATCTCAATATATAAAAGCGTCAATAGATGTATTAAAAAGTGTAAGTGCAAAAAAATAATTCCCCTATTATGGTTCACAACACTACTTTAGTTATAATTTCGATATTACAGCCTGTTTCTGTTGTTACTGATTACAACTCTGCACTTGACAAGCACATACAAAAATAACAACTCATCAGTAGCAGTTGTTTCAATTACAACTCAACTGAGTACTCGTAATATTTATTATTAAAAATTTTGGTTTCATTCAAAGCTTTATAAAAAGTTAGAAACAAATAATCTCAGATATGTTGAGCAGTGTGCAAAATTAGCTGATACAGTTAAAGCTGCGTTCACATTATGTGTACAAGTCATATGGAATGCCAAAAGTTTTTAATTATGGATTTTCATATGTACGTCAAAATTTGCGTTTTACATACGGTTTATAATTTTTGTGTTCACACACATATGACATAATTTCTAATTAACGAAAACAAACAAACATTTATTAAAGCAGCTGCTTTATAAAGTGTTTCCAGTAGTGTTAATCATACAGCATTTTTGATATTTTGATGCGTAATAAACGTTCTACACAATTCTGTTAAGTGTTTGCTGGTGATTTTTTTAACGATACATATAAAAAAAGTTTAAATATAAATAAAACGAGCAATAAGATCAATATTTTCTTCCTGTCTTTTTTGAACAAACCTCAAATTCTTATTTTGTTTTGCTCGAGTATTTTTAAAAAATTTACACTTTCATTATTTACATTTCGTTAACATGAGTTTTAAAAGATGAAAATTTGTGGTTATTATCCCTTTTAAGTTAAATTGCCTACTTCATAACAAAAAACGTGCATAATGTATGTACTTCCGGCATGTGCATTTTCATTAGCGAAACAACATTTTAATTAATGTTTTTTTAAAAAAAAACTTTTCATTTTTTTATTAGTGATAATATAACTCTATATCTGTCTCTTTCATACAAATCTCAAATAAAAAGCAGAGTTTTTTAAAAATTCTAACCTCAACAAATACAACTCTGGTTTCTTGGTGTTTAAATTCAGAATGTAACTTTCAATTTGAGAACACTCTTACACTGCTTTGTATCAAGTACAATTTTTTAATAATCAAATCCACCAATTTCTACTATTGGCGAATAATAGTTTATTGAACAGGCAGGGAGTAGGTGGGAGTCCCCATGAACTGACTAGAAGCTAATGTTCGCATACGTCAGCTCACGACATCGGCTCTGTAAACCCACGAAATCCTGTAGATATCACTGTATGAACTCCTGTAAATCACTTTCCCTAATGAAAACCTTTTTTTTTTTTTGCTTTTATAAATGGCAAGGAAAAAAATTAAAAAAGTGAAATTTAACTCTATTGCTCTTATAACAAACAATTTATTTAATATTGGCCCATTTATTTGCTTACTGAATAACAAAATTTCTACAACCAGAGCATAATTTTGTTCGTTTGTTTGTTTTTTACTTTACAAATTTGCCTGTTCGGTATAAAACGTTGCCAGTTAAAGTTTCAACACATCAATTTGAAAAAGTATTTGACATTAAGGCTATATGAACCGAAAGAAAAAATATAATAAATAAAATGGAATAAAGAAACAGCATTTACCCACTCAACTACGCGTAGAGCAGCGGTTTCCAAACTTTCTGATACTGCGACAAATAAAAACTTCGCAACCTTCTTATATAAGCACATTTTCAAGTTGTACAAGTAATGTATTCATAGAATAAAACTAAACAAAAATTAAGAAAATTTTAGTACCGATGTATGTTTATAGAAAAAATTTTATGTGATGAATGCTTGCTTGTTAGCACAAATTTTCTCAAATCTCGATGCTTTTGTTGAAATAACCACGAGAAGTTCTTTTTCCACTACTAAACGATTTCAATTTCACGGCTGCTAAAGCAGATGTTATGAAAGGTTACAGCACTATTCTAGCTCTGGCCGACAAAATAATATAATCTTTTTTCGTTCCACCCAAAAATTTTACTATCAAATTTCTGTTGCAACGAAGTATAGCAAGATATTTCAATCAGTTCTTCTTTTTCGAAAATTAGCAATTCAAATGTATCGAGTTGTTTATGCAAACTTTGTTAAATCAATACCATTGAAATAATGTGAAAAATGTTTTGGTATACTATGCAAATGGTCTATAAAATCGTTTTTGTTGGCTTTAATATTGTTTCTAGTTCCGGCGTCATTTAAAATTGGCAACATGCAGATCATGCATACTCGTATGTGAACCTTGCATTGATTTTTAATTTCGAAAATTCTTTGAAGAAATTTTGAACGAGATAACGTACTTCACACACTTTGAAAATAATTTTCTCTAAATAGGTTTCTTTAAGTATTTATTTTAAAGATGTAAAACAGAAATTAAATATTTTCGGACCTCCCGTGCGGGTCACGACTCATAGTTTGGAAGCCGCTGGTGTAGAGGAACCTTTTCCATTTAACGAGATATGCCTGCATAATAAAATAAATCACCTCTTGCTTTTTTCATTTTCTTTTTTACTTTATCTTACACACACACACACACACACACACACAAATTATATGTTTTTAAATTAAAAGTATTAAACACTTTTTATTTATTATCAAGGAAACAAAACATATGCTCTAAAACATGTGTTCTATACGCATTAAAAATGCTGTAAAAAGCTGAAAATATACTCTAAAAATCCAAAGAAATATGCTTTATAAGAAACAGATTGTTTGTAATAAAAAACAACATTTTAATTCAATATTTCATTTGGAAAACCTAAACAGAAAATAAAAAAAAATTAATTTTTTCACAGAGCTCTAAATTTTTAATTATAAAGGGTGTTTTTTATAGACGATGGATTATTCGATTGACATGAATTTTATTTATCCAAAAGATAATCTTGTAACATTACATTTTAAATATGATTTCTGGCATATGACCGCCACGGCTGGCTCGGATGTAGTCCAATCTGGACGTCCAATTTTCGATGACTTTTTCCAACATTTGTAACCGTATATCGGCAATAACAAGGCAAATGTTGTCTTCCAAATGGTCAAGCGTTTGTGGCTTATCCGCATAGACAAATGACTTTACATAGTCCCACAGAAAGTAGGGTAGCGGTGTTAAATCACAAGATCTTAGAGGCCAATTCACAGGTCCAAAACGTGAAATTAGGCGGTCACCAAACGTGTCTTTCAATAAATCGATTGTGGCACGAGCTGTGTGACATGTTGCGCCGTCTTGTTGGAACCACAGCTCCTGGACATCATGGTTGTTCAATTCAGGAATGAATAAGTTAGTAATCATGGCTCTATACCGATCACCATTAACTGTAACGTTCTGGCCATCATCGTTTTTGAAGAAGTACGGACCAATGATTTCACCAGCCCATAAAGCGTACCAAACAGTCAGTTTTTCTGGATGTAACGGTGTTTCGACATACACTTGAGGATTAGCTTCGCTCCAAATGCGGCAGCTTTGTTTGTTGACGTAGCTATTGAAGCAGAAGTGCGCTTCATCACTAAATAAAAATCGGGAACAACGGCAATCTCGTTTTGGGCCCATTCGACGAAACTACGCCTTACTTGATGATCGTTTGGCTTCAATTCTTGCACGAGTTGGATTTTGTAAGCACGCAAACCAAGATCCTTCCGCAAAATCTTCCATAAAGTGGATGGACACAGATCCAATTCCTGTGCTCGATGGCGGATAGACTCATTCGGGTCTTCCTCAATGCTACGCTCTACAGCAGCAATAGCTTCTTCTGTACGCACCGTACGGCGTCTCTGGGGATGCGAGTTATCAATAAGAGTAAACGTGGTGCGAAAACGTTCCATGGTTAATCGAATTAACTGCTCTGATGGTCGATTTTGTCGACGATAAAATGGACGTAGTGCGCGATACGTATTCCGCACAGAACCATTATTTGCGAAATAAAATTGCACTATTTGCAAGCGTTGTTCAGGCGTGAGTCTATTCATGATGAATTGCCAAACCAAACTGAGAATAAATCACTTGACAGCTGTTAAATCGGTCGCCATCTTGAACAGTAATGCCAACTTAAAATTCTATACGTCTATAAAAAAAACCTTTTATATCTGCACTCTAACACCTCTGGTTTCTCGGGGATTCAACAAAAAATGCAAATTATTTTGCAGTATGTCCGCAAGTTTAATAAATTAAAGTTTTAACAAACAGTGTGTCAAATAAAGTTGTACAACACAATATAAATTTTTCATAGAATGAAGTGTATTTGATGCGATACTTTGTACAACACTGATTTCACAAGCTGTACAGCATCTAGAACATTTGTGGACTTTGGTAAATACACTTACGAGACATATATTTTCTTTGTCTTTCATTCAAAAACTTCGCCTTCCTCGAAATTCTCCTATTACTGCTGCCATTGAAAGCATTTTCTTCAGAAAATATTTGAAATGGTTTTTATTTCTTCATTTTATTCAATACACTGATGGAAATATAATTCATAAGTCCAATTGTCACATTTACTTTATACTTGTTAATTTATTCATATATATAATAATACATAGTTAGCTATGAAATATTGAATAGAAAAATAAAAAGAAATACGTTTATTAATTATTGAAAAATAAAAGAAATCGCCTGACAATTTCAGAAGTGGGATAAATAATTTTGATACACCGTATTTTTTTTTATTCTATACGTTCTAATAATGAGTCCTACGAAGAATTTTAATAAATTCAAATTAGAAGAACTAAAGAAAAAATGTAAAGATGTTGGATTACCATATTCTGGCAATAAAAACGTTTCAATTAAGCGATTAGAAGAATTTTATACCGAAAAAGAATACCAATCTTTTGCAAATGAGTCTGGTTTATTACAAAGAGTGCATGCTTTGGAAAAATCACTTTCGATTTCACCAATGGATGAATAAAACTCTACAACATTATCACATGTGAGTCCATCAAGTGCAATAATTACGAAACCAATTAATGCTCAGGTTAACATAATATCATCACGTGAAACTGTTCCAATAACACAACCATTGTTACGAGAAAATATACAATCTGCTAAGAACATTCCGAATTTTTCTATTGCATCTAATAAAGAAATTTATAATACCACATATCAACCAACTATTGTACAACAATCGTCATCGTTTAAGCCGACTAATGTGTTTTCCTCTCAACAGTGTAGACCAGTAACAAGTTCATTTGTCTCACAATCGTATACTACATTAAGTACTTTTGTAACACCATCGTGTTATTATTCAAGTGCTTCTATTCCACAAATAAATCAACAAACAGGTACATTCATACCACAGGTAACTGTACCATCAGTACAATACAGCGCTGTTAATCCTTACAACAATGTACGTGAGATAATAGGACTTTTACCGGATTTTAATCCATCGTTAGAAACGTCTCTTAATGCACATCAATTTGTTAGACGAGTGAATTCTCTCCAATTGGCGTATAATTGGGATGACCGAACTGTATTATTTGCTGTACAACAAAAACTTCAAGGTCCAGCAAAGTATTGGATTGACTCTGTTAAAGAAGTTTTTCTTACATGGTCTGATTTTGTTGTGATAAATATTGCTGATGTACATATAAAAATGGCCAATACAAGACGACAGAATAAAGAAACTCCGCAAGATTATTTTTATAAAATGGTCGCTATTGGATCTAAATCTGGTAGACCAGAATCAGCTACCATGCGTCATATTATAAATGGTATTAATGATTCAGATCTTAAGAAAAAAATTTCAAACAACTACCGAACATGCAATGATCTACTTAGAGACATAATTACTTATTGCAGTTATAACGAAATAAAAGTAAGTAATATTTCTCTTAAAAGAAATTTAGCTTTACCTACATTTTCTACAACCGAACAAAAACCATCTCATAACATAGCAGGAATGAAAGCAGTAGTGAAATGTTATAACTGTTATGAGATAGGACATTATTCATCAAAGTGTCCTAAACCACAACGAAAATTACGTTGCGGAATATGTAATCGTACCACACATGAAACAGAAAAATGTCCAGATAAAGTAACATCAAAAATAACAGTAAATAAGACAGCTGAACGTCAAATACAATATAATAGGAAAGTTACTAATAATGAAATCGTTAAAAAAATATATGTTAAAAAAAAACAAAATTTGCATTCGTTGATCCTGGTAGTAAGAAATCTTTAATTCGAAAAACATTTGTAAATATATTGGCTGAGACTACGACTTGACAAATGTGTTTTCCTTGCAACAAAAATTTCTCATCTCGGACATATTATTGATGAAGACGGTATTCGGCCTAGTGATGAAAAAATTAGTGCCATTAAAAATTTTCGTCCGCCATCTAATATAACTGAAGTACGAAGATTTTTGGGCTTAACAGGATTTTTTAGAAAATTTGTCGGTAATTATGCATTACTAACAAAACCGATTACAATGATGTTGCGTAAGATTGAAAATATTTTTAATAGGGAACCGGATCAACAACAGGCTTTTGAAAAATTAATAGAAATACTTATAACACAACCTGTTCTCGCACTTTATGACAGTTGTGCTCAACATGAGGTACACATTGATGCTAGTAGCATAGGTCTTGCTGGAATTTTGCTACAATCGTCTAAAGGTGATCAATGGAAACTAGTTTTCTACTAAAGTCGACATTGCAGTGATATTGAGAGCAATTATCATAGTTATGAACTCGAAGCTTTTGCCGTAGTTGAAGTACTAACGGGTGTCCCAATAAGAACGCAAGATTTAAATTTGGCGCCATTCGAAGTGTCATTGTTTGACATTTGAACAATTGTTATTGTTTGCTAGTAGAAGGTACGAGGTTAGTAAAAATGGAGCGCTACACGAATGAACAACGCATTCTCATTGTGAAATTGTTTTGCGGCTACAATTCGCAAATTGCGATCAATTTGGGGTCAAAATAATGCTCCAAAAGAGTCAACTGTAAAGAGATTAATGGATAAATTTGCCGAAACTGGGTCTGTAAGTGATGTAAAGACAACAACGCGCCTTCGATTAGGTCGATCGAACGAAAATGTCGCAGCTGTACGTGATGATGTCGCTCAAACTCCATCCACCTCAATTCGACACCGAGCTCAGCAAATTGGTGTCTCCAAATCCACTATGCAGCGAATTTTGACGAAAGATTTGCATCTTCATGCATATAAAGTACAATTGACTCAGGAACTGAAGCCAGCTGGCCATGGACAGCGAAGGGAGTTCGTTAATTGGGTATTGGAGAGACAACATGAAAATGCTGATTTTGCCGATAAAATCATCTTCAGTGACGAGGCCTATTTCCATCTTGATGGCTTCGTCAATAGGCAGAATTGTCGCATTTGGGGTGAGGGAAATCCTCGAGTGATTCACGAGAAGCAAATGCATCCTCAACGTGTCACTGTGTGGTGTGGTTTTTGGGCTAGAGGAATCATTGGACCTTTTTTTTATGAAAATGAGGCAGGTCCAGCGCAAACAGTCAATGGTGTTCGGTATCGTGAAATGATAACCAGTTTTTTCTTGCCTAGAATTGAAGAAATGAATGTGGAAGGCTTGTGGTTTCAAGAAGACGGCGCCACATGTCATACAGCCAGAGAAACAATTCAATTGCTGCATCAGTCATTTCCCGGTCGTGTTATTTCGCGTTTTGAAGACCAAAATTGGCCGCCTAGATCGTGCCATTTAACACCATTAGACTTTTTTCTTTAGGGGATTTTTTAAAGTCGATGGTATACGCGAATAAGCCGACGACGACGACTCAAGCCTTAAAAGAGGAAATTGGATGCTGCGTTAATGAAATACCGCAGTATTTATGCAAAACGGTCATTGAAAATTTCATTAAAAGATCGCGTGTGTGCCAGCAAAGCCGCGGCGGACATCTGCCCGATATGTTGTTCCATACATAACCTCATTCTGTCTACTTTACGATATAATAAAGTTTCACGATTTTTTTTAAATATCTGTGTTTTATTTAAAATTTAAATCTTGCGTTCTTGTTGGGATATCCTTTATATCGTTTTAGAATTTACTTACTTGGCAAGCCATTTCGTCTTGTAACAGATTGCAGTGCTGTCGCTAAAGTTAAATCAAATAAAGAACTCAAGCCGAAAATCGCTAGATGGTGGATGCAATTACAAGAATATAATTTTACGTTGGTTCATCGAGAAGGAAGTTGTGTGGTTCATGTAGATGCTCTGAGCAGAGAGCCGGATAAATTAGCGAAAGAAATGGAACCTGCCGTCCATATAATGAGAGTGGTAGCTGAAGTAGATGTTTCGGTGGTATCTATGCAAATTAGTGATAAAGATGTTTGTAATATCATGATGATTTTGAAAGGAGAACTTAAGAGCGATAGAGAAAAACAAATAAAAACCGAATTTTGCTTCATTGATTCCAGACTGTACCGTAAGAATGATGATGGGCCAAATTGGTAGTTCCAAAAGATATTAAAATATTCTCATGATGACATGGGTCATTTTGGATTGGAAAAAACAATTCAACGTATAAGCCAAAAATTTTGGTTCCCAAAAATACGTAAATACACTAAATCTCGTACTGGTAAATCTGAAGCACGCTTACATTTTAATGGAACCAATTCCTTTTCATTTGGGTCCTTTCCCGAAAAGTAAAAGAGGTAACAATTATGTACTTGCTATATCAGATTTGTTTACTAAGTATTTAATAGTAAAAGCTGTAAGAAATACAAAAACCACTCCCGTGATTAATGTTTTAAATGAAATGACGTCTTATTTCGGTCTTTCGAAATATATCATCACTGACCAAGGTACTGTTTTTACTTCAAAAATTTTTGAAGATTTTTGTAACCACAACTCTATAAAGCATATTCAAACCGCTGTACGTACTCCAAGATCAAATGGACAGGTAGAGCGAGCCAACCCAAAGATTTTTTCTTATATTCGTACTAGTGTTGACAATCCAAAGGATTGGAATATTACCTTAAAAGAGTTCCAATGGGCAGTTAATTCGCAAAAAAATTCAACATCTGGTTTTACTCCTAACGAATTGGTATTCGATTTCATAACTACTTGGTGGCTGCTATTCATGATGACGATACTACAGAAACTACCATATCTATAAGTGATAAAAGAAAATTGGCTGTGACAAATATACAAGCAGAGCGGGAAAATGAGAAAAACGTTTTAATGCTAATCATGCTGTTCCAAAACAGTATTCAGAGAATGATCTAGTTGAAATCGAAAATGAATCACCTGCTACAGGAGATTCCAGAAAACTGGAGCCAAAATACCGCGGTCCATTTGTTATTGCAAAGATTGTAGGTAACGACCGTTATGTAATAGAAAAAGTTCCTGGAATTCCACTTACAAATAGAAAATTTGTATCCATTTATGCAGCTGATAATATTAAACCCTGGTGTGCCAAGTGTCCAAATTTGGATTTTACATCTGAAGATATAGATTACCAAATCGAGCACGATTTGATATCAGAATAGGCCGAACTGTAACATTTACTTTATACTTGTTAATTTATTCATATATATAATAATACATAGTTAGCTATGAAATATTGAATAGAAAAATAAAAAGAAATACGTTTATTAATTATTGAAAAATAAACGAAATCGCCTGACACAATGAAACGATTTCATTAAAAAAATTCATTAATTATTTCATAATTTCATTGTGAGAATGAAAATAGTTCTCCTTTTTTCTGTCGCTACTCTGAAAATAAAGTAACTATAAAACAAAAACTTAATCATTAAAATTTAACTAAAGTGGTTGAGTGGCGAGTTAAAGCTTCTTAATTGCATGTGTCTCAAGTTCGAATCCTGCGACATGTGCAGTTGAAAGACATTTTAAAAATTCATATGTATAATGAACACATTTCATATATTTTATGAATGTTTTCATTAATCAAATGAAGTGTGTTATTGGTTGAAAAATAATGAATTTTTTATTTCATTAATGAAACAATTCATTTTATATATGAACAAAACTCTTTCAGTAAACATTAGCAGCTGTTGCTACACTTACAGATCTTTTTAACTTGGTAGCACTGAACTTAACGGAAAAAAACAGTGGTGTGTTCAATTCCAAAAAAAAACATTTAAAGTGGATTTTTTTAATTAATTTTGTATCATAAAAACAGTTTTTATGAGTTGGATTTAACCTTAAAACCGTATCTATGTTAACTCCACTCAGTCTGAAAACACTATAAATTCTGGTGGATCACCAAATAATTTTACATTTTATCCACGGATTTTTCTTTTTTTTTTTCTCGTAATAGTAAAGTAACTTTTTTGCACTTTTTGGTTACATGTAAATTATAAAAAAAAAATTATTATAAATACTACATATAAAAATAATTTGTATATATCTTATCTAAAATAATTATTATATATATTAGTAGATATACTTGAGAGCCCGTTTAAGGGACTGTGTATAATAAACTTAATCTATTCATTTCTATTTGTTTATTTATAGTATTAAGTGTATATACATTTTGTTTAAATAAACGTTAAAAGAAAAATTGTTTTTTCTCATTAACATAAATTTTATATGTAAAAGTGACCACTAAAATTGTTTTATTTATTTATTGTATTTTAAACAAATTTAAAAAACATTTTGTTCAACTACACCCACTTATAAAAACTTTTAAAAACGATAACTTTTTGTATTTTAAGTTTTTGTATTCCCTCCCCTTCGCCACCCGCATACAAAGAAAATTGATTAAACTTTCTAACTTGATGATAGATATTTGTTAAGAAATAAATTAAAAATCAATTCCCAATTTTCTTGTGTTTAACGATATTATTTCACCTTTTTAGCCAATACTTTTCAACAGCTTTTTTTTTAATACCCTTTACAGTAAGTAAGGACGTTTATTTCAATTTGGGATTTCGTTTGTAATTTCTGTTTGTTTTATGTTTACCGTTGTAGTATATCCAATCCTGGCTATTAAGTATGAGAAATAATATTACTGGCAGAGCTACATTTAGTAGCGAGCTAGTAGAACCAGAATTTACATATTCCACAGGTATGAATATTTATATGTGTATTAGGGCGGGTCGATTTAAAAATCCCACAAATTACAAGGAAAATCGTATTCTAGGGATCAAAATAAGAAACTTTGCCGAGGCAACCATACCTCTAAAATGTATTTTGATGTCCCGACTTTTGATCCGAACGATCAAATTTTGAAAAATCTCACTTTGACCCATTTAGAGTGCCTCAATCGAGTCAAAATGTATGACCGACCCCCACTAACTTTGGAGAGCCGACCAACCTCGTCTTTCATCAATTGTCTGATTTGTGGGCCAACAAATATGCCCTCTTTAATTTTTGCCTCACTCAATTTAGGAAACTTTTCCTTCAAATATAAAAAGCCGTCACCACTCCTGTCCATAACTTTCTGGTGGTTCTGGTACAGGTAGTTCCTCACTATGAGGGATCGGTCTTTTAGCAGATGGCAGGTCAGGATATGTTATTTTATTTTTTGTTTTAATTGTGATACCTTTCGTATCAGTAACACAAAAATAACAATCAGATGAGTGATTCGTTGGTTCTGTCCAAATTACGGGGATTGCAAATGGCATAGATCGAGATCTCCTCGCCCATCCAGTAAGAAGACCCACACATGTAACACAGCAGATGTGTGGAACCCACGCTTTGTCTTGCTGTCCGACGGCAAAGCCAAAATACTGTTCATATAGCTTAGTCACTAATGGTGTCAAATTCCTTCGCTGAGTTTTAACAGTAATGTTTGCACTTTCTTGACATTATTTAACAGTCGCTTAACTCAATAAATAGAAAAAACACTATACTATTCACATAAATAAAATCTCTGAATGCAAAAGTGGAACAAAAATGGTTAATTTTAAATTTTACGGGTAGTAGCTGTAACACGAAAACTAGAACTGATGGAATCAAAATAAATACGGTGATAAAATGAGGGTATTTAGGTAATTCCAAATTGGTAAGTACCTTTCTTGTTACAAAATTTTGTTGACCAGTGTAATAGAACTAGAGCGATCGCAGAAAGTTATAGTGCATTTACATTGAAATATATACCGTTTACATTACATTCTTTTTGACATATATCAAGACTTCTTTTTCGGAACAAGAACAAACTGCACTAAATTTTATATTAATATAATAAATAACACTTATCAGTTTTTTGTGTATGTACTTCCATCCATTAATTTAATTAAATTTTTTGGTTATTTTTTAATCCAAATGTCAAATTATCTTGTGCAGTGTCGTATTTTTTTAGCGTATTAATAACAAAACAACAGTTGTATGACTAAGTACATAAGGATTTTGACTAGATTTTGTTTTGTATGGGAAATCTAGTAAAATTGAACTAGATTTCGATCAAAATCTGGGTGTAAATTGCCTATTAGTTTTTGGATATTTTTTACTTTCGCCGTTAATTTGAATTTCTCTATCTCAAATTAAATAATTATTTTAGCACTATGTTTGTTTAAAAAAACAATTTGAAAAAATCCTAAACGAAATGAAATTTAATTTATTTTCATGTTCATGTTTGTAATAACCAAAAACCATTTATCCGTTCGATAAAATCCTACTTTAAGTTATTGTTTATTGTAATAATGGCCCTTATAACGTTTTCAGACTGAGTCAATTTAACATAAATGCGGTTTTAACGTTAAATCGAAGTCATAAAAACTGTATTTATCATACAAAGTGAATTTAATAAATCCACATTAAATGCTATTTTTGAATTGAATTTAAGTTGGGTTTATGAAATACAACACTATTTTGTCCGTTAAGCTCAGTGCTACCAAGTTAAAAATATTTGTAAATATAGCAAGAGCTGATAATGGTATTGAATTAAATGAAAAAAACCATGACCAATATTTTCCCAAGAAAATGCAGCAATAAACGAATTTCGAAGAAAACAAAGTTTTTGGACCAGGGACAAAGAAAATATGTATCTCGTAAGTGTATTTACCAAAGGTCACATATGTTGTGCCTGCTGTACAGTTGGTCAAATAAGTTTTGTACAAAGTAACGTATCAAGTACACTTATTTCTATGGGAAATTTTTATTGTTTTGTAGAAATTTATTTGACAGACTGTATGTTAAATACTGAATTTAAAAAATTTGCAGTGTGAACACAAAATCATATGTTGTTGAATTTCAGTACTGAAAACACTATTAGAATTCCTTTACGAATTGCCTTTTGTGAAATCGAAGCATGAGCTCAGAAGTTGTATTGCTCATATAAATAAGGATGCCAGAGCAGATTTTTTTCGCGGATGTCTGAAATGAATTTTTTATTTTATAAATAACAAAAAAAATATTTTAATCAATATTTACTGTTTCATTTGAACTCTGTTTTATATAATACTTGCCAAGAATGTGCAAAATTAAAAATATGAATATTTGGCTAACACAGTGAAGGGTATATTAAGCTCGGTACTGCCGAATTTATCTTGTTTGCTTTTGCAAATGATTAAATGTAATGTTGTACCTTTTGTACTATTGAAATTGAGGCTTAGGCTTAAGATGGCATATTAATAAGAGATATGTATGTATGTATCAACATCATTTATACCACACACAAAGGTTTAATAAGGATTACGTATATATTCAATAAAAAAAGAAAGTGGATTATGTTCAAAAGATTATGTAATTTTTTGTGCTAAAGTTTTCTAAAGAAATTAAATTTCTTGGCTTAGTTTTTATTGTGTTTATGGATGATTGCAAAAACACCAAAATAAATTTATAAATTTTTTTTTATTAACAATTATTGTTTTTAGCTTTGAAAAGTAACCTTTTTTTATGTGCACGGACTCTAAGAAATAGTAATTTAAAAATGCATAATCAGATAGAAAGAAATTTAGAATGAAAGAGAGAAAGAATATTGAAAAGAATATATTGAAAGTACTTGCAAGAAGAATGCAAAAAAAAATATTTTTTATTTATTTACAGGGTAAATTTTGTAACAGGTTTGGTATCACTTAAAAGGAAGGATTTTGATTTGATTAATTAAATTAACTGTTGACTGCCACAAATATATTGCTAATACTTCTTAACTGCATATGTTCAGGTTAAAATTCCTATCAAACATTTTTTTCTATAAAAGTTTTTTAAAATGAATTTTTTATAGAAATAAAAAAAATTATTCTTTTAATTTTTTCCGTTTTTACTAGTTTATCACTTATTACATTATACGGCTGGTTTGATTTTCTTTCTAAATTTATTTGGCTCTATCAGATTTCGAACTAGAGTATATGCAAAGTGAATGTTTCATTTATCACAACATTTGGCAAATCTGAATTGGTTTTGTCAACTAATTACACTGTGTCACAAAAAAAAACTATGAAGTGATATTACTCTTCTGGTAGGTGTCATCAGTATAACAAGAACTTGTTTTTGGAATTTGCCAAAAAAATCCAAAATATTGAGTTACTGTTAAAATGATATAAAGGGTGTCCGAACAAGAAAGCAAGATTTAAATTTGGCGCCATTCGAAGTGTCATTGTTTGACATTTGAACAATTGTTATTGTTTGCTAGTAGAAGGTACGAGGTTAGTAAAAAATGACCATAGACAGCGAAGGGAGTTCGTTAATTGGGTATTGGAGAGACAACATGAAAATGCTGATTTTGCCGATAAAATCATCTTCAGTTACGAGGCCCATTTCCATCTTAATGGCTTCGTCAATAGGCAGAATTGTCGCATTTGGGGTGAGGAAAATCCTCGAGTGATGATAACCAGTTTTTTCTTGCCTAGAATTGAAGAAATGAATGTGGAGGGCTTGTGGTTTCAACAAGACGTCGCCACATGTCACACAGCCAGAGAAACAATTCAATTGCTGCATCAGTCATTTATTTAAAATTTAAATCTTGCGTTCTTGTTGGGACACCCTTTATATGTATATTATTTAAGTAAACTTGAGAAATCTGTGCGTATTACTTAACCAAAAAACCTTTTTTTTTATTTTTTCGGCATTTTTAAAGTTTGGAGACGTTTTTACACAGTATTTTATCAAGAAACCGTACAATTTTAGAATTTATTTTCAAAATATGTTTATTTATGAATAAAACCCAACTTTTTTAAATCCGTTAAAAAAGACTGAGTTATTAAAAAAAATTTCCAGATATAAAATTTTTGGCTATTCCACTCAGCACCATCAGTATCTCGTTGAAGTGACTAACAGCATTTTTATTTTTTCAGCAATTTCGTAATGAAAATGTTCGCCTTGCTCATCGCTGAACTGGTTGTCTGGGAAGAAGTCCAAAAATTAACTTTTATGGATATTGAAGAAAAAGGGTTGCTTTCTTAGGCTACTGTGAATTGAGTGGACTGTATTGGGAATGAATGAATAAACCTATTTGGAATTCAACCTTTTCCTCTTATCTATTATTGATCAGTAATATGAGCAATCATGTGGTTAGCGTTATATTTGAAATAAATGTAATGGAGTTATTTCAAGAATGAGTGTAAGGATGAATTGTGTGTGTATATAAGCTCACCTTTGCTTATGAAGTAAATATATTATGAAGATCTATGATTTGTTTTAATATTTTAGATTTTATATTTAAATTTGCTGTATTCAGGTTGATGGCTCTTATGTGAGTGAGTTTATATATTAAATTTTAGTTAGACTTAAGCTTAGTTTAGTTTACATAAATTGATGAACAGAAATTCCAATTAATTTTAGTACAATTCACAATAATATTACAATTGACAACTTGTTAGAAAAATATTTAGAATTGTAATTATAATACGGTTACAATTTAAATTGAAAATTAAAATTAATTACAATTATTTAGGTAAATTCATAAATAGAATATAAACAAAATAATTCCTTAATTTGTTTTGGTATAAAATCTTGGGATTTTATACAGATATATTGCAGTCCATTTCACCATACGAACTTAAAAATTTATTAACAACCGCGACGCACCGTGTCACGAGGGTGGCCAAAAATGGTTAAAGTCAATGTTAGAATTTGAAAGTTTTTTTATTTATTTTTTTAAAGCACTCTTAAAATGTTTATAAATTTTACAATTATAGTCCCGTGTAGAGTTGTATATCTCCCATCGGGCGCGTCCCCAGGTGGCGGATAGGGGATCCTCTGGTCGGTTTGTTGACTACTATAGCATAGGGTCACACAGATCGGTTGGGGGTGGTGTCTGCCTCATGGGAAGGATAGGAGTCACGCATGACATAATCTTACGCGATGCGTCATCAGTGCCTCCTGACCGACCATCTGATGCAGACACTCGCGGACCAAAATATACAACCCCAATCCTATTATCCCATACCTTTCTTCCTTTCCCATCCCCCACATCCTTATCCCGCACTTGTAATGTTGTGGTGGTTGGTAGCAGTGCCCAGAACATGAATGGCTAGTAAGTGGTTAAAGAGAACTAGTCGCTAACAGCTCCCCTCCGGTGCTAGGGCACGGGCCGGTTGTAACCTTAGTTGCCTAGTCCATGTATGCCGTCACTGCATGGATGGTCCTTATCATTACGGGCATACTCGTGGAATCTGTATGGAAACTAACAAAACAAAAAAAAACAAAACAAAACAACGCAAAAAGCCGACAAGGGAAACCAAGTTGGCCGATTGCAGAGCACCCGCTGTAACAAGCGGGTGCATACCACCAATATTGGCGTGGCAACCTCCGTCAATAAAGGTGGATCTGACGCAGTGGAAGTACCAAAGCCAGCGGCGGGAACTTCCAAGGCGGTCAGTAAGGAAACTGCTCCTGGAGTAGTTGGTGAGGACCGACCCACCACATCAGGGTCGTGTACATCCACCAATGCTTTAGAGGCACAACCGCAAAGGAGGGCTTTTGCAGAAAGGAGAGCTGCCATGCGTATTACAAATAAGCATGGCAGCAAACCTATCGAATCGCAAACTAGCGAGCAAAAGGCTTCCTTGATATGGGCAAAAACGCGTCTAGCTGAACTGGACGCTTCCCTCTTCTCAGCTCCTGAAGCGACAGCGATCGGAGGAGGAGGAGGCTACTCAGCTGGCGTCTAAAAAGCCAAAGAGAGCGCAACCTGTAGTTGTCAATAGGCCGTTCAGTGAAGTTGCGAAGAACTCACTCGTAAGGACTATTGTCGACTACAGTGACAGCGACGGAGCAATCTCCCACGCAAAATGGGAGATAATACAGGAGAAGCTGTTAGGGGTGTACTTCAGGATTCTTGAGGAGAAACCGGGTTCCCCTCCGCAGAATTCGGATGTAGGCTGGTTTCAGGGGCATATAAAGCTCCTAGCCTGCTCCAATGAGCGATCGGCCAACTTACTTAAGTTGGCTGTTACGGCAATAGGGGAAGTGTGGCCGTGTGCGCGGTTGGACGCGATACCGGTCTGCGGTATACCTCGCAGGCCGAGATCAATCATGACCATTCCGTCTGAGCCACACGACCCCAACATCATTCTGTCTTACATCAGGAGTGGCAACCCTACTCTGCCTACCTATGATTGGAAGGTAGTCAAGGTTGGCGCTCCCGAAGGCAAAAAGAGGAAAGTGGTCATGGTCCTGAATAAGGAATCCTTAGCTCCACTACGACAGATGCAAGGCAAGATATTTTACGGTTTCGGAAGTATCAAGCTGAGCATCTATCGTGGTGATGACAAGGGGGTTTCTGTAAAATCAGGAGCTATGACCAAGGAAGGCGAAGCCGGGCTCGTGGCTGACGCACCCGTACAGGCAGGATGCCCAGAGGATTCCCAATCTGTCACGAGCATGGTTGGGGAACTACTGGGTGACCTGAATGTTGCGGAGGACGAAGACAAGCTTCTGGGATCTGATTCAGACCCAGAAGATGTCAACGTTACCATCAACTATGACCCGGATGGCGACAGTGACGCAAATTAATTTGCATCACTGCAAGGCAGCATCCGCTGCACTGCTCCTTCGTCTTGCAGAGCGGGACGAGGATGTGGCGCTGATACAGGAACCCTGGTATAATGATGGCAAGGTTCTTGGACTCAGCGCAAAGGGCTATAAATTGTTATATGCAAAATTGTACAGGTAGTATTCGAGCCTGCATCTTGGCTAAACAGGATGACCATGCTCACTTTCCGCCAAACAACTTGACGAGAGGCATGGTACAGCTGGCGAGGGGCAAAGGCATCCCATTGATAATTGGTGCCGATGCCAATGCGCATCACACAGTGTGAGGCAGTGGAGAGGTCAACACTAGAGGTGAGTGCATTTTTTACTTTATTTTAGACCAGAATTTTGTGGTAGTAAATAGAGGTTCGGAGCCGACCTTCGTGGTCACTAACAGACAGGAGGTGCTGGATATTACATTGGTGAGCGCGGATTATGCGCGTTTTGTGGAGAACTGGAAGGTGTCGGGCGACTGTTCATTCTCCGATCATCGCTATATCGAATTCGGTACACGTACTATGAGATCACCGGTAACTTCTTTCATTAATAGAAGGAAAACTGACTGGGAATCTCAGAGAAACATCCTTAACCAGTTTCTCACCGAGCCTCAACCCTTAAGCGGCGTTGAGGACATAGATAGCGCTGTAGCACAGCTGTCGGAGGCTTTCAAGGAGGCCACTACAAGGTCTTGCAGACCTTCCGTACACAGGGAGAGGGACAGACCACCGTGGTGGTCCCCCACCATAGCTGCATCTAGGAAGAGATGCAGGAAACTGTTCAACGAGGCTAATAGAACAGGCAACTGGTCACTTTATAAAGCTTCTGTAAACAGTTTCAAAAATGAGGTGAGGAATGCAAAGCGTAAGTCCTGGAGAGACTTTTGTGAGAACATTAAGAGCTCTTCAGAGACTTGTCGACTACGCAAGATTCTCTCTAAATCTCCAACGGTACCTGGGTATATTCGGAGTACTAATGGGCAGTGGACTACTAGTAGTCATGAGGCGTTGGAAGTGTTGATGGACACCCACTTCCCGGGGTGTTCTACGCTTTCAGGTGCAATGAATGATGACGCTCAGTACTATAGGGAATCCTCCTCTATGAGAATAGAGATGGATTCCTTAAAATGGGCCATTGATAGTTTTCAGCCTTATAAATCCCCTGGACCGGACGGTATTATACCTGCCGATCTACAGAGGAACTTTATGGTAATTTCTCCCTGGCTGCTGGGAATATATAATGCATGCCTTTTATTTATTTATTTATTTATTTATTTAAGTCTATGGATCAGAATCCTTACAGACCAAAAAATTAAACAAACATGTGCTTACTCAGTTACAAGTATTTAAAAATAAAATAATATTACGTTTTAATACATTAATATTTACAGAAAAATCGATAAAATCATACAAGTCATTATAATTTTTACATAATCTTCTTAATGGATCAGCGTTAGCATAATTCGTTTGAAGACATCTGAGGTGAAGCGGTGTATAATTTCGGGTTATTCTTACTGGTAAAGTAAAGTCAATTTGACTGAGCAGAAATTCGCAGCACACAGACCCATTTATCAAATTTACCATAAAACTCACATTAAGCATCAATCTTCTGCTTTCCAACGTCGGCAATTTAATTGTAGCCAGTCTTACTGTATACGGCTGAAGGCGAATGTTTGGATTCCAGATTGAATTTCCCAAACAGAATAAAAGAAACTGTTTTTGAACGGATTCAATACTTTTCTTCAAGTAGTTAGTATAAGGATCCCAAATAATAGATCCGTACTCTAGAATAGGCCGTACTAAGGATGTGTAAAGACGTTTAGTTATTACAGGCTCAGTAAATTCTTTAGCCCAACGTTTTATAAATGCAAGCGCTCCACGAGATTTGTTTACCATCATAGTGACGTGCTTATTAAAATTTAATTTAGGATCTAAAAGAACTCCTAAATCCAAGAACTCTGTTACTAATTCAAGTTGATATCCACCCAACAAATAAATACCATCAACATCCCAGTTTCGAGAAAAGCGCATATGTTTACATTTTATCAGATTCAGTACCATTAGATTATTATTACACCATTCAAAAAGTTTATCCAGGTCTTGTTGTAAAAGGTCTCTATCAGGAACATTATTGTAGGTTAGAAAAATTTTCACGTCGTCCGCATACATTAAGACTTTACTAAATTGTATTATGTGCGGCAAATCATTTATGAATAGCGAAAATAAAATTGAGCCCAGATGACTTCCTTGAGGTACACCAGATTTCACATCAATACTCTTAGAAATGGTATCATTGCATGGTCATATATCCCAGTGGGCTGGAGGAAGAGCAAGGTGATTTTCATCCCTAAGGGTGGGAAAACGTCTTGCGTAACTGCGAAGGACTTTAGGCCAATCTGTCTAACATCCTTCTTGCTAAAGACGCTGGAGAGACTCATCGATATCAGAATCCGGATGTCGATTGACGATCGCCTGCTGTCAACCTCTCAGCATGCCTACACGAAGGGCAAGTCGGTTGAAACGGCATTGCACACTCTCGTGGGCTACATAGAGAGGTCATTGGAGTTCAAGAACTTCACTTTGACGGCCTTTCTGGATATAGAAGGTGCTTTCAACAATGTCAGGCCAGCAGCCATCGTGGATGCTATGATGGATGTTGGCATTGACCCTGTGATTATTGAATTCGTAAGAAGACTACTCTCGGGGAGGATTATAGAATCTTCGCTGGGTACGGCTGGGATAACCAGATCGGCTGTAAGGGGCACACCTCAAGGAGGGGTCCTATCACCGCTTTTATGGAACATAACCATAAATACAATCCTCAGGAGGATGGATTCCATGGGTTTCAAAACTGTGGCATATGCAGACGATGTCGCGGTGGCGATATCAGGAATCTGTCTGGATACATTATCCCTGAGAATGGAGACGGCGCTTAGAATCATCACTAACTGGAGTAAGTCAGTGGGACTAAACGTCAATCCGACAAAGACAGAACTTGTATTATTCACGGGAAAATACAAGGTTCCTGCATTCAGATTGCCAAGGCTGAACGGCTCGGAATTGAGCCTTTCTGCCAGTGCAAAATACCTGGGAGTGATTCTGGATAGGAAACTCTCATGGAAAGAGAATGTAGAGGCAATGGCCTCGAAGGCAAATGCGGCGATATACGCCTGCAGGAGGGCCATAGAGACGAAATGGGGCTTAAATCCTCGCAACGTTCACTGGCTATTCAAGATGGTGATTCAGCCTATCTTGTTTTATGGAGTCGTGGTGTGGTGGAAAGCACTGAACACGACTACGAACCGATCCCGATTTCAGAGGATTTTCAGATGCATGGCTACCTTGATTACAGGAGCCATGAGATCAACGCCCAATAAGGCACTCTTTACGATGCTAAATTGGCTGCCAGTTGATCTACAAGCTGAGAAATTGGCACTATTTGCATCCGTGCGATTGCATGCGGCGCGGGAGTGGAACCATAGATCATGGGGACATTCGGAGATAATTGGTACTTGGGGGAATATTCCCAGCCTCATTGACTATGTCACTCCAAGACCATTCCTTCAGAGGAACTTTGGATTCACGATTTTGGACGAAACGGGAATCTCAATGGGATCTTCTCATACAGGAGAAGATCTCGATGTCTTTACCGATGGCTCCAAGAATAATTCTGGAGTTGGAGGTGGAGTCTATATTGAGGAGTCAGGGACTACCATATCCTTCAAACTCCCTAATCAATGCAGCACTCTACAAGCTGAAGTGATGGCTATAAAGCAAGCAGCAGACTGGCTGTGGTATCATGGAATATTTGGCAGGAATATTCGCATTTATACCGACAGTCGGACTGCAATCAGGTTATTAGCGGGTGTCTATTCGACATCCCAACTTGTCCAAGAATGCCGCACATCCTTAAATAGAATGGCAGAGCATTCGGTGATCACCCTCATTTGGGTGCGTGGACATGGGACTTCAATGGGGAACTGCAGGGCGGATAGCCTGGCTAGGGAAGGGTCGAGGCTACCAGAGCAAGATGCCAATGCGCCCTGTGGCATCCCTCTATCGGTCTGCAAAAAAGAGATCGAAAGCATATTCTTGCGAAAGGCACAGTCCAGATGGAGTGACGAATGGACGTGTAATACGGCGAGGATGATCTGGCCTAGGCTGGATAGCAGTCGCAGTAGGGATTTATTGTGGCTCCAAAGAGCCCGTTTGAGAAATGTGGTGGCTGTAGTAACGGGTCACTGCAATTTTGGCAACCATGCTAGGAGAATGAGATTGCGTTATAATGACTACTGTAGAAGTTGTCAAGACGAGGAGGAGGAGGAAACTGTGGAACACCTTCTCTGCCAGTGTCCGGCCCTGGAAGATCGGCGCATGATCCACTTCGGTGAGCGACGTCTGCAGGGTCTCACTGCGCTGTCGAATACAAGTGTCGACATGCTATATGGCTTCATTAGAAGCAGTGGTTGGTTTGTGTGACGGTCTCACTCACTTTCTTTCACTTTCTTTCTTTCTTTTTCTCTATCTTCCTTCCTCCCCTTCACTCTACTATTACTATCCCTCCTCTTCTTCATTTTCCTCTATACAGGTATCACAAAGGGACCACGTCAGAGGACCCAAGTGAGCCCAGCTCTTGTTTTTATTTCTTCGGGCGACCTGTTAACCTAACCTAACCTACAATTATAGTGGTTCAAAGTTAAGGTTTATATACAGCATACGAAATTTATGGGAAAATCCCAAATATTATGTTCATTTATAATACTAAGAATTTAAGCATTTAAGTGTAACAGCTACCAAAATTTGTAACAGAGTTGCAAATGATGCTTCTAGTTACAATTACAACACTGTTTTTGTTTACAAATATTGATCATATGTCAGATACCGTGAGAAAAAAAATAGTAGTGAGGCATTGTCAAGATTTTTCAGCAACCGTGAACTTTCGTAGAGAATTTAAAAGAAAGTAAAAATAACACTTTTCCTATTTTTCTTGTATTTTGTAGCTACAAGTATGTATTTTAATATATTTACCCCAATTATTTTTGTGATTGTTTTTTAGTGTCAACTTCGTTACGGATTCGTACTATTTTTTAACTGTAGCTAGAGATAAAGCAAAACAGACCTGCTATGTTATGCGTCATGTTAAAGATTCTGTAGAAAATAATTTTAAACGAGTATTATTAGAAAGGTAACAACAGAAAATAAGGCTTACTCTTTTAAAATTTTCTAACAATTGGTCTAAATATCATCGCATGAAAGATAGATGTGAAACTGAGTTGAGTGACTGGCTAGATAGCGAATTGTTTGGTGAATTCATTTGTAATGTAAGTTTCCGTATAAAGGTTTGGTTTTGCAATAAAACTAAAAACAATTGTAAATTATTTTAAGAACACTTCAAAGTGGTCATTATATTTATAAAAGATACTGCGCCTTTATATTTCGAATTATATTCTTGGTACTATATACCTTCAACTGTACACAAAATTTTAGTTCATGGTATAGATTTGATTAAATATTCTACCATTCCTATTGGAATGCTATCAGAAGAAACAACAGAATCAAGTCATAAAATTATAAGAAATTGAAGATAAGACATACGAGAAAAATAAGTAGGATTGCCTCCATGAGGGACCTCATAAATTATCTTATTCTGCAGTCAGAGAAAATACTTTTAAGAAAAAGTGATTTAAATGATCTGAAAGTGTATTTAGTTGAAAAAAAGATTTAACGGCATAAAAACAGCGAATGATTGCCTGTAATACTTATATATATTTTATGTATGTATGTTAAATATATAAAATTGATGTTTCTAAATTTCTTTTTCACTGAGCGCAAGGACTTGCGTACTAAATAAATTTTTGTAAAATTTTGCTCTTATCTGATCACTAATTTACAAGTTATAATAATTTTTTAATTTAGGTTGTATGGGAGGTGGGCGTGGCGCGTTTCCGTTTTTTTTTTTTAAATTGGCAATATGTTACAATATTCACATGCACAATTTCAATCTTATCGGATCGCTAATTTATAAATTATTACAATTTTTAAATTTAGGTTTTATGGGAGGTGGAAGTGGTACTTGTTAGATTTTTTCGAAATTTCGCATAAATGTTTTTTTTTTATAAAAAACATTCATGTCAAATTTCACCTCCCTACTCCAGCTGCTTCTATTTTTGGCCACCCGTCTTCTCTGTGAGTACCAAGAAAATTATCATGTAGTGCAACAAAACTTTTACCGTGCGCGTTTTTCAACGAAGTGTAGCTCATAAAGTTCTCATTTCTTATAATTTTGCGAATTTGAGGTCCAATAAAAATACCTAAGATTAATCAGAACAGATAAATAAGATAAAAGAGTATTAGATTTGGAAAGAAAGACATAAATACCTTCTTTTATTTTGGCTTCAATTAATTTTGGGAACATCGATTTAAGATGGCAAAAAGCTTGGCCGGCTACAAACTTTTTTTTACAAATTGTTTCATGTATCCTAACTTTAGATGCAATGGTGGCAGAATAACATCCTCATGGAACGTTTCAAATGTTTGCAAACAAGGCAGCAATTTTGTCTGTAGTCATGCTTCGAGGCGATTTTTAATTATTGAAAAAAGAAGAAAGAATGCATTCCTTCTTTCCTAAATTAAATTCCATTTCCTATATCATTATTGCAAACGTATTTTAAAACAAACATGCTAAAACAATGTTCGAATTTCAGATAAAGAAATTCAATATAATGAAATACAAAGGGAATACCCATACCCTCCTTCTTAGAGTGAAGAAAACTTTACGTAGCTTAAAATTAATTAGGCGACTTTTGTAATTTATCATTTCACAAAACAAAATAAATTGGCAGTCAGTTGTTAATGACCAGATTCTTCTTATAACTGATGTTGATATTGATGATTTTTTTGAATTTTATTTTTAATGAAGCAACAGTTATATTATTGCGTAAAAACTTTTCAAAAACTCGTAGATAGAGCGAAACAAACAAAAAAAAGAAGTAACGAAAGATAAACTAATTACGATTGCTTTCATTAATTTTTTTTTTCAAATAAAATAACTAAGAGGTAAAATATTGAACATGAATGTTTATTTACTAAAGGGCTGCAAGAGAATACTTGATAAAATGGCTTCCAAGCATTTTCAAGTATAAAATATTAAACACGTTTGTAATGTGTGTTTTTCAAGTATGCTCATGCATTGCTTTATTGTTTAGACCAGGACCACACACAGCAATTTTCTTTTAAAATTGCCGCTGTGTCTATACACAGCAATTTTGTTTCGGCAATTTTTGCATTTTTATTTATTCAGCATTCAAGCTACCTTTCTTCTTTCTTTTACAGCTTTAAAAGATACAAGACAGAACAAAAGGGAATTGCGGAGTACGAGCAAACTTGTACCACTTTTCATTCTTCTTTCCTCCCTCTCCTACAAAACCAAGAATTGCCCAGCTAAAATTGCTGTGTGTGGTCCTGGTGTTACGTGGGAAGCAAAGTGAACCCACTGCACACTTACAACCACACACACACAATTTAAATTGCACTTGTGGTAAAATGATAAATGAAGTTTCTAAACGACTTCTAAGTATTTTTTTTTTTTATTTCAATAAATTAAATTGTTTCATTCTTCATGCTTAAAAGCAAAGTTAAAAAGAAAATGGCCAGAAGGAATGATAATAGTGTGCGAGTAAAGCCCGTTCCACAAAGGATTCCAAAGTAATTAATTTTTCAATGCGATGGAGAAAGCAGCTTATTCTTTCATACAGAATAAAGATTGGTTGGGAATCGATCACAATCACAAACTATTCAAACTAATAATTTATCAAAATAATTGCGTTTTTACCAGATAATCATTATTTGTAGTCATAAAACTATATTTAAACAAGTTAAAGTCGATTGTGACTAGTCTAATATATCCTTCACTGTGTTAGCCAAATATTAATATTTTTCACTTTCAACATTTAATGTCCTGTCTTTATAACATAAGAGATCAATCGTCTAAAAAAATTTATTTTGACTACTTTTCATATAAAATTTGTAGGAAGAGTTGATCGCATGTGTTATAAACATATACATTTATTTATTAGTTAGTTTTATTTGACTTTTTTCTTTTAAATAATATGACTATTTATAATTCTTAAGTATATATTAGTCGAACTGTAAATTTTTACGTTAAATAGTAATTTGTTATTTCATATTCAATAATCCCATAATTCTTTTTATTGAAAATCTATCAAATATGTATTTATATTTGCTTTTTTGTTTTGAAAAATTAATATTACTCGACTAATATATACTTAAAAATTATACTTAACAAGCTGCGCACGGCTCACATAATCTGTCAATCAGTTAGGCGCCTGGTACAGTGAGAGGCCAACAGCCATCTTTTTCAATAAAAAAAGGGAGAAAAAAGATGGCAGACGCGTGTGACTGCACGTATGCGTTTCCATGCAGAATTCGTAGTCATTCTATAGTGTACAATCATTAAAAGGGGACGTAGTTGCAGGACAACGATTTGTGAAGAAAATGTGTATAGTTGCAAATATTTCGGAGAAATGGGGTTTATCTATATATATAAAAGAGTAACGTTACTGACTGACTTATCGTCATCACCAAGCTTAAAGATCTAAAGCTACGAACTAGAAATTTGGTGAGCAGGTTCATCTCACAATTTTGGAAATACGAATGTTAAAAGGTAAAAATGTTTAAAAACGGATAAAATCTTACTTTTTATAAATATCTCCGGAACTACTCCAGCAGCCTTATTCTGTAATTCTCGTAGATAAAACTTAATCTCTATCGCTAAAAATTTTCAAGCAAATACTTAGACGATCAATCATTCAACGTCAATCATGAGGGTGTGTGCGTGTTTTTTAAAGATGGTCGACACACGTATAGATTGTGTGTGATAGCCACTTTACTAAAATAGTATTCTCTAACACTAATTGCTTAGCTAAAATGTACATTTTTCGCCGTAGCTAATTTTCTATCATTGCACCATTTCATTTTTACTATTTGATTAAATGTTGTTGAAAAGAGACATGTATATTGTGTTGGTTTTTGATATTGTATATATATTAGTGTTGCCATGAGTTATAATATTTTTTTCTTCAAAAAAGATTAAAAAAAAATTTTTTTTTTTTAAATGTAATTTAAAATGCATATTTTTATTATAAATATTTCTCAACTCTTACTCATAACTTTTAATATTTTTGGAAACAGTTTTAAACGATGGCATCACTATTGTTGAGATCAAGGAAACTAATTTTTAATAGCACTAATACCTTTAATTAAAACCTTTCTTTTTATTTATTTTTATTTTTTATTATAATAATGTATTTCACAATTAATAAATTATAAAAGGTAAATTAGAGGTAGAGGTAGAGCTTTAAAATTTATTAGTTATTTGCCTCGCTTTTGAAACTCAACTAAATTTCAATATTAAGATTTCTTCTTGTCTACTTATTTTTTGTCAAACGGTAAGTGACCGTTAGCTTATGCACATATTTATTTATGTACTTGGCTGAGGCAAAAAACTAAAGCTGTAAAAACATACGATGTACGTATGTATGTACGTATATAATAATATATGTATGTTATACGAAATTGAAAAATATTAAAGAGAAATGATTGCTGGAATTAACCCTTTGTTGACGGCGGCAACATTCCCCGACCCGTAAGCGAGTTGTATTCGAGCTTGCACTTATTCATTGCCGACGTTTAGAACAGCTATTTTTGTTATTGGCCTTTGCATTACACCAAACTGTGTCTTGACTGTGGCACTTCGCGCTTGACCATCTTTTGCCATCATGACGTCAATAACTTTACCCTTAGGCCAGCATCTTCGAGGTAAATTTTCATCGGCGATAATTACTATGGCGCCAATCGATACGGGTGGTACCTTTTCGAACCACTTAGTTCTGCGAGAAATTATAGGGATGTATTCCTTCAACCAGCGTTGCCAAAAGAGATCTGCAAATGATTGCGTCTGATGCCATCGCTGACGTAGATTATCATATTCATTGAAAAAGGGTTTGTAGCCATCGCAGGAGCCGAGTAACAAGTGGTTAGGAGTTATGGCATCATCATCTTCGTGGTCTACTGAGACAAATGTTAACGGCCGAGAATTAATTATCGATTCTATCTCGCACAGTGCACTTTTTAGGGTTTCGTCATTAAATTTAAGACTGGGGTACAAGCTGTACAAAACGTTTTTTACTGATCTTATGAGTCTTTCCCAGGCTCCGCCCATATGGGGGGCACTAGGTGGGTTAAATATCCATTTTATTTCGTCGAAAGCTGAGGATATGTTTGAATATTTTATATGATTTATATTTTCATTTAGGATCTTTGCAGCTGCTTTAAAGTTCGTGCCGTTGTCCGTGTATATTTCTCGAGGCGTTCCACGCCTGGCGACAAAGTTTCGTATGCACAAAATACACGAGCTTGTGTCCAAACTGTGTGATACTTCTATATGGATGGCACGCACAGTAAGGCAAGTGAATACCACGCCCCACCTTTTTTCGCGCCTTCTTCCAACAGATACCAGTAAAGGACCGAAATAATCAATGCCGACGAACGTAAAAGGGCGTTGAAATGCCCCCAAGCGAGCTGCAGGAAGTGGGGCCATTTGTGGCGGTTGCGGAATAGCCGAATTATTTTTGCATATTTGGCATGATGCACGTACTTTCTTGTATAATACGCGTAAACGAAATATGTAATATTGACATTTTATTTTGTTTATTATGGCTTCGTGAAATTGATGGTGAAATTCTTCGTGAAATGAACGCACTATAAGAAAGGTGACGTGGTGGTCAGTTGGCAAAACTATTTCATTTTCGTGATTGTTGAGGCGTGTAATTCGATTGCGACACCTTATAATTCCGTATTCGTCTAAATATACATTTAATGGGTGCAACTTACTTGTCTTTTCGACGTTTTGACGATGCCTCAGAGTGACGATTTCTTGATGAAACTCGCTTTGCTGTGTTATTGTGATAACGAAGCGCTGTGCTTGTTGAATCATCTCATAATTGATGCTGCATGGAGCTACTACTTGTTGCTTTGCGCATCTTAGTTTAGTTATATATAAAATGAACGTTGCCACTGCTCTATAAAGTCGTTTCCATTTTGAAAAGTATTCTACATTCAAACAATCGTAATGTTTGTTTCTTGCGTCAACTATTAGTACGTGGCGTCTTACTTCAGTAGTGTCAGGCGGACCTAGGTCATCACATTTAGGCCATTCACATTTGTCGTTACGCAGAAACTCAGGGCCACTAAGCCATAAATCAATATCTTTTTTTGCGGTCGTTTTCGTGGCAATATCAGCCGGGTTTATTTTTGTAGGTATCCACCTCCATTCGTCAACGTTTGAATGCTCCAAAATCTCGCCTACGCGGTACATAACGAATTGTTGCAATTTTCTTGGATCCATGTGGAGCCACTGTAACACGGTCTTAGAGTCTGACCACCAAAGATTTGAACTTATGGGTAGACGACGGATTTGTTTTATTTTACTTGCCAGTCGGACGCCAAGTAGTGCTGCTTGTAATTCCATCCTCGGTATTGACAGAGGTTTAAGGGGCGCTACTTTGGATTTAGCGGCTATGAGGGTGACTGTTGCAACGCCATCCCTTTTTACGAGCAGATAGCTTACGGCGGAGTAAGCATATTCACTGGCGTCGACAAATGTATGCAGTTCGACACTTTCAGCATTGTGCAGTAATGGAGAATAGCAACGTGGGATTGCGGCATCCATGATGAGAGGTATTGTGGCTTTCCATTGACGCCACCTTGTGCCCAGGACTTCGCTTAATTGCTCGTCCCACCCAATACTTGAACGCCAAACTTCTTGGAGCAGGATTTTAAGACCAATAGTGTAACACGACAGGAAGCCTAATGGGTCAAAGATGGACATCAAGACTTGAAGGCACTCTCGTTTGGTTGGTACAATATCTTCGGCAATTACATTTCGTCTTAGGCGTGCAAATCTGCATAGATATTTGAAAACATCATTAACTGGGTCCCAATACATACCCAAAACCTTTTCTGTGGCTCCCCATTGTTTGGCATCTTGAGATTCTTTAGATATGTTGGACAACTGGCTTAAAACGTAACTTGAATTAGAAGCCCAATTGCGTATGTTAAAGCCCGCAGCTGCGTGAATTGCTGCTACTTCTTTTGCGAGATAGGCGGCACTTTCTTCGGTATCTTCACTGTCAATGAAGTCATCGACGTAGTGGTAGTTTTGAATTGCTTCTACAGCTCGAGGAAATTGTGTTTTAAACTTTTCTGCATTAACGTCACGAATATAATGAGCGATGCAGGGAGCACAATTTATGCCAAAGGTTAACGCGCGCATAACGTATGTGCTTGGCTGATATAAGTCGTCGTCTTTGTCCCACCATAGAAACCGCTGGGCGTGCATATCGCTTTCCCGGACATTGATTCTGTGGAACATTTCGCTGATATCCCCACAAATTGCAACTTTTCCTATGCGGAATGCGAGGAGAATATCGACTAGAGGCTTGAGTAAATCTGGACCAGTGTACATAAAATCGTTCAGTGAGGTGCCATTTGTCTTAGCGGCAGCATCCCACACGAGGCGTATTTTATTGGGCTTATTAGGATTTAAGGTGATAAAGATCGGTAAGTACCATACCTTTTTCCTAGGAAGCGCTATTTCTGCAGGGCTTAGCTTTTTAGCATAGCCTTTTTGTAACAAATTGTCTATTTGAGTTTGCATTTTTTGTTGAAGTGATGAATTTGTACCGAATTTTCTGCGGAGGCACATTAGCCGACTCAGTGCGGTGTCGTAGCTTTCGGGTAGTTGCACGTCGTTATTTTTCCATATTAAGCCAACTTCGTATTGTCCATCTATGTACTGGCATGAAGATTTAAGTGTATCAAGTGCACCAGAATTAGCAATGTCATGTGGACTTGCTGAAGTAGGCGTCTCCAATTTAAAGTAATCTTTTACAACATCGTGTAACTCTTCATAGCGTTTTTGACAGGTACACGTGTGTATATTCAAAATATGTTGCATTGGAGTACTCACTTCGCCGCCTTGTATTGCCCATCCGAGCCTTGTCTTAGTGGCTATTGGCTGTTGTCCACTACCTTCGCGTATTTTTATTGGGACGGCCAATTTCCAATTATTTACACCAATTAAAATCATGGGCTTTGCATTATTATAAGATTGTATAGGAATATTTCTTAAATACGGAAATTTCTTCGCCATTTCGGACATATTTACAGATTGAGTTGGTAGCTCTAAACGGTTGACGGTGTGTACATTTGAAAGCGTAAACTTAGCGTTGTTGTAAATATTGGATACTTTTAAAGATATTCTGATCGAATCATTTTCTACACGGGTGGTGCCACCTGTCCATTGCAGACAAAGAGGGTCAGATGTTCCTTCGAGAGACATGTTATTAAATATGCTACGGTCCACTAAAGTGACGGAGGAACCTTCGTCTAAAAAGGCAAAGGTATTAATAATGTTTTCCTTTAGGTGAATGCGGATTGGCAATATACGAAAAAATGGATTATCATTAGCATCATATTGGTGCGTGTTAATTTGTACGTTCCGCTGTATATCATAAATTCGGTTTGTACTTACAGTTTGTGAGGCTGACTGGTCGTTGCACTCTCTATGTAGCAGTGGATGGTGTTTATACTTGCATCCCAATATGCCACATTCTTTGTTTTTATGGCATTTACCTTTATGTGTGTTTAGACACTGACGGCACAAATTGTTGATCTTTACGATGTCCCATTTTCTATTTAACTGCAAGCTTTTAAAGTGGTCACAATGCTGGACTTTATGTGAGTTAATTTTGCAAACGATGCACATTTTATTGTCGTGAGTTTTGACTTTTGCGTGAGTATACACGGTGGCGTTGCTTTTACCAAAGCTTGGTGTTACGACTTTGCTGGCTGCTTCCGCAATTTGATAAAGCCAGTCACTAAATCCTTTTATAACTGGAACTTTTTCATCTATCTGCTGCATGGCCCAATTTAGCTTATGCTGATTTGGTAGTTTATCCACGAGTTCCTTTACTAGTAAAGGATTGTTGAGGTGAGATTGTAGTCCACATGATTCCATTGTCGCGCATATATTTTGGACGCTCAGAGCGAACTCAATTATTGATTCGAGTCTTTCTCGGGGACGTGGCATAGCTCTTGCTTTGTTTATTACACGCTCCAAAATATATTCTGGGCGGCCAAAACACATACGAAGCGTCTCAATTATATTCGGGACAAGTGCTGGTAAAAGCAATTTACTTTTGACCATCTCTCTCGCTTTTCCTCTTAAAGCGTTCTGAAGGCGTACCAAATTTTCAGCATTAGAAAACCCGGCAATAGCTGTGCTATTCTGGAAACTATTAATAAAAATTGGCCAGTCATCTGGGTCGCCATTGAAAATAGGGAGTTCGCGTGGTATTGAGCCTCTAGCTGCTAGTTGTGAAGGTGTAGGGTTAAACTCTTGCATACTGTATGATGGCTCACTATTTACAAAGCGACTTGTGGGCATTATTGGTGTATTATTTATCATCCCACCTGGATATAGTATATGCGTATTATTTACCACGCCACTTGCCGGCAGTATTTGTGCAGTACTTGTCGAACCACTTGCAGAGTGTACTTGTGCACTCGTTTGATGATTAACACCAAAACCATAGGGGCTAATTTGCTCCATAGGCGAGTCGATATTTTTAGCTAATATTTCGTACTTACGTTCCAAAAACTGTTGTTGGATTTTCCTTTCTTCTTCTAAGCGCTGTAGTTGTAGCATTTTTTGCAGTTGTGAATAGTCAGAGTTATCCTTCGTGCTTATTGAACTTTGTGCGTGATTGTTCACCATCACTTGTTCTTGCTGTGAAGTAATAGGCAATGTAACTGGCTGTCTTACACGTGCATATTGAGCTATTGATGCTGGAGCTGTATGCATTTGTTGCCTTTGTAAAGCGTCAATTTTATTCATCGTACTTTGGACGTAGGTACTCATTCGCGTTTGTTGCTGTAAAGTGTTGAATAAATTCGTTGACGGCGATGCCGTATATGTGAACAGCGGTGCATTTACAGATGTGATCGCACTTGTTGTAAAGGCATCATGAGGATGTATACCTGTGACGTTTACCATATTTTGTGTCGGCTGTGACATGCCTGGGGATAGACTGCTTGTGGCACTTATAGCAAACGCTGTAGTGACTGTTGGAATTATGACGGGTGATGAAGATGAGCTCGGAAGAGTCTGACCTACAGTATTGTTTGAAGTGGTAGTGGTGGCTGTTATGGGTTCGCATAAATCGCAGTTCCAACTATAATTAGCCACATTATTATCCACTCCTACACAGGTGTAGTGATACCATTTATCACATGTGTCACACATTACCATTTGGTCATTATCCAACTGGACACACTTATTGCAGCTGTGGCCTATGATGGTTTTCTCCATTTCCATATTTTAATATGGTTAACAACTTTATGTTTTTACTTTAAAGATTAATAAATTTTAAAGACTTGTTGAGATCAAGGAAACTAATTTTTAATAGCACTAATACCTTTAATTAAAACCTTTCTTTTTATTTATTTTTATTTTTTATTATAATAATGTATTTCACAATTAATAAATTATAAAAGGTAAATTAGAGGTAGAGGTAGAGCTTTAAAATTTATTAGTTATTTGCCTCGCTTTTGAAACTCAACTAAATTTCAATATTAAGATTTCTTCTTGTCTACTTATTTTTTGTCAAACGGTAAGTGACCGTTAGCTTATGCACATATTTATTTATGTACTTGGCTGAGGCAAAAAACTAAAGCTGTAAAAACATACGATGTACGTATGTATGTACGTATATAATAATATATGTATGTTATACGAAATTGAAAAATATTAAAGAGAAATGATTGCTGGAATTAACCCTTTGTTGACGGCGGCAACAACTATTAAGAACTTGGTTATTTTGTAAACAATAAATATTCAGCAATCATAAATAAAAATTCCATAGGAGTTTTTTCACTTTTCCCTTTACTCCTATTATGATAAAATATTCCGTGAGAAATTTTCGTATTATTCCCCTTTTTATCAACTACAAAAAGGGAAAAATATTCGGCAGGAATAAAGTAGCTATTTTAAAAACATATGATCAATAGCTTTTACATTAAAATTTTTTCACCTGCAATATAAAAGGGAGTTTTTACAATCATGTAAGTTTTTTTTATTAAAATAAAATTTAAATAAATAATTATGGTTCTTGGCAGGACGAAGAGTAAAAATAAGCAACAAATGCAACAATTGGTGGCACTAATGGAAGCCAATCCAGACATTGCTTGCGGGTTTTTTTAAAGGAAGTAAGGAGACTCAAGCAGGATTTTGGCGAAACGCTGAGACTCAGCTCAACTCTATGGGCTTCCAAGTAAATGTATAGCTGAATGGAAAAAGGTTTGTTACTCGTATGAAAGCTCCTGAAAATGATTATCTATAACCATACTTTTTTTGCAATAGCAGGTGTGGGCAGATCAAAAAAAAACTCTATTATAAAGGGTGTTTTTTATAGACGTATAGAACTTTAAATTGGCATTACTGTTCAAGATGGCGACCGATTTAACAGCTGTCAAGTGATTTATTCTCAGTTTGGTTTGGCAATTCATCATGAATAGACTCACGCCTGAACAACGCTTGAAAATGAGCACAAAACGAGATTGCCATTGTTCCCGATTTTCATAAGCGAATTTTGTTTAGCAATGAAGCGCACTTCTGGTTGAATGGCTACGTCAACAAACAAAACTGAAGTATTTGGAGTGAAGCTAATCCTCAAGTGTATGTCGAAACACCGTTACATCCAGAAAAACTGACTGTTGGTGCGCTTTATCGGCTGGTGGAATGATTGGTCCGTACTTCTTTAAAAACGATGATGGCCAGAACGTTAAAGTCAATGGTGATCGGTATAGAACCATGATTACTAACTTTTTCATTCCTGAATTGAACAACCATGATGTCCAGGAGCTGTGGTTCCCACAAGACGGCGCAACATGTCACACAGCTCGTGCCACAATCGATTTATTGAAAGACACGTTTGGTGACCGCCTAATTTCACGTTTTGGACCTGTGAATTGGCCTCCAAGATCTTGTGATTTAACACCGCTAGACTACTTTCTGTGGGGCTATGTAAAGTCATTGGTCTATGCGGATAAGCCACAAACGCTTGACCATTTGGAAGACAACATTCGCTGTGTTATTGCCGATATACGGCCACAAATGATGGAAAAAGTCATCGAAAATTGGATGTCCAGATTGGAATACATCCGAGCCAGCCGTGGCGGTCATATGCCAGAAATCATATTTAAAATGTAATGCCACAAGATTATCTTTCGGATAAATAAAATGCATGTCAATCGAATAATCCATCGTTGTTTTATTGCAATTTAAAGTTCTATACGTCTATAAAAAACACGCTTTACTTTAGAAACCTATAAACAAAAAGTGGAAAATTTCAATCCAATAAAATAATATGGTTTTACTTACAATGACTGAGGCAACTCAAGGGGATTGGAAGCATCCCGCAACTGCCTTCTAATAATCCTTTGTTCATTTTGGTGTTGTTCTTCTAACACCGGAATATTTTCTACTACCATTCGAAATGCTATACTATTCATTTTTTTTTTTTTTAATGAAATTGATATGTAAATTAAAAATTATTTTATTTAAAGCACAAAACATGTTTTAAATTAAACCCAGCGAAAGAAAAAGCGCAATGTAAATAAACAAAACAGCTGACTTCGAATTTATTTCTTCCTCATTTTTCTTTCCCCCGGAATCTATAATTGGAGGAATTTTTTCTCGAGAAAAAAAATTTCCGTGAGAAATAAATTCCTTGAGAATATTCATGATTGGGCTGATTGTCTGTAGTGCATATAATATAAAAATTCTAAAATTGTGAAACATTAACTTTTTAAATAAAAAAAAATCAAAGATTATTATGAACACCATTTCTCGGCGACGTGTAATTTTTAGAACAATAAGGCTTACTGCCCGTAATAAGCTTATTGTGAAAAGAAAAGCTTTGCGCAGTTCCACCGACCTTTTTGATTTCAGAAATTGTTTAGGCTGCCGAAGGAACTGTGTGGCAAACTCATTGATGAAGTTTCTCCACATATGGCAGATATATTGCGTAATACTCGATTATCTAAAATGCTAAGAATATTAATTGCGCTTCGTTTTCTTGCACAGGGTAAGTTACAACTTTGAAAGAGGAAACAAGTAATTTGCTAATTTTTTTTTGCTTTAGGAAGCTATCAGCAGTCAGTCGGGCATGACTTTATGCTAAATGTGTGTCAACCCTCTGTTAGTCGCTGCTGCGTCCGGGAAGTTTGCTGCATTATGGATCGACATTTACTAACAAAGTATGTGCATTATCCCAGAACCAATGAAGAATGTCAAGCAATTAAACAAAGGTATGTAAAGTTATTTTCTGATTTTATATGTGTTTTAATATAAAACACAATAGATTTAATGAGAAATTCCACTTCCCGTGTGTAATCGGAGCTATTGATGGGACGCATATAAAAATAAAAGGCCCTGGCGCACAGATTGAGCATGTGTATGTTTGCCGAAAAGGAGGTCATTGAATTAATTTGCAAGCAGTAAGTAAACAAAACTATAAAAAATTACAAAAAAAAAAAATTCTTTCTTTTAAGGTATGTAATTTGGACATGGAGATAATAGACTGTAATGTAAGATTCGGTGGAACAGCACACGATGCTTCTGTTTGGAGAGCAAGTACTTTAAAAAATTTTCTGCAACAAAAATATAACAGTGGCGATATCAATTTCTGGCTTATTTGTAAGTATACTCAATGTACATTTGTAGCTTAGATTAATTTTTAAATTAAATTTTTTTTAACTATTTAGTTTTAGGTAATAGCGGTTATGCCCAGTTGCTGACACCAATTCAAGGACATAATTTAACTGAAGATCAAGAAAATTACAATAGACAACATCGAAAGGCCAGAAATTGTATCGAGCGCTGCTTTCAGAGAAGAAATATTTTGGTGCAACAATATTTTATAAAACTGAAATGTAAATATAATTAAAAATAAAAGTTCTTAGGAAAAACCACTTACTGACTTTATGTTAGCCTAAGTTTATATGTTTAACTGTCTGCGGTTTTTAAGAAACTTACAAAAACAACAATGTGTATATGTATATGCAAATTTGTTTTTATTTTGATATAAATAAATGAGTGCACGGAATTTTTATTTTGCTTATATTTACAACAGTCAATAAATTTTGTTATGAAAAACAGACACAACAATAAGATTATAATTAAATGGTTACTTATACTTTAGTAGATTTATCAAAGTAAACAATATTATGCTGTTACTCTGCAAATAAATAAATGAATAAAAAAGCCAGAAAGTAAAGAAAACAACTATTTATTTAATTATTATTAAATTATATATTTAATTTATTTATTTAAATTCAAAATCCATAAAGTTTTTAATAACATAATTTACTCGGAAGTTTGAGGTAAACTTTTTAATATTTTAAGAAGTGTGTTATTTATTTTTTTAAGCGCATTAACTTGTTCTAATGCTTTGTCATTTTTCCTACGTTTTTCTTGCAACAATTGTTTTTCTATATCTAGAAGTTCAACATTGACATCTTTTTGTTTCCTTTTTCTAGTTCTGCTGCTGGCATTTATCCCATGTACGTTGACCTACATATTAAAAAAGTTAATTACAAATATAAAATATATATATTTTATCTTACAGTGACAGCAGAGCAGCTGGGTACGGAATTATCTTCTTCAAAATTTACTTCCGGGACATCCCCCACTGTTCTCTAAATAACATAAACGTTATGTTTGGTATGAACTAAAAAAAATTAAATAAACTTACAAGAGGTTCGCCGACTTCTTCTCGTCCAACCACGGATTCTTTCGACATTATGAAGATAATGCGTTCGTCGCAGTCTGATAACTTGTCATTCCGGGTCCCATTAATACCACTTTTATCCAAGGCATATTTATGCTCTTGGAATTTCTGTTTTGTCTTGCTTCTATTAAAAACAAAAACTATAGGACTTTATGTCTTAAAATAAAATCTTTTAAAACTTACCGCATATTTATCCATGCCCTCTTCCAATTTTCTCCATTTTTAAATGCCCCTCCTAAGGCATTAAGTTTTTCTGACATATATTCCCACTGCTAATGAAGGCTTTTGAGTCCACTAGAATTCACAAATCTATAATTATTATACCCTTCCACTGTAAGTAAGAAGGGTATATATAATTTTGTGATTCCGTTTGTAATTCCTACACCCTATATGGGACACCCTATAAAGTATATATATTCCGGATCCTTATAAGTAGCGGAGTCGATTTAGCGATGTCCGTCTGTCTGTCCGTGTAGTCGTTGAAATCAACTTTCAGAAGAATCTAAACAACATACAGAAAAGTATAGCATACCAAACAGTCAGTTGTTGCTGTAAGACTATTACTATTGAAATTCGGCCAGATCGGTGTATAAATGACGGAGATATGAGTCAAAAACCTACCATTTTTTGAGTGGGTTTTTTGGCTATTTTGTCTAAACGAAGAAACGGACAAAAAAACGTGGTATGCAGTTTTGTTTGAAATATAAGTCACAACGCGCTAAAAATGAAAGCAATCGGTCCACAAATGGCCGATGAATATCAAAAATGCAACCGAAATTTTAGACTTTCATTAATTATGGCTTTGTTTTTATGCGTTTTTTATCTAAACTGAAAAAAAGTAGTACGCAGTTGTTTCAAACATCATATTTATAGTATCGTAACCAAAACGCAGTTGGATGGGTCTATAAATGGCAGAGCTATGAGTCAAAAATTGCGACTACCACTATTTTTTGATCATTTTTGGTGAGGTTTTTGCGTAATTTGTCTAAACTACAAGACAGACAATAAAACGTGGTACGCTGTTTTGTTACAAATAACAATCGTAATGTCTGTGCAAAAAATCAGAAAGATCGGTCCACAAATGGACCAACAAAAATTAAAAATACAAACGGCATTTCACATTTTCCTTAATTTTTGTTTTGTTTTTGCTTTTGCTTTGTATTTTTTGTGAAATTTTTTTAGCTGTCATGTGCGTAATACTTTATACACACACACACGAAACCTAAAACGTATATGTGTGTGTGTGGTTTTTATTGCCTTGAGTATAATAGTATTACGAATACAACCATCTTTATGAAAGAGAGTCTTTTCGATTTTTTCTCGATAATTAAATATTTAATTAAATATGTTTGGCTTAAAAATTTTTAAAAAAATTTCCAAAATTAAATGAAAATAATTTTTTTTTGTTTTTCTATTTAATATCTTTCTTAGAATTTTTTTTTTTTAATTTAAAAATTGAGTGCCTGCAGACATTTTATTGCTTTTAAAAATGAGGTTCACAGAAAGGATTGTTTCTTAGAACTTGTTAATTTTAGTCGTATTATAAAAATTTATTTTTTATTGATATTTCTTCCCAATTATAAATAAATAAATTTTTATAATTAATATTACCACAAACTTAATAAACTAAGTGTTTCAGTCACATAATTTTTTGAAGTGAGTGAATATAAATCCGGTTAGTTAAATATGTTTTCACCTAATTCCTTATGTTTTTTAGTATTTGTAAATATCTTTTCAGTATTTTTGACATACTAAGATACAAATGTGCATAAATACGTTGATTTCTCTAATAGATTGCAAACGAACCATAGAATATTACGGGTTGGCGCACATATCATTTTAAACAACAGGCCGTAATCTATTGTCCAAGTACTCAGAAAAAACTTTGCATTATTTATAAAAAATTTTTGAAATTCCCTCATTCCCCAGTACTCTTCTTCAGAGGCATTTTTACCATTCGCCACTTTGCTGAGGTACCATTCCTGATTTTGCCCAGGAAAATTACCAAAATCAAAAAGGAATTTAATCTGTAGGCACTAAATTTTCTGGAAGTGTTTTAACATTTTCTGAAAAATTTTTAGTTTTTATTTTATGATGCAAAACGGAAACTGCCAAAATCTTTGAGTTCAACAGTACTGGGGTATATGGAAATTTAAAAAAAAATTAAAAATAGTCCAAAACAACTGAGTATTTTGGCGGTAGATTACAAATCTAAACAGTATCCTCTTTAAAATGATATGTGTCTCATCTCACAATATTTAATGGTTCGTCGGCAACTGGGGTATATGGGAATTTAAAAATAATCCAAAGTAACTTTCGAACGAACCATAAAAGATTACGAGATAAGACGTATATCATTTTAAAAGGCAGGATATCAAGATTTTTCTGTACTCAGAAAAAACTTTTCATTATTTTTAAATTTTTTTTTAAATTCCAGTACTCATACTCTGAGGAATTTTTATCATTCCCGATTTTGCAACAGAAACTCACTGAAACCAAACTGAAATAAAATTTGTAAGTTCTACGCATTCTGGAAGCGTTTTAACATTTACTTTAAATTTCATAGTTTGTATTCTATTATGCAAAACGGAAACTGCAAAAATCCTTGAGAACAACAATACTGGATTTTATGAAAATTTAAAAAAAATTTTAAAATATCCAATGTAATATATGATTATTTGATTGGTTGGTTACAAATATAGATAATCTCCGGTAAACTACTACTAAAAACACTTAATATTTAATGACATAAGACGTATTTGATAAATAAAAAAATTGTTTAAAAAGTTATTTTAAAAATAATAAATATGTTACTTACGTTTTAGCGTCTAAAAAATTTCGTTGCTGAAAATTAACGCATTTTAAGAGAAACTGTTGCTTTTATGACGTTAGAGAATACAAAATTAGAAAATTTTAGCGATGAAAATAAACACTAAAATTGGGGCGAATTCATTTTTTAGAGAAAGCTAAATTTAGCATTACACTTATGCTATGTTCCCACTACGTTGTAAACCACTTGTTTCGCACTCTGAATCTTTGCCGGTTCGTCTACGTTGCAGCAGTAGCCTGAATTGCACCGGTGTTCGCATGCCTTTCAGGTTACTATCTGCGTATTTGCATACACACTTTAGCTACCGCCAGATCAGATGATCCGGACGGTATTACCAGGGAATACCACGTGGAGGTAGTGAGATTATTGGGCAATTCAGTGAAGGAATCACCTCTGGCTATTCCCAAGTGAACAGCGATCAGAAGGCTTTCAGCCTCCATTCCCCATATATAACTTATAACTGAACAATGTTAATAATAATACACGTAACTTACCAAGAGACCCCATGCATTAGGGACACCCAAGTATATCATATTCTTTTACCAAGTCCACAATTTTTTCCCGTGTTAATGGAAAATTATTCAGATACATTGGATCCATTACTCTCCAAACTTCTTTACAAAAACTTAAAACGATATTGCATACAGTTGATTTACCCACGCCTTATTGCAATCCTCTTTTCTATTGGTATTGCTTCTCACATTTGTGTATCATTTTTTTGGAGGCCCGGTAGAAATGCACATAATTTATGAAAATTCCTTTTATTGATCCTAAAGTTATTTCTGAAGAAATAATCATCTGCATTTTGACAATGTTTCCAAAAAAGATGAAGATCTGCTCTAAAAAGTTTAAAAAGAATTTATTATATAAATACAAGCAAATCAAATATACTTTGATTACTTTTTTCCAACAAAATCTTTCCGATTGTTGCGATACTTCTGCTATAAATTGCAGCTCCTTTAAAAGTTGTGTGGCCATATCCTGCTGATTCGCCAGCACTTGGCAGCATAATTTTCTGTCTTCAAAAAATTTAACTTTTGAAGACAATCTTCTGTATTTTAAAATGCGTAGTAGTATTTCTTTTTTCTCCATTTTTCTAAAAAACACTTTTTTTGCAAACTAATAGTTTTATTCGTTTACAATTTATACATTAGACAGCTAGTTCAGATAAACTACCAATAATTTGTAATCGAAATTGGAGATTATAAATTTATCCAGTTTCGCAACAAGATTGAAAATGAACCTAGTAGTTTCGCTCACAAAATTTTGTATGGCAAACCTACTTGTTTCAGTCAAGTTTGGGGTGTGAATCGTGAATAAAGCGCGAACCCACATATTGTAGCTAAAAATTGCTAAATTGATTTTTTAGCGATGGAAATTTAGCTTTAGCGATTTACAGAATAAGGCTGCTGATAGAGCCAAATATATTCTACTAAAATAAGAGAAAAAGGTGAAACAAAAACTCCACTGTTTCTCGATTTGTGAGTAAAATATGTTTCTATAGTTGAAAGTGAGAACAGCTTTGCTGTTACATCTTTATTGGAATTTTTCAATCTGCTCATTTTCGACTGAAAACAGGGCTCACTAACTTTTGACTTATCGTTCGCTTTGCCTTACGTTGTTTACTGCACCTTCTTAATAAAGGGTGTTTTTTATAGACGTATAGAACTTTAAATTGCAATAAAACAACGATGGATTATTCGATTGACATGAATTTTATTTATCCGAAAGATAATCTTGTGGCATTAAATTTTAAATATGATTTCTGGCATATGACCGCCACAGCTGGCTCGGATGTATTCCAATCTGGACGTCCAATTTTCGATGACTTTTTCCATCATTTGTGGCCGTATATCGGCAATAACACGGCGAATGTTGTCTTCCAAATGGTCAAGCGTTTGTGGCTTATCCGCATAGACCAATGACTTTACATAGCCCCACAGAAAGTAGTCTAGCGGTGTTAAATCACAAGATCTTGGAGGGCCAATTCACAGGTCCAAAACGTGAAATTAGGCGGTCACCAAACGTGTCTTTCAATAAATCGATTGTGGCACGAGCTGTGTGACATGTTGCGCCGTCTTGTTGGAACCACAGCTGTAACGTTCTGGCCATCATCGTTTTTGAAGAAGTACGGACCAATGATTCCACCAGCCCATAAAGCGCACCAAACAGTCAGTTTTTCTGGATGTAACGGTGTTTCGACATACAGTTGAGGATTATCTTCATTCCAAATGCGGCAGTTTTGTCTGTTGACGTAGCCATTCAACCAGAAGTGCGCTTCATCGCTAAACAAAATTCGCTTATGAAAATCGGGAACAACGGCAATCTCGTTTTGGGCCCATTCGACGAATCTACGCAAGCGTTGATCAGGCGTGAGTCTATTCATGATGAAGTGCCAAACCAAACTGAGAATAAATCACTGTTAATCGGTCGCCATCTTGAACAGTAACGCCAACTTAAAGTTCTATACGTCTATAAAAAACACCCTTTACAAATACAATGTTGTCACAGCAACAGTTTTATAAATTAATCGCCAGTTTCAAAGTAAACTCGCTGTAAGCTAGAAATGTACCTTAAAAAACACTACATGATACACTACTTAAACTCTCAACGAAAAAGAGCGGAAAGAAAAAATATAAAACACAGACACATACATTCACAAAAACAAATTGTAAACAAAAAAGCTTAAAAAATTTATTTTTTAATTAAAAAGAAAATTTCATGTTGATTGTTAAAAAATCAATATTAGAAGATAGAAAAAAATTTTTATTTCTAATTTTAGTGGTTTCTGCGCGTTACGTGTTAATTTTAAAAGAAAAAATAGCCAAGCGACAAAAAGAAAACAAGTACGTGATTTTGTCATTTGTATTCGTACAAAGAGAAAGAATATTTTTTAGTGAGCCGCAATTTCCTTTAAAAATGCTTACGTTATTGTTCAATTTTCTTTCCATAAGAATTTGCTTGCAAACATGTTTTCTTCATAAGGAGCCTGGCCGAATAATTCAAATGTCAAATACAATAGAAAGTGTCAAATAAAAGAGGAATTTATGTAAGATTAATGTACTTCTACTTGACATTTTTGATTCTATGAAATTTTCTTAGTACAAAATGTGAATAAAAATAGTCAAAATCCTGGTGTACTTAGTCATACAACTGTGGTAATACGCCGAAAAATACGATACTGCACAAGAAAATTTGACATTTGGATGAAAAAAAAACAACAAAAACAGAAAATTAAATTAAACATTAAAATAAATTTTAAAATGGATGGAAGTACATACACAAAAAAATGATAAGTGTTCTTTATTATATTAATATGAAATTTAGCGCAGTTTGTTCTTGTTCCGAAAATGAAATCTTGATATATGTTAAAAAGAATGTAATGTAAACGGTATATATTTAAAAAGAGATTTCATATCAAAACCAAAAAATTTCGCTTCAATGTAAATGCACTATAATAAAGATTAAAATTTCAATATTTAGCTATAAAAAATTATTCAAATACATTTATTTTCTCTAATTTATTAATTTAAATGAGTTAAATTTTAATTTTGTCATTACTTTTTCTCTCTTTTACTCGCATGCATTTTAAAATGTGAGATATTTTGACAGTTCTAGTAAGATATACTTCTGAAATTTTGTTACAAAAACACTTGTACTCGCATCTTTCCAACAAAGTACGTTACAATCACTGAGATGACAGTCGGTTCGCACAAAGTAAAACCACAGAAACACTTCTGTGTAATAAATGACATTTTGCTTCAATTCTAACCGTTTTTGTGTTTCTTGTGAAAATTTTCTTGATGCGAGAGTTATAGATATGAGGCACTGGATATGAAGGCAGAATCAAAATATTTTTGAAATAATTTAGCCGTTTTTAAGCGGCTGGTCCGAGGAGTATTGGAGTTCAAGTTTAGACGCAGAATATCTCCCAATATATTTTCTCCCACATTTATCTTTCCGAGTTCGGACAGATTCAGTGGTTAGGAAGAGTTTCTACATGTTACACTTACTAACGACAGATTTGGGTTTTTGATCGAAAAGTGGAGAGTGTCCAGAAAGAGGTCTTTTTCGGATCACAATTGGATACTATTCGAGATAAAACTATCTGACATGAAAAGACAGTACTTTATTAATCCTAGGAGAAAGGACTGGAACAAGTTCAGTAGGGTTCTGGAACACCGGCTAAAAGGAAAATACTATTACGGGACTCGAACAGAACGAGGACATCTTACGAAGCAATATTGCTAGTGCGTATGAGATTTCCTGCCCTGTAACTAGGACTAGAAAGAAATACCCTCCGTGGTGGAACTCGGAATTTTGTACTCTTAGGGAAGAAGCGAGGAAAGCTTTCAACAGTAGCTTCAACGACAAAGTGTGGCAACCGTAACGCGGTAAGCTACGGGCCTATAAGAAGGCTCTAAGAATCGCCAAAAAAGGATTGTGGAGGAAATTCTTTGAATTGATTGACAGCACTAGAGACTCTGCAAGGCTTAGTAGGGTTTTGGCTGGGAGTCACTCGAGTCCCACCTTTGTGAAAAGGGCTCATGGCTCCTGGTCCGAATATTCGGCAGAATCTTCAGGAATTCTGTTGGATACACATTTTCTGGGTGCAATGGATATACCTGAAATGGGTATATTGTACTGCGGGGACCCTTATGTGATCAATGAAAACTTCATCTCCCAAGAAAGAATTGCTTTGCCGATCGATAGCTTCTCACCTTTTAAATCACCGGAACCTGATGGCATCTTGCCTAAGATGCTTCAGAGTGCTAACCTCTTCCTATCTCTCAACTATATTCCGACTAGTTGGAGAAGAGTTAGGATTATATTCATTCCAAAAATTGGTAAAAGTAGTCACGAGAATGTTAAGGACTTCCGACCAATCTGTCTTTTATCTTTCTTATTCAAGACACTGGAGAGACTCATCAATATACACATTAGGCAGAGACTTAGGAGTTCGTCGAAACTCTCTATGTGCAAACACGCCTACCTGAAGAGCCGCTCTAGGGAGACTGCCCTTCATGAGGTGGTGGGATTCATAGAAAAATCTCTGGAGAACAAGCATTCTTAGACATAGAGGGTGCTTTCAATAACGTATATGTGGCGGCCATTGAGCATGCTCTTCGGGTTTTTGATGTTGAGCAGTACATCAGAACCGTGGTAGTACAGATGCTAGAGGCAAGGTATGTCACTGCTACACTCGGCAATAGCACGAAGACCAAGTGGGTGAATAGGGGTACACCTCAGGGTGGAGTGAGCTCTCCCCTGCTATGGCTTTTTGTTATTGATTTGATCCTAATTAGTCTGTATAGATTTACATCTGATGGCCAGATCATAGCTACATAGTTCAGCATAGGCCCCGTTATGATGATAAGCGCTCTATTCAATTAGTGAGCAGGAATAGAAGGGACATTTCCAGATGATCGGAAAGCACGCCAGCAGGCTGCCTTTCAACAATAGCTGCCGCGGCTGCCGGCCATCCGAGGAGGAGATGGTTTTTCGCCTTCTCTGCGAGTGCCAGGCTCTTATGGCTTCGAGACACAGACTTCTCGGTGCACATCTGAAGCAACACTTCACTACTCTTCTCTACTTGAGCTCTGTGAGCAAGTAATTAATTGTATTTACTTTTGGCAAATGTATTTACAAATACAAAGAAGTTATTTGTTGCAGATGTTTAATACTAGACATCTGCAACAAATAATTTTTTTTTTTATTTGTAAACCCATTTGCCAAGAGTTAATACAAGTAGGTACATGCTCATAGAGCTCAAATAGTGAAGTATTGCTTTTGAAGTTCTTATCCGTTAGCATTTTCAAAACCCTTGTTCCGAAAATATTAACAAGAAGCAAATAACTCAGCGAAAAAAGTACTACAAAAATGAGTACTGTATCTGCGGAGAACCAAACACTTTGCGGGAGCTACCACACTTCTTAATACGAAATCGCCCAATCATTCAACAAAAATCGGCAGATATTAATAACTCTGTTTTCTATATTATAAGCCTATAAAATATGAGGCTATAAATGAAAAATTACATTTAAATATAATAGTGTATTCAGACTGAATGAATTTAACATAAATGCGGTTTTAACGTCAAATTCAAGTCATAAAAACTGTATTTACCATACAAAGTGAATTTAATAAATCCACATTAAATGCTATTTTAGAATTGAATTTAAGTTGGATTTATGAAATACAACACTATTTTGTCCGTTAAGCTCAGTGCTACCAAGTTAAAAATATCTGTAAATATAGCAACAGCTGATAATGTTATTGAATGAAATAATAAAATAACCCTTTCCGTCCCCGACTACACAAGCCAGTAGGTAAATTTAACATATTTTGAAGAGAGAAGTTTATGTATAAATGTCTCATTTTTCTTACTTCTTTAAGTGTTTACATGTTATGTGTCTTTTTCGTTCTCTTATAAGTTTTTGCGAGGTTTACTTTAGTATTTGTGTGTAGGCGTGCAAAAAAGGAGATCATGTTTCGCAGTGAGGGAGACAAGAAATGTAAGTATCATTATTTTGTTTAAATCAAACTAAATATATGAAAAATTTGTTATTATTTTGTAACAAAAGCATCATATATTTAAATTATGTGCAAATATTTTAAAATGCACATAGAATTTTTGTGTTTTTGCAAGCACATATGTGTAGTATGGGTTTCTACTAGCTCAATTTATTTTTGTTTCAGCAAAAAAGTATTTACAATTTAGAGAACGAGGTAGATTTGGAAGAAGTCCTCAAAATAGTTTGTGATATATCAGATGTTGAAGACGACAGCTCATCTGACGAATTTGAGGATAATTTGCGCGTGCAGTCTCCGCACTCCGACCATGATGATGAAGGTAGCACAGAAACGGAATTAGTCGACACGCATACAAATATCATCGAAACCAATAGTGTCGTTGAGCCAATAAACAGACGATTATTATGGAAAAGGGCAACGTTAAACGCCTTTTATAGTCCACTACGTGATAGTTTTAATGAGCCAATGGTCCCCCTTCTTCCAATAAAGTATTTCGAGCTATATTTTACTGCTCAGCATTTTGAGGAAGCAGCACAGTACACCAATATGTACCACATAAAAACTTTTGGCACTGAGTTAAAGACAGATGTATCCGAAATTAGAACATTGTACGGCGCTCATCTTTATATTGGTTGCATCAAACTCCCTCGTTTGAGATGAGCAAATAATACTGTTTCTTGGAAGATTGCCAGGTGGAGCTCGTCAATATGTGCGCAATAAACCGCGGCCAGTTGGTCTAAAAAATTTTGTTTTGACTTCGGCATGTGGTACTATTAATAATAAATTATTGATACATTTAATATATTGTTTGATTTTGCAGGTATTGTTTTAGATTTTGAAGTCTAAAAGGGCTCCAAAACACCATTGGGGGAGAGGACTTTGCCAAATAATTCCTCTGTATTCTTTGATCGATATTTTACCAGGTTACCACTTTTGGAGGAAATGAATGTGCATGGAACTGGCCAATACAAACAAATCATTTGAGCAAAATAAATCTAAAAGATGACAAGTGTTTAAAAAGGGGAGAGTCTGATCAGATTATTAGAACTGAAAATTGTTGTTATCAAATGGATGGACAACAAATTTGTTACACTTGCTTCCACAGCATACGGCCAGGATCCAGTAAGTACCGTGATAAGGTGGAATAAGGAGCAGAGATCCCGAATTAAAATCAGTTGCCCTGCCATCGTTATGGAGTATAATAAAAATATGGGAGGAGTGTACATTTGCGAACAAATGTTAGAGTGCTACAGAACATGTTTGAAATCAAAAAAATGGACTTTGATGGAGTACAGGCTCGACTGTCGAACGAAAAATATGCCAGGCAAATACATCAAGGATCTTCTGTCTTTCTGACTGGAAGTTGCAGAAGCTTTGCTTTTTACGCCAAAAAGAAAATTTAGTAAGTTTAATGAAGATGAAAAACGAGTGAGAACAATGAGGAATTGCTCTCCTTTGCCAGCATGCGGTTGGATGGAGGGAGTCATTGGCCAGTGGTTGACAAATTGAAAACAGGACGAGCGTGCCGTTTCCAAAAATGCAATAGTTGCACTCGAACTCGGTGCAAAAAATGTAACTTCTATTTGTGCCTTACGTAAGAAAAAAACTGTTTTAAAATGTTTCATACTGTGATTTTAATTTTAAGACTTTTTAAAAAAAAAACCAATGAATTGTTTCTTTTTTTTTTGTTATTTATAAAAGGTGATTTTATAAGAACTATCGGAAATTAAAAAAAAAAACACATAAAATTCAGAAAAATGCATGAAATATTTATTTGGATCGATAGTTGGGTCGATATAATTTAATGTTTGAAGATTATTTCATGCAAATGTTGGCCGCGGCTGCGCCTCAAATGGTCCATCCATTTAGTCCAATTTTGGCATACTCTTTCCAACATTTCGGCCGGTATCTCACGAATAATGTTGGCAATGTTGGCTTCCAGTGCGTCAATCGAAGCGGGCTTGTCCCTATAGACATTAGCCTTAACATAGCCCCACAAAAAATAGTCTAGAGGCGTTAAATCGCACGATCTGGGCGGCCAATTGACTGGTCCCAAGCGTGAAATAAACTGTTCACCGAACTCGCCTCTCAATTGGTCCATTGTTTCGCGTGCTGTGTGGCATGTGGCACCGTCTTGTTGAAACCACATGTCATGCAAGTCAAGCTCTTCCATTTTGGGCAAAAAAAAGTTTGTTATCATCGCACGGTAGCGCTCACCATTCACAGTAACGTTGTGATTCGCATCATCTTTGAAGAAATACGGCCCAATGATGCCGCCAGCCCATAATCCGCACCAAACGGTTGTTTTTTGTGGATGCATTGGTAGCTCTTGCAATGCTTCTGGCTGCTCTTCACTCCAAATACGGCAGTTTTGCTTGTTCACGTATCCATTCAACCAGAAATGAGCCTCGTCGCTGAACACAATTCTTCGATAAAAAAGTGGATCTTCATCTAACTTTTCAAGAGCCCATTCACCAAAAATTTGGCGTTGTGGTAGGTCGTTTGGCTTCAATTCTTGCACCAGTTGTATCTTATAAGGCTTCACACCCAAATCCTTCCGCAAAATTTTCCACGTAGTGGAGTAACAGAGGCCAAATTGCTGCGAACGGCGCCGAATCGATAATTCACGGTCATCACCAACACTGGCCGATACGGCTGCGATATTTTCTTCAGTTCGCACTCTACGTAAGCGTGTTGGTGGTTTAATGTCCAACAATGTAAATTTGGTGCGAAATTTTGTTACAATAGCCCGAATAGAAGCCTCAGTAGGTCGATTAAACTGACCATAAAATGGAAGAAGCGCGCGATGAACTTTCCTAACAGATCACGCATTTTGGTAATAAAATTCAATAATTTGCAAGCGTTGTTCGTTTGTAAGACGATTCATGATTAAATTATAGACCAAACTGAAGATGTTTGACAGTGACACAAGATACAAAACGTGCGTGAGCTGTCAAAACTAGTGTTGCCAAAAAGATAATAGCAAAAAAATCACTCTTTATTAATACAATTAATATTTTATTTATTTTTTAATAATGAAATAAAAAGCTTATGTTTTTTCCTATTAAAAAAAGTGAAATCCCAAGGCACACATATGTGTATGTCCTGTTTCTAAGGACACGACCATTTTATGGATATAAAAAATACATTTTTAAGTTATTTTAGGACGAATTATCATATACCGCAAATTGCATTGAAATCCGACAATTGGGACTGAAAGGGATAAAAACCATTTCAAATATTTTCAGAAGAAAATGCTTTCAATGGCAGCAGCAATAAAAGCATTTCGAAGAAAACGAAGTTTTCCAAAGAAAAAGAAAATATGTGACCAAAGGTCACACATGTTGTGGCTACTGTACAGTTGGTCAAATAAGTTTTGTACAAAGTAACGCATCAAATACACTTATTTCTATAGGAAATTTTTATTGTTTTGTAGAAATTTATTTGATACACTGTATGTTAAATATTGAATTTAAAAAATATGCAGTGTGAACGGAAAATCAGCTGTTGGTGAATTTAATGTTAAATTCAGTATTTAACTTTCAGTCTGAAAACACTGAAATATAAATTACACTTTTTTCAAAAAAAAAATTTAGCTTCATATGTGTGTAAACATTTAATTTGTTTTTACATAAGACGTGGTGATTTAGAAACATCATTACGTTAGATCTGGCAACAACAGTCTCGACAAATAATGAAAAACAATCATTCTCATTTAAATTCCCTCTCTCATTCTTCTTTAATAAATATGTATAGAGATTCTCTGTGTTAATGCCTGTAACTATGAGTCCATTTGAAGTATTTGATGTGGTTACGATTTCTACAAATGATTTGTGAGCATAGTCGTGTACTTTCAAAGCAAAACACATATAATAAGCAAGCCAGCATAAGTAAGTAGTCATTCGTGAATTTTATTGTTCCTGAAATGTGAACTCATTTTTGTTTGTATTTACTTGCAAATACATGCACTTGCTGCAGAGTACACAAGTACTACGCAAATCCAAATAAATTTGTGCAGATGTCTAGTACATACTCGTATGTAGTAATATGACTGAAAAAGTGTAATGTGACAGAGTTATTTTTTTTATGCATAAAATGATATTTAGTATTATGCTAAAGAAATTATCTTTTTTCTTGTTGATTTGTTATTTTACATGAAAAAAAAGACAAATTGCTTTAACTTAGCCTCTTGCGTATATGATAACATAATCGCTAATTGTAACATAATGCAGAAACTTCCCCTAATTGCATAGTCTGGTAACCTAATCATTTGTCAAGGGAAATTATTTGATTGCGTATGAAAGAGTAATAGTGTATGTAAATTTTTTTTAATTGGATTATGCTCTTGTCCCTTTTACTCATTAACAAGTAGTCAATATCGGATGATAATTTAACGGTAAAATTCCAGTAAATTGGAACACAAGTTTCGAGAACTTACGAACAGCACATACCACAAAGACGCGTGAACATTTATTTCTTTTTGATTTTGGTTGTTGAGGGAATAAGACGGCTGGCCACGGTGCCTGCATATATTTCAAATATCCGTCTGGATAAATATCCTCTTGAAGCTATGAAACTTATAAGTGCAAAGTCACCATTTAAGGCTGACAACAGGCACATACTGTCTGGCCATTGTTGTACCTACAGAAGTTACTCAAAATATTTGTAAGAGAGGTGAACTTGTGAGGGAAAATTGTAGCCCTTTCTATTGACCAGACCTGGGACAGGAATGCTAGCCAAGTTGATGTCTGTGGGAGGGAAGAAAAGCAATTTATGGACCAAAATAATTCCGGATTGGTTCGAGCGTATATATCCACTTGAGTGGACCATCACTATAGAAAGTTTCCTTATACACGTAGTTATTGTTGGCATGCGGCCTGCCTTTTGATTGGAGTATAAAAATAAGAATAAAAAAAAAAAACAACAAGAACCGCAAGTTACAAAATAAAAAAATTTACCAAATTGAATATAAATCCATTGCGAAAAATTAAATGTGTGAACGGGTGTGTTGACGCGGTAGTATCAAAATAATCCTTTTAAGTGAAAGGTTGGAGTTCCAGGTTCGACGTCAACATTCCTACGGCAAGATTCATCCACTGCATCATTGAGGGCCTTCAACGATTGCGGGTGAGAACGTTCCCATCTATTGGTATTTTTTGTATTTGAGCGATTATGGTAGAGTTATTAGCTAAGCAATGAACTGTATTGGCAAATTGCTGAACGAGGACTCAAGTCCGGTAAAGATTAGTTTGAAAACATTTTTTAGTATTCTGTCATAATGGTTCAAATTTTCTCCTGATTTTAATTTAAAAGGAATCTATAAATTTATGTGGATGTATATATGTACATATGGAAAAGTATTCTTTTACCTGCCTACATCTACATATACAAAAGAAAAAAATATATCAGCATTGCTTTGAATAGCGTACACATACTTACATATGTATATTGATTTGCAACATTTCTTTTTCTAATACTAAAGTCCGTACCTACAAATCAAAGCAGGGCTGATGAGTTTATTGCTTATACCGCCAATCAAAAAAACAATCAAACATCTTAATAAAAAAAACAATTAAATTTCACAATTTATAGAAACCAAGATAAATTACCTTACTAAAAAAAAACAAAACAGCATAAGTAGAAACACAACCGCGATCAGTAAATTTTGCAGAAACGAGACAGCACATTTAAGTTGCTGGAATAGTATATTCCATTAATCACCCCGCTTTAAAATCAATTCGCGAAACGGAGTAAGACGTATATACATCCTTTTAAAACCCAATCCTTTTAATAAGAAATTAAAAATCAAAACAAACGAAAAAAAATTTTAATAAGAAATTAAAAATCAAAACAAACGAAGGAAAATATTTTGGTAAATGCCCTCTACTTAAAATTAATTCGATAACTTTAGTTAGAGTGAATTTTTGTCTGGGTGAATAATATTGGTGCCAAAAATAAACAAAAGCATTAATATATAACTTTTTACTTCTTGTATACCGATTTTACAATTTTGTAAAATATTTTTTTGTAATATTGCTTGGCCTTTTCATTTATAAAAATTATTATCCATATGTGTAGACTTTAAATACAATACAGTTAATAATTAATTTACTATAAATGAATATGAAATATAAAAATTGAAGTATGTGAAATAAAAATTATGATTATGTCGCAGTAATTTTTTTTTGAGTTTCTTATGTGTTGAGAGTGATGGAATAAGTACTTTGGGTTCTTTCAGTAAATTTGATTTTGTCGAAAGAACAGCTAGGGGCAACTTCACAGGCTTCCCCTTTTTGCTTAATGAGAATTTGCAATAACGCCCGACAGTTAGATTTCCCCTACAATATCCCAGATATATTGTTTTTTTTATACCAGCCCCTCCTATTTTAATGGATCTTCATTAATAATGGCTTAAGGACTTGTAAATGAAATTGTGTAATGTGAATAGGTGAGAATGGTAAACGAGCCCCCCAGCCGCTAGTTTGCTAGTCGAAATTAATTATCAAGTCCTAACTGATCTGTTTCTCCCTTTATATTAAACGCAAAGTAATAACGCAATTACATCTTTACATTACCTTACATATATTACAAAAGGCTGACAACAATTTGTCCGCTGTTACACTGTTGTGCAAAATATACATATTACATATGAATATTGTTTTATTATTATTAAAGCGAATTATTATCGATTTAAATATATATTAGAAAAACAAACCATACTAGTACTAGTAGTATTTATAGAAATTACCAGTAGATATCTTTCAATTAAAATAAACTAAATTTATTTTTAACATTGTTAGGTAAACCCTAATTTAGATGACATTTTTAATTCATTTTTAAAATGGTGTCTTGTTCATAAATACGAAAAATTGGAGAAACAAATCAAAAACATATTTAAGAAAGGTAAATTTGGTTTAGGTTATAATTACGGACAATAGGAATTTTATATTTTCTTTTTTTTGGTTTTCAGAAATACTGTGTAATTCACCTAAAAATGTTAACTTAAAAAAAATAACGAGAAAATTTAAATAACTTCTGTTGAAACGTTATCACCAACTAATATTAATTCTTTGATTGAACCGCAACTTATACAGAAAATAGAGTTTCTGCAATCACATTAAAATACTGAATTTGAAAATTTTATAGATGTAAATAATACCGAACACTACTATCTAAATTAAGGCATATCGAACAACAATATTCAAAATAAAAGTAAAACACAAATTGACTCTGAAGGTATAATCAAATCCGTTGAAATAAATGCAACGTTAAATGATGTAATCAACAGCAAAAGCTTAGATGCACTATACAAGCCAATAATACAATCG